>OW052222.1:34592637-35798897 GCA_932526605.1 Nephrotoma flavescens | reverse complement strand
CCATTTAAGAATAACGTCTTCTAGAAAAGTTCATAACTTTACATTTAGAAACGTTCAGGCAAAGCTTATTCAAGCTACACCAGCCGCAGAAAACATTTAATTCCAGTTGTAGATTTAGCAGATCGCGATCATTTCTAATCTTGCAAAAGATTTTTACGTCATCAGCGTAAATCAGAAACGTACAATGTTTGAAGCACCACTTCACATCATCTATGAATGCAATAAATAATAGAGGTCAAATGTGGTCCCACCTTGTGGGACGTCAGACAAAACATTTATGTCTCTAGATAAAATATTATCTAAAAAAAACTTTTTGAGTTCTATTCGTCAAATATGATAAGATCCATTTTAAAGGAAGGGCATCACACATGTTGAGCTGTCCCAGCTTCTTTACCAATAAAACATGATCAATTTTATCGAAAGCTTTGCTAAAATCAGTAAACACTACCTCAACACCATCACCGCCTTCTAATGCTAACGTCAAAAAATTTGTGAACAAAGCAAGATTTGTCACAGTTGACCGTCCGGGGTAAAACCCATGCTGGTTTACTGAGATGGGATTTTTAGTAAAGAAAAAGATGCGGTCTTTGACCATTGATTCATAATTTTAAGGATAGCCGGTAAGATAAAAATACCGCGTTAATTTTCGATATCCGTTCTCCGTCCACTCTTGAAAATTGGTTTAATGAAACTGGACTTCCAAATTGAAGGAAAAACTCCACTCTTCAAACTCAAATTGAAGATGTTCGTCAGCGGCTGAGCCAAGACCGAACCACACTTTTTCATCACAAGCGGGTGATTTTTTTCCGGGCCACAACTCATATTCACGTTTACATTCAACAGAGCGTGCAGAACTTCATCGGTGGTAAACTGAAATAGAATGTTTGGATTATTACTAAAAACAAGTTCGTCATTCCCTCTCGAAGACGGGATTTGCACATTTTCAAAAAATGCTGCAAACATGTCAGTGATACTTTGTGGATCACTAGCAGTCAAAGAATTGAAAGACATTTGCGAGGGTATTCCTATACAATTCCGTTTCGAATAAACATAACTCCAGAAACATTTAGGGTTGTTTCTAATATTTGATTCGATCTGGATGGGTTTAATTTATATTTTTTATGAGCTTTAGATTTCCGATTTTTTAATCCTGATAGGCGACTATTAAATCATGGCTCGCGCATCGACAAAACTATAAGTGAATGGGAAATAAATTGTTCAATTGCCAAGTTCATTATTTTATAAAATTCATCAATATAAGCGTCTAAACTACCCGTTATATATTGATCCCAATTAATATTGTCCAGAAACTCATTTAAAGCATAATAATTTGCCTTTTTAAAGTTGAAAGACTCACTAGAATTAAAATTTTCGTTAAAATTAACACAATTTTAAAATATTAATTGGATATGTAATGGTATGTGAAAAATACTTGAAGAACCGCCGAGATCATTAAAAGCAATGATTGTGCAGTGTACTTCTACTGGAATGAACACCAGATCGAGGATATTGCTGCACTGGTTCTCGATGTTATTAATCTGTCTTAGTCCTAGTGAACAGATTGAGTCCATCACCAGATCTGAAGTTAGATCACCATTGAATGGCAGAAGTTCATCATCACCCTCGATAGCATAGTTGTCGCCCGCGATAGCATAGTAAGTAGAGCGCTTGCTATGTAATTCGGGGGTCCCGGGTTCGATTCCTGGTGGTGACAAAAAGTTACGACTGGGCGTTTTTAATGTGGTATGTGTTACATTGTGCATTGTCTTATATATCTCAAGCCATGTTATCGGCTTTTCTCCATAAATATTTTTTATTTTATCAACAGTGAGCCATTTTATTTTCGGTAAGTTAAGATCACCCAAAATCATCACAGAAGCAAAATCAGGAGCTGCAACTGCTAGCTGGTTTGAGAAAAATAAATACAGCTCACCGTATATATTAACGGAGGATCCGTATGGTATGTAAACAGCAACTATCAACACCAGCTTTCCACTGAAAGCAAGTTTAACAGCCAAAATCTCCAACTCGTTACTCCCAAGGTCAATAATATCCGCACGTATATCTTTCGAAACAGCTAGCAGAATTCCGCCACCTCTCGCTGTCGATTCAAAATCCGTATAACGATCGCGTCTGAAGACATAGTAGTCTGGAGGGAAGTACTCTGCAGAATTGTGCGAGCTTGTCAGCCATGTTTCCGTAATGCAAATGACATCATATTCATTTTCCAACACCGATAGGTACATTTCACGCGATTTTGATCGAATTCCGCTAGCGTTGTGATAATAAATAGACAATGTGTTGGTTTCGTGAGAGAATGGCAGTGTCAGTTGAGCGATAGGTGCAGACAGCGGCATCGGATTTGAAAAAGGTATAAAATCGGTTGAGGTTGCAGTAGATATTGTTACAACGTCGTTGTGGGACTAAAAAATTATTATTCATTGATTTCCGATGTGAATTTATAAATTCTTTAATTAATACTCCAGAAGGCCAAACCAATGAATCCAGCATTTGGTTAAATTTGTTTACAGGAATACCAATTTTGAAAGATACAAAATTGCGATCATCATCACGTCGAAAGCAATATAATACAAGTTTCTCGACTTCAAATTTGTTTTTGATATACATCATGAGATCATCATCGCAGTAACGTCCTTGCATAATCGAGAAATAAAAATCCACCGTAGCGGTTCAACGGTACGCAAAGTAGAATTCAAGTCACCACTACCAATAAAAATATTTTTAGGCGAGTCCATATTATTGTCTAACGATTTAGCAGTTGAAGCCGTTGTTATGCCATTATTTACACTACTCTTTGATCTTGTAAGTATGGTGTAGCAGATTCCATATCAGTTTGTGTTGTTGTTATTTTTTTAATTTTACAGACGACTGTTGAGAGATGGTTGGTTTTAACAAACTTACTACGTTATTATTAATAGCGGCTGATGTTTTATTTAGCAATGACAAGGACGCTGATATAGCATTGATCGAATTACGCAAGGGGTCACTCGTTTCCTTGAGATTTTTATAAACATCGATATATACACCACATCGCCATGAAAAGTTAGGAATTATCGAAATGGCATCAAACACAAGTTTTTTAATCCCCACACATCCAAAATGAATAAGTTTATTACATTCGCCAGCACAAGTAAAAAAGTTTTCAGCCACTTTGGCACTACATTCACAGCACACAGACATTATTATTTAATAAAAAAAAAAAAAAAAAAAAATATTTATTAAAATCACAGTTATATTTTCCTTGATCACAGATATTGATAGATTTTATGATTTTTAGCCGTCTCACAGTTATTAGAACAATAGTTGATTTAATTGAAAACTAAATAACAAATTTATTGAAATTAAATCACAAAATAGATAAAATATTTAACCACGTGTATATATTAAATTTTATTTTTAAGAGCAAATACTGTATAAGTGTGCTCACGTCGACCATCACAAAAAAAAATTAAAAGTAATAAGCAACTTAAAAAATTAGAAAAATAACCACATTTAAGGAGGGTATATCAAATAATGTTTTAATCAAACATTTATTACAATATCCTTATAAATAAAATTTCAAATTAATTATTACATGCAGGAAGTGAATACTTATGTTGCTAAAGCCGTATACAAATTTGAGATTAATTCAAAATACTAATTCATCTTTTGGTTTCTAATTTCAAATGGATTAATGGTGTGTTGAAAGTATTTTACATTGGAGGAAATAAGGAAATAATTACATGCACGAAGTGAAAGTAACAAGCAATTTTAAAAAAATTGAAAAATAACTACATTTAACGGGAATATATCAAATAAAGTTTAAACTTGAAATTAAAGCGTCGGCGATTAACCGTCGGAGGAGAAAGATGTGTTTGGCCTTTCATACTAAATAAATTGGGTTTTGTGTGTTTGTTTTAAGATTAAATTAAATTATTAACATATTCATTAAATAATTCGTTACCAGTCAATTCGTTGAATGAAATAAAAGCAATATATACAAATAAATCTGAAGGTTTTAAAAAGCATATTCATTCATTAAGTTCATTAAATACCCCTGCTAGTTAAATTTTCTGTTCAGAGATGATTCAAAAACTGGTCGATCTTATGCATGTGCAAATCATCATCACTTCTTCGTTCATTTTCTACAAACGCAGTCTTTTGGGAACAATTTTTTATTGTATTATCTGTAATATCGATAACACAAGCCACAAAAATTGATCTTATAGTGTCTAGCAAATTAATGATCATCAAGTCTATTTAGGACTAAGGTCAATATTCGCTGTCTATTATGTGTTTTTAGATGTTTAATAATGCCCACATTCATTGGTTGAAAAGCCAATTTTCCTATATCTCGCTTGCCATCCAAGCCATTTTAGTGCAACAATAACTAACTACTAGTATTTAAACTTCGCGAAATGCCCTGCGATTTTTACTTTTCCCAATAATTAACAATTTATGTATTTAGTTATCAAGCTGCTTGTAATCAATTCTGTCATTCATCTTGTATAATCCTGATTACTTTAATAGTTTTATTTAATTCTGATTTAACTTGTTTAGGTATTGGGAATTCTAAAATTGTGCCAAATAATCATTATTGATATAACCCGACAGACTCCAGATTAGCTGAAGTTGAAAATAGAAAGGTTGTGCATTCCTTTTAGTCCAGAGCAAGGAAGTTCTGATTAGGATTAAGTATCTGGATTTAAAAATTTATTTTATTAAAGGTGGAACCAAACTTTACTGATGCTTGCAAGTTTGGCCTTGGTGCATGACTTTTACAAAAATCAAATGATAATAACTATTTCCATTCCATATACTGTTTTTCAAAAAATATAACTCCATAACTTATTAGTTTTGGCAATTGTATGCTCTAGGATACCTGGATATCTGCTTGGTCTTACTTTTAAAATTGTTACGGGTTATGCTTTTACAACAACAATTGAGCACTAGTACCTGATATTAAGAATTGCTGGATTAAAGTATATTTGGAAGTTTTTAAGAACGGTGAGTTAACTGTAATTTGTTATTTAAGATGAAGAATAATGTTTCTTTATTGGTGATGCCCAAGAACATGCAAATGTAAGTTTTAACAATAAGTTATGACCAAGCAAATTTCAGAAGATGGAAATGTGCCAAATGATTTATATCCATTGTGATTAGGCTGAACTTTAAACAAGAAGACATAATTGCTAATCATGTGGGTGCAAACTGATGTGCCGTTTACGAATTATTTTCCACCATACTCTGTAATCTTGGTAAGGCAATCTGAATTTCATTAGCTCAATGCGCTTGTCAAATAACGATAATGAAATTTGTTGAGGTATGCCGAAAAAATGGAACAGAAAATTTATACGATTCTAACGCTTTGTCAGCGTGGATTAAAAATAAATTTCATACGATGTTACGGTTCCCATAATATAGTGATGTAGTTTTCAGATGGTCATAAACGTTGAATAAGAACTCTACGCAAGCAAACTAAATTCTCCTGTTTGTCCATAAAATACTTTTCAACTAATAGCTGATTTAAAGCAACGTACGCTAATTGGCTTAATTGAATTTTACGGCAAACTTCAGTTTACTCTTAAACAAGTGAAAAATTTCAACAGGCAGCACTAAATTTTGAATAACATTTCATGATACTTGACAATTTGGTCTATTTGAAAATATTATCAATTCAAAAAACCAAAAACAGCACTAAATTTTAGTCAATACAAAACTGAAGTTCAACTATCTAAGTAAAACATTAATATTTAGCTATTGATCACACATATGTCAATATTCCATAAAATTATTTTAACTGGCCCATACATGAATAAAATGAACAGAAAATGCAAGTTATTTCATTGAACGAACTATAAAATAACTTTTCAATAAAATTTTATTTATACAAAAAAATATTAAAAAATCCTAAAACCGATAAAAAAAATACCAAGAAAGGGAAAATAATGACAAAATTTATAACAAGAAATGATATCCTCTATAAATTGTATTGTGTCATAGATATGGATGGATACTAAGAAACTTAGAAGGTGTGCGAAATCTAACCCAATTTTTCTAGAATAAAGTTAAGTACGCACAGTCAAAAAAAAAATAGTTACACCCTGTACTACAATAAATAACTTTATTCTTTCATCATCTGATTTTCTTTCGTAACGACTTTATATAATATTGAAAGTTGAAATTTTCCTATTTTCCGTTATTTTTATCTAGATGACCTAAGGCTTTTTTATATTTAGATAATTTTGTATTCTCTTGTTGAATGTCCTTAGACTAAAAGTTTGCTTTATACGCCTTACATACAGATATATTATGAAAAGACTATAGACATATACACACCAAAGTATTGAATTAGGTGTAGATATAATGGATAATATTTTGTCAATGGGTTTATCTCTATATAACGTATGCGGTCACATTCATTTTGTAACATAAAATATAATTTATCATCCATATATTTCATAATTACATAGGCGTATTCTCGTATATGTGAAAATATTTGATGTGGTAAATCTATTTATCAAATAATGTAGAAAATTGAGACCGATATTAGCAGATACAATTTTAAAATTCATGGTGAATTTCATTTTGCAAAATTGCTAGTAAAAACCTTGCATTGCGGCATGATTGTATAGTTGTTGTCTTGGTTGTAGTTGTTGTTATTTGGTTTTATTATTAACTTGTTTTCCTTTTTACTAGATGTTTGTTTTTTTTAGAAACATACTCTCGGCAAGTGAGTTGCACTGACAAAGAGGGCAATTGGAAATTGTGCTGAGCCAGTGTCACGTGTTTTCCGGAAAACCATTAACCACTCACGTTTTTGTAAATAAGTAAACAGTTACACGAAATAAAATCGGACTTGTAGTGTAAATGCCATCCATAATTATATCCAAATCATCGGTAGTGTGAAATCACGTGTCCTTGATCAATCTGTTTTCAATTAAAACTCACCCAAGCTTTGGGCAACAAAGGATACACTCTTGCTCCCAGCTTTAAAAAAACGACGATCAGTGAAAAAATCAAATAACCAAATTAAGAAATATAATAAAATTAATCGGGAAGCATAAGTAACTTCACAAACCTATGTAGAAAAGTTTTGAATCCGAGAGCGACACGTCTTAAAAATTATGAATGATTTACTTCCCTTAAGTTTAAAAACAAACAGGTTTTAATACGCAGATTTGATCAAGGTTTTGATGAACAAATTGGATGTTAACGAGATCATATGGTAAACAATCGAACACGTCCATCTCTCGCTGATCATCAATATAAATGTGCTAAGTGTTGAGCACTAAAGATTCTTTATTCCAATGTAAGAAATTCAACGAGATAACCACGGATCACTATAGAGAATTAATAAAATTCAGAAGAGGCCAAGAGCTAAGTAACACTCTTAATTAAACCCCAATACTCCTGAAACAATTTAACTCGTGACGCTTTAGTGTTTGCCCAAATTGCTTTCGAAATAAGTGACAAAATTGTAATGCAGTGGCAAGGAATACATCTGTAGTTGACCCACAATTTTTTAAACCTCGTGGAGCTGACCATTACTTCAATCTATTGGAAGACAGATAAAATTGCTGAAGATTACATAATTTTAGAAAAAAAATTCTAGGATGCGTTAGGGCTGGTAAGATTGGCAAACCGATGTACGCAATCTACGCTCAAGTATCCACTTTACATGCGGCAAACATTCCAAGCATTAATGATATAAACAAACTCTTAAGAAAGTTAGGGAAATAGAGTCATATCAGTCAATCACAAGAAATTCTAACATCTGAAGAAAACTGTGTGAAGAACACTCTGCCAGCATCACAAAGTTCAACCACGATGGACGTTTTACGGTAAGCCGGCCAGAAGGAATGCCGTTTTGCTGGCGATTTATAGTTTTCGAAAATGTATAAAGAATTCATGCTATTCTAGAATAATAGAATCTGCATCATACGTTGTATTCGATTATTTTGTGCTTTCGTGAACATTGTGTCGTCTTTTCATGTAGAAAAAAGAAAAGGTGTATCGCCATACAGAAATTGACGATAAGGATATGATGTATCATAAAATCTTTTATGGCGAGACAATCTTGCACAACAATTGGTTGTTGTGGCCATTACCGATAACGTACCGTGACATAAGAACTGACATCAGCACCTTTCTTGGATACGCAAATGATAAAGGAAATAGCTACCATAAACAGAAAACATCGTTACCTTTGGCCATACTTTTTCTTGCCTCGAACTTTGTGCCGCTGCGTGCACTAAACTATTATATCCTTCGATTGCAGAAAGAGGTGTAGGTTTAAATACTTGATACTTCGCAATGGTCATCAATGGACATTTTAACTCAAGGTTCTAATATTAACCTCTTAATTTTTCTCTCATTGACGTGATTTGATACAGGCTCAATAAATCATAGTTTTCATTTTGTGAGGGCAGCAGAATGTCCACAGGCATATGATGTCTTATATCTTGAGGTGTCTTGTTAAGTTGGTTGTTTGAATTGCATGAAAAATTAAATACGTCAATTTTTAAATTCCGTTGATGTCAGCTAATGCAGCCCCTATTTGTTGTCTAATAGCTTGCCATAATTTTCTTCCACTTCCACTTCATAGTGCTTTGCATCCCGGTTATATAGAACTCTAAATACGTATAACTTGCAAAATTTTCGAGGTTGAAGTAAAGTACTATTTTCCAATGCTGGTTGATGAATCGGAGATTTCCTAAATTTTGTAAGACCCAGTCCAGGTTGATGATTAAAAGTGGTGATGTCGTACATCAGCTGTTCGGTATTAAACTTAATCCAAGTAATGTAAGAACTATTAGGTTGGCTGCCATAAAAACTCCTTTAGTGCGGAACTCATTCGCTAACTTATTTTTAAAATTCCCGTCACTTATTGTTGTCGAAAGGTAGGACGATTACTTTGGTAATAGGTATTTTGAATATGAAACCATTATACCTCCTTTTAGTGGAACTACCCTAGTCAAACCGTAGCTATGCCAGGATGTAGCTCGATGCTCCTTCCCAAAGGCCATTTTGTTGGCGGTAGGTTATTGCCTTTAATAAAAACAATGTCGTCTACTTCTGCCATTGTTTGTTTGCTCGTCGATTAGGTGTCTGTTGTTGTTCGATAAGATAGTCATTTGACTAGCGTTTCGAAAACACGTCGATTTTATACAGAACCGATTTGGTTTTTCCACTGTAAATTTAGCTTTCCGCTTCAACCACACAAATTTGCCAATATGGGCAGCCAGAACAAAGAATAAAATATTGAATTTTGGCGATAATGATTCACAGTTCGAATTTTTTTCACTGAGGGTTATAACTGCCTGAAATATCAAGCAAACCTTCCAGCTATGGGTTTGGCATAGCTGGAAGGTGTGCTTGATATTTCATATTGACATCAACAACGATTTTTTGTTAACAAAATAAAAAATGTTTTATATTTTGCTTCAAATTATGTATTCAAAGAAATAGTTCATTATTGAGTTTAAAATTATCATTGACACCGAGTTTGCAATTTAACACTTATTGACAACAACAATTTTGGTTCCGCCATTTGGACAAACAACAACGCCATGTATTTTAAATGCAGCAACTCTCATTAATATTTTATATGAAATTGTAAATTGAAAAAACTTTCAAAATCTTGCGTTTCCAATTATCGTTTACAATCAGATTTCTATTAAACGTTAGCTGACAACAATAATTTAGATGCCGCCATATTGACAATTACAATTAAGAGATTTTGAGATCATAATTTACTTTAAAATTTTGCTCTAGATTGGCATTAAGATAAATTTTTAACTCCTACAGTTTTAAAAAACTAATGATAATTTAAGTTTCAGAGTTTCATTAATCGCTTAGTGACAACAACAATTTTAATTTCGCCATATTGACAACAACAACGACTTCTTTGAACTAAACAAAAAATGTTTTATATTTTGCTTGAAATTAAGGTTTCAAGCAAATGTTTCAATTATATGGAGTTTAAAATTATAGTTCACACCAGTGTTGGAAAAGTCGATACAATCGTACTTTTATTGGTACAATTTGGTTTCAAAAATACGCTAGTACAATCGGACTAAATCTAGTACTATATTTGATATTTTTGTGCATGGTCTGGTGTATTTAGGGCAATTTGGTTTGAATTCAACTTAACTGTCAACTGAACTCGGCTTGATGAAAATGGTACGAGTTAACAAAAACAATTTTTAACTCAACGAAATCTAAACACTTTTTAACTTCGTCCATGGAAACATGGTAAATGTAATGTTTTCTGGGTTAACTGAACTGATTCATTTTTGTATGTCAAGAAGCAAAAAGGAAATAAAACCTTAATCACTGTATTCCTAATTTTATTTAGTTTAGTTTAAATTTTTTTTTTTTTTTATTTTTTTTTTTTTTTTTAGTTGAGATTTGTGAAATGAAAGCGGGTTTAATTTTCAGCCCGTCATTAATTAAATTGGATTCTTTCCACGTTATTTTAAACAACCAAGCGGTAAGTGCTTTCAACATTCAGTAAAATATTAGCGGTTATTTGTCATTCATGTAAAAATTAACTATAATACGCGATCAACATAGACGACTTCGAAGTGAAAATTTATTGTGTGTTAATTGTATATTAAATTGCGTTAAGCAAAGGAAGCTCCAGAGTTGGATTCATCGTACCAATGGATAGATAGTGGATAATCATTTAAATTACTGCAATGTGTATACAAAATTTAACATTCTTATATCATTCAACAGATTTTTAGTGAAAAATGTTCCTGCACAATCTTCTACTGAAGAATCGGAGCCGTTTAATAAAGATACGGAAGCGGTTGCTGAGTGAGTTTATTTTGAGTTTAGTTTATTTAAATAGTTTAAACTTTAAACATATCGCATATATCTACCTAATTTAAAAGGAGGTCAAATCTGTCAAATAACCACCTAACAAAGGTTGAACCTTTAACACGGAAAAGGAAGCATGTGGTTCCATATCGTTCGGAATGGAAAGTTGAATTATTCGTGGTTGATTGAGAAGGAAAACACAAATCAAGGCAAAAGATGTAAACTTTGTAATACGGCAATTGTAGGTGGGATAACTCACATAGAACGTCACGCCCTTATACCGAAACACACAAAAAGCAGTAGAAAGTACCAAACAAACCTGCAGAATAGATGATCTTCTTTATAGTGCAACGATTCCGTATGGTATCGTTCCAAGTTGTTCGAGTTTGTAGAGTTGAATTCAAATTTAATTTTTGTGTCATTCTAACTCCTAAATGTTGATTAGCAAATAAAAATTCAAAGTTAAATTGATCGAGGAAATAATATCGATTTGTCGATAAGGCAGATAACGGGTCGAATCGAACAGTGTTAAGTAAAATGACTTAGCAAAATTGAAACGGTTTTTTTTGCGCGAATTTTTGTTGCTGGATTTTTTTTTGCAAAGATCGGAAAAAATTTTGCAATTTTTTAGTCAGTTTTAGAATAAATCTCTCGGTTGTGAACACGTAACATATTCAAAAAAAAAGAAAAATTTTTATTGGGAAAATTAATATGTAATTATACTCCAATTACCTACCTATGTTTAAGTTAAAAAAAAAAAAGATTTTTTTTATTAAAAGTTGTAAAATTTTGAATGAAAAAATAAATAAATAAGTAAATCAGAAGTCGGTTCAAACAGTAAATTGAAGGACATTGTTGTTATAAAAAAAAAATAACTATTTTAAAATATAATCAAAAATTTGGGTTTTTTTGTATATGAGTGAACAACTAAATCTTAAAAATGTATACGACATTTGTGCGAAGAAACAGTTTTGTGTTGTGTGAAAAAATAATTAATTCTTAGAAATTTATACGCCATTTGTGCGAATTAACAGTTTTATATGAGTAAGCAAGTACTGTATTAAAAAGTTAAAACGTGTATAATAATATAAATTTAATGAAATTAATTAATACCCGAAGTGCGAACAAACATTTCATAAAAAAAAGCACTTTTTTTTTCTGTTTATTGCATAAGTTTAAGTTTTATTGCATAAGTTCTAAAAAGTGTACTGTTAAAATCAAGTGATTCTAAGACCAATGAGTGTGCGCCTAAATCACCATTCATGTGTTAAAATCATGAACTATTTAACATCACAAATTAGAACTTGGCGTAACCCAACGTACGTACGTGAGAGTGAAAATAATTAATAAAAAAAACCACTCAATATTATAATCTCGCATTATAAAATAATAATCATAAAATAATAAAAAAATCTTCAATCAACATTTATACTGCAGTTAAATTGTGAATTCATTCTGCATTCAACATTTATGCAACAGTCAACAAACCGTAAGAACTTATAGTATATCATAACTAGTCTGCTCTTAAATTTCAAGTTTTGGTTTTCTTCGAGTACATTTAAAGTAGTTTTGTAGCTAAGATTATTTTTTTTGGTATTAATTCTTATTAGATAAACTGGTGGTGGGTAGTTAAGTTTTAGTTTAGGTTTAGCTAGTTAGAATAATAAAAAAAAATGTAATTGCAAACTAATTTTCATGATAAATTTTTTGCTTTTCTTTGATAAGTTTTCTTTCTTTTTATAATAAATTATTTGATATTCTTTGTATGGAAATTTGGAGTGTTATAATTTTAATTAAAATGAGGTAAACAATATTATTGAATTAAGGATGAACTAGGTGAGTGTTCAAGGTAATACATAGGTAATTAGCATTTCCTAGCTTCCTACCTTATAGCGGTTAAACATGGCCTACCCAAACTCAGAAACCCCACCCCACTCCCTGACGCTTAGCCGCGCAACAACCGCTTGAGTCCCTGAGTAGGCCAAATTCTATAGCCCAGCATATGATGGACGGTATTTTGTTTTGTTTTTCACATTATTTTTTTATTTTACTAGAATTTTCATTTTTATCTTGCCTTTTGTTTAAATTATTTTTTTTTATTCAAGTACAATACCCTCCATAGCATGCTAAACGCTACAATAGGAACATCGAAATTAATTCAAATAAAGCTAAGAAATTTGAAATTTAAAGTTTAAAGAATTCTAAAATTGTAAAAAGCATGACTATTAATCGACACAAAAGTCAACCAATCATTAAAAAGTATCAAAGGGCCAGAAAATACTGCAATTATTGCTGAAATAACAAAACGGCAGTATTACTATATCGTTATCGATTAAAGCACGGACAGTACAACCACTAAAAATCTTGCCATTATAATACGTTTATTTGACAAAAGATGTCGCGATTGGTTCTTGTCGTTAACCCCAGTTAGAGACTATTCAGCATCTAGGATTTTTAATTCACTAGTAAAAACGTTAAGACGAAAAAAACATTTCGTTAAAAAATTTAATCAAGTTCACTGCGAACAATTGTTCTGTAATGATGGGCAAACACAACGGGGTCCAGGCGAAACTGAAGGAACTGGTTCCAAAACTATATGTAAACGGTTGTATTTGTCACAACCTAAATTTAATTTCAATTGTCCAATTAGAAAAGAAGAATTGAAAAATTTCCAAACATACTTTGGTGTAGAAGTGCATACCATTTTAAAATTTGCCGCAACCCGTTAGCCATCACGTCAGGCCCCAATTAAACGTATAATTGAGCAGTGGACAGTATTACAGTTATATTTTAGTTTGGGCGACTGAAAATTTTTATGGAAACGATCTCATTTATTTCAAATTGTTTGAATTATAAATTGCTTCATTTATATTTTATTTTCTTAAGTTATGCCTTAAAAATTATTAATAGGATGAATTTGGAAATGCAGTCTGAAGACGTAAGGGTGCATATTTTAATGCCTCGGATGAAAAGTTTACTAGAAATTTCATGATTAAGAAAATATTGGAAGAAGCTAGTATTACTTCTCTAAATTTATGGGAACATCATCTTCCTATACATCAAATATATTGCGGTACCGAATCTAAAATCTATAGTATGAAAGAAAACTTGCCAACAAATTTAATTTTAGAATTCAAAGGTCATTGTAAAGAATTTTAGAAAAAAAAATTAAGTTCGATAACCAAATTCTTAACTTTGTGACCGAATTTAGTCCAGCAAATTTAGTTTCTTGTGAAACAAATTCCATTTTGGTTCTTATACTAAATTTTTTCCCGGATGATGAGCTTAATCATATCAAAACAATCAATACTGAATATAGAGAGCTAGCAGATTGTGAAGTATTGAAAAATTATATAAATTATTCAATAGATGAATTTTGGAAGTATAGCTTTAATTAGAAACAAAATTAAATGAACCAATGTTTGGTAATATTTTTTAAATAGCACAAGGATTACTATCCATCACTCGTTCTTCTGCCAACGTTGAACGAATATTTTCGTTTCATAATTTGATAAAAACAAAGTGCCGAAACCGCCTTCAGCTACCCAAGAAATCTACCCAAAACCTCTTTGGAGCAAGAGAAACTTTTAGAATAGTTCTTGTGATAAAACAAATACGAGTAACAAACTGTGGTTTAATTATTAATTTTAAATTTCCATAAAAAGTGAATTATTTATAATATCTTTTATTTTGTACAACTCCTGTATGAAAAACCATTTAAAGATAAAAATTTATTTTATTTTTGTTTAAAATATGAATTTATAAGCAATCTTTTGCTAGTCATGTACATTGAAATTACATTATTTAAATTACTACTAAAACTATGTATTCACAAAAACTATTTTGTACGAACACATACTGCGTATGTCTTATAGAAAAACCGTTTGAAGAAAGGTTAAAAATAAAAATTGTTACAAGCGCAAGCCAGGTGCCAACCTGCAGATATCACGAAGCGCACGCAGAGACCTCCACGGCGTTTTTTGCCGGCTACATTCTCAGGGAGAAGTGCTAAGGTCGTGGGAATTGAGGCATGCGTGGCTCCTGGCTTACACCGTGATTACAGATATTTTATAAGAAAAAAAAAACGCAAATAATAATAATTGTAAACCGAGTTCCGCCGAAATTTGTCGGCCGCGAACCTGAGGAACGAACCAAAAAGAAAATAAAAATTAAAGCGGAGGAGAGGTGCCCAGGTGCGCGTATACGTCCGAACTCAAACGGTGATAAACACCGGTTTCGAATCGGATGCGGGCACCAAAGAACCACCCCCCCTATGCCAACACTAAGAGAGAAGTCCCCCCCTCATCACACTAAATCCTGAAATTTAATACTTCATTTTTTTTTTTAAATTTAGAAACCAACAAAAAGATAAACCCAACTTCCCATGAGAAATAAAAGAAGAAAGAGCAAGAACGAGAGAAGAAGAGAGCAATGCGCACCGAGCACGCGACCGTTATCAGGCGCTCGATTACAATAGGTTATATATAATTCAAAAATTTAGAAAAATAAAAAATTTAAAAATAAAAAAATTTGGAAAAAATAAAAAAAAATCGTGCCTTAATAACAAACAAATAACCTGTTGCGGTCTTGCGCGGCCGTTACCGGGCGGGGCTTCTCACCGATACAAAAATGGGTTGCAGCCTTAGTGCCGTTATGATGCGGGGCATTTCAGTAGTTGTTTTGTGAGGCTTCTGGCATAAATCCCATCCCAAAAAATTTTTCCATAGTAATTGAATATTGAATACTGGTTTTTCATTTCATCTTCATATAACATGAGAAATATAGTAATGTCTTGATAACTAAAATCTTCATTTCAACAAATGATCATATGAATTTTATTGAAATTTATTAAGGTTTGTCATTTGCCTGTTCAACTGTAATGAAGAATTTTAAATAAAGTTGTTTTGCATTACCTTACCAACATTTCAAGGTAATTTATTTTTCTTGATGTTTTTGTTGTATGTAGGAAATCATTTTGTTTGTATATCTTATTGAAATGGAAAGTGGAATGAGTTAACCATTCGCACATAAGAATAATGTTTTGTCAGTAAAAATGTAATTTAATGGTGATGTCTGGGTTAATCAAGTTATTTTATATTACATTGTATATTGCAATTACACGAATGTCGCGGGGTGCGACGTCCGACGTGGGACGTCCAACGTCCGACGTGCGATTTTAAAGGTAAAGTTTATTTATATGTATTATATTACATAAAAATTTCTATATACGATTAATACTTTGTAGTACATATTCATATTATTAACTTGAACTTACATATTATTTTGTAAAAGTTGTTTTATAAATTTACTACGTCATATTTTTGATATGGAAATAAGAAATACAGTGATGTCTCGATATTTCCATCTTCGCGAATAGATATTGTATGCAAATTTAGTAAGATTTGTGTTTCGCACGTTAAACTGTTAAAGCTTAAAAAACTTTTCCGACAAAGCTCAAAATTTTAAGTTGCAATGATTTTTCGTTAGATGGCAGCACTATTTTATGTCAGTTTCCGTACTTTTCGCTAGATGGCAGCACTTTGAAAAGATATTTTGGTTGTGTTTTAGGATGATTTTTCTTTTCATAATTAGGTGGCACCACTTTCAAAAGATATTTCGTTTGTGTTTAGGATAAACTTTGGAAAACTTTTGGTTTTAAGTTTCTAATTGATTTATTACTTTTAAAATTATTTCACACAAAAGTGTTCAAAAGCGTCGCGGGGTGCGACGTCCGACGTGTGATTTACAATATTTAATTTAGTAACTGTAACAAATATTAAATTTAAATGATTGTTGTTGTTATTGTGTTCGCAAAATATATAAAGATTAATAAAATTGCATATAAAGATGAAAGTAAACTTGATCTTGAATTCGTACATATAGTAACAACAACTAATCTGTTATGTGAATTGTAAGTTTTATTGTAATAAGAATATGGATGTCGCGGGTGCGACGTCCGACGTGCGATTTTAAAGGTAAACTTGATCTTGAATTCGTATTAATTTACATATGGTAACAACAACAAATCTGTTGTTTTTATATGTTCGATATAAATTAAATCGATACTGGAAACCGCGAAAAAGAAAGATTATAGTAAGCTTGATCTTGAAAAATGTAAAAAATTACATATCGTATAACTACAAAAACAACAAATTTTATTTATAATAGTGGAATGTGTTAACCACATTAGTAACAATTAAATTTAGTGATTATAATTATTGTATAGGAATGCATAATAATAAAGATTATTGAAATTGGATTTTAATTTTGAAAGTAAATTAAATATATTTTTTTTTTTTTTGATCTTGACAACGTATTTCTATATTTTATTTTTATGTAATCGCAAATAAGAACGATAAACTAAACTTGATCTTGAAAACGTATCACTATACATATCATAAAAACAGCAAATCTAATGGATGCAAATGAGAATTGAAAGATATAATATAATAATAATATATGTCAAATAATATTTTTTATTATATTTTTTATAATTGTTATTGTTATAATCGGGTTTCGCATATTTTCGTCACAATTATAAAAAATCATGTTCGATCATTTTTATTAACTTGTATGATCATAATTTCAGTTATGTTTTCATTACAATATGTGGGACGATGAGTGATAACGGTGAAAAACGATATTAAGTTATGTCACATAACAATGCATAGAAATTAATAACCATTTTGTGTTTAGGATAGTTTCTCGCGTAAAATTAGATTTTATATTTGGATGCGAGTCACATTAGTGTATTTCACTATTAAGTCATTATTTTATTATTATATTTTGTTATGATAACCAGCGACAAATCATTAATAAAAACTACTACTTACTATTTACTTTACTAAAAATTACGTTATTTATCGCAAAATAATATAAATATCAAAAAATGTTAAAGTTTAATAAACTTAATTATGAAAACTCATATATAGTTTAGTATATCAATCAGGAAGTAATTCTTAAAAGCATATTTCATGTTTAAACTGATCAAAGTTCATATTAAATATTATACAACAAAATAAATGGCAATGGCCTGCGCAAGTACATTATCGCTATACAGTACAAAACTGATAAATAAAACAACGTGCAAAGCTGACAACTTTAACTTTATAATAATTACACGTAACTTACAAAATTTTTGATATTATATACAAAAGTTCAATGCAATAAAGTTACAGCATTTATTTTTTACTTAACCGAGCGAGGGTTTTGATTAATAAAATTTAATATACATTAAAAATTATTTAAAAATGTGAGGTAGTCTAGAATGTGCATTTGAAACTACATATAGTCTATACATATAAAAAATTCACGTTCAAGTTCGATTAAATATTAATTTCCTTGTGTAGTTCTCTAGTAAATTATTTAAATAGTTTATTTATAACGAAAGATGAACACTAAATTTGCATTAAAACACTAGTTTTTAATAAAATCTTATTATATCAAAAAAAAAAAAAAAATAAAAATTTAAATTTATTAAAATATAAAACACACTTTAACAAAAAATTATTATTATTTTGAAATATAGATATTTCATTACAGTGATAATGATTTTTATTTTCGGAATACCGGTTTCAAATGTATCTCCTTCTTCAGTTTCAGATTTCAACTATTTATAAATTTCATATTTATATTCTTTATAAAAATACTTTATATAAATTATTTTATATTCTTTATAAAAATACTTTATTAAAAACTAGTGTTTTAATACAAGTTGTTAAAAGTGATAAAGCCACAGCAAATCAAAATAAAATGGGTTCATGCCATCTTTATAATACACTAAATTTGCGTTGTTACATGGGTATAAAAGATGATAAATAAATACATACATAACTACATGGTATGATGAGCTCGAACTTATATTTTATGAAAAATATTTCGAGACTTATAAATTTAGTATTGGGTCTGACCACATTATCGAAGACATTGAAGAACACTTTGATGACAGGTATAACAAAGCACAGGCTTTAATATTAAAAATTATTATATTTAAAAAAAACTAGGCTAATGTACTACTATATCAATCATTGTACAGTTAATTCGTAAATTGTGCTAAGTATTATAGTAGTATACGGCTTTACTCTAGAGTTAGACCAATGTAACAAAAAATGTTATCAAGTTTATAAAGTATGTTTAAATATAAAAATATCAAATTATAAAAGGAATTAAATGGTGTAAAGATTGCAATTTTTTTTTAATTATAAAAATTTAATGAAAAGTGGCGAAAATGTATAAAACTTTTAGTACATAAGTTAAAACAATATAACAAAATATATATTATCACAAACAAAATAGCAATCAGACCTGCAAACCAATAGTAACTTTATGTGTAAATCAAATTCTCGATGTCGTTACAAATGGAAAAATATTTCGAGCGGCTGTTAGTAGAAATGCTTAGCTAAAACTCAAACCCAATGTGCTCAATATACATCTCGCTCAATATATTTATTCAACGCGCGCGACAAAATAATTTTTTTTTATTTTTGTGTACAGTATAAAAGAAACAAACGGAAAAATACAAATTCAACGTGTTTTTTATTTTCGTTTGAAAATATCCTTTCTCTTATTGTATGTTTTAAATTTAATAAAACAGAATGTTTTGAAAACTAAAACGCACGTATTATGTATATACTATACATATACTAGATGTATATACATATGTACTATTTAAAATAAAATGTGTGCACGATCGATAATTTCTTGTCGTTTAGGTATATAAAATTTAACAAACATGTGATCATGAAAAGAAAGAGGATCTATTTTCGATGTATGTATGTATGTATATATGTACGTATATACGTTGTATGTATTGTACGTATATATATATACGTATATACATTGATTATGGTTTGGTGTGCTGCATGAAATATAGTTTATAAAAAAGAAACAAATATTTGGAGGAAAGGATACGAAACATCAGAAATTTATGAACGAAAGGGAAAATATTATAATTAAATTGTTTTTTACTGATCGCAGTAAACATTTAGATATACATATTACATATTTGTGTTTAGTTACATTATGTATATTTTATATGCCTATCTATACTGATTGGTCGAAATTAAATACATACATTCATTACTTAATTTTTCCTAAGTGTACTATAAGGATGATTGATATATGTTCTCTAATTCAATAATATTAAAATTCCTAACAATTTTATAAATGATTTTAATTTTGAGAAAAATAATAAAATCAGCTTAGAGCGGAAAGATGCCTTAGGGAGGATGTACTATGTATTTGGATTTGCATCTAAAAAATTGGTCAAGCATATATAGTACATTTTTGTTAACACCCCTTATTCCATATTATCTGAAGCATAGTATAGTATTTGAATTGTTTCAAATAAAAGCTAGTTATTGATTTTAACCAAATTTGCAAAAACATTAATATTACGAACTCGGTTGTGATATATAGAATTATGAGTATACACAATATCCTTGGAATTCCATTTTTAAACTTCTAACCCCAAGTAAAAACCATCCTAAGGTTTAAAAATGAAAATAAATAAATTTCGTTTTTTGTTGTTTTCAACCGAGTTACAAGCTTACATTATAAGTACACTGCAATTTTTCAGATACCAACCACCACTTATCATGAAAACTACCCCAAATTTCTCTAGAATAAATGGCCACTTTTTTGACAATTTCAAAAATAGACATTTCAATATCGGATATTGGGTATCGCTTTATAATCCTCATCAGAAGTGCAATTCGATTTTTAAGTTGTAACTTGGAACTTTAAATCATGGAAACAAATTTATTTAGCCACCCACTTTATTTATTAGGTATATAACTTAATTTCTACAGATTTTTTTCACGGTATTCTGTGGTTTTTGTAGGATCGGACGCGAGGTTTCAGAACAACGAACGACAAGTTTACGTGAGTTACATAACCTCTCAGAATAGCAGAGTTTACGATTACAACTGATAAACAGCACATTCGGCACTGCATTCTATACGAATTCCAACAAGGAAAAAATGCTTCTAAGGCACGGGAATCAATTTGTAGTGTTCTTGGTGCCGACCTTGTGTCTTATGAAACGTGTAATTATTGGTATAAACGTTTTAGAATTAGTGATTTCGATCTTAGTGACAGCCTCGAAAGTTTGAAGATGTGCGAGCTAACCTGGAATCTACAACAGCAACACGCATAACTCAGAAAAAACGAATATCTAAATAACATACTGCCTAATCATTGGTTTCATCTAAGATTTCAATTCCTAAAAATCATAAATAACTATCAAATGTTTAAATTCTCCTAAACTTCTGAAAATTTAAATAAATTTTAAGAAATATGTACTACGGACTTGGAGCAAAATATTTTCCGAACAGTTATTTTTCAGTAATTATCTTCTCCTGTACTAAATATTAATTTATTACATTAATATGCCCAGCACCAAGTGAATTTTCTGAAACTGGTGGTTATGTAAATGTATTTAATTAATGTGTAGTAATCTATCACCATACCATACATGACATACTTTAGTCATATATAGTCTACTGAGATTGTCACCGATTTTAGTGAGGTCTCATTAAACCTTTTATGAAACATGTCTTTGTTTTTGGTAAGACTTCAGTAGGCTGAACTTGCTCGACATGTTTAAAGAGTTCGTAGTATAAATATTTTTTGTATAAGGCCTCCTGCCTGATGACATAAATCAAAGATAAGATCACGAACACCGCACGGAAGTCCAGAAAATACTCGAACTCAATTCAAATAAAATTAATTAATTTAAAACGAGTTCATAATTTTGAATTACAATACAACAAAGAAAAATATTTTGAATATCAGTGAAACTAGCTTTATTAGATTGATAATTTTATGCCATTAATGCTTGCATATGATTGTGGCCATGTGGCTGGTGCGTAGATGGCGCAATCTGCATGTCCAATTTTCACACACTTTTCGCAGCAAGCGTAGACAAGTGACTTAACATATCCCCAAAGAAAATAATCTAATGGAGTTAGATCACACAATCTCGGTGGCCAATTAACAGGACTATTATGTTGAATTAGTCTTTCATCAAATGTTTCTTTGAGTAAATTAATTGTATTCCGCGTTGTGTGGCTTATGGAACCGTCCTGTTGGAACCACATATCAGCAAGATTAATGGCAGCCAATTGGGGTACAAAAAAGTTAGAAATCATGTCTCTATACCGTTCACTGTAAGATTCTACCCATCATCGTTTTTGAAGACATATAGACCAGAGAGTCCGCCGGCCCATAAAGCGCACCAAACAGTGATTTTCTATAGATATAATGGTGTTTCAAAGGCAAAGGCTTCTAGATTATCTTCACTCCAAATCCAATTCTGTTTATTAACGTACCCATTCAACAAAAATTGAGCTTCATCGTTGAACAAAATTTTGTTTGGAAAATCAACATCAATAGAATTAGTGCTTCAGCCGATTGGCCGATTTGGCAAGCAGTGCTATGGCGTAAGTTTATTCATTATGAAATGGCAAATCAAACTAATGACAAAGCAAATGTTAGCTGTAAACTCGGTTGTCAAACAAAACAATGTTGCAAACTTAACGATGTGAAGCTATAAAACACACCCTTTACTGATTGAATAAGGAATTCATGAGACAAACACTTTTAATATTTCGATCAATGATTTGCATAATTTTCCTTCTAAGCAAAATGTACAAATGTAATTCTTCACGATACAAGCTCCATTTAAACCTATATACTGATATAGAAAATGAGTCAGCGTCTACACTCAGAAAAAATATGATAAACACATGATTGCCTTTACCATATTATAATATTAGAAATCATTATAAAATTGTTGTGATATTCCCTATCATACAATAATAAGAAATACTATTTGTTTATTTATGTCAATCAGTGAAAACGGAGCTTATTATTATTATTATACATGTAATCATATTCATCTCCCATGATTAGTGTAATCAGAATGCACGATTAAATTTTGATTCGTTTAATAATTTTTAAGGTATTTATAAAAATTCGCTATCTCAATGGGTGATTAATTCGTATGTGAACACTAAATATTTAGAGTTGCCTTAAAATGCCTCAACCAGTCACGCACGACTTAGGTTAGGAGCTTAAGTTACACGCCGGTTGCACCACTTCGGTTAGTGCTACAATCACCAAAATTGTATAGGCTTCTTGTCACAAATAAACAACAGGGGCGGTATGTTGTATCATCATCACTTCGAATCGAATTCGAAAAAATTCGCGTCAAAAAAGTGAAAGTTGTATCATTTTTGCTTTTCGAAAATAATACAACATACCGCCACTCGACTTTTTTCGAATTTCGATTTCGATTCGAAGTGATGGTACAACATACCGCCCGGACCTGTAAAATTTTTGGTGGTCGTACCGCTCCCCTAAGTGGTCCAAACGGAGCACAACTTAAGCTCTTAAGTTTGGACTGCCTGAGGTTTTTAATTTGTAGTTGGATGGCTGCAATAAGCCATGTGGTGTGATTACCATATATATATATATATATATATATATATATATATATATATATATATATATATATATATATATATATATATATATATATATATATATATATATATATATATATATATATATATATATATATATATATATATATATATATATATATATATATATATATATATATATATATATATATATGTATGTATATATATATATATATATATATATATATATATATATATATATA
Organism: Nephrotoma flavescens; assembly: GCA_932526605.1. Classification (NCBI taxonomy): domain Eukaryota; kingdom Metazoa; phylum Arthropoda; class Insecta; order Diptera; family Tipulidae; genus Nephrotoma; species Nephrotoma flavescens. The sequence goes on along the minus strand of OW052222.1, from coordinate 35,775,382 downwards.
TATATATATATATATATATATATATATATATATATATATATATATATATATATATATATATATATATATATATATATATATATATATATATATATATATATATATATATATATATATATATATATATATATATATATATATATATATATATATATATATATATATATATATATATATATATATATATATATATATATATATATATATATATATATATATATATATATATATATATATATATATATATATATATATATATATATATATATATATATATATATATATATATATATATATATATATATATATATATATATATATATATATATATATATATATATATATATATATATATATATATATATATATATATATATATATATATATATATATATATATATATATATATATATATATATATATATATATATATATATATGATGTAACAAAAAAAATAATAATTATACATATATATATATATAAAAAAACACTTTTGAATTATATGTAATGCAAACCTAAAATAAAATGTTCATCTAGGAAAAAGATTTATGGTACTATTCCATGTGCATACAATATTATCTCAGCAAAACCAAAACGAGACAAAAATACAGATCGACTATAGGAAGAATGGCGCATCCGATTATAGCTTGCTGAGCATTTGCTGAGCAAATTGTTGTTGTGCTGCCATAATTTTTCATAAAAAATATCAACTCAAGTATTTTTTTATAGCAGCAAAACTGAAAAAATTCCCCCACTTTCCGCAAACTTTTATTTTTTTGATATTTTTATGGTAGTAAAACATAAATTTTTGTGCTTGGTCGTGCGACGACACGCTAAAAAATTAAAACATGGATGATTTTATTTTTTTTTATTTAATTTAATTTATTTTTTTTTATTTCATTTTATTTTCAATTTTAACCCCAATATATCAACTTTATCAGTGTTTGTAATGATTAACCGATAAAAACCGATCGCTTGGCTGGAAACCCATCCTCCGAAAAACCATAATCGGGAGTAAAATACTCATTTATATTAAAACCTTTGTTCAAAATAATTTCAGTGGGTGCATACATCAAACGGAAGTTTCTGTGATCCTATAAATACATCGCGAGATTTTGTACGTAGTCATTTTGATAATTATACATTTTAATGTTTTGATGACAGTTGGCTTGAAGGCCTAGTAATCTAAAGTAAAACAAAATTCTTATTAGTTAAAAAATTTTACCATTTTTTATTCAAAGACTTACATACTTGTATTCATAAACCGCCATTCGATCAAGCCACAATCATTTTAACCTGGCCCAATGAATTGAAACCATCCATTTGATTGTGCAATTTTATTAAAGTACGTTGAATTTCACGACTGGTTAATGGATAGCACTCGATACAACTTTTAAGAAATTTGCGTCTAGTTGTGATGCTGCCACACGAGCAAGTAGTGATTCGTATACTAAACAACCTTTTGGCGGTGTTATACCAACACGCAAAAAAAATTCACGATATTAACGGAAGTTCAATGACCTCACGAGTTTGTACGGATAGGCCGCCAATAGCGGAATATGTTACATCACCAGGATCTTCGTGAGACATATTATAAACGAGGGGATCAACTTACGCGGTCAATTATTGTAAGTGTGGTCATATCAAGAGCTACCCTAGTTCCAGCCTTCAATTTTGTCTTATCTAACTGACATCATCCAACAACATATCGTAGCCCGTTTGTTGCCTTCACAATAACTAAAAATATAGATAAACATAAATTATCGTTTCACTGAATCAGTGACATATTGGAGGTACATATTTACATTTATCCTCAGTCAATTGTTTGAGTACCTCCTCAACAATTTGCCCAACACTTTGCAAGGCTTTTAAATCATTTTTTGACTTGTCGAACTGATTATATTATCACTGATATTGTATTCCCTAAATAGTGTCATATAAAATTTCTGGGTGGGTCGTGTGGTCCTCATTGATTATAGATTCATTTGGTGTTTTATCCCAGTACGGATTATAGTAATCAAATAAAATTTCCGAGTTGTTCGATTCCAGCGTATTTGGAAAAGATCGATTCGAACTATTCATTGACTAACTATTCATTCACTAAATTGGATTTTATATCGACAAATACGGGATCCAAGAAAGATACCGTATCTAGTTTACCATTTATCGTTGCTTTACATTTTGGTACGAATGAACTTTGTTGACGTCGCTTTTTTGCTTTAGCCTTGGCCGTTGCTTTTGGATCCTGCACATTATTGCTACCCTCAGTAATTGGATCATTCTTTTCGATTCCCCCTTCATTCTCATTTATATCACCTTTTTTACCGCCGACATTCATACGATAAACCACCATACATTCGAATCACTTCCTTGTGCTCGATATCAACCCTGTAACCATAAATTTTACTCGATGCTTCCAATACCGATGCACCAAATACTTGGAAATTTTTGACATTTTTACGATGGCCAGTAACCAAATGGCAAATGTATCGTTTAAATTTGTTTGAAATACAATTTCTTTGTTGATTACCTACGAATATATAAAAAACACAGATTAATTTGAAAGACTGACTAGCCAAGCGGTCGTCAATCATCACCACTTACATTGTCCTGTTTCCATGAACTGTTGTAAACAAACTTTCAACTCTTCATTATCTTCCAGTACCGAAATATTTACACTACTAGTACTAGGATGCACCGATCTACTTCATCTTTCATCGTCATTCTAAATATTATAGAAACACAAAACAAATTATGACATTTAATGAATTTGACGATCAAATCTATATCTAGCTCGTACTGTGGGCAATGGTGTTTTGTATGTGAATGACTTTCGAGAGGACGTTTTCATTTTAGTAACCATTACAAATATCACAACAACTCAAATTTTAAACTTAAATACTAATTCACTAGATTTATTATGTATTATGTAAAACTAAATATGTATTTATAATATATTTTTGTTAAATTTATTATTTATTTCTTAATTTGTTCAGGTTTTAAAATCTTTTTTTTTTTTGGCTGCTGCACGACTATGAAATTTTAGGTTAATTTACGAACTTGTCAAAAATTTCTCCTCCATATTTTATAGTAGAACATTTTTTTAGATATTTTGGTAAATTAATCAAAATAATAAAAAAACATATTTTTTGCTCATCTCAAAAATGATATTAATTTTATTATTAATTTTTACGATATAAAATAATTGTCAATTTTTAAAAATAAAGATTTTTAGCTATTTATTTAAAAAATGTGAGGTTAGTTTTTGTTGATTTCAAAATTTCCCCAATTTTTTCTACTATAAAATAAAAATGTTGTTTCTCAGTCAATCTAGTGTAAATTTTAGTTCTTGTCTTTCTCCGATGTTCAGCAAAATTTTTCTGTTTTGTACATGGAATAGTACCATTAGATGTAATCCGATCGTAGTCGACGTAGGTTATAAAAATAATTGAAAGCAATAAAAAAATATATGCGAATTTATATGTGAATTTAAAATAAATTTTATAAAAAGAAAAGTAATGATTATTAGTCTAATTATTTTGAGTTGAGGCGATTACGGACGAGAGCGATAAAAAGGATTACAACAGATTTCAGAAGTGGGATATAAAATAAAAAAATTAAAATAACATCGTTATATAAATTTTTGTGAAACCGCGTGTTGGACAAGAAACTAAATTAAGTGTTTTATTAAACGTTTTAAAGATTTTGGTGAATCTTTATTGATAAGTAAACAATTTGGTGATTGTTTAGAGATTTTTGGAGAATCTCGTAAGTTTTGGTGAAACACATTCAAAGGTTAGCTTTTACGTACAACGTGGTATCGTATATGTTATAATGGCACCCAGAAAAAATAGAAATCCACACTCAACGATGGAGAATGAAGTACATCGACGTGATAGGTCGAATAGTGATATACGAGTATGTTCATCTATGCCGGATGAGAATCGAGCGGTCGACTGGAAAGGATTCAGCGACATATCGAAGCTTCTTCCTGAGTTCGATGGTCTAGGGGATGTATCCTCATGGATTTCAAGAGTCGAAGAATATAGTGAAATATATAATATGTCGGATTTAGCTACACGACACTTTGCACTGTTAAAATTAGTTGGATCTGCAAAAGTTTGGTTGGATGGTTTAGGAAGAGTCAATTTCGAGTGGCGGGAATGGAGAAAGCTACTACTCGAGAATTTTCCAACAAACGGAAGCGCATTAGAAAGGCGGAGAAGAGCAGAATCATATAGACGGAGAGCGGGTGAAGAAATTTTACCATATTATTTACAAAAGCTGTCGTTGTGTAATCAAGCTGGTATGAAGAATGATGAAATTATTGAGTTAATCGTAGAGGGATTACATGACAGTCGATATCGCAGTTTCTTAGGACCATTAAGAAGATATGATAGACCGTCCGAACTTTTAATCGATTTAAAAGAAGCTGATAATTATTACAGGACAGAAAAAAATCAAGCATTAAGAAGCTTAATTAGTTCAACGAATCAATACAAAGGAGTAAATCAGATGCGTAATAAGACGAATAGCATTATTTCAATACGGCGGACCGATGGTACGGATACCGCAAATGTTACGAAAAAACTAATTTGTTTTAAGTGTGGTAAAGAGGGTCACTTTGCCAGAAACTGTGGAACGAATAAATTGCCTAGCAATTCTCCAACTTATAGTTCATCGAATGAAAACCCAAAAGTGTTGCATGTACAGGTTAACACTCATCAGAAGTTTTTCAAGAAAGCAGAGATAAATGGCGAAAGCATAGATTGTTACGTTGACCTGGGAAGCAGCTGTACAGTTTTAAGAAGTGATATTGCAGATCAAATTGGTGTAACCTTTTACGAGGACGAGAACCTTGTTAAATTAAAAGGTTATGGAGGTGGGGAAGTGCAGCCAGTTGGTGTTACAACTCTCGTTCTTAAAGTAGGCGATGTATCAGCGAAGGTGAAAGTTTTCATAGTGAAACCCGAATTCCAGAGTGTACCAATATTAGTTGGGCATTCATTTACCGAACAACCACATGTGCATATTATCGCCAATTCAGATGGGCTTAGTATTCAACAACGGGAGGATAGTGGTTTTAACAAAATTGGGGTACGATATAGTACCGGGAAAACAAATTTAATCGCAAAGGAGACTACAGTGATACCTAGCGGTTATGTAGGTCACATTCAAGTGGCAACCGATTTTGAGAGGGATGAAGTTTTGCATGTTGATAATCGTTTACAAGAAAATGGAACAGCTATTCCGAATTGTGTAATACAGTCAACGAAGAAATCATCTATAGTTCCAGTTGCTAACTTCACCGATAATCCGATTGACATTAAGAAGGGTTCCGTGCTCACCAGAGCTATGGTGTGCATACCCTATGACGAAATTAGAGGCGCTTCGAATTACAATAAGAATCAACGTCAAATTGAAAGCCAGCAAATAGTTACAGACGATGATAAATCCGAAGTATTGAAAATTATGAACGAATACAAGGATGTAGTTTCAACAAACATGAGTCAGTTGCGTCTAACTGACAAAGTTCAAATGGAGATTCAACTAAAGGAGCCAACCAAACCAGTTTATTATCGCCCATACCGTCTTAGTCACTATGACCGAGGGAAAGTACAAGAGTTGATCGAAGATTTAAAATCAAATGACGTCATCGAAGATTGTTCATCACAATATGCCAGCCCTATAATATTGGTCAAGAAGAAGACCGGTGAGTATCGTTTATGTATAGATTACAGAAAATTAAATAGTAATACCGTCAAAGATCACTATCCCATTCCTCGAATAGACGACCAGTTAGATTGGTTAGGAAGAAAGAGCTATTTTACGAGTTTAGATTTATACTCAGGTTATTATCAGGTCCCCGTTTCAGAGAAAAGTAGAGATAAAACAGCTTTTATAACGCCGGATGGGCATTACCAGTTCAAACGTATGCCCTTTGGGCTTTGTAACGCCCCAGCGGTATTTCAGCGATTAATTAATATGATTTTGGGTAGATTACGATTTAGTGTAGCAGTGGCATATCTTGATGATATATTGATAGCTACCGAAACAAGGGCAGAAGGAATAGAAAATTTAAAGATTATATTGGATGTTATCCGAGAAAGTAATCTGACAATCAATTTAAGCAAGTGTAGGTTTTTGATGAGAAAAATAAATTATTTAGGATTCGAAATAAGTGGGGATGGAATTCAGCCGGGTCAGGTTAAAATCGAGAGTTTGGTCAGATTTCCACCACCGAAAGATCAAAAGAGTGTTCGAAGTTTTTTGGGCCTTGCAAGCTATTTTAGACGTTTTGTAAGGAATTTTGCTGTCATATCGCGTCCACTTACAGATTTGTTATCGAAAAATTCGAATTTCATGTGGGAAGATTCTCAACAACAGGCATTTGAGTCGATTAAGAAGGTACTTGTGTCATCGCCTGTTTTGAAGGTGTTTGACCCAGCATCAGCTACAGAATTACATACCGATGCGTGTGCAATAGGCATTGGGGCTGTTTTGCTTCAAAAACAAACGAATGATAAGTTACACCCAGTAGCGTATTATAGTAGAAGGACTTCTTCAGAAGAATCTCGATATCATAGCATCGAGCTTGAGGCTTTAGCTATTGTTAGTGCATTGGAAAAATTCAGAATATATTTATTGGGAATACCGTTTGTAATAAGGACTGATTGTAACAGTTTAAAGCTGATGGAGTCAAAGAGAGATTTAAATCCGCGGGTCGCGAGATGGTTTATGAAATTACTAGAGTTCGATTATAGGATTGAGTATCAAAAGGGGTCAGTTAATAAAGTTGCAGATGCCTTTTCAAGGTATCCTATAGAAGATGAGAATATAGTGTTAGGGATAAGCGTAAACACTGATTGGGTAGCTTGTATGCAGAGAGGATGTAAGGAAATAAAAGAGATCATAAAAAACTTAGATGTGAATGACGATTTAAAAAATAAATATATGGTTTATAAGGGTAGATTATATAAAATTTCGAAAGAAAGATGGAGGTTATACGTTCCAGGGGAATTAAGGTCATATCTGATTAACGAGGCTCACATCAATGTGTCACATATGGATGTGGACAAAACATTGTCAAAGTTAAAGGAAACTTACTATTTTCCCAAAATGAGAGAACAAGTTTCTAAGTATATTAATAGATGCATTAATTGCCTTTACTATAAAGTCCCAACGGGCAAGCCTCCGGGATTCTTGCATCCACTTGACAAAGGAAATGTTCCGTTCGTAACGGTTCATGTAGACCACTTGGGTATGTATGTGTATTGTGGATGGGTTTTCCAAGTTTACTTGGCTTAAGGCAGTTAAAACGGTAGAATCAGTGGAAACTATGAATACATTTTTAGAGTTCATGTTCTGTTATGGTAGGCCGCAACGTATAATTTCAGATAGAGGAGGTGCTTTCACGGGTAGGCCCTTTTTAGAGATGTGCAGGAGTTATAATATCCAGCATGTCAAGGTAGGATCACATACACCTCGGGCTAATGGACAAGCCGAGGTTGCCAACAAAACTATTCTGACAGGGTTAAGGACTTTATCCACTGGAGTCGAGTGTAGTGATTGGGATACTAAACTCTTAGAAGTTATGTGGTCAATGAATAATACGGTTCATCGGGTTACGCAAAAGACACCTGCTAATTTAGTGTTTCGATATGTGCCAAATGGACCAAAAGACAATCCACTGACATGCGAGATTAACAGTATAAATAGGGAAGTAGGTAATGTTAAAGGGGTAGATTTTAACCAAGTATCAGAATTGATAGTCAAAGATCAGGGTAAGCAGAAAGAATATTGTGATAGAAAACGAAGAGAGAGGGCTCATACATAAAGGGGGATATAGTGATGGTTAGGTGGAATCCAGTTTCTACTGGAACTAGCTTGAAGTTGAGTTGTAATTATAGTGGGCCCTATATGATCGATAAAGTTCTGGATAAAGATCGATATATAGTCAAGGATATAGAAGGAGAGCAACAGTCGTCTCGGAAGTATGAGGCTGTTGTCTCAATAGATAGATTAAAGAAAATTGTAAGGAGTAATGATCTTGACGCAAAATAACTGTATATCTATATATAAAAAAAAGGAAATTGAATTAGCATTGTAATTGGAATTAAAACTGTTAATGTGTGATAAAGAATTGTAAAGAAAATTTGAGCAATGGAATGGTGAATATAAAAGCTTACGTTTGAATTTGACATTAAAAAATAACTTCTAATGCTCAACTTTTCTATATTTTTTTTATATATATATTTATAATAATCGTTAAATTTTAGAAGGCGAGGACGCCTACGTATATAGCGTGGCCGACTGATGTAACAAAAAAAATAATAATTATACATATATATATAAAAAAACACTTTTGAATTATATGTAATGCAAACCTAAAATAAAATGTTCATCTAGGAAAAAGATTTAGATGTAATCCGATCGTAGTCGACGTAGGTTATAAAAATAATTGAAAGCAATAAAAAAATATATGCGAATTTATATGTGAATTTAAAATAAATTTTATAAAAAGAAAAGTAATGATTATTAGTCTAATTATTTTGAGTTGAGGCGATTACGGACGAGAGAACGATAAAAAGGATTACAACATATATATATATAATATATATATATATATATATATATATATATATATATATATATATATATATATATATATATATATATATATATATATATATATGTATATATATATATATATATATATATATATATATATATATATATATATATATATATATATATATATATATATATATATATATATATATATATATATATATATATATATATATATATATATATATATATATATATATATATATATATATATATATATATATATATATATATATATATATATATATATATATATATATATATATATATATATATATATATATATATATATATATATATATATATATATATATATATATATATAATATATATATATATATATATATATATATATATATATATATATATATATATATATATATATATATATATATATATATATATATATATATATATATATATATATATATATATATATATATATATATATATATATATATATATATATATATATATATATATATATATATATATATATATATATATATATATATATATATATATATATATATATATATATATATATATATATATATATATATATATATATATATATATATATATATATATATATATATATATATATATATATATATATATATATATATATATATATATATATATATATATTGTATATATATATATATATATATATATATATATATATATATATATATATATATATATATATATATATATATATATATATATATATATATATATATATATATATATATATATATATATATATATAGATATGGTAATCACACCACATGGCTTATTGCAGCCATCCAACTACAAATTAAAAACCTCAGGCAGTCCAAACTTAAGAGCTTAAGTTGTGCTCCGTTTGGACCACTTAGGGGAGCGGTACGACCACCAAAAATTGTACAGGTCCGGGGCGGTATGTTGTACCATCACTTCGAATCGAAATCGAAATTCGAAAAAAGTCGAGTGGCGGTATGTTGTATTATTTTCGAAAAGCAAAAATGATACAACTTTCACTTTTTTGACGCGAATTTTTTCGAATTCGATTCGAAGTGATGATGATACAACATACCGCCCCTGTTGTTTATTTGTGACAAGAAGCCTATACAATTTTGGTGATTGTAGCACTAACCGAAGTGGTGCAACCGGCGTGTAACTTAAGCTCCTAACCTAAGTCGTGCGTGACTGGTTGAGGCATTTTAAGGCAACTCTAAATATTTAGTGTTCACATACGAATTAATCACCCATTGAGATAGCGAATTTTTATAAATACCTTAAAAATTATTAAACGAATCAAAATTTAATCATGCATTCTGATTACACTAATCATGGGAGATGAATATGATTACATGTATAATAATAATAATAAGCTCCGTTTTCACGGATTGACATAAATAAACAAATGGTATTTCTTATTATTGTATGATAGGGAATATCACAATAATTTTATAATGATTTCTATTATTATAATATGGTAAAGGCAATCATGTGTTTATCATATTTTTTCTGAGTGTAGACGCTGACTCATTTTCTATATCAGTAGGTTTAAATGGAGCTTGTATCGTGAAGAATTACATTTGTACATTTTGCTTAGAAGGAAAATTATGCAAATCATTGATCGAAATATTAAAAGTGTTTGTCTCATGAATTCCTTATTCAATCAGTAAAGGGTGTGTTTTATAGCTTCACATCGTTAAGTTTGCAACATTGTTTTGTTTGACAACCGAGTTTACAGCTAACATTTGCTTTGTCATTAGTTTGATTTGCCATTTCATAATGAATAAACTTACGCCAAAGCACTGCTTGCCAAATCGGCCAATCGGCTGAAGCACTAATTCTATTGATGTTGATTTTCCAAACAAAATTTTGTTCAACGATGAAGCTCAATTTTTGTTGAATGGGTACGTTAATAAACAGAATTGGATTTGGAGTGAAGATAATCTAGAAGCCTTTGCCTTTGAAACACCATTATATCTATAGAAAATCACTGTTTGGTGCGCTTTATGGGCCGGCGGACTCTCTGGTCTATATGTCTTCAAAAACGATGATGGGTAGAATCTTACAGTGAACGGTATAGAGACATGATTTCTAACTTTTTTGTACCCCAATTGGCTGCCATTAATCTTGCTGATATGTGGTTCCAACAGGACGGTTCCATAAGCCACACAACGCGGAATACAATTAATTTACTCAAAGAAACATTTGATGAAAGACTAATTCAACATAATAGTCCTGTTAATTGGCCACCGAGATTGTGTGATCTAACTCCATTAGATTATTTTCTTTGGGGATATGTTAAGTCACTTGTCTACGCTTGCTGCGAAAAGTGTGTGAAAATTGGACATGCAGATTGCGCCATCTACGCACCAGCCACATGGCCACAATCATATGCAAGCATTAATGGCATAAAATTATCAATCTAATAAAGCTAGTTTCACTGATATTCAAAATATTTTTCTTTGTTGTATTGTAATTCAAAATTATGAACTCGTTTTAAATTAATTAATTTTATTTGAATTGAGTTCGAGTATTTTCTGGACTTCCGTGCGGTGTTCGTGATCTTATCTTTGATTTATGTCATCAGGCAGGAGGCCTTATACAAAAAATATTTATACTACGAACTCTTTAAACATGTCGAGCAAGTTCAGCCTACTGAAGTCTTACCAAAAACAAAGACATGTTTCATAAAAGGTTTAATGAGGCCTCACTAAAATCTGTGACAATCTCAGTAGACTATATATGACTAAAGTATGTCATGTATGGTATGGTGATAGATTACTACACATTAATTAAATACATTTACATAACCACCAGTTTCAGAAAATTCACTTGGTGCTGGGCATATTAATGTAATAAATTAATATTTAGTACAGGTGAAGATAATTACTGAAAAATAACTGTTCAGAAAATATTTTGCTCCAAGTCCGTAGTACATATTTCTTAAAATTTATTTAAATTTTCAGAAGTTTAGGAGAATTTAAACATTTGATAGTTATTTATGATTTTTAGGAATTGAAATCTTAGATGAAACCAATTATTAGGCAGTATGTTATTTAGATATTCGTTTTTTCTGAGTTATGCCTGTTGCTGTTGTAGATTCCAGGTTAGCTCGCACATCTTCAAGAAATCTACAAATAGATTCCCGTGCCTTAGAAGCATTTTTTCCTTGTTGGAATTCGTATAGAATGCAGTGCCAAATGTGCTGTTTATCAGTTTAATCGTAAATTCTGCTATTCTGAGAGGTTATGTAACTCACGTAAACTTGTCGTTCGTTGTTCTGAAACCTTGCGTCCGATCCTACAAAAACCACAGAATACCGTGAAAAAAATCTGTAGAAATTAAGTTATATACCTAATAAATAAAGTGGGTGGCTAAATAAATTTGTTTCCATGATTTAAAGTTTCAAGTTACAACTTAAAAATCGAATTGCACTTCTGATGAGGATTATAAAGCGATACCCAATATCCGATATTGAAATGTCTATTTTTGAAATTGTCAAAAAAGTTGCCATTTATTCTAGAGAAATTTGGGGTAGTTTTCATGATAAGTGGTGGTTGGTATCTGAAAAATTGCAGTGTACTTATAATGTAAGCTTGTAACTCGGTTGAAAACAACAAAAAACGAAATTTATTTATTTTCATTTTTAAACCTTAGGATGGTTTTTACTTGGGGTTAGAAGTTTAAAAATGGAATTCCAAGGATATTGTGTATACTCATAATTCTATATATCACAACCGAGTTCGAAATATTAATGTTTTTGCAAATTTGGTTAAAATCAATAACTAGCTTTTATTTGAAACAATTCAAATACTATACTATGCTTCAGATAATATGGAATAAGGGGAAAGTGTTAACAAAAATGTACTATATATGCTTGACCAATTTTTTAGATGCAAATCCAAATACATAGTACATCCTCCCTAAGGCATCTTTCCGCTCTAAGCTGATTTTATTATTTTTCTCAAAATTAAAATCATTTATAAAATTGTTAGGAATTTTAATATTATTGAATTTAGAACATATATCAATCATCCTTATAGTACACTTAGGAAAAATTAAGTAATGAATGTATGTATTTAATTTCGACCAATCAGTATAGATAGGCATATCAAATATACATAATGTAACTAAACACAAATATGTAATATGTATATCTAAATGTTTACTGCGATCAGTAAAAAACAATTTAATTATAATATTTTCCCTTTCGTTCATAAATTTCTGATGTTTCGTATCCTTTCCTCCAAATATTTGTTTCTTTTTTATAAACTATATTTCATGCAGCACACCAAACCATAATCAATGTATATACGTATATATATATACGTACAATACATACAACGTATATACGTACATATATACATACATACATACATCGAAAATAGATCCTCTTTCTTTTCATGATCACATGTTTGTTAAATTTTATATACCTAAACGACAAGAAATTATCGATCGTGCACACATTTTATTTTAAATAGTACATATGTATATACATCTAGTATATGTATAGTATATACATAATACGTGCGTTTTAGTTTTCAAAACATTCTGTTTTATTAAATTTAAAACATACAATAAGAGAAAGGATATTTTCAAACGAAAATAAAAAACACGTTGAATTTGTATTTTTCCGTTTGTTTCTTTTATACTGTACACACAAATAAAAAAAAATTATTTTGTCGCGCGCGTTGAATAAATATATTGAGCGAGATGTATATTGAGCACATTGGGTTTGAGTTTTAGCTAAGCATTTCTACTAACAGCCGCTCGAAATATTTTTCCATTTGTAACGACATCGAGAATTTGATTTACACATAAAGTTACTATTGGTTTGCAGGTCTGATTGCTATTTTGTTTGTGATATTATAAAATATACAGACATTAAAGATATAAAAAGTTATAAAATTTATTAAAAGTTGTAAAAATTAGTTGTAAGAGTTATGAAAAGTTATAAACTTTTGACAAAAAATATGTTAAAAGTTATAACAATTTTAAAAGTTATAAAAGAAATACGTGAAAAGTTATAAAAATTATAAAAATAATAATAAATTTTACAAATTATAAAAAATCTTATTAAAAGTATAATAAGTAACAATAAACGTTATTAAGTTTATAAAGTATTTAAAATGGAAAAAAATTGTAAAATTTTTAAAAGCTAAGGGTCAAAAATGTATAATACCTAAGTTAAAAAGTAAAGTTTAGGAGTTACGAAAAGTTGTAAAATTTGTATAAAAAAATGATATTATAAGTTATAATAAGTTTAAAAGTTATAAAAATACGTAATAAGTTATAAAAGTTATTAAAAAGTAATAAAAACAGTAATAATAAATTTAAAAAAATAAAAAATGTTATTACAAGTTATAATAAGTATCACAAAATTAATAACTTTATAAAAAGGTAACAAAACCGTTATCAAATTTATAAAATCACATGATGCGACGAAAAATGTGCATTTTCTTTATAAATTATAGACGTTTATGATAATTTTTCTGATGAAGTGGTAAGAAGTGGTGAACACGAACGTTTAAGAATATTAATTATTTTCTACTTTATAGTTATATTTATTAATAAATTTTTAGTTTTTAAAACTTTTTAAAATAAATTTTCAATTTTTAAAACTTTTAAAAATTTTAAAACTTTTTAAAAAATTTAAAACTTTTTAAAATTTTTAAAAACTTGTGAGGTAGTTGAGTGTTCAAAATTGACGTACACGTCTATGATTTACATAGAAAATGCGCTATAATAACTTTATAAAAAGGTAACAAAAACGTAATAAAGTTGCATAAATGCAATAAAGTGACAGCATTTATTTTTATATAACCGAGAGCTATTAATCAAATTTGATAAAAATTAAAATCTATTTAATATTTAACTGCTTTGTGTTTGTTCTAGCATAATCAAAAGATTGTTATATACATATATTTCGATACAAGTGGTTATCCGCAGGATAATATATTTGGTATACCTCGTGTAAATAAAAAGGAATTAGGTCTAATGAAGGATGAAAATAATGGGAAAATAATGAGTGAATTTATTGGATTAAGATCAGAAATGTATACTTTCGAAGTTGTTGACGCTGACGATACAAAAATTATTTGAGTAAAGAGACAAGTTGTGAAATCGAGAATAACGTTTATTGATTTCAAAGAATCTTTAATTGTCTTGACTCATCAAAAATTGTATCACAAAATTTAAATCGTTCAAGAAATCATGCAGTAAGCTCTGTTAGTCAATTGAAAACCGCACTTAATCCACACGATGATAAAAGATAATTGATTAAAGATAGCTATGATACGCTACCATGGGGTCATTATAAAATAATGCAATATGATTATTGATTTCTGTGTAAATATTTTGTAAATTTTTTAACTTAAACATAGCAAATTACTAATTTATACAGATATAAATCAGTTTATTATGTACGTATACAATTAAAAGAGCCTTCTTTACTTATCATTTATGATATCATTAAAGTATTTTATTATAATTTTAATATGTATAGATTTATTGAATATAAAATTATTAAATATGTACTAAAGCTATTCAAATAAAAATTGTTTATTAAAAACCGATGAGTTTTAATATATGATTTGAGATTAATAGAAATTAATAATCTTCAAAGATTAAGTAAATAAATTAATAATAGATTAGTTTTAGCGTGCCAAGAGTAATATTTTTACCATATTTTTGGGCATAAGAAGAAGTATTATTACAAATTTGTTGCAAATATTATGCAAAATAGAACGTTGAGATTGAAGACTTCTAAAAAACGTATTTCTCTTTTAAGAGTATATAACTGCATTTTAACATATTTTATTTAGAAAATGTAAAATAACTAAAATTACTACTCAAAATAACAAATTTACACTTATTTAATAACTTTAATTGAAAAATAATTTTTGGATTTCTTGTTTCTAGAAACGTTTTTTGTTGTGAGTTGTATAATTTGGTCCGTAAACGATTACTATATTCTTTAAAACGAATTGCAAACTCATTCAATAATTTGACCGATTTTTAAATATTCTTATTAGAAATTGATTATGAATATGGTAAAATAATTAAATTTTTAAATATATTAATTGCATATTATGAATTTTTTAGTTCTGCTATTTTCGTTCGTAGTGCTATGTATCATAGTAGTATACAGCTCTAGATCGATGTAACTGCTAATAAATAAGATATTTTTTGCGGTTTAAATAAAATATATGCAATGCGATTTCATATACTCAAACATAAAATGAATATATGTGCGTGTAACTCCATGAATGAGTTTAGATTTATAATATGGTTCCCGCAATTAGAAAAAATGTAGAAAATTTTAGTAAATTATTAATGACAAGAGTATTAATTTGAAATATTTATTATGATAATATGTGATGTATAAACAACAAAAAAAAACAATAAGAATCTACGATTATAAAGTTTTATAGATTTAAGTATTTTAATATAATTTTAATATGTATAAATTTATTAAATATATAATTATCTAATTATTTATTAAAAGTATTCTAAAATTGATTACTAAAAATGAAGGAGTTTTTATTTAAGATATGTGATATGCGATTAATTAAAGCATAGCCGTTTAAGTCAATTTTTCTCATGAAGTGACGAAACATAGATGTTTTCTTTATAAATCATAGAAGGTTAGAACAATTTTCCGCTGATGTGTTCAAAAAGCGCTGAAAAATTTAGATATGTTTCACATGATGCGACGAAAAATGTGTATTTTCTTTATAAATTATAGACGTTTACGATAATTTTTCTGATGAGTTGGTAAGAAGTGATGAACACGAACGTTTAAGAATATTAAAAATTTTCTAATTTATAGTTATATTTATTAATAAATTTTTAGTTTTTAGAAGTTTTTAAAATAAATTTTCAATTTTTAAAACTTTTTTGTAACTTTTAGAAACTTTAAAGGTTTTTAAAACTTTTTAAAACTTTTAAAAAAAAATTAAAAACTTTTAAAAAGTTTTTTAAGTTATAAAAATGTTTTAAAAGTTTTAAAAATTGAAAATTAATTTTAAAACTTTTTCAAAACTTCTAAAACTTTTTACAACTTTAAAAAATTTAAAACTTTTAAAAGAAAATTATAATTTTGTAAAACTTTTAAAATTTTTTTAAAACTTTTTAAAACTTCTAAATATTTAAAAACTTGCGTGGTAATTCGCGCCGGGGACGTGCGACATCCGATTTTAGAAATTCTAATTTCGCACATGCGATGGTGGAAATGTTCATGAGCCAATTTTCAGAAATACACCATCGCACGTCCGATTTGGGGATTTGTTCATGGACTTATTTTTAAGAGTTCAACATCGCACGTGACTTGTGGAATGCTCATTGACCGCATTTTTCATATAAATCATAGACGTTTACGTTAATTTTTCTTATGAAGCTATAAGAAAACAAATCGGACGTGCGATGGTGTATTTCTGAAAATTGGCTCATGAACATTTCCACCATAAAATAAGTTACATACCAATTGCTATAACTCAATGTTACATAGAGTACAACGGTAAAACAGATGATCAAATTCCGACATCTGAAATGCGACGTCCGAAGTCCGACGTCCGACGGCCGAGCGCAAAATCGAGCGTCCGACGAGTGAAATAAGATGTGCGACGTCATGTATGAGATACGAGACTTTGAATTTCCTAATTGACGTATTATTGTTTTATATTTTCGTAAACGGATTAGACCTTGTTTGGAAATTCTAGCATTACCGTTTAACACATTCAAACATATTTCACACAAAGTTTTTATTAATTCTTCACTACCGTTTTTTAAAATACTTTTTCGGGTACAAGGTTTACAGTTTTTAACACATGTAACAAATGTTTGTGTTCGCTCAATCGTTTCATACCGCTCTAAATTATTTATTTGTGACGTCGCACATCTTATTTCACTCGTCGGACGCTAAAATATAAAACAATAATACGTCAATTAGGAAATTCAAAGTCTCGTATCTCATACATGACGTCGCACATCTTATTTCACTCGTCGGACGCTCGATTTTGCGCTCGGCCGTCGGACGTCGGACTTCGGACGTCGCATTTCAGATGTCGGAATTTGATCATCTATTTTACCGTTGTACTCTATGTAACATTGAGTTATAGCAATTGGTATGTAACTTATTTTATGGTGGAAATGTTCATGAGCCAATTTTCAGAAATACACCATCGCACGTCCGATTTGTTTTCTTATAGCTTCATAAGAAAAATTAACGTAAACGTCTATGATTTATATGAAAAATGCGGTCAATGAGCATTCCACAAGTCACGTGCGATGTTGAACTCTTAAAAATAAGTCCATGAACAAATCCCCAAATCGGACGTGCGATGGTGTATTTCTGAAAATTGGCTCATGAACATTTCCACCATCGCATGTGCGAAATTAGAATTTCTAAAATCGGATGTCGCACGTCCCCGGCGCGAATTACCACGCAAGTTTTTAAATATTTAGAAGTTTTAAAAAGTTTTAAAAAAATTTTAAAAGTTTTACAAAATTATAATTTTCTTTTAAAAGTTTTAAATTTTTTAAAGTTGTAAAAAGTTTTAGAAGTTTTGAAAAAGTTTTAAAATTAATTTTCAATTTTTAAAACTTTTAAAACATTTTTATAACTTAAAAAACTTTTTAAAAGTTTTTAATTTTTTTTTAAAAGTTTTAAAAAGTTTTAAAAACCTTTAAAGTTTCTAAAAGTTACAAAAAAGTTTTAAAAATTGAAAATTTATTTTAAAAACTTCTAAAAACTAAAAATTTATTAATAAATATAACTATAAATTAGAAAATTTTTAATATTCTTAAACGTTCGTGTTCATCACTTCTTACCAACTCATCAGAAAAATTATCGTAAACGTCTATAATTTATAAAGAAAATACACATTTTTCGTCGCATCATGTGAAACATATCTAAATTTTTCAGCGCTTTTTGAACACATCAGCGGAAAATTGTTCTAACCTTCTATGATTTATAAAGAAAACATCTATGTTTCGTCACTTCATGAGAAAAATTGACTTAAACGGCTATGCTTTAATTAATCGCATATCACATATCTTAAATAAAAACTCCTTCATTTTTAGTAATCAATTTTAGAATACTTTTAATAAATAATTAGATAATTATATATTTAATAAATTTATACATATTAAAATTATATTAAAATACTTAAATCTATAAAACTTTATAATCGTAGATTCTTATTGTTTTTTTTTGTTGTTTATACATCACATATTATCATAATAAATATTTCAAATTAATACTCTTGTCATTAATAATTTACTAAAATTTTCTACATTTTTTCTAATTGCGGGAACCATATTATAAATCTAAACTCATTCATGGAGTTACACGCACATATATTCATTTTATGTTTGAGTATATGAAATCGCATTGCATATATTTTATTTAAACCGCAAAAAATATCTTATTTATTAGCAGTTACATCGATCTAGAGCTGTATACTACTATGATACATAGCACTACGAACGAAAATAGCAGAACTAAAAAATTCATAATATGCAATTAATATATTTAAAAATTTAATTATTTTACCATATTCATAATCAATTTCTAATAAGAATATTTAAAAATCGGTCAAATTATTGAATGAGTTTGCAATTCGTTTTAAAGAATATAGTAATCGTTTACGGACCAAATTATACAACTCACAACAAAAAACGTTTCTAGAAACAAGAAATCCAAAAATTATTTTTCAATTAAAGTTATTAAATAAGTGTAAATTTGTTATTTTGAGTAGTAATTTTAGTTATTTTACATTTTCTAAATAAAATATGTTAAAATGCAGTTATATACTCTTAAAAGAGAAATACGTTTTTTAGAAGTCTTCAATCTCAACGTTCTATTTTGCATAATATTTGCAACAAATTTGTAATAATACTTCTTCTTATGCCCAAAAATATGGTAAAAATATTACTCTTGGCACGCTAAAACTAATCTATTATTAATTTATTTACTTAATCTTTGAAGATTATTAATTTCTATTAATCTCAAATCATATATTAAAACTCATCGGTTTTTAATAAACAATTTTTATTTGAATAGCTTTAGTACATATTTAATAATTTTATATTCAATAAATCTATACATATTAAAATTATAATAAAATACTTTAATGATATCATAAATGATAAGTAAAGAAGGCTCTTTTAATTGTATACGTACATAATAAACTGATTTATATCTGTATAAATTAGTAATTTGCTATGTTTAAGTTAAAAAATTTACAAAATATTTACACAGAAATCAATAATCATATTGCATTATTTTATAATGACCCCATGGTAGCGTATCATAGCTATCTTTAATCAATTATCTTTTATCATCGTGTGGATTAAGTGCGGTTTTCAATTGACTAACAGAGCTTACTGCATGATTTCTTGAACGATTTAAATTTTGTGATACAATTTTTGATGAGTCAAGACAATTAAAGATTCTTTGAAATCAATAAACGTTATTCTCGATTTCACAACTTGTCTCTTTACTCAAATAATTTTTGTATCGTCAGCGTCAACAACTTCGAAAGTATACATTTCTGATCTTAATCCAATAAATTCACTCATTATTTTCCCATTATTTTCATCCTTCATTAGACCTAATTCCTTTTTATTTACACGAGGTATACCAAATATATTATCCTGCGGATAACCACTTGTATCGAAATATATGTATATAACAATCTTTTGATTATGCTAGAACAAACACAAAGCAGTTAAATATTAAATAGATTTTAATTTTTATCAAATTTGATTAATAGCTCTCGGTTATATAAAAATAAATGCTGTCACTTTATTGCATTTATGCAACTTTATTACGTTTTTGTTACCTTTTTATAAAGTTATTATAGCGCATTTTCTATGTAAATCATAGACGTGTACGTCAATTTTGAACACTCAACTACCTCACAAGTTTTTAAAAATTTTAAAATTTTAAAAAGTTTTAAATTTTTTAAAAAGTTTTAAAATTTTTAAAAGTTTTAAAAATTGAAAATTTATTTTAAAAAGTTTTAAAAACTAAAAATTTATTAATAAATATAACTATAAAGTAGAAAATAATTAATATTCTTAAACGTTCGTGTTCACCACTTCTTACCACTTCATCAGAAAAATTATCATAAACGTCTATAATTTATAAAGAAAATGCACATTTTTCGTCGCATCATGTGATTTTATAAATTTGATAACGGTTTTGTTACCTTTTTATAAAGTTATTAATTTTGTGATACTTATTATAACTTGTAATAACATTTTTTATTTTTTTAAATTTATTATTACTGTTTTTATTACTTTTTAATAACTTTTATAACTTATTACGTATTTTTATAACTTTTAAACTTATTATAACTTATAATATCATTTTTTTATACAAATTTTACAACTTTTCGTAACTCCTAAACTTTACTTTTTAACTTAGGTATTATACATTTTTGACCCTTAGCTTTTAAAAATTTTACAATTTTTTTCCATTTTAAATACTTTATAAACTTAATAACGTTTATTGTTACTTATTATACTTTTAATAAGATTTTTTATAATTTGTAAAATTTATTATTATTTTTATAATTTTTATAACTTTTCACGTATTTCTTTTATAACTTTTAAAATTGTTATAACTTTTAACATATTTTTTGTCAAAAGTTTATAACTTTTCATAACTCTTACAACTAATTTTTACAACTTTTAATAAATTTTATAACTTTTTATATCTTTAATGTCTGTATATTTTATAATATATATTTTGTTATATTGTTTTAACTTATGTACTAAAAGTTTTATACATTTTCGCCACTTTTCATTAAATTTTTATAATTAAAAAAAAATTGCAATCTTTACACCATTTAATTCCTTTTATAATTTGATATTTTTATATTTAAACATACTTTATAAACTTGATAACATTTTTTGTTACATTGGTCTAACTCTAGAGTAAAGCCGTATACTACTATAATACTTAGCACAATTTACGAATTAACTGTACAATGATTGATATAGTAGTACATTAGCCTAGTTTTTTTTAAATATAATAATTTTTAATATTAAAGCCTGTGCTTTGTTATACCTGTCATCAAAGTGTTCTTCAATGTCTTCGATAATGTGGTCAGACCCAATACTAAATTTATAAGTCTCGAAATATTTTTCATAAAATATAAGTTCGAGCTCATCATACCATGTAGTTATGTATGTATTTATTTATCATCTTTTATACCCATGTAACAACGCAAATTTAGTGTATTATAAAGATGGCATGAACCCATTTTATTTTGATTTGCTGTGGCTTTATCACTTTTAACAACTTGTATTAAAACACTAGTTTTTAATAAAGTATTTTTATAAAGAATATAAAATAATTTATATAAAGTATTTTTATAAAGAATATAAATATGAAATTTATAAATAGTTGAAATCTGAAACTGAAGAAGGAGATACATTTGAAACCGGTATTCCGAAAATAAAAATCATTATCACTGTAATGAAATATCTATATTTCAAAATAATAATAATTTTTTGTTAAAGTGTGTTTTATATTTTAATAAATTTAAATTTTTATTTTTTTTTTTTTTTTGATATAATAAGATTTTATTAAAAACTAGTGTTTTAATGCAAATTTAGTGTTCATCTTTCGTTATAAATAAACTATTTAAATAATTTACTAGAGAACTACACAAGGAAATTAATATTTAATCGAACTTGAACGTGAATTTTTTATATGTATAGACTATATGTAGTTTCAAATGCACATTCTAGACTACCTCACATTTTTAAATAATTTTTAATGTATATTAAATTTTATTAATCAAAACCCTCGCTCGGTTAAGTAAAAAATAAATGCTGTAACTTTATTGCATTGAACTTTTGTATATAATATCAAAAATTTTGTAAGTTACGTGTAATTATTATAAAGTTAAAGTTGTCAGCTTTGCACGTTGTTTTATTTATCAGTTTTGTACTGTATAGCGATAATGTACTTGCGCAGGCCATTGCCATTTATTTTGTTGTATAATATTTAATATGAACTTTGATCAGTTTAAACATGAAATATGCTTTTAAGAATTACTTCCTGATTGATATACTAAACTATATATGAGTTTTCATAATTAAGTTTATTAAACTTTAACATTTTTTGATATTTATATTATTTTGCGATAAATAACGTAATTTTTAGTAAAGTAAATAGTAAGTAGTAGTTTTTATTAATGATTTGTCGCTGGTTATCATAACAAAATATAATAATAAAATAATGACTTAATAGTGAAATACACTAATGTGACTCGCATCCAAATATAAAATCTAATTTTACGCGAGAAACTATCCTAAACACAAAATGGTTATTAATTTCTATGCATTGTTATGTGACATAACTTAATATCGTTTTTCACCGTTATCACTCATCGTCCCACATATTGTAATGAAAACATAACTGAAATTATGATCATACAAGTTAATAAAAATGATCGAACATGATTTTTTATAATTGTGACGAAAATATGCGAAACCCGATTATAACAATAACAATTATAAAAAATATAATAAAAAATATTATTTGACATATATTATTATTATATTATATCTTTCAATTCTCATTTGCATCCATTAGATTTGCTGTTTTTATGATATGTATAGTGATACGTTTTCAAGATCAAGTTTAGTTTATCGTTCTTATTTGCGATTACATAAAAATAAAATATAGAAATACGTTGTCAAGATCAAAAAAAAAAAAAATATATTTAATTTACTTTCAAAATTAAAATCCAATTTCAATAATCTTTATTATTATGCATTCCTATACAATAATTATAATCACTAAATTTAATTGTTACTAATGTGGTTAACACATTCCACTATTATAAATAAAATTTGTTGTTTTTGTAGTTATACGATATGTAATTTTTTACATTTTTCAAGATCAAGCTTACTATAATCTTTCTTTTTCGCGGTTTCCAGTATCGATTTAATTTATATCGAACATATAAAAACAACAGATTTGTTGTTGTTACCATATGTAAATTAATACGAATTCAAGATCAAGTTTACCTTTAAAATCGCACGTCGGACGTCGCACCCGCGACATCCATATTCTTATTACAATAAAACTTACAATTCACATAACAGATTAGTTGTTGTTACTATATGTACGAATTCAAGATCAAGTTTACTTTCATCTTTATATGCAATTTTATTAATCTTTATATATTTTGCGAACACAATAACAACAACAATCATTTAAATTTAATATTTGTTACAGTTACTAAATTAAATATTGTAAATCACACGTCGGACGTCGCACCCCGCGACGCTTTTGAACACTTTTGTGTGAAATAATTTTAAAAGTAATAAATCAATTAGAAACTTAAAACCAAAAGTTTTCCAAAGTTTATCCTAAACACAAACGAAATATCTTTTGAAAGTGGTGCCACCTAATTATGAAAAGAAAAATCATCCTAAAACACAACCAAAATATCTTTTCAAAGTGCTGCCATCTAGCGAAAAGTACGGAAACTGACATAAAATAGTGCTGCCATCTAACGAAAAATCATTGCAACTTAAAATTTTGAGCTTTGTCGGAAAAGTTTTTTAAGCTTTAACAGTTTAACGTGCGAAACACAAATCTTACTAAATTTGCATACAATATCTATTCGCGAAGATGGAAATATCGAGACATCACTGTATTTCTTATTTCCATATCAAAAATATGACGTAGTAAATTTATAAAACAACTTTTACAAAATAATATGTAAGTTCAAGTTAATAATATGAATATGTACTACAAAGTATTAATCGTATATAGAAATTTTTATGTAATATAATACATATAAATAAACTTTACCTTTAAAATCGCACGTCGGACGTTGGACGTCCCACGTCGGACGTCGCACCCCGCGACATTCGTGTAATTGCAATATACAATGTAATATAAAATAACTTGATTAACCCAGACATCACCATTAAATTACATTTTTACTGACAAAACATTATTCTTATGTGCGAATGGTTAACTCATTCCACTTTCCATTTCAATAAGATATACAAACAAAATGATTTCCTACATACAACAAAAACATCAAGAAAAATAAATTACCTTGAAATGTTGGTAAGGTAATGCAAAACAACTTTATTTAAAATTCTTCATTACAGTTGAACAGGCAAATGACAAACCTTAATAAATTTCAATAAAATTCATATGATCATTTGTTGAAATGAAGATTTTAGTTATCAAGACATTACTATATTTCTCATGTTATATGAAGATGAAATGAAAAACCAGTATTCAATATTCAATTACTATGGAAAAATTTTTTGGGATGGGATTTATGCCAGAAGCCTCACAAAACAACTACTCATTTCCCCTATACCAATACAAATGAAAACAGGGTGCCGGTTGGCCACCGATAAACCTTTGTATGTTCGTGACAAACCACCGTAAACACTGAAGTGGTCTCCACTGGCCACTCGAAGAAAAATCGTACACACCTCGTTATACACCTCATTTAATGCTGGCGCCCGTTAACGTTGCGACACCCGTTAACTAGTTTCGTCGATAAAAAGGTGACGCCCGACTATCGATACAAAAAACCATTGCACGCTTTACTCCAACACGGTCCAGATAATGACTTATGATTTCCGTTGCACTGGGGTATCAGTGGTATGCACCGCTTATTATTCACTACGCTAATATCATTTGTCAAACCTCCGCAGGTATATTCAGGAAACTAGATTTTTTCCTCTTTTTTTCACTCGATTCAATTGATGTCTTATATCAAAACAACTTTTAATTTTAAACAAATATATCGTTTGGTTTTATTTCCAAATATCAATTTAAACGTTTTTTATATTATACAATATAGATTATATTTAATTTCTATTTTTTTATAATTATGTATAATTAACAACATGGCCGGATGCCAAAAAAAATTTTTTCAATACCAAAAAATTAGTACTGATATCCACCCGAACTTGAAAAATTTACATCTCAACGAGACTACCAAATCAAGACTTTAATTATAAAAATCAAAACTCGACTTCTATTTTTCAACATTCCAAATTAGACTGAATTTTTACAAATTAAATCTCACAACGAATACCGAAGCGCAAAACATTCCAGAAGAATTGTCTTTCTTCTCTGTTTTTCGTTTCCATCAATTCGCATTGTTCGTTCATCCAAGCTGTAATATTTCTCAATTTTAAATATGGCGTAATCTACCGCAATTGAACTAGAAGTTCTAATAAAATTTAAAGTTTTATTGGAAGTAAAACATACAAAAAAGACGTCTAAAAGTGCAAAGGGTACCCGTAAACCCGCGTCACTCACATTCGGGTTAAACGTTAACCGACTACAATAATTAAGATGCCGCCATATTGACAACAACAACGATTCGTTTTGAGATGATTAATTCTCATTAAAATTTTGCTAGAGATTATAAGCATTAAAATAAAAGACTTTATTCGGACTGAGTTTCCATTAATGGTTTATTGACAACAACCATTTTAAATTCGCCATATTGACTACAACAACAACTTTTTTGAACGAAAAAAAATTGTTTTATATTATACTTGAAATTAAGTATTCCAACAAATATTTCACTGTGGAGAATTAAATTATCGTTCACACAGAGTTTTATATTTAACACTTATTGACAACAACAATTTTGGTTCTGCATTATTGACAAACGATATATTTGGAATGAAGCAGTTCTCATTAATATTTTGTACGAGATTATGTTTCGAAAAAAGTTTTAAACTCTTGCGATTACAATTATAGTTCAAAATGAGTTTTCTGCTAAGGTTAATTGACGAGAACAAATTAGATGCCACCATATTTATCACAACAAGGCATTTTTTAAAATAATTAATTAATTTTAACATTTTGCTGTAGATTAAGCATTAAAATAAAATTTTTACCTCGTGGAGTTTAAGATTATTATTCACAATGAGTTTTCATTATTGCTTATTGACAACAACAAATTTAATTCCGCCATATTGACAACAACAACGATACATTTTGAAAAATCCAGTTTTCATTAATGTTTTGTATGAGATTCAGTATTGAAAAAATTTTCAAACCCTTGCGTCTTCAATTAACGTTCGCAGTGAACTTTTTATTAAAGATAAACTGACAACAACAATTTAGAGACCGCCATATTGACAGCAACAACGATTTTTTTAACGAAATAAAAAATGATTTCGATTTTGCGTTCACACTGACTGTTGTATTTAACACTTATTGACAACACAAATTTTGAGGCCGCCATATTGACAACAACAATGACTTATTTTGAGATTTCAACAATGACTTATTTTGTTAATTCATACCGGAAAATTTTGCTCAAGTTTAAGCATTGAGGATGAAACACACCAAGCAGCAGCAGCGAGCAGCAAATTTAAATATTGGTTTATTCGCTTACGTAATGAAACAAAATTATAGTTTGATTATACTATATTTATAATTCCAATAAAACAAATCTAACATTTTGCAAATTTAATAGAAAAATTTAAATTTAAAGAAATTATATTGAATGAAGTTGCATCTGTCGCGGCATCAATAGGTTCCACACCCAGCAGTTTCAATTGACTGCACTTTGATGCTACTCATAACCTCAATAAAATTGAGACGAGTGCATTTTACTACTAAAACAAAATAAAACTGCTGCGCTGCTTGGTGTGCACACCCATTCGCAGCCGTTAGTGTGGATTGTTTGGAATATGTTGCGCTGCTCTTGGTGTGTTTCATCCTTTAAACTAAAATTTTTAAATCGTGTAGTTTTAAATTATTATCCAAACCTAGTTTTCCGATAAAAGTTTATTGACAACAACAATTTTATTTTTGCCATATTGACAACAACAACGATTTTTTTTAACTACACAAAAAATGTTTTATATTTTCAAAAGTATTCAAATAAATGTTTCAATTATAGAGTTAAAAATTAAAGTTCAAACGGAGATTTATATTTAACACTTATTGTCAAAAACAATTTTGATTCCGCCATATTGACAACAACATCGATATAATTTGAAAGAATCAGTTCTCATAGTTATTTTGTTTGTGTTTTGGTATTGAGATTTTTGGTATTGTGTTTTCGTATAAAGTCTTGTCTTGTCAATTATCGTTCACAATGACAACAACAATTTTGATGCCACCATTGTGAAAACAACAACGACTTATTTTGAGATAATCAACTCACTTTAGTATTTTAAAATAAACTCATGCATTAAAATAAATTTTTAAGCCCTGGAATTTAAAATTATTATTCACTCTGGGGTTTAAAATGGGGGGAATGCATTTTTTCTACTTTTGGGGTGGAAATATTGTTGGTAAATGGCCTCTTTGTTTAATATTGTATTGTATAGGTGTCCATTAAAAATAATATTTTGTCCGAAAGCCGAAAAAATCTTAAAATAAATTAAATTCACGGACGATTATAAAAAAAATTCTTGTTTTTTTTATATTTTGCTGGAAATTAGGAATTCCAAAAATTTTTTCATTGTGGAGTTTAAAATTATAGTTCACACTAAATTTTTCAATAAACGCTTATTGACATCAACAATTTTAATTTCTCCATATTCACAAAAACAACGATTTTTTTTAAACTAAATAAAAATGTGTTTTATTTTGCTTAAATTTAAGTGTTCAAACAAATATTTCATTGTGGAGTTTAAAATTCCCGTTCATACTGAATTTTATATTTAGCATTAATTGACAACAACAAATTAGATGCGGCCATATTGACAAACAACAACGATATATTTGAAATGTAGCAGATACCATTAATATTTTGTCTGGAGATTGTGTCTTACAACAACTTTCAAACTCTTTCGTTTACAATTATCGCTCTATATCGCTGTTTTTTTCTATTAAACGTTAGCTGACAACAACAATTTATATGCCGCCATATTGACAACAACAACGACTTCTAATTTTGAGATGATTAATTCACGTTAAAATTTTGCTTGAGATTAAGCATTAAAATAAGCTAAACTAAATTTATAACTCCTGGAGTTTCCATTAATCGCTTATTGACAACAACCAATTTAAATTCGCCATATAAACTTCAACAACAACTTTTTTGAAGGAAAACAAAAATTTTTATATTATATAATTAAAGCAATACTTAAATTAAGTATTCCAACAAATATTCAAATATTTCATTCGCAATGGGCCAGCCTCGCCAGGCTTCACCATAGAGATTTTGTTTGCGTTTGGGATTTTCATAATAAATACATTTTTAACTATTCGATGCAAAAAAAAACCTTTCCTTTGTTGCTTTTAATGCCGTATTTTACAGACGGTTTTTCGACGTTCATATATATCTTTCTTTAAATTCACGTGGAATTCAGTTTCTCAGCTTTTTGAACCATTCCGAATTTAATGATACAGCTAATTCTAATTGTGTTTGAGAAGAATCTTCAACTAATAAACTTTCCAGTTCAGCATCTCCAAATTTGTTTAATGGTTTCAATGCTCTTTATCTGCAATGCCAAAACGAACATGTTTATATCATCGAAAACATTATTTGCACGTTGTATTCGATGGAGCATGCTTACAGCAAAATTTTCACACGCAAAGGAAAAGTTTCCGCTAATTTTCAATGAAACAATAAAATAATAATTTTCGACATCGTCCATATATTTTTTAGGTTATCTACTTTATTGACGCCAATTTTTTAATTGTCTATACATGTATAGTTTTAATTAACTACGCAGTGTAGAAATTACGGCACAACACATGCCAAAAACAAGAAACAGTAGTCCTAGCTGAATGGTGTTTGTTTTTTCCGTGCATATTGAATTTTCCACAATTTTTTTTTTTTAATTTTTCCAAACCTTATAACGTTTTGTTTACTTGTATTGTTAATTTTACAGACATTTAAAATACTAAGAGTGTACATATTTCAAGGATTGTAAATATTATAAATAAGTGTCGTTTTATTTTTTTTTTTGTTCTGTGTACGCGAAAGCTAATAGAAATGGTGGCTAGTAATTGTGTTATTTGTGCTAGTGAAAACGATATAAACGTCATTAATTGCAGTGGTAATTGTAAAAGGCTGTTCCACTATAAATGTGTGGGCCTAAAAAAATCATCATATGACGTTATTGTTAAGTGTATTAATGTGCATTGGTTCTGCGATGATTGTAATAACTTTTACAAAATGCAGTGTGATAAATTTAGTGATTTATCCGAACTATGCCACAACATTAATAGTACAGTGAAAAGTTTGTCACAATTTGTTTTGGCTAACGAAAGTTGTGTATCTTCTAGTAAAGGTAGCTCTAAAATTTACAAACAAATACCTCCTACTGAAAATTTAACTTTTGCACGAAAACTTAAAAGTTCGGGAAATGCACCACATTCTGTTATATTATCTTCTGATGCCGTTTCTTCATGTGCTTCTAGTGGGGATATTAACCATTACCATCATCTGTCAGATGTTGGATTGTGTGCTAATTCATTGATAACTCCGGATTCGTGTGAAGTTGTAAATGTTTCCGAATTTTCGGGAATTCCGGCTGCTTCCTGTAGTTCATCTATTGGAGTATCTGCTATTCGCATGTCTCCTTCTGTGTCCAGTGTGGATAATAATCTTAGAACTACTGGATTGTTCTCTGAAACGGTGATAAATCCGCAATCTAGTTCATCTTCCTCTCCATTTTCGTCGAGCATCAAATATAATACTACGGTGGATTCTACTTCTTGCGACAATATTACTGCAATTTTCCAAAACAACCGTCTGGATAGCCAACAATTTCGAGATAATGGACAAATTTGTGGTACTAGAGATCTACAATTTGATTTTGGAATAAAACCTTTCGTTCCAATGCTATGGCTTCACATCTCTAGATTTGATCGATCAGTTACTGATGAAAATATTTCTACGCTTGTTAAAACATGTTTGGGTGTAACCAATTGTAAAGTTATTAAATTAATGCCAAAAAATCGTAATCTGGATTTGTTGGACTACGTGTGTTTTAAAGTAGGCATTAATTCGGAACTAAGTAATAAAGCACTTGATCCTAATACCTGGCCTACTGGTGTGCTTATTAGACCGTTCAAAAGGAAAAATTTTCGGCCAATGGTGCCTCTGCGGGAGACGTTACCAATGTATGCTGCAACGGATTCAACAATAATTTAATAAACTCTAATTTAGTTAATATAAACGCTGTTCCATGTGATAATCAGGTAAATAATCATTCTAGTATTAATTTTGGTCATTTAAATGTTCGTAGCTTAGTAAGGCATTTTGATGAAGTTTGTATTATGTTAGACGTGCACAAATTTGACTTTCTTGCATTAACTGAAACGTTTCTTAACAGTAAGATTACAAACCGGTCACTTCACATTAATAACTACAAAATAATACGTTCTGATCGAGTGAATAATACACGTTGGGGTGGGGTTTGCCTTTATTTCCGTGAGTCTTTAAAAATCAAAAAATTATTTTCTGGTGCATTTGGGAAAGTGGAAGTTTTAGCGTCTGTACTTGAAGGATGCGGTGGTCAAATTCTTATTTTGATTATTTATAATCCTCCACCAACTCGTTCTGAAGATATTGATAATTTACAAGTGATTTTTTCTCAATATTTATCTCAGTATGTAAAAATTATTTGCTGTGGTGACTTTAACTATAATATGTTAGTTAGTAATAAATTTACTGATTGTCTAAATTTATACAACTTGTATTATTTACCGTTTGGACCAACTAGATTAGAAAATACCTTATTGGATTTAATTATATTATATAAATTTGACAAAGAAAATGTTATATCTTTTGGACAGCTTGCAGTTCCTGCCATATCTGACCATGATTTAATTTTTGCCAGTTATAAATTTAGTCGAGTTAGAGATAAAATTACATATACCTATGTTCCTGATTATAAAGGTATTAATTGTGAAAAATTTATAAACTCGTTCTGTTCATTAGACTGGTCAAATCTTTACTGGTTTTCTGATGTAAATAATTTACTCGATGCATTTAATTCAAATTTTGTATATTTGGATTCCATTTGTGTTCCTCGCAAAAGAATTATTTACAAATGCCTTTCTGCTCCTTGGTTAAATGCTAACATTTTGTATTTAATTAAATGTAGAGAGCGTTCTTACAAATCCTTCAAGAGATCTGGTTTACAGAATGACCTTGTATCATTTAAATATTTTAGAAATAAAACAAACAAAGCTATTAGGAAAGCTAAACAACTATTTTATTTTGGTAATGTTAACAACTCTAAAATATTATGGAAAAAATTAAATTCACTGGGTGTTTCATGTAAATCAAGTGAAACGCCTATTGTGTTTTCTGCTGAAGAAATTTTGAATGGGATCCGCAAATTAACTGACTGTAAAGGTGTTCTGCCTTTACCTCATTCTGAATTTTTTTGTGCTAGTAACGATACTTTGGTATTTGATTGTGTAGATGAACCTATGGTGCTGAATGCGGTCCAAACTGTCAAATCGGATCTGATAGCATTTGATAAGGTAAATTTCAAATTAATAAAATTATTTATTGATTTATTCTTACCTCTAATCACGTACATTATGAACCAGTGTTTGACGAAATCTGTTTTTCCTAATTTTTGGAAGGTAGCTTCTATCATTCCTCTTCCTAAGAAGGATGTAATTGACAGTACTGATGATATTCGGCCGATAAGTATATTACCTGCTTTATCGAAGGTACTTGAGAAGATTATGAAAATTCAAATTAATGAACACCTACACAGGTTTAATTTTTTAAGCAAATTCCAATCGGGTTACAAATCTAATCATAGCACTACTACCGCTCTTGTGCATATTGTTGATGATTTATCAACAATTTTGGATAAGGGTAATTCATTTGTTATTTTAGTCCTTTTAGATTTTTCAAAGGCATTTGATTGTGTTAATCACATACTCTTGCTTCAAAAATTACATTTATATTATAAATTTTCGGATTCTGCCATTAGTTTAATTCATTCTTATTTGAGCAATCGTAAACAATTTGTTAAGCATGGTGATGATGTTTCTGATATGTGTGAGGTAATCACTGGTGTACCTCAGGGTTCTATATTAGGGCCTTTACTCTTTTCAATTTATATTAATGATCTTCCTTCGAATATTCTAAATTGTCGATATCATCTTTATGCTGATGATTTGCAACTTTATATTGGTGGCGACTTTTCAAGGCTTGATGAGATTGTTATACAACTTAATGCTGACCTTAAAAATATTTCGATGTGGTCTAAAAATAATTCACTTTCCATTAATGTGCGTAAGAGTAAAGCATTATTCCTGAATAGATGTAATTCACTTAATATTATGCCGGAAATTTTCTTGGATAATGATATAATCTCATTTGCTCCAAATATTAACAACTTGGGATTAATATTAAATTCTAAACTTAGTTGGAATGATCACGTTAACTCATTGTGTCAACGTGTGAATTATAGTTTGTATTCACTTAGATTGTTAAAAAAGATTTGTCCCACTAATATACGGTTATTCCTGGTTAAAAGTTTAATTATACCAATTTTTACATATTGTGATGTAGTATTTAATAATTGTGATAGTTCTGCTAGGCATTTACTTCAGATAACATTTAATAATTGCACACGATATGTTCATGACCTCCGCAAGTTTGACCATATTTCGCCTTTTAAAGATTCTATTTTGGGATGTGACTTGTTTGAGTTTTATTGTTACAGAACTGCTGTTTTTATTTATCGTATTATTAAATTGGGGCTTCCGACATATTTGTATGAAAAGTTAAATTTTTCTACGTCCTTACGCACGGCTAATATCAACTTGCCTATAAATAGGACGAATATTTATAACCATTCTAGTTTGATGAACCTGATTATCACATGGAACAGCTTGCCTCTGGAACTAAAACGTATTAGTTCAGTTGATATATTTAAAACTAATGTTTTCAAATTTGTAACAAATAATGATTATAATTGATTTTGTAAATAATGTATATAGTGTATATATAGTTGTATATATATGTATGCAAGTATGTGTATATGTATATATATGTGTATGTATGTATATATATACATATGTGTATATATATATATATGCATATGTAATTGTATATATTTTGTATATATTATGCTTGTAATTTATATTATGTTATGTTTAATTGTTGTTATGTTGTATTGTTATTTTTGTTATTTGTTTCTTTGTTGTCCAAAAACTTTATAGTTTATATACACACATATTAAAATAAATAAATAAATAAAAAATAAAAAATATCCAATAACAGTTTTCATCAACAAAATCATCACTTAATTAAATTAATTCCTCGCCTATTTTATTTAATATTATTAAATTAATAAACTCAACAACAACAAACTTATATTAAGATGATAATAAATAAAATTGTTTAAACTTTTTTGCCTATATATAAAATATAAGGCTTATGTATAATAAATCCCATCCAGAATATTAAGGGAGAAAGCATTAAATAATAAAATGAATTTTTATTTTTAATGAAATTTAATATTTGCTTTGATTATTACATAATACATAAAAGTAAGTAAAAAGGGTTTAATTATAAATTAAAAAAGTAAAGTAAAAAAAAAAAAAACGTTGAGTAATTACTTTTGCTCTGCTACTGCTATATATAGATCCAAAGTGACTGGTATATAAAATTATATGTATTATACGAAATATATTTAAGAATTTAAGGTTTGCTTATTTATATTTTGCTTTTTAATTGTAAATATTTTGCTGTTAATTAATTTATTTCATGCGGTGGTGTTTTATGTATATACATGTACGATGATGGAATCGATTAGACGAGTGTATGATTATAA
This sequence comes from Nephrotoma flavescens, assembly GCA_932526605.1. NCBI lineage: Eukaryota > Metazoa > Arthropoda > Insecta > Diptera > Tipulidae > Nephrotoma > Nephrotoma flavescens. The sequence continues at coordinate 35,740,948 of OW052222.1, read as the reverse complement.
TTACGAGATTGAGGGTTGGTGTTGTTTATAAAGTATAGAGGGTTTCTCGATTCATGTAATTATAATATGCTAAATTTATTTTTAGCTGAAACGCCTAGGTAAAGTTACACTTATACAAAAGATGGCGATTTAGTGTTCTTGCTATAAATTACTTCGGATAAAAAATTTTCATTCAAGCTATTAAAGTGACCTCCTTTTGTTCTCAGCCAACGCCAGAATAAATTTCCAATAATAGTTTCCAGGCATTTTCAAGTAGTGGTTTTCAATCAGGCTGGTCGACGATATGGGCAGATTTCTTTACTTTGAGCTGTGAACTTTTTGTTCAAAACCATATCATCTTAAGAAATAATCTTTTGTTTTAATTTTGCTGAATCGAATTAGATAAAATTAATTTTAAAGCAAACCACCTGAAAAACTTTTACAAATTTTCTAGAAAATTTTTGTTACAAAACTTTGTGTTACTTTTATATATAAGCATCAAATACAATTTTTTTTTATCTATACCAAGAAAAACCCCAAGAATATATAAAGAAAAATCTCTGTACAAAGATATCTGTTGTAAAATTTAAATGGAATGAAAATTTATTTTTCTTTTACACCAACACCAACAACAACAACCTCAGAAAATTTTATTTTATTTTCGTTTCACAAAATTTAATGTCCTGTGACATTTCTCTCTCTGTTTCTAGTTAATTCTGCACCATCAACCACACAATGAATGAATTGATGCGGTTGTTAGTTTCCTCAATCAAATTTTTGTGCAAAATAAAAATTATTGGCCTGTAACTACACAATACAAATGTCGTTATTATATTTACTGTCGATTTGTACTTTTTGGGAAACGCAAATGTACTAGAGAGAAATATTTTTTTTTTATGTGTCTTGAAAATTGTTATTGTTATTACCAGCTTTTTGTGCCGCTTCGTTGGTGTACACTGGAAAATGTTATATGTAAGAGTTGAGCTCGTCTATTTTTTGCTGTGCTGTGACACCGATTGTTCAAAAATTTAATTAATATTTTGGTTATGTGACATTACATTTTTATTTTAGGATTAGGTTGGGGTAAATCAATGTCATACACGCGTGACGCTTTTATTCGCATTTAAATACTTTTATGTCGAGTGTTTGCAGTCAACCAACTATTGTGGAAAAAATTAATGTTCCTAATCAGTCTGTCAATCAAAACAAAATGTTTTATGTATACTGTTTCTGAAGCAATTTTGTACTCTTGATGTGCCTATTTATACTATCAACAATTTTCCTGCAAAATTTTTCTCTATCTAAACATTCTTAAATGCAGATCCATACAGCTTGCAAAACATTACAAGATACTTTGGATAATTAAAGGCTAATTAAATGCCCTATTAAAAACTTTGGACTCCATCCCTTCCAACTAAAATTATGGGTTCTGCCAGCTTTAGAAAAAGATAGCAAAACCCATTTCAAAAAATAAAAACGATATTAAACGCTAATTTTAGGCTTGCCAAATGACTATTAATTGTTGACCTTCCGTTCTAGAAATAGCATAAGGCTTTTCCACATAAAAACCGGAAGAGTCCAAATTGAGAATCAGACCAAAACTGGAATTCGAACGAAAAACAAGATCAATTGACGTACAAATAACTAAAAGCTCATTAAGGCCTGATCGAAAAGACCATTATCAAATTTTAGGCTCCATTAAAACTATTAAATCAAAAATCAGCCCAAACTGAAATAAGAACGAAGACAGACAAATGATTTTGTCTGCATCATCATCGCCAAATCAAATTTTTCATAAAAAGTTTAGGCTAAACTCGTTCTTGACCAAGGTTTCGAAAATCGAACCAAACCAGGAATTGGATCGAAAAACAAGATACTACGACACACAAATAATTTTAGGTCCATTAAATGAGATTTGTTTTGGGTTTTAAATTTAGTTTTAGCCTGATTTTCGATTTGAGTTCTGTTAGCTTTAAATTAAATTGCCTGAAGCTTGGTCAGGAATGAATGGAGCCTAAAAAAAGTTTAATGAAATTTAATTAGTGCATAATGGTTCTTAAAATTTTGTGTATCAAGTGGTCTTGTTTTGCGTTTTAATTTTGGGTTTCTTCTGAGTTTCGATTTGGGTTCTTTTCACTTTGAAGTGGAAAAGTATAATGCTATTTATAGAAAGAACGGAGTAAACCAAATTTTAATGGAGCATTTAATTAACTTAAAATTAGGCTTTAATTTTCCACTTTTTTTTAAATCATATTCTGCTAACTTTTTCAAAAGCTATCGTTTTAGTTGGAAGTGAAGGAGCCAAATATTTTTTATAGAAAATTTAATTATCCCATAATTATCCAAAGTATCTTGTAATGTTCTGCTGGGTGGGTTCTGCTAGCTTTTGGGACACTCAAATGCAGTGTGAAGACCGGCAAGATGCGTGACGTTTATTTGATTTATTTACCATTTTGTATTTACACATTTGACTTTACTGAAAAAAGTTGAAGACTACGGTGCTCGAATTTCCGTTTATCTTGACTTTGTTAAAATTTTAAATTGGCGTTTATTAAAAGCTCAACATGTTTACCAATCCGATACTTTTCCAATATTTCTTACATATGCTGATTTCAAAATCTCTCTCGTATACACTAGATACACAAAATAAGCCACGAATTGGACCGCAACCTACTTAGGTTTATCTCATATTGTGATTGCTTAGATAGTATAGTATTGTAAGAAAGATATCGAAGTTAACGTAGAATGTTAGAATTTGTATTCGGGGTAATTTCAAATATTTCTTGTGCCTTGTAAAAATCTGTTTAGGTTTTGCTTAACTATGATTTTGAAGATCTTCGATGTGCAACCAAAATTGAGAAGCATAATTCACATCGTACTTTTTTGCAAAAATGCCTGATGGTTAGCCTTACTTATTTTGGTAATTGAAAATTTTTTGTTCTGGATTTGCCAATTATGGCTCATTCCTGGTAGAATAGGCAATTTTAAATAGAACAACGTTGACAGTTTACTAAATTAATGTTTCGTTTGCTTCTAATTCGCTTTCGGAAAATAACATTTTCCAAAAATCGGCTTAAATGATTATTTGGCTCCCACACAAATACTCCGGCCCCTATACGTAATTTTGCACCACACTGAGAAAACATATATTAGAAAACGAAACACTTTATAACATGTTTCGGAAATAAAGAATATTTAAAAAGACGACAACAACAATTTAATTCTGAATTAGAAATGTTTTATTCACTCGATTTTATATTAATTTCAAGAAATAATATAAATGTTGTACAAAAATGTTGAATATGAATGTTTAAAATAAAAATTGCACTAGTTGACTTTCATATAAAGCTGATTTCATTGTATTTTTTTATCGAAAATAAGTAATTAATATATGTGTTATGGAATATTTAGATATGAAGAATTATAATATTTTACTTATGTATTGAAAATAAAATATTACAGTTTTCAACATTTAGTATAACTGATTGGCAATATAAAACATAACATCATAGAGGTGATGTTTATTTCAGATTCATACAAGAAATGCTCCTTATAAATTACATCCAATTATCTAATATTTTGAATTATTTTGAAATTATATTTAATTTTTGTGCGAAATGGAAATATTGAAATTCTTAATATGAAATCATTTATCAGTTATGTCGACTTACTTTAAAGGAGCTACCGATATGCATTATAACCATTTGTTATAAGAATTAATTCCAATTACGAGATTATGTTTACAGTATTAGGATATAATTTATCTATAATAAATAAATTTATATAACCAAAATAAATATGATTTATATATGTCAATGGAGTAAATAAAAGAATTTGTTTAATTTTTAGTTAATATTTATTAAATTAAAAAATATTGAAAATACATAAGTTTTAATAGATAAATAGATTGGCTTTTCTAAAATTATAATATTGACAGCTTTTTATAATATTTAAAAATGTTTAAAAAATATTACAAAACATAGTTTTCCGTCTTTAACGTACAAAAATTTTTAGGTTTTAATCGATTAAATCTAAAAATTGAATTATTTTGTTTGAATTACTTATCTCCACTACATGTGCACAGAGATGTTTATTATAAAAAATGGTTTTCAATTCGTTATAACAATACGTCCAAAGACTGGGAAATTTTCATTTATATCAAAATATAAAAAAACTGCCACACCAATTTTATACGATATACTTTCAAATTTAAAATGATTAACCTTAATAACTTCATTCAAAAAACCGACAAGATGCTAAAAAATGTTTTTCTTCTTCCAACAAATCTTTGGATTTTCCAAGCCAGACATTTTCTGAGGTTTGTTTTTCATAATATCGTTTACTCAAATTTAATTGAAATCTGGTGAAAATCGTATAACAAATATTTCTTCTCGAAGTTGTTGTTGCAGCAATATTTTTCAATTCCCTATGCTTACCCTCAAATCTCATGGTCCATTGATTGATAATGGGACCAAGCATTTCCATAACTTTTGGATAGTGTAACAAAAGGTGATGTTTGGGTTTAAGCGTCGGTCCATATAATGTAATTTAAAGCTCGTGATGAACTTGAATTAAACTACCTAATAAATCAATTGTTTGCTTATCAATACTATTTAAAGTGACTATTTCCACAATGTGTTTTAATAACAAGTAAAGTTCCCAATAAATATTATTTTCAGGATAAGGTCTCCAATTATTAAACCTAAGTTATTTGTTAAACAAATCATTTCAGAGGCAGCAGTTCGCAATTTTTTATTTTTGAGCATATTAAATGTTATTGATTGCGGCTTGTTTATCCCATCAAATGAACCGTAATTAAAAAAGTTGAGTCTATGATTAAATACCGATACGGAAAACAGTTTATCATCGAGAATAAATTTATTTAAAATTAATGAAATTTCATAATTTAACATACCCTCAAATATGTCGTGCATAATGTCGACGGCATAATTTCCTACACCATGAAACCCATCAATTCTATTCCAAATACAGGGGCCCTATTTCTGAATACGATACGAAAATGTATTCGATACGAAAATGATATCCGTTACGAAAATACTTTGGTATTTCTGAATACGATCGTACGTAATTGTTTGGTGTGTGCCCTTGCTATAAGGGAAATTTATTTTAAATCGTTTTACCTGCAATAAAATTGTACGACTTGGACACTATTTTGAGTTTTGACGTTTTGGTTTGTACTTGAAATGGATGTACATAATAATATTATTTTTCTTCTAGGTTTTCAAATAAGCATCACTTTTGATTTGGAGATTCTTTTAAGTTGTAATACATATAAATAAAAACAAATAGGGAAATAAAATTAGAGTTTTGTGGAAGAAAAATATTTTGTAGTTTTGTGTGGCCGACAAAATTGTTAGGATGGAATATAAAATTCTACCACCAAATAATTTCTTGTTGTGTGATAGTGCCCCATTATATTTGGTTTTATAATGGTTTTAAATATAAATTAATAACTGGTTAGGTTTTGGTTTTAAATATAAATTAATTGTGTTATTAAATATGTATTTCAATATCATTTTTGGATTATGGTCTCGGGCTTTTTAACAGTGCTCTTACCCCGTTCTATATTCGGTCATCAACTGTAGTACGTGCTAAATACTCTGACTACGAAAATTTCATATATGTATTTATACTCTCATTTAAATTGGCGTAAACAAATTATAAGGCCATGTTTACGTTTTAAAATAAAAGATTTTCTTTGATTTTGAAAGAAATTTTTGATTTTTCTATGGAGTCGTTAACTAAACATTCATCGTACAAAAATTCGTTCATGAACGTACAAAAATTGTTCGAATTCGTATTGTCAAATAAGGGAAATTTGTGAACGTATCAAGTAGGTACGAATTCGTATTACAATTGCACGGATTCGTATTCAAAAATACCAATCATACGAATTCGTACAATTTTTGTTCGTATTCGTATTCAGAAATAGGGCCCCAGTTTTCTACAATCCCAGTGAGCATTCAATTCTAATTCTAAAATGTAATTATCTTTAGTTCGAATTCTGTTTACATTTTCAATAACCATACGACGCAACGACAAAATCGACAATAATGGTTAGCGCTAAAACTTTCGATAAAGCCGAGCATGCAATTTAACCCTAAGTTATCACCAACGCAATATGCTAATACGAAATATATTTTGATTTTTTCATTTTTATATAATATATCAATACCATTCTCTTTCAGATCCATGAGTTCGTCGATAATTTTTGAAAATATCACTTTATTTCCATACAGCTTTCTATCTATGGAGTGAAATAAGGAAACCAAAAATTCAAGTTTTGACATACTATCTTGTGGCAGACACGAGATTGTTGCATACACAGCACCAAGCTTTTGTAAGCCGGATCGGCTTCCTAATGGATTATTTGTCTCGAAGTCATCGTAATAAATAGTTAGTGGTAGCACGTGATCATTAGGATTAAAACCTTTAATTTTTTGTTTGAAAAAGTCGGTTTGGATAACATTTCTAATTGTTGTTTTGTCAATAGCAAGTTCTATTATAAAAGTTAAGATGGACTCTAACATATTATTGATGCTTAGAAAGTTAGCAAGAGTTTCTTTTATTGAAATATGGCTTTTCGTAACATATTTGTTATCCATTACAATTTCGTTATTCACATTTTTTGGGTCTATTCGGCTACCCACTACAATTTGCATGACACTAGATAACAAATTTGACTCATTTAATAGTTTTGTTCTTTTGTATTCTGAATTTATACTAGATAAAGGTTTATTGAATAAAGAAAAAATGTCTTCAAATTTATTTGTCGTAAACTGTGACTCACTTAATAATTTCATAACCAGTTTTTCTATTTTAATTATTAATTTTCTAAAAAGATATTTTTCAAATAATAATATAATGCTCTGCACTTGAAAACGATTAATTTTTAAATTATATAACGAGGTAACTAATTCCAAATTTTCTGCTTTTAATAAATTTTCAAAATCGTTAAATTCTAAATGACTTTTAGCCTGGGATTCGTCAAATAAATCATTTTCTGGTGGATTAACCAATATTACTTTGTCGTCATGAATTTTATTCAATCTCGAACAAAAACTAAATGATGATTGTTTTGAAGACGAATCGTGTTTTGGCACGGCAGACGACGGATTTAAAAAATGTTTAGCACAATGTGTTTTGAATGAAGCAAATTTTTAAAATTTTCTTTTGGGAATGCACGTGGTACAGTTCCAATATAATTCACTACTATGAAACATTTTTACATGATTAATGTACAGTTTAAAAATTAAAAAGAAACTTGAACAGAAACAGCAATTCATTTTGCAAATTAAACTTAATTTCAAATTAAAATTAATAGAAACCATAACGTAAATTACTGTTGTTTAATTTAAATATCACCTCAAGTTATTTCCCGGATTAGATTGTTGACAGTTATGTATGGTTTATCATACATCGTATTTATTTTGTAAACCACCTTTTGCAAGAAAGACCAGGTTGGCTCGGCACCGATTGGATATAAAGTATTCGTAGCATGGAATGCCTTAAAACACAAGTCGACAGCCTGCAGTAGTGTGTCAGCTTCGTAGAGGCGGTTATCTATATCTATTAATCCTTTTATATTTGATTCTCCAACAAAAATGACAAAACGTTGCATCGTCTCTTTTAGAATTTGTAATCTTGTTCTTAGCGCTTCTCGTTTCTCGGTTAATTCAACAAAATTCTGTTAAAAAATAGATGTATAAGTATAATTATGTACTAAAAATTTATTTCTATAATTAAAAATTATAACTTTTGGATTAGATTGGATTTACTTTCCCATTAACATAATAGCTTGGACAGATTGTGGATTAGTAAAAGCTGTTTTCCAAATGTTTAACAAATACCATATATTAAACTTCAGTTTGCATTAGCTCAACTATACACCCATGCCCGTACAAGTATTAGCTGACCCCAGTTATATTACCCTGATGTTGAGATATCGTCGTGTGAATATTAAATGTCCTATTTACGCTATTTATTTCCTATGGGTATAGGACACTTTAATATTCACACGACGATATAATATTGTGAAGGAAATTATAATTGGTCGATAAACTACCTGAAAGACGTATTAGCAGTAAATTTATACGTTAATTTTTAAATTTTTGTAGGTGTGTTGAACTGAATTGAATTGTATTTAAGAATAATTGAACGGGTTTTGCTACAACGTTTTTACTAATCTGTAGTCTGCCCAAGCAATAATATTGCACTGATTATACATTATACTTACTGGAACTTGAAGTATAAAAATATCAGCACATTCAGCTTTTGTTAAACGCACAGCCTCCCCACGAGAATCTATTTTTCTCGAAAAATTATTGTGTAACAAATATGGTAGTAACAGCAACCCAGCCAGCTCAGAGTCAGCTATTTCAAGTATTCGACTGATTTCTGCTTTCTTACCTATAATAAAATAAATATTATTTACAAATTATTTATATATTTAGTTAATTACCATACCAGTCTATATCTAATAAAAATATACCTTTATTACACTTTAAAGCAGGAAACTCGTCGAAATATTGGATTATGTTTTTTGACTTGCATGAATTGAGCCATTTGTGTCTGGTATCATACGTTGAAATCCAATATTCACTGATTTTATCCCAAGGTGAAACATTTGTTTTTAAATATTCCAGCTGAGTATCATTGATAGCATCGTAAGGGTCGTCTTGGCTTTCGTCTGGCTCATTTAAAGAAAACGAAGCACGAATTTTTATATTTAATTTGTTGTATGCCGCCCAAAATTTTCCTGTAGCAAGTGACCGAGTATTTGGATTATACGGTACATAGAATACGTTGGCCTTTTCACCAGGGAAAGTTTTGTCTACTAAATTGGCTAGGTACTAGAATCTTTCCGAACTAATCTTTATTCGAGAAAGATCCTAGTTTTTATCAATCTCTTTTTCGATAATTAAGTTGGCTAGCGACGATTGGTGGTGAGCGAGACGATGATAAATAATGTAAAATTTTTTGATTATTCTGCCTTTCGTGCAGTTTAAATATTCGTGCAAAACGTTTCCAACATCTACGTAAAGTACGATGTTTGAATTCTGAGAAAGACAGGAATTTTAATATTTTTTTATAATATTATAATTTTTACTAATGAAGAATTATCATCCAAATCGAGATGAGACAAAACCCCACTGGAAATGCTTGCTGTATCTGCTTCCGATAAATTCAATTTATCCAAATTGTTGAACTGAAAAGTAAATTATTTTATGAACAAGTATCAAATCAATGAACAAATGTTATTTACCTCATTCATGATTAATATATCGAGTAGCTTCAATCAACTACTAAAATTTATTTTTAATAAAAGTGGTCGAAATTTGTATGTTAAAATTATAATTTAATTTTTCGACCGCTTCGAGGCAACCTAAACCTGTTTACTTATGCGGATTTTTTTCAGTGCATATTTCTGGCCAATGAGACCGTATAAACGGTTTACGGCATGTACCGCCAAAATTGGGAAGAATAATTCTCATCGTATTTTTTTGCAAAAATGCCTGATGGTTAGCCTTACTTATTTTTGTAATTGAAAATTTTTTGTTCTGGCTTTCCTAACTATGGTTCATTCCTGGTGGAATAGGCAATTTTAAATAGAACAACGTTGACAGTTTACTAAATTAATGTCTCGTTTGCCCCTAATTGATTACTTCGAGCAATTTAAAATTAATGGATTAATTGCAAGACCAAATCCGAAACTCTAAAACGAACTGTCATTCCAACCCAAGTTTCATAGAAGTGCACGTCAATGTATTCTTTGTACTCAGTTTGAACTCGTTAGGCTTTATCGCATGGATTGAGTGATACCAAGATGTTTCGAAATTACAATGGCGTTAACTATGAAAATTTACTGTTCTTCAGCCATCTCTTTGCTTTAAGAGCAGCGAATAATCGATTCTTTCCTTTACACAAAACTACAGAATTAATTTTAAATTAAAAAAGAGGACGTGAAATAGTTGGTGATACAAATAAGCACATTCATATTTAATTATTTAAAATACATAAATTTAAATTGATAAATTTTAAAGTCTGTCGCAGAGAAAGTCATTCTTCATACCGAATTAAAACCTTATAAAATCATTAAAAGGACACAGAACCAGTCTAAAGTCCATCCGATTTGAACTTTTCCTACTACTCGATGGCGTAGTTCTGAAATGCAATAATCATTAAAAAGCGCTAATTCATTTCTGATATAACAAATACTTTTCTGAATCAGATATATTTTACTTACTCTGATTCTACCGAGATATCATTGTTTTGTGTCACAGCGTCAGACACATGCGGTTCAACTGTAAATGTGGATTCATTCGATTCATCAAAATCTTGTGTATTAGAAGATTGTTCTTTTTCGGGTGGGGCACGTAAATTTTGACGACCTCGCCATTTCAGGGTTCTGAAAAAATATAAAGCCGATGTAGTAGCCCAAATCTAAAATATCATTTTGGTTGAAATTATTATTTAGGAACTAACATAGATTCTGGAACAATTTCATCAGTTCCGCCAACTATATCTTTGGCTCGGTTCGACATGGCAAGCGGTTGCCGCGATGAATGTGGCACTTGCCCCTCAAAAACGCGCCGACGAATTTTGAAATCGATAGCTTCTAGTAAATCGGGAAATTTTCGCCATTCCGACTGTGAAACATGTTGTTCAATGACGACTGAATGGCCCGAAGATTCGGAATAATCTTTTATAATAAAGGAACGGTCCTGTTTAGCAGAAGGGCTGAAAAATGAAGTTTTACTTAAAATATTCGCAAACAAAATATTTTTCCTGTTTAGAATTCCAGTATTATAAAAACGGTTTTCATCGCTATAAAAACGACGTGCTGCTAGGCCTCGTGAAATGAGAGACTGGCGCCGAGGAACTGAAGAAAATTGTGAATTTTCGATCTGATTCTCGTCAATATAACTAAAATTTAAAAATTAGAATGTAAATTATTGTTTCAAATGAAAAATTTAATATATTTTACGGTGATGGTGCAATATTTTCGGAAATCGAGCAGAGTCCGGTAAATTCAGGATTCCTACCAGTACTGCAACTCGAGGCCGTCGGGCCCTTCACATAAACCGGAATGCCAATCAAATTAGAAAAACTGTAGTCGCATGTGAAGAGCAATGCATTCCACACTTTACCGTTTTCGAAATGCCTGAACTGCGCATAAGCACACCCAACTTTTGCCGACTTATCCTGAATCATTGCAGTAAAATGGCCAATTTCTTTTTTCATTGGATCGAAGTTAAAAGAATCCATGACACTTTGATTTGCGTGGTTATGCTCGGCAATCCATTCCTTTATTAGATTCACAATACCTGCTTCGTAATCCTCGTCCATTAGTTTTGCAGACTGAGCTCGTATGCCCAAATTTTGACCTGAATACCTATACTCCATGGTATTATGACACTCGTCATATTTCTCTTTGCACTGTAGCACATTTAATTTAGCTAAAAACGCAAGTTCTGGATCCCATGTCATCGTGCCCATACGCCTAGCGCTCTCGAACGGGGCTAAATTACCATTTGCTACTCGGTCCCTTATTTCGTTATGCATATAAAGTATAGTTTTCTGCATTTGCGGTGTGACCGGTATATGAACAGGTTCATTGCAGTTTGCTAAAAATTCCTAGAATGATTCTGCATCAGAATGATATTCTCTATTTAATATAAAAATTAAATTAGGCTACTTACTCCGGTATTATTGCACCCAATGTGATTTCGACCCAGTACACCATTTTCACACAACACTGGATCACAATAATCTGTGGCGGCAGTAAAATAAATAAGTCTTATAAATAGTATTGCTAAAAATATGCCGAAATTAAACATTTTCTTAAATTTTCTGATTTTATAATTTATTTAAACAAAAATTTTTAATATAATGAATTATCCAACTAGGCCTATTACATTTAGCAACCTAAACCAGAAACACTATAGATAGAATAAAATTTTACTGAAAATATAATTTTAACAAAGATTAATTATCGAAACATGCGACGCAAAATAGTCACCAGCACGTTTTTGCGCATCTTCAACTTTCGTGAACCGCTGGGCTTTCAAATATAATGACATCGATCTGAATAAGTGGTAATCAAAGGGAGCCAAGTCTGGAGAAGATGAGTTCATAGGTTGATTTTGAACGGAGCCTTCAGAGCATCAGTATAAGCTTTATCAATTGGGCCTGGTAACATTCAGCTGTAACAGTGTGGCCAGGTTCCAGACGCTTGTATTAAATGACTCCTTGGCATCAATATTCATTCTTGCAACTGATGTTGATGGCTGGCCTGGATCAATCTATGATTTTCTGCGTTTAGGATTATCGTACAAAATCCACTTTTTATCACCCGTAATGATTTTGTGCAAAAAAAATTTCTTTTTGTACCCCGAAAGCAAATTCATGCAGTTGTCAACTTTTTCGGTTTTTGTTTTATTTGGTCCGTTTTAGGGGGAACCCATTTTCGTTCTATGTGTATTTTTCCTATTGCATGCATACGATATTTGGTTTGTGAGTAACTCCTAAGTACTCTTCTGAAACCTCTTTTTGAGTTTAACATGGACTTTCATCCAGTAAAATTTTAAGTTCTTCGTCTTCAAATTGTTTTACTTCACCTCGTCGTGGATCGTCCTCAATAATTAAAATTACCATCATGAAATCTTGTAAACTTTTTACTCCTGAATGACTCACAGAATGTTCATTCAATTTTTAATTATTCAATTCCATGGCTTAGGCAGCATTTTTTGTTTCATTTGAAAACAGAATAGAACGCAATGACGTAAATTTTGTTTATCGGCCGACATCCATAAAATTGATGTACAATTAACGACAGCTTGTAAATGACTGAAACTTATTTTATAAAAAAAGCAATGAGATTATCCATATTTTAATATAACCAACTTTGCAGAGCCAAGTTTTGGATGCGGGAAAAACTTCTTGTCGAGGTTGCAAAACGTTAGATGATACGTGGTCACGATCACGGTCACCGGCTTCAGAACCAACATCAGGAATGACGCTACGACAGTTGACATGGTTGTATCATTCCATGCACCATGCACGTCGATGAATCATGGAGCACGAAAGTTGCATGCGATCCACGCAAGTAACTATAAAGTGGACATGGTGGTAATGCTTACCACATACCAAGTACGCCGCTGGATCATGAATGTTGTATGATCGATGTCGAGTAAGTGTTAATGTTGACAGAAACGTTTGTGGCGCTGTGGAATGGGTTATAAAAAATACTTATGGCCATTGTAATAAAATAACTAAAACACTAAACTGTTAGAAGAAAATAAAAATTGTTAGCAGTAGCCTTGTTTGGTTGTAGTTGTAGCTGATCTAGTTGTGTTGCCGCACGTGCCGTAGGGGTTATTGTTGTTGCCAATATTATTTATGAAATTTAATTTACTGATAATTACAATATTAAAAATGCTTTTTTGGAAGCTGCAACTATCGGTGGACCGATTTCGACCAAAAATCATTGAGCAATTTAGAATTTTATTCTCCAGTTTTCTACTGAACTGTACTGTTCTACAACTTTTTTCACTTTTTCGAAATGGAATTAAATTTGACGTTTTTCATAAATTTGGAAATACCAGTGATATTCGGCTGAAATCGGTTCCCCGAAAGTGTCAACGGGGATACGATCTTTTCCGTTATTTTCGAATATTTTAACAAGTATATCATTTTTGCACAAAAGCGTTTTTCATTTTTTCACATTTGTTGGGGGGATGAATTAACAGATCGGGATGAAACTTCGTACTTAAACTTTTTACATAAATTGAGAATGCACCGGATTTTGCCTATTGGGCATAATTCAGCGTAGATGTATCACTTGGACTGGTTAGTTTTATTAAAGATTTTAGCAGATTAGTCGCTTTAGCTCGTAGACTCGTATAGAGGACGTATATTTAGGTCCGATTTACCAGAAACCATCTGCACATTGCGTAGGCCAGCCTATAGAACCAAAGATGAGTCGGCGCATGCGTTCTCACTCCGACAGAGGGTCGTAGTTGTGTACATTTCTATCGCCGATGATAATCAGATGATGAAAAATCCACACGCCAATGGGGTTTGAAAAAGTCAATTACTTACACCATTATAATGTAACTTAAAAACACTGTGTATCTTTGATGAAGTTAAATCAGAAGCAACTAAAAAAAAATCTCAAATTTGAGCCTTAAAGACTAAAAATTTAAACATCGAAGATGGGGCTTGAAATTTTGCTTAATGCCTAAATAAAAAAGTTTAAGCCTACTGGCTTGCTTTGGGATAGAGTACTTGCATTTATATATAATCCTAAAAATAAAAAATAAAAAAGTTTGAGCCCAAAAATTGGTTTTCGGCGCACAAGCGTGTTTTGGTCCTCTCGTATTTACTTTATTTTTTTTTTTTTATTTCGTTGCATATTCTTGGGATTAAATTTCATTAGATTTTTCTATATAATCCGACCCCAAAAACATTTTCGATATTAAAAATAAGTTATGTGCTGTGGCTTGTGCCATTTGATTTTTATTTTGCACAAATGACTTCTCGAGGTGAAATGTTAACAGCGGAAAATAAGAGATTACGGTACTCGCCCCAAGTGGCAGCTCTATCACTCAAGAGAATTAATTTTGTTATGTAATTACCAGCGGAAATTTTTATTCATTATGTATATATTTTTTCACTAAATAAAACATCTCAGTGGAATAAAATATTAAGAGTGATCCTTAAAATGGTAAATTGATTGATCTCCGGAGTATAGGAACTCGGTATATGAAATGTTGAAATTTAACAGTATTCCGTCTTTCCGGCATTTCTTGCACTAATAACCAATATTTTCGGTTGGTTTTCTGATAGCTTAGGCTATACTAAGACTATATGGAAAATTTGGAGAAAATTTATGGACTAGAATTTTCACTAACATTTTTTGATTTTCCGCGGCCATAGAAGTTATTTTCAGTTTTTGGCCAATATCTCAAAAACTTCCACTAGTAACCAATAGTTTCGGTTGGTTTTCTAATATCTTTGGTCATACTGAGACAATATGGAAAATTTGGAGAAAATTAATGGACTAGAATTTTCACTAGAATTTTTTGATTTTCTGCGGCCATCTAAGTCATTTTCAGTTTTTGGCTAATATCTCAAAAACTTCAACTAGTAACTAATAGTTTTGGTTGTTTTTCTAATAGCATATACATGCCAGTGGATTCGCACAAAGTTATTAAAAAATAAACTACAAATAAGACTGTTTGGTCATTCCGTGAATGCTCGAGCAAATCCTAAACCGTATAATGTTAATTCAAAAATATTTACAATATCTTAAGCTCGAAAGGAAATCAAATTTAAGGATATTCAACAAATAGTCAATCATATGTTGAAAAATTCAATAATGATTTTCAAAACTAATCGCTCCAAATACGACGTGGCCGTCCAAATAAGTATTGCTGAACCAAAAATTGATTATAATGGAAAATTGTCAATAGTGTGACAAAAAAATATATCCACAAGAGTTTACTCTGATGAAAGCTCCGTAAAAATTTTCATTTAACCGACTGCTATCATTTTATTCGTGAAATCTATAATATTTTAAAATTATTATAAAATTTGCAACATTGGCCAGAAGTATTGGGCACCCTATAAATTTCGGGAGGACACGATATGTATAGCAAAAACCGTCGTAGACGTATACACAAATTTGTGGTTTCGTCTCCAAATTCTGGATCAAAAAAGACGCTCAACAACTTCTACATAAGCAAGGGAATTTAGTAGAGATTTCTAAAACTGTGAAATTTTCACGCCGATCTATGCAATATGATGGGACTTCTACAAGGAATGCCTCAGAGTTTACAAAAGAGAAACAAGGAAAGCGCAAAAGAAGTCGTGGAGGCGCTTCTGTGATAGAATGGAAGAGGTCTCAGAAACCTCACGCTTAAGAAAGATTCTCTCCACTAGTCCAGCTGTGCCAGGCTATCTGATAAAACCGGATGGCGAATGGACTGTGTCTAGTGATGAGACTCTTGATCTTTATCTTGATTTTCTCTCCCTGGAAGTGCGGATGTGTCAACTGCGGGGCCTTTAGATGAGTGCGGGTCTAGAAATGACTGCGGAGTTTAACTGTTACGTATAGAGGATCTTCTGAATACACGAAAGATAAAATGGGCTATTAAAAGGTTTAAGCCCTTTAAGTCAGCTGGCCCGGATGGGATTGTACCAGCAGAAATTCAAAAGAACTCGGAGGCCTTGCTACCCTGGCTAGAAATTATCTTCAAAGGGTGTCTGAAGCTGGGGTACATCCTGATGAAATGGAGGGAAGCTAGATGGATCTTCATCCTCAAAGCAGGTAGAAGCTCGCACAGCAACCCTAAGGACTTAAGACCAATATCTCTGTCATCCTTTCCGTTGAAAATCATGAAAAGCCAGCTGGACCTCTATATTCGGCGAACGTACGTATTTCGCTTTATTGTATTTAAGGCGCTTATGACAAGCCTGATATATGGAATACGAAATGTAAATTGGATGCACTCCTCTCAAGCGCATTGCATGTCTCAATTAGCGTTATCCAATTGTCATCGCTAGCATTTTGCCTCCAAAGTAAAGAATATAGTTTCAAATTATTAAATTTGTAGGTACGATGGAGGTTCTAAAGCAATAATATATCTCATTTTTTTTAATATAACACAATCATATTTAATTTTTAAAACTGGTACAAACACAATTTAATTTACATAAATATTATCAAATTTGAAATGATGTACAAGTTCGAGAGGGCACTTCTATATAAACCAATTAAATGCCACAACTAATTTGCGTCCCTCTATTTCATTACAGGCTTATGATTCTATTCAGGGTACAGATTTAAAAGTTTGTTACAATGCACCGCACAGTCGAAATTCCCCGCCTTTTGATTAGATGCCGCAAAAGTGATTTAATCTAAAAAATTTAGAACTTCTGCGGCAATTAAATTTAGAAGAAAGAACGCCGTACCAGTCAGTTGGAGAACTTGCGTTGTTCGAGCGGACCGTCTCAAATTCGATTTCCTACAAAAAGTATTTGTTTAGTACCGATAGACCTTTTGGCTTAGTTTTTGGTAAAATAAAAACACTTACAGTACTGCTCGATCATTTTTACCAGGTTGGTTTACTGGTTTATTACCAGGATCTTGTTTATTAATGGTACCACGTCCAGGGATTTGTAAATCACGGCCTCTACGCCGTTCTAATCGCACAACTGGTTGGTCCATAATAACTTTCCGAGCTTTAGGCTCCAAATCACGGTGATCACGTTTTCTTGATGGTCTGAAAAAAATGAATCATTGAATTAGAAAACCGGGACATAAAAAGCAAAGCTATATCTATATAATTACTGAGGTTTATTGGTTTCGTGTTGACCATCTAAATCGGGGGATTTGTAACGGGCTGACTTTGTAACACGTTGGTCAAACGTAACTGTACCACGGCTAGAAGAACTACGCTTTGATGAAGATCTAAAATTATTTTTTTATAGAGTGGGTATAGAATAATAAATATTCTGCTTACGGCATATCAGCTGCTCGAATATTTGGGACGGTATCTTGCATAACTGGCGACTGAAAGAATTGATGTGGCTCTTCAAACTCAGGTGCATCTAGTTTATATCTGTTCCTCTTCAATTTAGCGTCAAGATTTTCTAAGTCCTTAATCAGCCTTTTTAATAGATCTGCCGTTTCGTTTGATTCACTATAAAAATTTGGAAAAATTTTTTAATGGTTAGAAATCCGCTTGTGAAATTATATATAACAGTAATTTAATTACAAGTTTTCTTGCTGTTGCTGATTATCGATCGAGATAATCGATGGACTAGCCGATTGTGAATGCCTTAGTACATTATTATTTCTGAACAACGATTGGGTCGATTTGCTAGAATATTTATTATTGTGGTTACATGTAGTGCACCCATCACCAAAAACAAAAACAAAAATTAATAGCCTTACCGAGCAAAATCCTTACCGGTGTCAGATGGACCTTGGTCAACACCATCATTTTGAACATGATCGGTCACTGGATCCGCCAATGGTGTTTGCTTTGGTAAACGACTGCAGACGATATTTTGATCTTGATTTATCGCTGGATCAGCTGATGGTGTTGGTCCTGCCAAAGCATTTAAGTCGACTGGATTTGTTGCTGGATCAGTTGATGGTGTTGGTTCTGAAAAAGCATTTACGTCGACTGGAGTTGTTGCTGGATCAGTTGATGTTGTTGGCTCTGGTAAAGCATTTACGTCGACTGGATTAATCGCTGGATCAGCTGATGGTGTTGGTCCTGCAAAAGCATTTACGTCGACTGAATTTGGCGCTGGATCAGTTGATGACGTGGGTTCTGGTAAAGAATTTACGTCGACTGGAGTTGTTGCTGGATCAGTTGATGACATTGGTTCTGGTATAGAATCTACGTCGACTGGAGTTGTTGCTGGATCAGTTGATGATGTTGGTTCTGGTAAAGAATTTACGTCGACTGGAGTTGTTGCTGGATCAGTTGATGACGTTGGTTCTGGTAAAGCATTTACGTCGACTGGAGTTGTTGCTGGATCAGTGGATGGCGTTGGTTCTGGTAAAGCATTTACATCAACTGGATTTGTTGCTGGATCAGTCGATGGTATTGGTTCTGGTAAAGCATTTCCGTCGACTGGATTTGTTGCTGGATCAGTTGATGGCGTTGGTTCTGGCAAAGCATTTACGTCGACTGGATTTGTTGCTGGATCAGTTGCTGGTGTTGGTTCTGGCAAAGCATTTACGTCGACTGGAGTTGTTGCTGGATCAGTGGATGGCGTTGGTTCTGGTAAAGCATTTACATCAACTGGATTTGTTGCTGGATCAGTTGATGGTGTTGGTTCTGTCAAAGCATTTACGTCAACTGGATTTATCGCTGGATCAGTCGATGGTGTTGGTTCTGGTAAAGTATTGTTAACAACATTTTGGGCCGTCTGCACATTTGTCGGGGGCTCCGTAGAACTGTAATAAGTATGGCAAATCAATTTTAATTTTGCTTGATTAAAAAATTTTTAACTTACACGGGCTGATTTTGAGGATCAGTATCGTTCAATGGAACCTGAATGGGATTTTTATTTAAGTCATTATCTGATAATGTGGTTTTTGGCGGTAGATTAGCATCATCATCATCGTCATATCTAAAATAATAAAAACTACACTATACCAATCGTGTCAAGCGCAATAAAAAATTTTTTTTTACGGAGAAGGTTTAAAATTTTCAGCAGCTGAGCAGAGTCCGGCAAATTCAGGATTTGGACCTGTTTTGCAGCCAGATGCAGCCGGTCCAGTAACATAAATCGGAAGGCCTACCATATTTGTGAAACTGTAGTTGCACGCGAGTAGCAAAGCGTTCCATATTTTATCAGCTACAGCATGCTTAAATTTTGCATAAGCACACCCAATTTTTGCAGATTTTTGCTGAATCATTGCTGTGAAATGACCAATTTCTTTTCCATTTGGATCATGGTTGAAATCATCCACTATGCTTTGATTTGCGTACTGATGTTCTGCAAACCATTCATTAATTAAGTTAACAATAGCATTCTCGTAATCACCTTCCTCAAATTCTGTCGACTGAGCCTGAAATCCTAGATTCTGACCAGAAAATCGATACTCAAACGTATTATGACATTCATCATGTTTCATTTGGCATTGTAATACGTTCAATTTGGCCAAAAATGCAAGTTCTGAATCCCAAGACACCGTTGTCATACGCTTAGCACTATTAAATCCAGTTAATTCACCACTTGCGACCTGGTTTCGCATTTTGTTGTGCATTTGAATTATAGTATCTTGCATTTGTGTTGTGAGTGTTATATGAGAAGGTTCCTGGCAAGTGGTAAAAAATTCCTAAAAATAAAATAGTTCTAGATAATTGTAATTTCCAATCGTATGGACACTCCGAACACACTTACGCCGGTATTATTACATCCGATATGCTGCCCACCCATTGCATTATCTTGACACAATACTGAATCACAATAATCTGTAGCGGCGGTAAAATAAATAAGTCTGATAAATAGTATTGCCGAAAATACGCCGAAATTAAACATTTTTTTATTTTTTTTAAATATTTCCTATTGGTTTAAAACAAAATTTTAGAATGAATTGACTTTTTGGGCAACGCATATTCGGAATTTATTTTGTACAAAATTCATGACCCAAGTCTTGCAATTAGAATTTGAACGTGCAGCAAAAAATATTTCAATTTATTAAATTAAGTTTAGATTTCAACAACAAATTGACTCATCTCGGCCGACCGCACGCATGCATTTCATTCATGATGGCGAAACATAAAAAACAATATGCAGAAAACTGTACTAAACGTTTGGGGTAGCTGCACCTTAGAGCTGAATGCCAAAAACTGTTAAAGTCCAAAGTTCGAACTTGGCCTCACGGCTGATCGCCAAAGGTGAAAAATGTCACAAGAAGCCGTAACAGTGAAGGACCTGTCTCTAAAGGGTTGGAAATCCCGTACTTCAAAAATCCCGTTTTCAAAATCCCGTATTTCAACCCCGTAAAATTGTGTGCCATTTCTTACCCTTTTCTGAAGAAATTAGGCATGTTTGATGAAAACAGAATTATAACGTCACCCATTTATCTTAAGTCCGGTGCTCCTTAAATGCAAGGCCATCTGAATTTTTCTTAGAGTGTATGAATTGTCAAAAACGCTTTGGGTTATCGATTATTTCCGACTCGAAGAATTCATTAAAATTAAATTAAAAAGCAACAAAAATTAAAACTCAACTAACTATATTTAAATATTTATTCAATTTAGAGTTAAAAAAATTACAAATAATTATTGATATTGATGTATGTCCAAAATCAATTATTGTCTCTATGATATTTTGGTAAACTCATTTGTGTACACTACTTGGGTTAATCCGACTCAAATTCTAATGGAGCTCACCGATCTAAACCGATATTCTTGTAAAGCTTAATAAAATTCAACCAACAATACCCTATAATGCACGATATGCCAGAATCCACCGACATATTAGCAGCCGGAAAACTTAGTGAATTTATATTAAATTAAATTCAATTGACTACATGCCAGATGCCACCGATAGATTAGCAGCCGGAAAGTCAATATTTTTATTTAAATAAATTCATATGATGAAGCAGCCGGAAATCATAATGAAACTATTTAATTAAATCCAACTAACAATATGCCAGATACCACCGATAGATTAGCAGCCGAAAATCTCAAAGCATTTATTTAACTGAATCGCATTGACGATATGCCAGATACCACCGATAGACGAGCAGCCGGAATTCTGAATGAAATTATTTAATTTAATCCAATTAACGATATACCAGATACCACCGGTAGATTGTAACGATTTATCGGGACACGTTATTACCAAAAATGTTTCTTGTGTGACCTGACAAATGTTTCTTTGGTGACATGATCGATGATAATGGATGGGATTTATGATTGTTGATGGTTAATAAATACAACAAAACATTTTCATAACTAGTAGTATTGTATAAAATAAAAAAGGGTTGCCTCTTTCACTCAAAAAAAAAAAAAAAAAAAAAAAAAACTAAGAGATTGATATAAAAGACAGCTCGATCGGATAGAAGAGAGAACAGTCGATAAATAATTTTGGTAGCGATTACCAGTAATGGATATTTTTTTGGTGTTTTACAAAATTGTGTCGTATAAATAAATTCTTTGTTTGAAGTTTTTTTTGATTTGCCAAGTCGGAAGTTGATATGTGAAGTTTGTATGTACCTAAAGCGATGTGATTTATAAATTAATAACCTAAAACCAATTGTGTAAACTAACAATAATACTAAATAAAAACGGTTTTATTGTTGAATTATGTGAAATTATTATTTTTTTTCCACACTTCTGGGTGAAAAAAATTCTACTTATAAGACCGAAAATACCTAGCGGGTCTTCTAACACCACTCACTCATTTTGTTTATACGTGCCAAATTAATAAGCGTATATAAGAAACTCTGCGGTGATCGTCCCAAATGACCCAAATGTTTTGTTGGGCTGAATGAAATTTTCTCGACGTACTGGAGCAGTGCAGCTAATACAATAATCAAATCGATTTTGAAATAAGCAAGTTTGGCCGTGCACACACTAAAAAGTTTACACATAAAATGAATACACATATAATATAAATATAATTCCGTACGAATTTTTTATAGATTTTATATAAGTTTAACATATAACGATGTTATTTAATATTGTATAAAATTTATAATACTCCCTATAAATATTTTGATAGGTCACTGGTACAAATTTGATACTCCAACGTATAAATATCTGTATATACTACAAAATATAAAGTTTATCCATTCATTGTTAATTTTTGTTCATAAGGGATTATTATTAAATTTTTATAAATTATTTATAGAAAATATCAATCCTGTTATCGTATAAAATTTAGTTGCTTTAGTATAGAAATTTCGGAAATTCTAAATGCTAGAATTAAACTCAGTTTTCAATACTGATGAAATTTTTGCCACATAAATAAAACAATTTTAGATTATTTTATAAAGTCGATATATTTAACAAAATAATATTATTTTTTTAACATAAGTGTTATGATTATTTAATTTTACTTACAAAAGTGTAAAAGAGCTACGATTAAATTAAGTGTAAAGTAATTTATATGCTACTATATGTTTTGTTTCTTTTTCGTGACACGGCCGTGTCGTAACTTCTGTTGAATTTAAAAAGTTTCAAATATAATTTATTTAGTATTGACTGTGCCATAGCTTGTATCTCATATGCATTATGAAATTTGTCAAACGTGGCAACTAAATAATTCTATTGAGATAAAAATACAAAAGCTAACCTCATTCTCTAAAACTATAAACTTTATTTCATAAATTTCGTTATGGTTATCGTCATCATTTTTTGGTGAGGCTAAGACTAATTCAGGGCGATAGTGTGTATTATGGTACTTGAAAACTTGTATTGTTGGCGAATTGCTAAGTTTCTATAAACATTTTTAAAATTCCTTTGATTTTTATTTAAAATTTTAAAATATTGGTGAAATAACTCATAACGGACAGATGACATGTAAGGTACAGGACCCATTTTGAATATTATACTAGGATAGTGTGTTAAAATATAATGTTTTGGTAACAAGTCTACCTTAAATTCAGGCACTATAGCCGACAAATGATCCGTTGCGAATTTTCGTAAATTATTTACAGATGAAACGGTGACTATTTTTGCAAAAATTATGTCTATTATTTTTAATGCCACTATTTTATTTTATTTGCCACTTCGAATGCAGATCTTCAAAATTCATAACTCCAAAAATAAATGGATAGTGGTTGATCAAGCACCACAATTAAGATGCTGAGAAAGTTAACGAATCCTTAGCGACTAAACCAGCCGGAATATTTTTTCTCGATTTGTACCCAAATATAAAACATTTAATCCTTTCATTTATTTGGTAATGAGTCAAATATTTCTTTGAAACCAAATAGTTTAAGAAATGTTTTATATAGTAAAAGGAACAATACCTCCACTGAAAAAAATAATCGGTAATATTCATAAAAAAGCGGAGTAATATTTAAAGAAAACTGATTAAAATTTATAGCAAATCAATTATTACAATTTACTGAGTAAATTTAATTATTATTATTTCACTGCAGTTTGTAAAATAATTTAGAAGTTATGAAGAAGATGTTTAGAAGAACGAGCGCATGGTAAATAATGACAGAAAGGTTGATAATGGTTTACAATGCACTTTAAAATTTGAGGTTCGACTAAATTGCAGCGCATAAATATTTACTCTGCATAGAAGCAAACACTCGAAACTTCTAGATTTTAGGAGACAGAATTTAATATTTAACATACTAAAAACCAATTTTAATGAAACACGTTTTTTATAATTAATTTATTTTATTCACTTTTCACAAAAGGCAATCGATTTTTCTTAAAATAAAGATGATAATTAATTACATCTCCGGATTGACAATAAACTTACGTGTGAATTTTGATCAAACTTATTTTTCCTTTACTGCCTTGAAAGATATTGAATTGTTGTAATGTTGCTAATAATTAAATTCTCTTCATATAAGCATTAATGTTCAAGGAACTGAGTTGGTCCGGTCCTCTAAAATTTCTTTATAAAATTCTGAAATTTAAACAAGAAAGAAACAAACATAAGTTAATGTGCATAAAGTTTTGTAAATTTGTGTTTACCATATCGCTTCAGCACTTTTTTGGTTTAATCCTGAAGGTTATAGCGGCAATTTCTTGCGACGCGAAGTAAGGTTAAAAAAAACTGCATGAATGATAAAAATAAGTATAACTAATATTTTATTATTATATTTTGAAATTGTTGAGAATTAGAGTAATTCATTTAATTGTATAAATGCTTTTCATCACTATTGCTTTTCGTGTCAACACATTTGCTCACATTGTTTTATTTTTTCGTTTAAAATTTAAAAGACGATAATAAACATTATTATTCAATTTATATTGATTTTAATTATTAATCAACTGCTTGTGTCTGCAGTTACACAAAGAAAAACAATAGGTGGCCCAGGGCTCCGATAAATAAATAAAATAATTATTGCGAACAAAAGTAAAAAGAATTAGTCGTCTCTTCGTAGCGTACACTATATACATATAGTATTAAATTCAAGTCGGTTGCCGTACCGTACGAATTACATCACCTTGAAAGATATTGAATCAGCTAGTCGTCGTTAAACGTATTAAAGGTTATTTGGTTTAGTGAAATTAGTTATCGAGCAAAATCCGAAACGTAGTCGTCGTACATCAATAAAATAAAATTCAGAATTTTATTTAAAATATTTACAAAATGGATTTAAACGATAAAAAGGAAGAACATAATAATTTCAATGGTCATCGATTAAATGGATCGAATTATCGTCTTTGGAAGTTTCAATTACATGCGTACTTGAGAGCATGTGGTTTAATGGACAATGTGGAAGGTAAAATACCGACAAATACCGAATCAAATGAAATCAAAAATACATTTGATCGCAATGAAGGAAAAGCCATGAATGCAATTATCCAGTCGTTGGATACTGAACGTGCAAATCTTGTTTTATCATATACAACAACAAAAGAAATGTTAGATAAATTAGCTAACATTTATGAAAAAAATTCAGAAGTTCGCTTAATGAATTTACTTGAAGAGTACTTTGCATTAAAAATGAAAGATGATGAAAGCGTGGCCAATTACATTGCGAAAGTCAACAATTTAGCTGTTGAAATTGAAAACACAGGAGAAAAGTTATCCGAAAAATTAAAAATGGTTCGCATCATTAGTAGCTTACCGTCAAAGTTTAACAATTATAAAACCGTTTAGTACAACACCAAAGAAATTCGTTCGCTTGATTTTATTTTATTTTATTTTTATTTTAGTGAATTAATTCGTAATATAAATTACAGTACAATTTTAGCAATAAAAAATATATCAAATGAAATACATAATTCTGGTTATTATAATAAATTATTTAAAATAGTTTTCCTTTAAAGATAGTCTGATTCCAGATTTCGTCATATTAAAATCACAAAACATACTTAATTGATTATAAAACTTCGACATTAAATTCAAAGGTTCGTCACATCCATAATTTGTTTTATGAAAATCTAATTTCAGAAGGGTTCGAGTACGTAGATTCCTCACAGGGGCATACAAGTTAAGGTTAAATAATAAAATGTCTGTGAAGTTAGCCCGAAAAATATCCCGAAGAAATGCTATGGCAACACTATAAAACGAATATCACGACATTTTTCAGTGTCATCCCGAAAAATTTTCTATATTACGCTAGTTTTGAATGTCATCCCGAAATATTTTTACTATCATGAAATTTTTACTATCATGACATTTTTTTTTTGTTATCCCGAAAAAAAAATCCAATAGAGAAAACTTCAGTATAGAAATAGCGACAGGTGTTTAAACCATCCCGAAACCAAAAAAAAAATGTAAAAGCGCAGAAATTTATATCACGAGAAATCAATTTACATAATAACAAATAATTTACTGACATGGTTAATCAAAAAATGCAAAATCAAGCATTATTGTTATTAGTAAAAAAATAATTATTGTTGATCGAGTCTATGAGTCAAATTTTAGTTATAGACGTGCGAAGTCGTAGTAGATATTAATTAACAGAGCAAGGTTGATATGAAATTTGTAGAGGAAGGATCCACCTTTCATACGCCAAAATTGTGATTTTTTGTCTTTGAGTCAAATTTTTGTTATAGCCTTGTGAAGTCGTAGTAGATATTAATTAACAGAGCAAGGCTGGTATGGAATTTGTAGAGGAAGGATCCACCTTTCATACGCCAAAATCGTGATTCGAGTCTATGAGTCAAATATTAGTTATAGCCTTGTGAAGTCGTAGTAGATATTAAATAACAGCTCTGTTAATTAATATCTACTACGACTTCACAAGGCTATAACTAAAATTTGACTCATAGACTCGAACCACGATTTTGGCGTATGAAAGGTGGATCCTTCCTCTACAAATTCCATACCAGCCTTGCTCTGTTAATTAATATCTACTACGACTTCACAATGCTATAACTAAAATTTGACTCATAGACTCGAATCACAATTTTGGCGTATGAAAGGTGGATCCTTCCTCTACAAATTCCATACCAGCCTTGCTCTGTTAATTAATATCTACTACGACTTCACAATGCTATAACTAAAATTTGACTCATAGACTCGAACCACAATTTTGACGTATGAAAGGTGGATCCTTCCTCTACAAATTCCATACCAGCCTTGCTCTGTTAATTAATATCTACTACGACTTCACAAGGCTATAACTAAAATTTGACTCATAGACTCGAATCACAATTTTGGCGTATGAAAGGTGGATCCTTCCTCTACAAATTCCATACCAGCCTTGCTCTGTTAATTAATATCTACTACGACTTCACAAGGCTATAACAAAAATTTGATTCATAGACTCGAATCACAATTTTGGCGTATGAAAGGTGGATCCTTCCTCTACAAATTCCATACCAGTCTTGCTCTGTTAATTAATATCTACTACGACTTCACACAGCTATATCTAATTTATAACTTGTAATATCTTTTTTCCATTTTACAACAATAAAATTGTTGTATTTTATTTCAGAGATTTATTGTTTTTCTAATAATAAATTTTTGAAATAATTTTTTTGTATATTTTATTATTTTTGGTTATATCGATGTAAATTATTTTAGTGTAATTTTTTTTCGAGGTGATATAAAAAATTTTCGCGAAATGTTATATAGTACATATAATTTTAATTGAAAATTTCGTGATATTAATTTAATATTACAAAACTATATAATAATTTAATATACATTATAGCTAATCTCGTGATATATTTGTTTTATATGCAGCAATATTAATTATATTTACTTAACTATCAGAATAGTATTAAAATATTCTGTAGATATATAATAGTCTTGCCATATTTAACTATAATGGTTTTTTGGGATAATTTTTCGCGCTAACTTCCCAGAGGTAATAATAAATACGGGCTGACTATTTCGCCATTTAGTAAATTGGAAATGAAAATAGCCCCAGCATGCTGCCGACGAATATCAAGTGGCTCGAGTTTTAGAGATTTACAACGCTCGGTATATGGAGGGAGGCCTAAAACATTCTCCCACCACATTCTACGATTATCAAACCCAATAGTTTTCCAGGCATAGAAAATTAAGAATGATTTCTGAACCGCCTCAATTCTCTTGACATGATTACTGTAACTTGGACACCAAACACATGACGCATATTCAAGTTGTGAACGGACAAGAGATTGATATAGCGAGATCAAAGCTTTCGGGTTATTAAACTCTTTCATAACTCGTTTAAGAAATCCTAACATAGAACAAGCCTTTGCAATTATCAAATCAATATGCCGATTCACTGATAAGGTTTGTGTAAACATAACCCCAAGATCTCTTACTTCAGTTATTCTTGATAACTTATCATTATTAATACAATAATCATGTATTACATATGATGATGAGCGGGTAAATGACATAATTTTACATTTCTTGGTATTCAAAAATAATAAATTATTTTCACACCAATGGCTAATTGCATCAATGTCCTTCTGCAGATTAAATGAGTCTTGCGTATTATTTATAGGGGAAAATATTTTTAGATCATCAGCATAAATTAGACAACGAGCGAATTTGACACATTTGGTGATATCGTTCAAGAATAAAATGAAGATAAGGGGTCCAAGATAGGAACCCTGTGGAACTCCCGAATGCACTTTTATCGGATTAGAAAATCTGTCATTTATTTTTACAAACTGTATGCGTTCAGTAAGGTATGATTCAATCCATTTTAACGAATTATTAGAAATGCCAAAAGATTTTAATTTTTCCAATACAATAACATGGTTGATTGAGTCAGTGCACCTAGAATACTACAGGCCACACTGCTTGCTATGTCATTAAATTTATGTCTACAGTGTTTTCTTTGAACTCTAGACGGCAGTCAAGTTCATAAAATGAAAAATCCAAAACAAACAGCAAAAAAAATATTTTTATACGTGTATTAAAAGTAAGGTTATGTTTTCTCGTAAATTATATTAAATGTGTACACATTTTATACGTGTTTACATATTTAACACAATTTAAAGTGCATAATTTTATAATAATGTTATGAATTAATACTTTTACCAATAGCTTTCTGTTAAATTTCAAAATACATTATTAAAATATTTTTCTTGTTGTTTGTTTACAATTTTTTTCTTATCAATGTGACAGCAAAAACAAAAAAAAATCAAAACAATCTTTTTAATTTTAGTGCTGCCTATAATAGCCAAAGAGAGAACTGTCGACATAAATTGACGTCATATAGCAAAATTTTTAAAGCAGTGTGGCCTGTAGTATTCTAGGTGGACTGATTGAGTCAAACGCCTTACTAAAGTCAGTATAAATGACGTCAAGTTGCGCCTTAGCCTCAATCACCTCCAAGGCACGTTTTGAAAATTCCATTAAATTCGACACGGTAGATCTTCCACGGAAAAACCCATGTTGTTCGTCAACTATAAATGACTTCAGACCGAAATACACGTGGTCACAAACAATTGATTCGAATAATTTAGGGATCGCTGATAGTATAGAAATGCCCCTATAATTAGAGACATCATTCCTATTACCGGATTTGAAGATTGGAACAATATGTGAGGATTTCCAAACAACTGGAAAAATTCCCGACGAAAGTGATCCATTGAATAATATTGATAGAGGAAATGCTAGCTCATGACCAAGTTTTTTTAAGAAACTTGAAGGAACACCATCTGGGCCACAGCCATCTTTAAACTGAGTGAGTGATTTAATAATATCCTCCGGGGTGATACGAGGTATATGCAAGGTGGTGTTTGTACTATTATATGTTGTATCCGCAAGTGTTCCCTTATTAACATTATCTAGTCTATAAGTATTTTGGAAGAAAGAACCAAATAAGTTGGCTACGTCTATAGATTTATTGAACATTATTGTAAGACATTGTCGACGGAAAACCGCATGTTTTCCTTCTAGACTTGAAGCAAAACCTGTTTTCAACTCAATCGGTAATTGACAAAGGATTCAATGTGTTTATTTTAAAAAATGGTTGCAAAGTTTTAAATGCCAATGGAGACATCGTAGCAGTTTTTGATAGAGATAAACGAAGACAAATAACAATGAACTTTCGTCGTCCAATGAATGAATGTGCAAATGTTGCATCGCAGTTTCGCTTCAACAATGGCATCGTCGATTGGGACACATCAATGTCGAAACAATCAAGAAAATGGTGAACGAAACTATGGTCATTGGCGTAAATTTATCTGATTATGATACATTTTTCTGTGTAGATTGTCAATTGGGTAAAATGACAAGAGTCTCACATAACGTTACACCAATTCGTTCAACCGAAAGTGGAGAGTTTTTGTATGCTGGTTTATGCGGCCCAATGGAGCAAGAGGGAATCAATGGAACCCGTTATTTCTTACTCATCAAAGATGAAGCCACTAACTTCAGATATGTAAACTTCTTAAAATCGAAAGCTGAAGTATACATTAATTTGAGCCATCTTATTCCATTGATTCACAACACGATTGGAAGCCGAATCAAACAATTTCGATTCGACAATGGCCCGGAATTTGCTAATCGAGATGTCCAAAATTTATTGTTGAAAGAAGGAATCAAATGGGAACGCATTTCTCTATATACATCAGAACAAAATGGTCGTATCGAACGAGACAATCGAACAATTCAAGAAAGTGCTAGAACAATGTTAATTTCCAGCAGATTACCAAAGTTATTATGACCAGAAGCAGTACGGACCGCAGATTATTTATTGAATCGTTCATCAAACAGCAAGTGTGTTAACGGTACTCCATATGAAAAGTGGTTTGGATCAAAGCCAGACTTGAGCCATGTTAAAATTTTTGGAACTGAATGTTTTGTTCAAATTCCAAAGCAACTTGGAAGAAAGAAGTGGGATCCAAAAACTAAAAAAGTTAATTTTGTTGGATTCGAGCCAACCAACAAAAATTTTCGTCTATATGACTCAAACACACAAAAAGTTTTTATTAGTTGTGAGTGTGACGTACATTTCAATGAAGCAAACGAAAAAGTTTTTGTTATTGGTGGTGCTGATAATGTCATTGAAAATGAAGTTGAAAGAGTTGAAAGTAATGGCACAGCTATTAATCAATACATCATGACTGACGATGAAAATGAAACAAATGATTCTGTTGCAGTAGTCACTAATAGTGCAACGGAACATAATGAAACCGTTGTTGAGGGCAATCGCAACAATGACAGATACAGTCCTAAACAAACTAGATTGGTCCGGCAAAATCCTAAACAAATAGATCGTTTGATTGTGTCAGGATATTCAGCAGTCGTAGTTGAACCAGTTTCATACGAAGAAGCATTACAATCTTCAGATCGAGACGAATTTGAAAAGGCGATTGTTAGAAGAATTGATTTCACTTCATGAAAACGAAACTTGGGAATTGGTTGAAAGGCCAAAGGACGTAAACATTGTGGGATGCAAATGGGTTTTCAAAATTAAACCAAGTACAAATGGAACTATATTCAAAGCTCGTCTGGTTGCAAAAGGGTTTTCACAACAAGAAGGTTTTGATTACAGTGAAATGTTTTCACCTGTCGTCAGATATGATTCATAATTGGAACTATTCTAAGCATTGCCACAATTGAAGATTGGGAAATCATGCAATTTGATGTTAAGACTGCATTTCTTAACGGTGAACTTGACACGGTAATTTTCATGGAAGTATACCAAAAGGAGTAAAAAACAACAACCCAAACATGGTATATCGTTTAAAAAGAAGTTTGTATGGCCTGAAACAAGCTTCAAGAATATGGAATCAGAAATTCACAAAATTCCTCAAAGAATTTAACATGATACAATCAGATGTAGATAACTGTGTTTCTCGAGGTGAAATAAATGGTCAAAAAGTAATATTACTTTTGTATGTTGACGATGGTTTGGTTTTATCTCCAGGCCGAGAAATATTAAACATAGTCATGGACCATTTGTCATCAAATTTCAAAATTACTAAAGGATATGAAAATCATTATGTTGGATTAGAGTTTGTTCGTGATCGTGAAAATAAAAGGATGTTCATCACTCAACGAGAATATATAAAGAAATTGATTGAAAAGTTTCAAATGAACAAATGTAAAACAATCTATAATCCAGCCGTTCACAATGTTGTTTCACAAAAATCGCAAAAGAAGAAAATGAATCATTTTCATACAGACAAGCTGTTGGTTCATTAATGTTTGCCGCAATTGTTTCAAGACCAGACATTTCATATGCAGTGGGATCTGTTAGCCGATATTTGGAAAATCCAAATTTAATACATGTCGGTGCAGTTAAAAGAATCATTCGATATTTCAAAGGTACAATTGGTTATCGAATACAGTGGGCGAACAGTCAGTTTAAATGGTTTCACCGATTCGGATTTTGGTCATGATATTGATTCAAGACGATCAACTTGTGGTTATGCATTTTTTATTGAAAATGCAATTATCACCTGGAAAAGTTATTTACAAAAAACTGTTGCAATCTCAACCACTGAAGCTGAGTACATGGCTGTTTCTGATGGAGCAAAGGAAACAGGGCCGCTATTATGAAATTTTTCCGACGTCGCAAAATCCGTCTCGCGTCGGATATTCAGATTATGAAACCGATCCGCGTGGATTTTATAAAAATCCGAGTTAGCGGATTTTACGACAAAATTCAATTGTCAAATCCGACAGCTAGTTAGGTGACGGATATTGTAGTATACACACGGAAAATAGATCGTAGTTCATACTTTTTATGTGTTATTTAATTATTTAGAAATTTATAAAATTTATTTTTTAATTATTAAATTATTTTAATCAAATTTTAATGTGACAAATGTATACTGAAAATTTCGAGTTTCCATGTAAAAATACATGTTTCATAATACGAATATCCGCCGCGGATCAGATTTAACGACAACGTACTTTTCAACGGTGTCGTATTTTCTGACCAATTTCATAATAGGCCCCCTGGTTCGCAATCCGGATCTTCAAACATGCTTCGGCTCAGTTACACTTAGGTTACTCAGGAAGGAGGAGGTTTTAAAGGAAGTTAAATGATATTAGGTCCTGAAGTTTCACAATGGGAAAAAATTGGCCAAGTGTACGATAGCAAAATCTCTCCTAACCTAATGGGAGCTACTCGTTTGGCTATGATTAGACTATTTACGGTTTGTAAATAACCATCTTGGAAACCTCATGTGGATTAACACTTCCAACTGTCCACGTATGCCAACAAATAACTATCCAAAGAATTTGTTGGTAAGCTTTCGACCCAGCCAATACTTTTCAACCATTGGGACCGGAATAAAATTTTAAAGCCAATCGTAGCAGGTGATAAAAGACCCAGCGCATGGTATATATGCATCAGACAATATCACCTTTTAGTTATCTTTGTGTGTGCTACTTTCGGAATCTTTTCGTACTTATCTACAAAGTAATGTAATGAAGCGGTGACTAAAAACGGCGCAAGCGATGTATCGCGCTATCGACACAATTTCATACTTCGCGCGTTAAATCTTGGGGTAAGAGTATTTTTGCTGTTGGCCAAAATCTCTCGATAGCCACCTCTAAATTCAAAGTTTCAGAATCTACATAAAGACAGTTACCCAAATGTCATCACGAGCATTTCCCTACAATGTAACGAATATATATAGGTTACAAAGCAACAATAAGTCTCATTTTTTAATACAACACAATCATATTTAATTTTTAAAACTGGTACACAAACACAATTTAATTTCCATAAATATTATCAAATTTGAAATGATGTACAAGTCCAAAAGGGCATTTGGTAATTGTGGTCTCTCTGGCTTGCACATTTTTTATCGTTTAACAATTATTTCATTGATTCTATTCAGGCTACAGATTTAAATGTTTGCTATGTTCCCCGTCTTTTGATAGGATACCAGAGCGATTGAACAAGGATATAATGACCAATTGTCATGCTTGCCCAATTATTTGAACAGCTCTTTATGGTTGAGCACCAATATACACAAATTTTTTTGTCGCCAAAATATTTTGACTGAGCATGTTGAGCTTTGTACAAGACAAGGCTACGCTTCTCACTGATCCAAAAATTTTAAAACTTCTGCGGCAATAACATTCAGAAGATAGAACGCCGTCCCAGTCATATCAAAAATTCGCGCTTTCCGAGCGGACTGTCTCAAATTCGATTTTCTGCAAAAAAAAAATATTAGTTTAGCATACCAATAGACCTTCCGGCCTTAATTTTTGTTAAAATAAAAATGCTAAAAAATAATATTTCTGATTTACTTATATAAAACACTTACCGAACTGTTCGATCAATTTTACCAGGTTGGTCTACTGGTTTATTACCAGGATCTTGTTTATCAAGGATACCACCTAGGCCAGCAGAACCATGCTTTAATGAAGTCCTAAAATTAAATATTTAAAGAGCGGTTTAGAATAAAACACGATATTCTGCTTACGGCAAACTAGCTGCATATTTTAGAAGGTTTGAGAGGGTATCTTCCACATTTGGCGACTGAGGTTTTGCAGATTGGGAGGAGCTTCCTGAATCGAGTACATCTACTTGCTCGCTGTACATTTTCAATTGATCTCCAATAAATTCTAGATCCTCAATTAGTTTTTGTAATCGATCACTCTTCTCGTTTGATTCCCTATAACAATTTGAAATAATTTTGTGGTTACCCGTAACGCATCCACCGAAAATTTGAAAAAATAACTTACCGGGAATTTGATGGCCCCATCAGTTCTGTTTTTGGAGTAGCCGATGGAACTTGATTGATATCAGGATTGATCACTGGTTTCGATGGAACTTTCAATGGTGTCTTTGTAGGTGTATTTTCGAACTTGACGCTCAGCTTACTATAAATAAAATATCATTGATTTAATTGTTTATGGGTTTTTTAAATTTTCTTACTGATCAGGATTAACTGTAGTTTTCTGGACAATCGTTGGAGGCTCTGTAGAACTGTTACAAATAATAAAAATTAATATTAATTTTGCGTGATTAAAAATATTCAACTTACACGGGTTGATGTTTAGGTTCAGTATGGTTCAAGGGAACCTGAATGGGATTTTTATTTACGTCATTATCGGTTATTATGGTTTTTGGCGGTAGATTAGTATCATCATCATCGTCATATCTAAAATAATATAAAGAAAATTATACCAATCGGGTAAAGCGCAATATACACAAGTTTTTTACGGAGAAGGTTTAAAATTTTCGGCAGCTGAGCAGAGTCCGGCAAATTCAGGATTTGGACCTGTTTTGCAGCCAGAGGCCGCCGGTCCTTTATCGTAAATCGGAAGGCCTACCATATTTGTGAAACTGTAGTTGCACGCGAATAACAAGGCATTCCATGCTTTATCACTTACAACATGCTTAAATTGTGCATAAGCACACCCAATTTTTGCAGATTTTTGCTGAATCATTGCTGTGAAATGACCAATTTCTTTTCCATTTGGATCATGGTTGAAATCATCCACTATGCTTTGATTTGCGTACTGATGTTCTGCAAACCATTCATTAATTAAGCTTACAATAGATTTCTCATAATCATCTTCCTCTAATTTAGCCGAGTGAGCCTGAAAACCCAGATTTTGACCAGAAAATCGATACTTAAACGTATTATGGCATTGATCATGTTTCATTTGGCATTGCAATACGTTCAACTTGGCCAAAAATGCAAGTTCTGAATCCCATGTCATCGTTGTCATACGCTTAGCACTATTAAATACAGTTAATTCGCCACTTGCGACCTGGTTTCGCATTTCATTGTGCTTTTGAATTATAGTTGCTTGCATTTGTGTTGTTAGTGGTATATGAGAAGGTTCCTGGCAAGTGGGAAAAAATTCCTAAAAAAATTAAATAGTTCTAGTTAAATGAAATTCCCAATCGTCTGTACACTCAGAACACACTTACGCCGGTATTATTACATCCAATATGAGATCCACCCATCGCATTATTTTGACACAAAACTGGATCACAATAATTTGTAGCGGCGGTAAAATAAATAAGTCTGATAAATAGTATTGCCGAAAATACGCCGAAATTAGACATTTTCTAAAATTTTTTTAATTATTTTCAATTGCTTTAAACAAAATTTTTGAATGAAATGACTTTTCGGTCAAGGCATATTCGGAATTTATTTTGTACAAAATACATGACCCAAGTCTTGCATTTAGAATTTAAAACGTGCAGAAAAAATATAACAAATTACTAAATTAATTGTGGATTTCAAGCACAAAGCGAAACATCTTATAAAAATTTTATAAATTAAAACGCGTAAAGGGAGCGCGCATGTAGTTCATTCAGGATGGCGAAACCTAAAAACCAATATGCGGAAAACTGTATTAAGTATAGGTAAAGAATTCCTCAAAAAAAAACCTTAATAGTGAAGGACATGTCTCTAAAGCTTTCGGCTTGCAATCCCGTACTTCAAAATCCCGTATTTGAAATCCGCCCAGTGGTAAAGTGGTCAGCATGCTTGCTCCAGCGACCGGAAGTCCCGGGTTCGATTCCCGGTGGTGACAAGGAAAAAATTTCACGGCTTAATGAATTTTAGGATAAATGAATTAATCACTCATTATCCATTAATCACTCATTATCAGAAAACATGATTATTCATTTAACAGAGAGAGAGAGAGACAGAGAGAAAGAGAGAGAGAGAGAGAGAGAGAGAGAAAAGTAATTTTCGAACAGTTGGAAAAATTGGTTCGTCGCATGATAAAAATGCAATATGAGCATTTTTGGGTATTCGAAGAATTTATAGCATGGCGCCACCATAGCTTGAGTTCACCAATGCCCTCAACTATGCTGCAGTTCGTAATACTTTTATTTTTTCCAAAAGGATTTTTGCAGATTTTTCGTGCTGCAATGAAAAATTTTGTTCATTTGGCATAAATACATACATACATTTATATAGGAAAGTTTCTTTATATGTTTAATAAGTTGATCCATTTATTAATTTACTATTTTCTATATTGTTGAATCATGGGGAGAGTTAAACCCCCAGTAAGCCCCCCCCCCTGCGTACGCTTATGTGTATAATAGTAGGGAGAACAAAAAACTAATTAAAAAAATGAAGTAGTAATCATCGACATTTCCATCGATCAGAAAAAAAATACGATACGAAATACGAATTACGATTACGAAATTACATACTTTTACGATTAAAAATACAGTCAACAACTTGTATATGTTGCTTTATCACGATTAACAAGTCTTTAGGAGCTGTTCGTCACGTCGGCTATCAATTGTCATGCCTTCTACTAAATGGGGTTATAATAACGTCTCGATTTTAACATTGAACTACCAGAGTCTCAGGCCACAGTCATGCAGGTATGCTCAATTCATTTACTTTCAGAGACCTGGCTGTGCAATGACGAGCATGTTAATATTGCTACGTTTGAATGATGCTTTCAGTTCAAGAGAGAGTGTCAGTGGGCTACTGGAGTAGCTATTCCGCCAAAAGCCGCCAAATTCCGTCGGCCTTACTTTCTCAAAACCAATATTAATGTCACATATGACAACGAGGACGATCAAACCGTCAAGAGTAAAAAATGTCAAACGACTCTGGATGGATTTCAGTAAAAAATTCACAAGTTCGCAAGAAGGTCAGACTGCTTAAAGCTGAATGGGCGCAGAAAACGAATATATTTCTAGCAAAAGCTCAACTGTTAATCGAAACAACAATCCGAAAATTAATGTTAAGCGTAATCATTTTCCAGCCGTACCTGCATGTGCCACTACAATTTCTGCATCACGCAGGATGGTACCTATAACGAGATTTTCAGTATATACTTTTACGATAAAAGACACCGTCAACAACTTGTGTTTATTGCTTTATCACGAGTTACGAAAACTTATGGTTTTTGCAGGTGGTTTTCATAACATCGGCTATCGATGACCATGTCTTCTACCATGAACGTAAAAATGGGACCTCAATGAGTCTTATTCAAAATGAGCTATCATACCTCTCTACAACTCGGCTAACTATAGCTCAGGTTGTAATCGCGAATTTTGTACGAGATAATAGTGACGTCTGTTTTTTAACATTAATCTGCCAGGGTCTCAAGTCGCATCACCTCGACCTAACTGATACAGTCACGCTAGGATGCTCAATTTTTTAAACTTTCCGATATTTGGCCACGCAATGACGAGCATGTTAATATTATTAAGTTTGAATGCTGCGTTCAGTTCAAGAGAGATGGCCAGTGGGCTGCCGGAGTAGCAAAATATAAAAATACAAGTAGAAATTATGCAGTCACCTCGCATAAGGAAATCATCGTTGGACAAACAACTATGGTATGTGCGTAACAACACAGTCCATTTATGATTTATACACAGCTGAACTTTAGCTTCTCAATGACAGAATTTGGGGACAAAATTTGGGAACAGAATTTGGGTATAGAATTTGGGGAGAGAATTTGGAGACAGAATTTGGGGACAGAATTTGGGGACAGAATTTTGGGGACAAAATTTAGAGAAATAATTTGGGGAAAGAATTTGGGAACAGAATTTATGGACAGAATTTGGAAACAAAATTTGAGGAAAGAATTTTAAACAGAATTTGGGAACAGAATTTGGGAACAGAATTTGGGGACAGAATTTGGTGAGAGAGTTTGGAGATAGAATTTGGGACAGAATTTGGGGACAAAATTTTGAAACAGAATTTGGGGACAGAATTTAGGGACAAAACTTGGAGCTGGAATTTGGGGGCAGAATTTTGGGACAGAACTTAGGGATAGAATTTGGAAAAAAAATTTGGGGACAAAATTTGGGGACAAAATTTGGGGACAAAATTTGGGGACAAAATTTGGGGACCGAATTTGGGGACAGAATTTTAGAAGAGAATTTGAGGACAGAATTTGGGGACAGAATTTGGGGACAGAATTTGGGGACAGAATTTGGGGACAGAATTTGGGGACAGAATGTGGGGACAGAATTTTTGGGACAGAATTTGGGGACAGAATTTGTGGACAGAATTTTGGGACTAAATTTAGGAACAGAATTTGGGTATTCGGGTAAAATTATTACTATTACAAATTTTAAATATTAATTATAAATTATTACTATTTCTATTCGGGTACTAGACAATAAAATTCACAAACAAAATGGTAAAATGTTCATTTCAGATATACTTCCATGTTACTAATAGTAAATAGCCAATCCTTTAATAATTTGCAAAAATCATTAACATTATTTGTTAAAAAAAACGTTGACGGTAATTTGGGGACAGAATTTGGAGACAAAATTTGGGGACCGAATTTGGGGACAGAAATTGGGAGCAGAATTTGGGAACAGAATTTGTGGACAGAATTTTGGGATAGAATTTGGGAACAGTATTTGGGGACAGAATTTGGGGACAAAATTTGGGGGCAGATTTTAGAGACAGATTTTGGGGACAGAAGTTGGGGACAGAATTTGGAGACAGAATTTGGGGAAAAATTTGGAGACAAAATTTCGTTACAGAATTTAGGGCCAGAATTAGGAGACAAAATTCTGAGACAGAATTTAGGGACCGAATTTGGGGACAGAATTTTGGAAGAGAATTTGAGGACAGAATTTGGGGACAGAATTTGGGGACAGAATTTGGGGACAGAATTTGGGGACAGAATGTGGGGACAGAATTTTTGGGACAGAATTTGGGGACAGAATTTGTGGACAGAATTTGGGGACAGAATTTTGGGACAAAATTTGAGAACAGAATTTGGGCGCAGAACTTGGGGACAGAATTTGGGAACAGAATTTGGTGATAGAATTTGAGGACAAAATTTGGGGACAAAATTTGGGGACTGCAATTATGGGACAGAATTTGGGCACATAATTTGGGGACAGAATTTGGGGACAGAATTTGGAGACAAAATTTGGGGACCGAATTTGGGGACAGAAATTGGGAACAGACAAAATTTGGGGACAAAAATTGGGAAAGAATTTGGGGACAGAATTTGGGGACAGAATTTGGGGAAAGAATTTGGGGACAAAATTTGGAGACAGAAATTGAGGAAAGAATTTTGGAAACAAAATATGGAGACAAAATTTGGGGAGAAAATTTATGGACAAAATTTTTGGACAGAATTTTTGGGACAGAATTTGGGGACAGAATTTGTGGACAGAATTTGGGGACAGAATTTGAGGACAAAATTTGAGGACAGAATTTGGTGATAGAATTTGAGGACAGAATTTGGGGACAAAATTTGGGGACTGTAATTTTGGGACAGAATTTGGGCACAGAATTTGGGGACAGAATTTGGGGACAGAATTTGGAGACAAAATTTGGGGACCGAATTTGGGGACAGAAATTGGGAGCAGAATTTGGGAACAGAATTTGGGGACAGAATTTGGGGACAAAATTTGGGGACAAAATTTGGGAAAGTATTTGGGGACAGAATTTGGGGACAGAATTTGGGGAAAGAATTTGGGGACAAAATTTGGAGACAGAAATTGGGGAAAGAATTTTGGAACAGAATTTGGAGACAGAATTTGGCGACAGAATTTGGAGACAAAATTTGAGGACAGAATTTGGAACAAAATTTGGGACAGAAATTGGGGACAAAATTTGGGGACAGAATTTGGGCACAGAATTTGGGGATAGAATTTAGGGACAGAATTAGGGGATAAAATTTGGGGACAGAATTTGGGTACATAATTTGGGGATAGAATTTGGGGACAGAATTTTGGAACAAAATTTGGGGACAGAATTTGGGGACAGAATTTTGGGACTAAATTTAGGAACAGAATTTGGGTATAGAATTTGGGGACAGAATTTGGGGACAGAATTTGTAGACAAAATTTGAGGACAGAAAATATTCTGTCCTCAAAATTTGGGGATAGAATTTGGGGACAGAATTTTGGAACAAAATTTGGGGACAGAATTTGGGGACAGAATTTTGGGACTAAATTTAGGAACAGAATTTGGGTATACAATTTGGGGACGGAAATTGGGGACAGAATTTGGAGACAAAATTTCGGGACAGAATTTGGAACAGAATTTGCAGACAAAATTTGGTGACACAATTTGAGGACAGAATTTGGAGAAAGAATTTGGTGACAAAACTTGGGGACAAAATTTGAGGAAAGAATTTGAGAACAGAATTTGGGAACAGAATTTGGGGACAGAATTTGGGAACAGAATTTGGGGGAAAAACTTATAGACAAAATTTGGGAACAAAATTTGGAGAAAGAATTTTGGGGACAGAATTGGGAGACAAAATTTGAGGACAGAATTTGTGGACAGAATTTTGGGATAGAATTTGGGAACAGTATTTGGGGACAGAATTTGGGGACAGAATTTGGGGAAAAATTTGGAGACAAAATTTCGTTACAGAATTTAGGGCCAGAATTAGGAGACAAAATTCTGAGACAGAATTTAGGGACCGAATTTGGGGACAGAATTTTGGAAGAGAATTTGAGGACAGAATTTGGGTACAGAATTTGGGTACAGAATTTGGGGACAGAATTTGGGGACAGAATTTGGGGACAGAATGTGGGGACAGAATTTTTGGGACAGAATTTGGGGACAGAATTTGTGGACAGAATTTGGGGACAGAATTTGGGCACAAAATTTGAGGACAGAATTTGGGCACAGAACTTGGGGACAGAATTTGGGAACAGAATTTGGTGATAGAATTTGAGGACAAAATTTGGGGACAAAATTTGGGGACTGCAATTATGGGACAGAATTTGGGCACATAATTTGGGGACAGAATTTGGGGACAGAAATTGGGAACAGACAAAATTTGGGGACAAAAATTGGGAAAGAATTTGGGGACAGAATTTGGGGACAGAATTTGGGGAAAGAATTTGGGGACAAAATTTGAGACAGAAATTGAGGAAAGAATTTTGGAAACAAAATATGGAGACAAAATTTGGGGAGAAAATTTATGGACAAAATTTTTGGACAGAATTTTTGGGACAGAATTTGGGGATAGTATTTGTGGACAGAATTTGGGGACAGAATTTGGGGACAAAATTTGAGGACAGAATTTGGTGATAGAATTTGAGGACAGAATTTGGGGACAAAATTTGGGGACTGTAATTTTGGGACAGAATTTGGGCACAGAATTTGGGGACAGAATTTTTTTTTATCAGAATTAAAACTAGTTTAGTAGTCTCCTTATTAAAGATAATATTTCGGAGCTACGATTCAATTACAAAAAATATTTAAATAATAATTACACTAAATTATTACTATTACAAATTTTAAATATTAATTATAAATTATTACTATTTCTATTCGGGTACTAGACAATAAAATTCACAAACAAAATGGTAAAATGTTCATTACAGATATACTTCCATGTTACTAATAGTAAATAGCCAATCCTTTAATAATTTGCAAAAATCATTAACATTATTTGTTAAAAAAAACGTTGACGGTAATTTGGGGACAGAATTTGGAGACAAAATTTGGGGACCGAATTTGGGGACAGAAATTGGGAGCAGAATTTGGGAACAGAATTTGTGGACAGAATTTTGGGATAGAATTTGGGAACAGTATTTGGGGACAGAATTTGGGGACAAAATTTGGGGGCAGATTTTAGAGACAGATTTTGGGGACAGAAGTTGGGGACAGAATTTGGAGACAGAATTTGGGGAAAAATTTGGAGACAAAATTTCGTTACAGAATTTAGGGCCAGAATTAGGAGACAAAATTCTGAGACAGAATTTAGGGACCGAATTTGGGGACAGAATTTTGGAAGAGAATTTGAGGACAGAATTTGGGGACAGAATTTGGGGACAGAACTTGGGGACAGAATTTGGGGACAGAATGTGGGGACAGAATTTTTGGGACAGAATTTGGGGACAGAATTTGTGGACAGAATTTGGGGACAGAATTTTGGGACAAAATTTGAGGACAGAATTTGGGCGCAGAACTTGGGGACAGAATTTGGGAACAGAATTTGGTGATAGAATTTGAGGACAAAATTTGGGGACAAAATTTGGGGACTGCAATTATGGGACAGAATTTGGGCACATAATTTGGGGACAGAATTTGGGGACAGAATTTGGAGACAAAATTTGGGGACCGATTTTGGGGACAGAAATTGGGAACAGACAAAATTTGGGGACAAAAATTGGGAAAGAATTTGGGGACAGAATTTGGGGACAGAATTTGGGGAAAGAATTTGGGGACAAAATTTGGAGACAGAAATTGAGGAAAGAATTTTGGAAACAAAATATGGAGACAAAATTTGGGGAGAAAATTTATGGACAAAATTTTTGGACAGAATTTTTGGGACAGAATTTGGGGACAGAATTTGTGGACAGAATTTGGGGACAGAATTTGAGGACAAAATTTGAGGACAGAATTTGGTGATAGAATTTGAGGACAGAATTTGGGGACAAAATTTGGGGACTGTAATTTTGGGACAGAATTTGGGCACAGAATTTGGGGACAGAATTTGGGGACAGAATTTGGAGACAAAATTTGGGGACCGAATTTGGGGACAGAAATTGGGAGCAGAATTTGGGAACAGAATTTGGGGACAGAATTTGGGGACAAAATTTGGGGACAAAATTTGGGAAAGTATTTGGGGACAGAATTTGGGGACAGAATTTGGGGAAAGAATTTGGGGAAAAAATTTGGAGACAGAAATTGGGGAAAGAATTTTGGAACAGAATTTAGAGACAGAATTTGGAGACAGAATTTGGAGACAGAATTTGGAGACAAAATTTGAGGACAAAATTTGGAACAAAATTTGGGCCAGAAATTGGGGACAAAATTTGGGGACAGAATTTGGGCACAGAATTTGGGGATAGAATTTAGGGACAGAATTTGGGGATAAAATTTGGGGACAGAATTTGGGTACAAAATTTGGGGATAGAATTTGGGAACAGAATTTTGGAACAAAATTTGGGGACAGAATTTGGGGACAGAATTTTGGGACTAAATTTAGGAACAGAATTTGGGTATAGAATTTGGGGACAGAATTTGGGGACAGAATTTGTAGACAAAATTTGAGGACAGACCATATTCTGTCCTCAAAATTTGGGGATAGAATTTGGGGACAGAATTTCGGAACAAAATTTGGGGACAGAATTTGGGGACAGAATTTTGGGACTAAATTTAGGAACAGAATTTGGGTATACAATTTGGGGACGGAAATTGGGGACAGAATTTGGAGACAAAATTTCGGGACAGAATTTGGAACAGAATTTGCAGACAAAATTTGGTGACACAATTTGAGGACAGAATTTGGAGAAAGAATTTGGTGACAAAACTTGGGGACAAAATTTGAGGAAAGAATTTGAGAACAGAATTTGGGAACAGAATTTGGGGACAGAATTTGGGAATAGAATTTGGGGGAAAAATTTATAGACAAAATTTGGGAACAAAATTTGGAGAAAGAATTTTGGGGACAGAATTGGGAGACAAAATTTGAGGACAGAATTTGTGGACAGAATTTTGGGATAGAATTTGGGAACAGTATTTGGGGACAGAATTTGGGGACAAAATTTGGGGGCAGATTTTAGAGACAGATTTTGGGGACAGAAGTTGGGGACAGAATTTGGAGACAGAATTTGGGAAAAAATTTGGAGACAAAATTTCGTTACAGAATTTAGGGCCAGAATTAGGAGACAAAATTCTGAGACAGAATTTAGGGACAAAATTTGGGAGCAGATTTTTGGCGATAGAATTTGGGGCCGGAATTTGGGGACAAAATTTGGGGATAGAATTTGGGGACAGAATTTGTGGACAGAATTTGGGAACAGAATTTTTTAACAGAATTTGGGGGCAAAATTTGGGGACAGAATTATGAGACAAAATTTGGGGAAAGAATTTGGGGACATAATTTGGAGACAAAATTTCGGGACAGAATCTGGGGACAAAATTTGGAGACAGAATTTTGAGGAAAGAATTAGGAGATAAAATTGGAGGACAGAATTTTGGGACAGGATTTGTGGATAGAATTTGGGGACCGAATTTGTGGACAGAATTTGGAGACAAAATTTGGGGACAGAATTTGGGAACAGAATTTCTGAACAAAATTTGGGGACAAAATTTGGGGACAGAATTTGAAGACAGAATTTGGAGAAAGAATTTGGGGACAAAACTTGGGGCAAAATTTGGGGGAAGAATTTGGGGACAGAACTTGGGAACAAAATTTGGGGACAGAATTTGGGGACAGAATTTGGGGCCAGAATTTGAGAACAAAATTTGGGGACCAAATTTGGGGACAAAATGTGGAGACAGAATTT
The DNA here is from genome assembly GCA_932526605.1 of Nephrotoma flavescens. Taxonomy (NCBI): domain Eukaryota; kingdom Metazoa; phylum Arthropoda; class Insecta; order Diptera; family Tipulidae; genus Nephrotoma; species Nephrotoma flavescens. The sequence continues at coordinate 35,696,181 of OW052222.1, read as the reverse complement.
TGGGGACGGAATTTGGAAACAAAATTTGAAGACAGAATCTAGGGACAGAATTTTTTTTTTCTTTATTAATTTACAATTACAAGGAACACACTATTTATACAAAACATTTCTTGTTTTTTAAGTTGCTGTAACCCAAAGTGTTTTATGCAACTTCTTTTTAATTTTACATTTAAATCAAACTGTTTTTAGTTCGGACTAAATATCACAAATAAAATTTAAACAGATAAATAAATTAAATAAATTTTACTATAGTAGTGCATAAATTTAAGTATACTAAAATATTGAGTTCAAATTCATCGCTATATAGTTTCATTAAACATATTTTTATTTAAATTCATAAACATTTTTGTTTGTGCTTTGAAATTTTTTAAGGTTCTAATATTTTGAATTTCGGTTAAAAGCTTGTTATATAACGGGATTCCTCTGTATAATAAATTACTTCTGGTACAGGTATCTCGAGCGAGAAATTCTCTTAAAAATAACGACGCATTTCGTAAGTTATAGCGATACGTGTCTCCTGCTGGAAGAGTTTTAATTCGGAGCTTTTTCCATACCTATATCCTTAACACTACCTTAATCAAGTTACATATCAGTTTTAACAATTTTTTCGATTTTATGGCACCTTTGATAATTGCGCTATACAATACAAAATAATTAGAACAGTAATGCTATAATAGTATTGTGAATTTGTGCCCGTGCACATGTAAACATCTTTTTCTTTATATAATTTAATTTTGTGAACAGATACTATACAGAGTTGACAATTAATTAATCAAAATGTAATTGTTTATAGTTGACAAATTATTTAAGGCAAATAATAAATTTATATAAGAAATTAAGATTAAGAGATTACAATTTTATTACATATTTTAAATTTAGCTATTCTAAACTGGATTCAAATATTTAGAATATTCTAACAAAACTATTTCTTTAATTTTAGATGCGCAGACGATCATTAACAGGCTATTTGTGTCTTATTTGGTTTGATTGAGGCTGGCACTGTCCTAGGTGGCTCCATATGGTTCCGGCTGACAGGTATTTTTCCCATTTGTTTTAATGGTTCTGAATGGAAATATTCATGTTGCTCTAATCTAAAGCCCTGAGCGCTGCTTGTGCAAGTGGTTCATGTTGGTAAAAGTGTGGTTATGGCTGGTTTTCTGTTGTTCCAATTGGCATAAGGTTTGTATCGGCTAATATAGCAAATAGCGCACAATGATACAAAAATCATTGCAGTATGCAGTGCCTTAGTTGATCTAGTTTCGGCGGGCAAGGCGCCGGCTGGTCCAATATGAATCAATTTGGCATTGAAGTGGCTCTTTAGGTAATTGTTATGGTTCCGACTACACGTTTATACTATGTCGCATAACCTTATAAAGAACATAGTTCAAGTTTCTAATGGTTCCAGGTTAAAAAACTCAGGTGTTTTTAAATGATTTCAGCTGGCCCTATAATGGTTCCGGTTGAAAAATAGCTTCGGCTGAAATGAATTGTGCTACGTTTGCGCAATAGTTGGTTTGTTTCCGGCTATCATGTGACACATCGAATGATCAATTAATGTGTACCGGTCAGGAAGGTAGGGATGAAAGTATTAAAAATCAACAAAAACAGAAAGCATTAGCAGAATTTAGATTTTAAAAATTTGTTAAATAAAATATTTGGGGTTTTTTTTTAATTACAAAGATTGCATGATTTCATTTACCTTTTGTTACCTGTTGTTGGAATACCACCAAATATTTGTTTTGGCAAACCATCTCTATACAATTACGAAGAAAAACTATTAGCACGCAACATACCATTTTTTATGGTATTTTGCACAGACACAATGAATTTCGCTATCAAGGCTGTGTTTTCGTTTAATCTTAATCGAAAAACCGATGAAAACAAAGTGACCAATCAAAAATATGAAGGGACAACGTAAGTTGATTCAATTTGTTCAAAATTTAAAGCTTCAACCTCCCGTGTTACATGGTCGGAAGCACAATACGACATATATCAGTTAATACAAATCGTGATGGAAAAAATAACAATTGAACGAATTTACAGAGAGTGGAGCCATTCAGAGTTTTACAACCCTAGGTCCGATGCAGATTACATATTCGGTTGATAATGGTACAATTGGCGGTTTATATAAAGAATATTTAAGATTACGGCGAATTAAATCCAATCCAAAAGTCGAACCTCGTCAATCATCAGTTATGATTTATTGAGAATGGGTTTTACGCAACAGTTAATTTCAGGATGGGGAAGTGGAAAACTAGATGTACGCGAACCACTAAGTGGCGATGTTTGATTCAAAATAAATGAGACGATCAATTACCGGTATTGGTAAAGCTGATTATCGCGGTATTGGGAAATTTGATCGAATATGTTGCGACCAAGATGGAGAAGTGCGAGGCTATATACAACATCTAAACTAATTTTAAAAACAAAGATCTTTTTTTTATTTAAAACTGTTATTATATAAAAATCTTACAATTTATTAAAAAGATTATTAAAAGTTTGGTTCATTTAATCTTGATACCATATTATCCACCGCCATATTTACATCGGAGAACTCTTTTTGATGTGGCTGCTGGTATAAATCCGACCGATTTTTCCTGTTAAAAATAAATACAAGTAGTAAAAGTTTGATTAAATATCACAGCGTCGAAAGCTATAGTATGATAAGAAAATGTAAGTATAATTCAGAAAACTTACTTGAAGCATCGGTAAAATTTCTGGATTATATTTAGCAAATTCGAATGTGATGCAAGGCGTTTATTCATCATCTACATCATTTAGATCTTCATGATTTGCTTTCTTTAAGTGAACAAGAAAAAAAAACCGGAAATAGATTCCTAACGTTCGAGATATATGTATAAAAATAAATATATGTACTTACATTTATCCGAATCCCTTTATGCTCAAGGGTAGAATCAGCACCTTTATCAAGTAAGAAGCACAATAATTGGTTTCATAATGCCAAATGTAGGGGCGTGTCTTCGGAAATATTTTTAGAATTAACATTTAAACGAATATTCGTTTCCTCAAGTAAATATTTAACGATTTCGGTCGCTCACCGTTCCACTGCAATATGTCAGACGATATTTTCCTCTTTCTATTCCGAAATTTAAACAGCTAAACAGTTCCGATAAACAGCTAAATGCAATGTAGCGATTCTCTCGACATCCGAAAAATAAATTAGTCGTATAAAATTAATTTCGTCCAAATTTAAAAATCTGGCAAGCCGAATGGTTGTTGGGAAATTATTAGAACTAGCACTGGAACTAATGTGCGGTTGTCACAAATTTATGCACTTTCTGAAAATGTAAATAAGAACCTTTTAAGTGACGATTACAAAACAAATTGATATGTATGAATCTTACTTTTGTTATTTTTGATTGCATCAGAATATACTGGGTCACAAATTGGTATTAATAAGCTTCAAACCCTAAGCATACTTCGATTAGATTGACTGTCGCCGATTCAATTTTTGCTGCACTCTTTATCATGATTTTTTCCTCTTCCGTACAATGGCGACCTAGTTCTCTTTCTTTTATTTGGATTTTATTTTGTACAATTTCATCGACTAGATCTTTTAATTTTGTACACACGATGCGTATATATAACGGAAACTTATTTTAAATCCATTATCCGTGGAGACGCTAAGTTCATGCAGATTATCTCCATCAACATCTCCATCTCGTGCCACTATCTTATGAGGATGCCGCGATCGTTCTACAGAATCGTTTCCAACTTGAAATAAACAACATCTTATTCGTGCCTCGCCATTATATCCATGCAGCTCCACAGTTGGATACGTCCTGTTGGATTTTTCAGAGTGTCGCCCCATTAACGATCCATGTGCCTCATTCATTTCTGATTTGTAACGAAAACGGAAGGATTCCTGCGGTTGTTCTGTTATGACTAAATTGGCTTTTCGGTTATGACTAAGAGAGTTTGTTGAATTGTTTAAACTGTAACCGCAAACACAGTTCATTGTTTGCATCGGGGAGCCCAACATTATGTTGCTGTTACTTTGTTCGTAACCACTATTTTGGTAATAACCTCCTAATGATGTACCAGAAACATTCGCGTGTTGGCTAATATTAAAATTTTGCGATTTTGTTGCAGTCTGGCTTGTATTGCGTGAGGTTGATTGCGGGGAACGGGAACAAGCAGAAGGTAAACTATTTACATTGTAGCGACTCTTGTCATTCGATTGATTTTCAGAGTTTATTGACGGCAACGATGCATTACTAATTGGATATTCTGAAAAGGAAAGCAAATTATCGTGTATTATTGATTCTAAGATGTATCTTAACTCTTATGTTAATGGAAAAAGATCTAAGAGGTTTGTTAGTTAATTTATAGAAATTGAAGCCGTCCCCAATTTATCGCGTTGGATTCATATAGTTTAAATATATGAATCGGACGCGATAAATTGGGGACCAAGCTTTTTTATTATGTTATTGGTCAGTGACCACATAAAAATAACAAATATTTTCTAAAACTGGAAGAACGTTTATATAGTAAACTTACTGTTATCGCAAAAATATACAAAAACTTACTTTTTTCTATGTTTTCAATGCACTTTCTGTTTATGGGGCTACACTTTGAAAAATCCAACAGGACGTATCCAACTGTTGAGCTGCGTGGATATAATGGCGAGGCACGAATAAGATGTTGTTTATTTCAAGTTGGAAACGATTCTGTAGAACGATCGTGGCATCCTCATAAGATAGTGGTACGGGATGGAGATGTTGATGGAGATAATCTGCATGAACTTAGCGTCTCCACGGATAATGGATTTAAAATAAGTTTCCGTTATATACGCATCGTGTGTACAAAATTAAAAGATCTAGTCGATGAAATTGTACAAAATAAAATCCAAATAAAAGAAAGAGAACTAGGTCGCCATTGTACGGAAGAGGAAAAAATCATGATAAAGAGTGCAGCAAAAATTGAATCGGCGACAGTAAATCTAAACGAAGTATGCTTAGGTTTTGAAGCTTACTTCGTAAAAGAAAATGAATTAATACCAATTTGTGACCCTGTATATTCTGATGCAATCAAAAATAACAAAAGTAAGATTCTACATATCAATTTGTTTTGTAATCGTCACTTAGAAGGTTTTTATTTACATTTTCAGAAAGTGCATAAATTTGTAAAAATTTGTAAATAAAAACTTGAATATACCGGGTCACAAACTGCTTTTAACTCACCGTCTTCAATAACGTAAGCCTCAAACCTTAAACATACTTCATTTAAATTAATCTTTTCGTAATCCAAATGTGCCTGTTTTTTTAAATCATCTTTCTCCTTTGCAGTACACATTCGGCGCATTTCTGTTTCTTTTTTTTTGAATTATTTTTTTAGCAATTTCCTTTAATATATGTTTTTTTTCAGCAAAAATAATTACACCGCCTTTGAAAATGGCTTTGTGACCAGTATCCATTGAGACGATAATCTCATTGTGTTCATTTCGACCATCGCGTATCATTAATTTGTGAGGATGTTGCAATTTCGCTAACGAATCCTTTTCAGTTTGATACAGCGAACACTGTATAACTGCTTCCTCTTTATATTGGCGCAATTCAACCGATCGATATCTATTGCATGATTTTTCAGAGCTTCGCCCCATTAACGTTCCATGTGTCCGATGAATTTCCGAATTGTACTGAAACCGAAAGGTTTCCTGCGGTTGTTCCGTTATTACCAAATGTGGCTGTATCATCGGGGATCCCATCACTGTTTTGAGAGGAAATGTCAACTATATTATGTAGATTGTGTAGTAGATAGGCTTTTCTGAAAAGGTAAACAAATTATATATAATGTAGTGTAAGATGCTTATAAAATTATTCAAACAACTTTATATATTTTATTTTGGTTTTTCGATTGTAGTGGTGTTTGTGCTTGTATATTGGTGTATTTTCAGCACAATTCGAAAATTCAACTTTATGTATTAATTTAGTGACCACAAGTTTTTAAGTTTTTCTTATTCTTGGGCGAGAAATTTCGCCGTTTTAAGTGAAAGCTGACATTAACGAACCCATTCCATGCGAGTAACATTTACAATGAAATGCCATTATAACTTAATAAAAAAAAAATTCACACACTTTTTTAAGTATTTGGTCGCATTTATGAAAAAAAAATTGCAAACACGCGGTTTTTAGCGTAGAAAGGTATGAATTTTTAGAATTTATGTCGTAATGGACACGTATTTTCTAAAAAACGACCAGGGAATGTTGATAATTTGGGAACATAGTGCGCTTACCACTGGTGGGGGCTCAAGTCCACTATATCCCAAAACTTATCGTTATAAATTTATTAAAAATAAAACACTATCATGCACTTTGTTTATATTCACAAAAAAAACTTTATTTCATTTTTAAATTATAAAAAAAACCAGAAACTCACCTGATGTTGTCTCGCAAAATTCCAAATTTGAATTGGCAGAATATAATTTTCGCTTTCGTCTTCTTGTCTAAATCCAGTCAATAAACTCAAAATTTCAAAACCGGTTTTTCTGGTTTTTACAATTGATTTTACATGCACCAAAGTATTTTGGTGCACCCTTTATAAGTTATGTTTTAATAAACATAGATGATTGCAGTGCCATCTCTTGAGCGATGGCTTGGTGTCTGTATAGTAGCGTTTTACATGATTTTGGTTTGCAAAATTTCGTATGAACAAGTGTTGTTATACATTATGTACAAGTTCCTATGTACACTAGGGACACACTAAAAAATTTTCATATAAAATTAATACGATTATAATATAAATATAATTCTGTACGATTTTTTTATAGATTTTATACTAGTTCAACGTATAACCAACTGTTATAAAATATTGTATACAATTTATAATACTCCCTATAAATATTTTGATAGGTCACTTGTATAAATTTGATACTCCAACGTATAAATATATTATGTATATACTATAAAATATAAAGTTTATCCATTAAATGTTAATTTTTGTTTATAAGGGATTAGTATTAAATTTATATAAATTATTTATAGAAAATGTCAATCTGGTTCTCGTATAAAAATTAGTTGCTTTAGTATAGAATTTTCGAAAATTCTATATGTTAGAATTGAACGCAGTTTTCAATATTGATGAAATTTAAGATACATTTTTGTCACATAAATAAACAGTTTTAGATTATTTTATAAAGTCGATATATTTATTAAAACCATATTATTTTTTAAGTGTTATGATTATTTAGATTTAACACATGAGCTGAAAAGTCCCGGGCCTAACAAAGAAAACACGTTTTTTTTTGTTCAATTTTTTTTGTTCAGTTGGTAATAACCTTCAAAAAACAGCTGTCAAAATTTAATTATATTCTATTCATTATATTCGGAACGCTACTTTTGTTAGTTTCAAAACAATGGATCAAAAACAATTGTGTCACAAGTCAATTAAAACAATGGCAAAACTACATGAATTGAACTTCGAATTGCTCCCACATCCACCGTGTTCGCCAGATTTGGCTCCCAGCGACTACTGGCTGTTCGCAGACCTCAAAAAAATGCTCTCCGGTAAGAAATTCTGCTTGAATAAAGAGGTCACTGAAACTGAGGCCTATTTTGAGGCAAAAGATAAACCGTTCTACAAAAGATTATTTAAATTTTTTTTTTATTCACTTTCACAAAAGGCAATCGATTTTTCTTAAAATAAAAATGATAATTAATTACATCTCCGGATTGACAATAAACTTACTTGTAAATTTTGATCAAACATATTTTTCCTTTACTGCCTTGAAAGATATTGAATTGTTATAATGTTGCTAATAATTAAATTCTCTGCTTATATGTAAGCATTAATGTTCAAGGAACTGAGTTCGTCCAGTCCTCTAAAATTGCTTTAAAAAATTCTGGAATTTAAACAAGAAAGCAACAAACAGAAGTTAATGCACATTAAGTTTTGCAAATTTAATTTGTGTTTACCATATATCGTTTCAGCACTTTTATGGATTAATCCTCAAAGTTATAGTGGCCATTTGATGCGACGCGAAGTAAGGTTAAAAAAAACTGCTAATGATCGATAAAAATAAAAATAGTTTATATTTTATTTTATTTTGAAATAATTACCATTTTCCCAACAAATCCGGAAACTAGACGAATACGCATTTTTGTGCCAATTTGTGTTCTGGTTTAAATTCACTTTAAGACTAATTTTTGTTTGAAATTTTAAATAAAATTTGGAGAAAAAATTGCAAAATAGGATAGAATTTAATGATTTGCATGAATCTAATTTGTCATAAGACTGCTCAGCAATAATTTTAATATTTAAAAATGCACGATAAATATTGCACTACAAATTACCAGGCTCGTACCTTATTAAGACATTATTGGTAATAATTACCAATTTTACACAGCAAAATGTGTAAATATCTCCGCACAATTCTTTCAGTGTTGCAGTAAATTAGTTAATCATTCGATAATAATAAATCGAATAGTTAACTAATGATAGTTCACTACATAGTTAACAAACTATATTAGTTACTATTCACAACAAGTCTACATACAATAAAACTTACAATAAAACTTAAAAACACTTCTACTCACTACACGATATCCACAGAACTGAAAAAAAATAAATGTCCCGTTTTTAACAAAAAAAAATTCGTTTTCCTATTAATTTTATAAAACTAATCGTATAAAACAAAATTTTTATATGATAAATATATTAATTTCATACCAATCAAGGTATACAGGGTGAAGTTTTATACTGTAGGTTATAAAAAATATACAAATGGAAGTATAGAAATTGTATGTATACTATGAATTTGTTTAAAATATATTACAGAATTATATAAACGAATTATATAGGTTCAATATTTATAATTTTTATATAGTATTTCATATAAATAAAAATTATCTGAATAAAAGTATAAATAAATTTATAGAATATCCGAAAATTTTTTAGTGTGGAGCAATTGAAAGTTGACGACATCAATTTGTGAATCTAAAGTCAAATGGCTCATTCATAATAAATGTTGTGTTTATTTATTACATATTTCATAAACATTTTGAATTATAGAAAAGTTCATTCTTATATTGGCCATTTCGTAAAAAATAAATATTACTTTGACTGTCTGCAAATTCAAGGAGCAAATGTAAGTTTACGATGGCAAAATGTCCTAAATTTGGAATTATTTGTTTATGGTGCCTTACCAAACAATTGGTAGAAAATTACGGCACATAAGCTCGACTACAAAAAAATTATATAAAGCTTTCCTAAATCAAGTCAGCCTGCAACTTCTGTGGTTTTAATATTCGTAGTATGGATGAGGTTGATGATGAAAATGCTGACTTGATGAATTTTTCACGCTACGAAAACCTCGTCAAGACAGCGAGAGTTAAAACCAACAAAATGAGAGATGCCGTGTGTAATTCAAATGAAGGCTTATTTTATTTTTCAACTTCAGAAAACTACTCAAAGACTCCAAGACCCTAAACACTGCGATTCTCCTCATTTAAATTTAAACTTATGTTAACAAGACGCATAAGTAACAACCACCATGAAAATTATATAAACGGATATGAGTTTGTTAAAGATATCCCATCTCAAAAATTCCTTCAACCTGGCTAAATGGGAAACACTTAATATAATCATCTATTTTTATTTGAGTTGCTTTTGAAGAAAAATTGGTTGCAATCCTAAAAAATATCTTTCCTCAAATGGACTAATACTACATAACTCCTAGATTAAATCAGTTAATGAAGTTACAAAAGTTTATAAAATTGGAGGTAACCAACTTTAACCTCCTACTAGCAACAACGAAAAAATGAGCCTTTCATAATTACCTTGGATGTTATAGCCACAATGCCAACAAGCTTTTGTCAGTGTTGGATTATGTTACAAACTTTCCATTTAATCACATCAAATGGGTTTTAAATATTCCTTTCAATATGTCACTACAGGTGATCCCTCGAAGTTCTCATATGGAAACTGTACGGATTTTCTATCTACTTCTCTGACTTTTCAAGGTGATGTCTGCAGAGTCCAACTATAAAAATGGAAATAATGTTTTACATGAAACACTCAAACAGCCTAATAAAAAGCGATGTGCGAAGTGTCTCTCAAAAAAATGTTTGTAGCAAGCAAGCAAGCAAACGAGCTGAAAACGAAAAACAACGTTGCAAACTTTAAAAAGAGTTTTCATGAATGGATTTCCCAAGTATATTAGAGATATGCCAGATGAAGTAGTAAAACTATATGTTCAAAAACGATTTGTCAACCAAATAAGAACTTTCACTGATAGAAGGTCACGGTAATCAAGGTCCAACTTAACCTACATATTGAGATTGAAGCAACTAAACACTAAAAGAAGTTCGTCAAAGTCTTTACTGGCGCGGAATTTTGAATTAATTTATGGGAAAGGCCAAAGAATGTGAAAAATGTAGAAAATATGCAGATTCAATTTGTGTCAATGGAACTAGTAACGGTTTCGAAACCTTACTGTGAAAGAAATAAAACGTTGTAGCGGATAGTTTCTTCAATTAAAAGAAACTCCGCAAAATTATATATTTCTTAAACGGACAATCCTCCATACACACAATTCTTTATAATTGGACATCTCTCCATATAAAGAATTATTCCAAATAATATATAACAATCTGAGTCCCCGAATTAAAAACGGCTTACTTAAAATGGTGTTTTTTCTTACTAAAACCAGCGTTTTAATTTCATTTTAAAATTGACATAAAATCTGTAATGAAAATGAAATAAAAAGGCGGGAAAGGTTCGGAGCCGAACTCTATAAGCATTTTTTTTGCCTATAAAGATAAATATTAAATATTATTCTTGGCATATTATTCTTTTGCAAATTACAATAACATTTGAAAAATGAAAGAGAATAAATTATGTGAAAAATAAAATCTAAAAATATTTAGGCCCGTAAGTTTGAACAAGGAAAATTTTTCGAAAAATCCGTGGGTAAAAAAATCCATGGATTTTACCATGGTTAAAATTGGTAAGTTTAAACGACGATTAATCGGCGATGTTTTTTTCGAACATCGCATACATGGTTACCAACAAATGCTCGAAAAAAGAAAAAGTTACTAAATTTCTGATTTCATTTTGATATACGTAAAACAAAAGCAATAATTGTAAATATTTGTGTTTTCAATAGGGAAAAACGGATAACCTCTATTTTATGAATAATAAATAAAAAAAATCCTAATATAAAAACCAGTCGTCAAAATATTTGTATCAAAATATTTGTAAAATGTGTATCGATCATTGAAACCGGATAATAACAACAGTGAAATGGAAAATAGCAGAATCATTCCGACTGTAAGCCAATGTATCAAATTGGTATTTTATATGTTTATTTTCACTGCGAGAACAGTTAAAAGATCTACCGAAAAAAATTGATAAATCAGAAAATGATTTAAAAGTGTTGGATAAATTATCGGGGAGGTACTCAAACAATTGACTGAGGATAAATGTAAGTACCCACCTCAAATATGTCAATGAAACGATAATTTATGTTTATCTATATTTTAACAGTTATTGTGAAGGCAACAAACGGGCCAGAATATGTTATTGGATGTCGACGTCAATTAGAGAAGACCAAATTAAAGGCACGAACTAGTGTAGCTCCTGATATATGAAGTGCTCGTTTATAATACGTGGAATGTTAAATGTGTGAAAAACTACGCTCGTGATCATCAACCGTGCATTATATTTTATATTTATGAATGAAATTGACGCAATTGGAGGTCGTCGTTTTTCCGAAGGCGCATCAGCCGATCCTGAAATTCAATGGATTCGTTGGAAAAGTTTAAAATGATTATGGCTACAAACTGTCCGGATACGCTAGATCCGGCATTATTACATCCCGCACGCTTAGAACGTAAAACGGAAATTCTGCTTCCTATAATGAACAGGCATGTTTTAAAAATTCATGTTCAACCTATCGTCAAACATGGTGAAATTAATTATGAAGCCATTGTTAAATTGTCGGATAATTTTAACGATGCTGCTTTAATAAATGCTCGTGCAAAGGCGGGGCTCTGTTGTTCGAGCAGAATGGAAATACCTGATTCAGGTAGACGATGCGAATCAGAATTTCGACTGGTTATAAGGTGGAACCGGATTCCATGCATTGCCTGTTTAGGATTTGTCATAATTTGATGATACGATCGAGTAGTGGTTTATGAATACAAGTAAGTCTTTCATTAATCAAATGGTAAAGTTTTTAACTAAACAATTTTGTTTTATTTTAGATTACTATTTATGTTGACATTCAAGCCAACCTTCATCAAAACATTTTGATCAAAATGAATTTTCGTCTTCAATCTCGATGCTGGCCAAAGGATTTGCAATTTGTAAGTAAAATTGGATAATTGTCGAAACAATTTATTAATAAAATTATTTTGTGCCGACAGTAAATTTCAATCAAGATATACCAATCTTGGTAACATTCTATTCCCGTATACCGTCTCATATCAATGCTACACGATGGTGAATGTTTCCAAGACGACGTCGAGCCAGGAGCAACCAGTAAAATAATGCCATTCACTGTTGACGAATTAATTCTGATTGCATACGCGGGATTTGCGGCGCGGTTTTTGTCCCGAAAATCATTCGACGGATCAAATTTGCCACTAGATAAGGCAACAGATTTACATTTACAAAGGGGGGACGATCTCCACGACTATTTCAACCTATTCAAGATTTTACTCGCGAAGTAATTGATGATGGGCTACCATTATCGATCAAACAAATACGATCGATTACGACATTTGGACGAATCAAATAGTAAAAGTAAAATATGTATTTTAAAATTTGTATTTTTTATAAAGTAAGACAATTAATAAAACTACTCTGAAAGAAAAAAAACTTATTTTTCTTTGGTTATTTTATTTTGTGCTCTCTGAATGAGCAAATATCATTATATAAACAGGTATCGCACAACGGAAATCTAGGTAGATATATAATTGACCAAAACCAACAAAGCTTTGTATTAATTTTATCCCACAATTCAAAAGATAAACATTTTTGCTCTTCGAACAAATTTATCATAATCCAATTCAAGGAAACTACGATTCCCGCACCCCCAATTTATATTATTGGGACATACATTTCCAATCGAACGGCAATGAAACGTGGCCTTCCTAAAATTATGTAAATAAAATAGTAAATTTGACATAAAGAATTGCACATCGTAGAATTTAGGTGCTTTAATTTGGTGCTTTAAAGTTAATTTGACAATGACAATTCGAAAATTCGAAAAAAAATCGGACGAAAAAATCATAGAAAAATAAAAATAATACATCGAAATCGGTGGATTTTTAAAATAACCATGGATCAAATAATCCTCGTTTAAACTTACCAAACCTCGGTTGTGGATTAATCTTCGTTCAAACTTACGGGTCTTAGTATTATTTTTCCATGTGTAAGAAAGGAAGGTTTTGGCAGTGTATGAGTAAATGTTCAGTATACTCCGTGAACTATTGATCCATTTGAGTTAAGCTATCAAATAAATGCATTTTTTGCACTACCATATACCGCACCACATATATCATAACTCTTTAACACCTTTATACCCTTCATCCACCAAATCCCAAATTGCCACACCAAATCCGAAACACCTCATCTTTCCCTCCACGCACTATACCATTACTCATACCACCCCATAACCACACCACCCAGAAAAACCCACATCCACACGAGAATAAAATGCTTTATGAAACCAAAATAGAATAGAAAATAAAAATAACAATCTATCAATATTAAGGAAGGGGATTACCGAACAAGTGCAGGTGCAGTGGTTAAAGCTTCGCCACTTGGACCGGAGGTACTGGGTTCAAATCCCATCAGAGGCTAAATGTAAATCGAATTTTCATCATCGATTACAATCGGAGATGTTAATAAACACAACTACGACCCTCTGATGTAGTGCAGAATTCAGCGCCGACACACCGTCCATGTCAATGTACAGGTTGACATGGAGCTTGCAATGTGCAGGTGGTATACTGTAGTTGTGTGAGTAGGTGAATGGGTTATGATGTAGCATGAATGCGTGGTATAATAATGGGTCAAAAATGGCTTAAGGGTCAACCACTGAAACCTAAGGAGGGGGGTTTACAAAACACTACATATTTCTGAACGCCCTATATGAATTGCTTGAAACTTATGTGAAGAAACTATATGTATAAGTTGATATCTCCATCCGCTCGCAACTTATCGTGGCATAAAAAATGGCATAAAAAGTGGCATAAAAAGCCCATCATTATTTTTGTTTTATATTTTCATTAATGAAACGCATGCATTTCTATGCGTTTTAAAAACTACTGTAAATTTTATGTTTATAATGTGAAATAAAATATGCCTTTCTTGTGTATAATTTTGAAATTTAATTTGTTTTACTAAAACACCTTTGTTAAGTTAGTAAATTTGTTAAAAACACCTTTTTTTAGTCCGCTTTTTTAATTCCAGCCTTTCTTAATTCAGGGAGCCTAACAATTTTGTATATACAAATAATATCCATACATAACAACTTGTACATACGAAATTTGTGTTAGCAAAATAGAATTAAAAATTTTGAAATCCAAAATCATGTAAAACGCATCTATAAAAACACCAAGCCATCGCTCAAGAGGTGGCACTGCAACCATCTATGTTTATTAAAACATAATTTATAAAGGGTGCACCAAAATACTTTGGTGCATCTAAAATCAATTGCAAAAACCAGAAAATCCGGTTTTGAAATTTTTAGTTTTTTTGTTGGACTTATAGGCAAGAAGACGAAGGCAAAAATTAAATTCTGCCATTTCAAAATTGGATTTTTGCCGGAGCAACAGCAGGTAAGTTTTTGGTTATTTTTTATAATTTAAAAATGAAATATAGTTTTTTTTTAATATTATAAACAAAGTGCATGTACAGTGTTTTATTTTTAATAAATTTATATCGATAAGTTTTGGGATATAGTGGACTCGAGCGCCCATCAATGGCAAGCGCACTATGTTCCCAAATTATCACCATTCCCTGGTCAGTTTTTAGAAAACACGTTTTTATTACATCACAAGTTCTAAAAATCCATTCCTTTGCCATTTAATTCTGATTATAAACCGCGTGTTTACAAATTTTTTTTTTCACAAGTGCAATTAAGTATTTTTTTAAGTGAGTAAATATTTTTTTTATTAAGTTATATTGGTATTCCAGTGTTGTTACTCATGGATTGGGTTCGTTAAATGTCAGTTTGTTCGGCTTAAATGGTACCGAAAATCTGGGGTGGAATCATGAACGCCGGACGGAAAATTTAAACGGTAGTGAAATTTTATATGGAAAACAGCAATAATTGTACCGGTTTTGTTCCATTGTTTCGCAAAAAAAACACAAATAGCAAGCCAGAAAAAAAAATAATTCATTCGTCAGCTTTATAGCAATCGAACGAATTTGTAAGGTTTTTTTGAAACAACAGAATAAAACCGGTAGAATTATTACTGCTTTCCATATAAAATTTCTCTACCGTCTAAAATTTCCGTGCGGCGTTCATGATTCCGCCCCTGATTTTTATTAAATAAAAAGGCGGAGATTATTTAATCGTAAAATTAGTCACTAAATTACTATAAAAAGTTGTTTGAATAATTTTATAAGCATCTTTCAGTTATATATATAATTTGTTTGACGTTTCAGAATAGCCAATTCTAAAGCAACCGTCTGCGGGTACTCTGAAGACGACTGTTCGAGTGCGAATTTTTGTGCGGATATTTAGAACCACACTTTTCCACTAATCAAATTACGCCTATAAAAGATAAAATATTTTTAACTTTAAGAAAAATATTCGCAGACGATCAACCTAATCATAAAAAAAAATAAAATTGTGAGCTACATACTGCTCAATAAATCGGTTGTAAAGTGTGATTCTAAATATTCGCACAAAAGTTCGCACTCGAACAGTCGCCTTGAAGTATCATCGAACGATAAATGTTTCTACAACCGCAAGCGATACAAGCCAGACTGCAACAAATATTTCTGGTTACGCGAATATTTCTGGTTAAGAGAATACCAACAGCAACACAATGATGGGCTCAGAAATAAAATACATCGTACATCGTTAATATGGGGCGACGCTGTGCAAATCCTATAAAAAACATCCAACCGTTAAATTGTGCGGATATAAAGATGAAGCAGTTACAGGGTGATTGTTAACTTCGTACATAAAAATGTAAATAAAAACCTTTTAAGTGAAGGTTACAAACAAAATTTATTTGGAGAATCTTACTTTTGTTATTTTTAATAGGATCCGAGTATACCAAGTCGCAAAGCTCTTTTAATGCACCTTCTTTTTCAAAGTATGCCTCAAACCTTAAACATACTACGTTTATATTTATTTTTTAGTATTCTAAATGTGCGTTTCTTAAATCTTCTTTTTCCTTGGCAGTACACATTCGGCCCATTTCTGTGCCGTATCTGTACTGCCGAGGAAAAGAAAGATTTAAAAAAAAGGCACATTTTGAATACCAAAAAATTAATTTAAACGAAGTATGTTTGAGGTTTCAGGCATACGTGATTAAGACGGTGAATTAAAACAGCTTTTTGACTCGGTATATTCGAATGTTATTAAATAACAAAAGTAAGATTCTCCAAATCAATTTATTTTGTGATCGTCACTTACCAGTTTTTATTTAAGTTTACAGTAGAAATTGCATTAACTGGCGAATTAAACGAGTGCTTCAGAAGATGATGATTTTATTAGGCAAAAATGTAGTAAAAGTAAGTTTTTGTATATTTCTGCGTTAAGAGTAAGTTTGTTCTAGAGGTTCTTTTATTTTTAGAAAATATAAAAGTTTGATAGTTCGAGCTGGATGACGAAGATCGCGAAGCGTCGAAGGCGTATGATGCATTTACAGAAGTTGATATACACCAGCAACGCGCAATCGCATTGAGGACACCGGCAAATAAAAATCTTGATGTTACATAACCTGTGAACGTTGATCCTTCACTTGAGCATACAGGGTTTCGAAATAAATGTAAGTAGATTTATTTTTGTGTATCGAACTTTAGTAATTTATTTCCATTTTTTTTCTTCATTACTTAAAGTAATCAGATCATGAAGACCAAACTGATGAAGTTAAAGCCATTTCCTTAAATATATGTTTTATTTCTGCAAAAATAATTACACCGCCTTTGAAAATGGCTTTGTGACCGGTATCCATTGAGACGATAATCTCATTGTGTTCATTTCGACCATCGCGTGTCATTAATTTGTGAGGATGTTGTAATTTCGCTAACGAATCCTTTTCAGTTTGATACAGCGAACACTGTATAACTGCTTCCCCTTTATATTGGCGCAATTCGACCGATGGATATCTATTGCATGATTTTTCAGAGCTTCGCCCCATTAACGTTCCATGTGTCCGATGCATTTCCGAATTGTACTGAAACCGAAAGGTTTCCTGCGGTTGTTCCGTTATTACCAAATGTGGCTGTATCAGCGGGGATCCCATCACTGTTTTGAGAGGAAATGTTAACTATATTATGTAGATGGTAGTAGATAGGCTTTTCTGAAAAGGTAAACAAATTATATATAATGTAGTGTAAGATGCTTATAAAATTATTCAAACAACTTTATATATTTTATTTTGGTGTTTCGATTGTAATGGTGTTTGTGCTTGTTCCGTATATTGGTGTATTTTCAGCACAATTCGAAAATTCAACTTTATATATTAATTTAGTGACCACAATTTTTTAAATTTTTCTTATTCTTGGGCGAGAAATTTTGATATTAATTTTTTTTTTAATTTTGTGCCGATAATCTGTCTTTTCTTTTTACATTCAAGTAATTTTTATGGGCTTCGTTATGTAGCTCTGGAAGGCATTTAATTTTTTCAATGAATTCCACAATTCGAAATTCCATTTTTAAAATAATATTATTTTTTGTCACCGGTAATATTAAAAATAAGTTTGTTGTATGCATGTGAAAAAATTGTTTAGGTTATGTTATCCGAAAATGTAGAAAGTTGGAAAATCTCTTCCGCGCCGACCATTGTGTTTGCATGTCCGTTTTACGATTTAAATCACATGTAATATGACATTTCCTACTTTGATTGATTAACGAAACGGAGCGGTGCGGTGTCATTGTGATTGAACATTTACAGTTACATTTTCTTACCGCTTTCCGCGTCTAATATTTATTTATACTTTTACTAATTACCTACCTATGTATTTATTTTTAACAGGAAAACACGGTCGGATTTATACCCGCAGCAGATCGATATAGCACAGATAAGGACAGCAATGAAGTTGAATTCTATGAAGATTGAGACCGGTCGTATTGTGTCCGTCCAATGCTAAACAAGCAATCGAAATGGAAACGGATTGCGGAAAAATTTAGATTAGAATCGGTCATTCCGACGCAATGATGCTATTATTGCGGTATAATATATATATAGATGATGGCAAGATGGTAGCAAGATTAGATGAACCAGATTTTAAAATAATCGGTCCAATAATTAAATTTCTAACATTTTTGTAAAATAACAGTTATATAAATAAAAAAAAAATCTTTATTTTTAAAATTATTTTAGATGTTGTATATAGCCTCGCACTCGCAACATATAAGATCGGATTAACAATACCGCGATAATCAGCTTTAAAAAGATCGGTAGTTGAATGGCTCAAATTTATTTTGAATAAAACATCGTAACTTAGTGGTTCGCGTACATAACTGATGATTGACGAGGTTCGACTTTTGGATTGAATTTAATTCACCGTAATCGTAAATGTTCTTCACAAATCGCCAATTGTACCATTATCAACCGAATATGCAATCTGCATCGGACCAAACGTTGTTAAACTGTGAATGGCTCCGCTCTCCGTAAATTCGTTCGATTGCTGCATGTTATTGTAAATTTTTATCGTTGCATCATCAGATCGTACAAAAATTTCATTTTTTCCATCACGATTTGTATTAACTGATATATGTCGTGTTGCGCTTCCGACCATGTAATACGGGAGGTTGAAGCTTTAAATTTTGGACAAATTGAATCAACTTACCTTGTCAGCACTATAGTAGCCGCGACTAAACTTGACTGTGTCCCTTCATATGTTTGGTTGGTCACTTTGTTTTCACAGGTTTTATGATTAAAATTAAACGAAAATACAGCATTGATAGCGAAATTCATAGTGACTTTGCAAAATACCATAAAAAACGGTATGTTGGGTGGTAACAGTTTTTCTTCGTTATTGTACAGAAATGGTTTGCGAAAACTAAGATTTGGTGGTATTCCAGCAACAGGTAACGAGAGGTAAATAAAAACGCAATATTTATAATTAAAAACAACCAAATAGTTTATTTAATAAATTTTTAAAATCTAACTTCTGCCAATGCATTCTGTTTTTGTCGATTTTTAGCACTTTCATCCCTATCTTCCTGGTCGGTTTCTGTATTTTCTGCATTCGATTTGGGGTTGGTACGTTCTAATTGATCATGCGACTTGTTACCTGATAGCCGGAAACAAACCAACTATTGCGACAACGTAGCACAATTCATTTCAGCCGGAATCATTATAGGGTCAGCTTAAATCATTTAAAAAACGCCAGAGTCTTATACCCCAGAACCATTAGAAACTTAAACTTTAGAAGGTTGTGCAAACTTGTAGTCGGGATCCTAACAATTACCTCAAGAGCCACCTCAATATCAAATTGATCCATCTTGGTCCATATTAAACTAGCCGGAGCCAGATCAACTAAGGCACTAATACTACAATGATGTTTGTATCATTGTGCGCTATTTGCATTTTTAGCCCATACAAACGTTATGCCAGCTGGATTAATTTAAAACCAGCCGAAACCACACATTTACCAACATGAACTACTTTATGCTTGCACAAGGGGTGCTCAGGGCTTTAGATTAGAGCAACATGAATATTTCTATTCAGAATCGTTAAAAAAATGGGAAATATACCTGTCAGCCGGAACCATATGAAGCCACTCAGGAGCGTGCCAACCTGAATCAAACTAACTATATGAAAAAAAAATAATAATAAAACTAAACTTTAATCTCTTAACCTTAATTTCTTATATAAACTTATTATTTACCTTTACCTTTAATTATAAACAATAACATTTTCTGTATAGTACTTGTTCACAATATTGAATTATGTATAAAGAAAAAGCTGTTTATATGTGCACAGGCCCAAATTCACAATATTATTACAGCATTATGGTTCTAATTATTTTGTAATATAAAGCAAAAAGTTTTTTGTTTCAAATAAAAGTGCATTTGTCCTGGTAAAAAGACAGCCGATTTCAATCGACGATTACACGAAAACTGGTCGTTGTTTCGGCCCAATTTAAACGGATTATTATTCAAAATTAAATAACCTTTCATAATTGGTACAATATTCCATGATTTGAAACAAAAAATTTTTTTGTCCGGGGGTTTTTCCCCAGGGATTTCTTCGGATATTTCCCCAAAGATTTACTCCGGAGGTTTTCCCCGGGGATTTCTCAATCGACGGGAATTTCCCAGGGTTAATTTCTCCGGATTTCCCCGGGGATTTTCTCCGTGGATTTCCCCGGGGATTTTCGCCGGGGGTTGCCCCAGGGATTTCCCCGGGGATTTCCGCGGTTATTTCCCCCGGAATTCCCCGGGGATTTCTCCGGGAAAATATCCGAAATATCCAAAAATCCACAAGGATGGGGATGCCCCTCCGGGGGTTGCCCCAGTTATTTCCCCGGGGATTTCCGCGGTTATTTCCCAAAGGGATTTCCCCGGATATTCCCCCGAGGATTTTCGCCGAAGGTTTTCCCCGGGGATTTCTCAATCAACGGGAATTTCCCAGGGATGATTTTCCCCGGGATTTTCTCGACGGATATTTCCCCGGGGATTTTCCTGGGGGTTTTCTCCGGGGGTTGTCCCAGTTATTTGCCCGGGGATCCGCGGTTATTTTCCCGGGATTTCCCAGAGGATTTTCCCCGGAGGTTTCCCGAATATTTCCCCGGGGATTTCCTAGGGATTTTCTCCGGGGATTTCCCCGGGGATTTTCGCCGAGAAGATTTCCCTGGGGATTTTCCCGGGGATTTTCCCGGGGACTTCCCCGAGGATTTCTCCGGGGATTTCCCCAGGGATTTCATCGGGGATTTCCCACGGGGATCCCCAGGGTGAAAATCTGTCCCCAAAATCTGTCCCAAATTCTGTCCCCAAACTCTGTCCCCGCATTTTTTCCCCAAAATGCTGTCCTCAAATTCTGTCCCCAAATTCTGTCCCCAAATTTTGTCCCCAAATTTTGTCCCCACATTCTGTCCCCAAATTTTCTCTCCAAATTCTGTCCCCAAATTCTGTCTCCAAATTCTGTCCCCACATTCTGTCCAAAAATACTGTCCCCAAATTCTGTCCCCGAATTCTGTCCCAAAAATTCTGTCCAAAAATTTTGTCCCCAAATTTTGTTCCCAAATTCCGGACAAGTGGTGCAGTGGTTAAAGCTTCGACACTTGTACCGGGAGGTACTGGGTTCGAATTCCATCAGAGGCTAGATGCAAATCTAATTTTCATCATCGAATACAATCGGTGATGTTAATAAACACAACTAAAACCGTCTGATGGAGTGCAGAATTCAGCGCCGACCCACCGTCCATGTCAATGTACAGGTTGACATGGAGCTTGCAATGTGCAGGTGGTATACTGTAGTTATGTGAGTAGGTGAATGGGTTATGATGTAGCATGAATACGTGATATCACAATGGGCCAAAAATGGCCTAAGTGTCAACCACTGAAACCTAAAAAACCACTGAAACCTTGTTCCAAAATTCCGTGCCTAAATTCTGTTCCCAAATTCTGTCCCCAAATTCTTTCCCGAAATTTTGTCCCCAAATTTTTTTTTAAAATTTTGTTTCCAAATTCTATCCCTAGGTTCTGTCCCCAAATTCTTTCCCCAAATTCTGTCTCCAAATTCTGTGATCGACAAACGACACGACTTTGTCTGGTCGTGTCGATTTTTATTTTGTATTTGTTTTATTTTGTACTATCACGAATCGGCTAAAAAGTTTTGCCACGTTACCATTGAAAAAATCTGATTTATTGTGAATTTTTCGGCTAACTTAGCAATCGTAACTTAGTTTTGTTGTTACGTTTTGTCAAGAAGCTGTCAGTTCGTGTGTCAGAAAATCTAAATTGAATTTAATTTACTATTAGGAGGGATATTTCGGGATATGAATAAATAAATAAATTTCGAAAATAATTAAAAATTGAAAAATTCTGTAGTTGGTGTTTATATATTTAATTTATGTGTAAATTTATATTTATGATTAAAATGCGTTCAACATTTCATAGATTGTCCAGCCAATTTTGAAACGCCAATTTTTTGAATGTGGAAATTACCAAAAATAAATTTTTGAATAATATACCGATATTATACCACATATAATTTTAATTTATGTACCAAATTGATATAATAAATAATTACTATCAAAAATATTTTTTCAATTGTGGTTTAGAGGAGTTTTAGTGAAATAATGCTATAGTCGTGCGCTAAAATGCCATCGACAATAAAATGGCGTTTTTACGACAAACGTCGATTGATAGCGACGTTCACAATACCAATTTTAGCAGTCGACGGAAAATCGACATCGACACGACAACCGCAATAGAGGTGAATGTTGTTTGCACTCAGGAGGCAAATAGTTTTTTCACAGATCGTAATCTGTTGATGGAAATTCCTTTTAGCATCCCAACTATAGTGGATTCGAACCTGGTACATCTCGATCTAAACGCCAAAGCTTTAACCACTGTGCTATTTGGTCGGTTCATATAGATACTATCGCATAATTATTTAATTTAAAATTTAAGTTTTTTAAATAAAGATTTTACAAAAAATCGAATGAGTTTTCATGTACATATCTTCTATCTCTACTTTTAAACTTAGCAAATCCAAAATATTTGAAGTTGAAATAAGCTCCAATTGCAAATTATATTTCTGATATCTTACCAGCCCTATTGCGATTGTCGCGTCGATCAACGATAATCGACTCTTAGTCGTGTCGTGTCGATTTCAATTTTGTATTGCGTACGTACGTCGACTCAATACAATAGTATTGCCACATAGCACTTAGTTGATTTTGTAATATTGTGATTTTTTTTTTAACTTTTCAATTGTGAATTTTATTGTTAATTCTAGCTGTCAAACAATTTTTATTTTTTGGTGTAATCAGTAGATTGTATAAATTGAAATTCATTTGTGCACAAAAATAAAAGTATATTTATAACATGAATTCAATTGAATTGTTCTTCGTTGAAGATGATGAGAAAGCCGCTAAAATTGAACTTGTGCGGAAAAGAAAATTTATAAGAGACTTGATTAGACTATCCGCTAGAATTGGATGAAATCAGGTATGTACACATTCATCCTTATTGCGGTTGTCGTGTCGATCGACAAACGACACGACTTTGTCTTGTCGTGTCGATTTTTATTTGGTATTGCGTAACTGGAATGAATCGACTAATAAGTGTTGCCATGAGAGATTGAAAAAATCAGAATTATTGTGAATTTTTCGATTGACTTAGCAATCGTGAATTAGTTTTGTTGTTATATTTTGTCAAACAGTTGTCAGTTCTTCTGTCAGAAAAACTAAATTGGAGTTTATGTATTGTAATTAGGAGCGATATTTCGCCGACATTTCGAAATTAATAGAAGGGAAAATGCTGTAATTGGTGTGTATGTACATATTTAACTTATATGTAAAGTTTTATTAGTAATAAACTAATTAAGTGTATTCAACATTTTATAAATTTTCTACCCAATTTTAAACTGCCGGTCTATGTAAAAATTATCAAAAATAAATTTTTGAATAATATACTGATATCTACCACATATTTTCATTTATATTCAAAATTGATTTGCCATAATAAATGTTTACTAGTAAAAATATATTTTTACTCGTGTTTTATTAGAATTTTAGTGAAACACAGCTCTTGTCGTGAGCTAAAATGCCATCGACAATAAAATGGCGTTTTACGACAAACGTCGATTGATAACGACATTCATAATACGAATTTTAGTAGACGTCGGAAAATCGACATCGACACGACAACCACAATAGGGGTGAATATGTTTTTGCAATGTCAAATAAAATTAGTAGTTGGTAACAACCACGGTTAAATTAAAATTCTGTCAATTTGCGAATAAATATTAAAAAGTTTGGAAATAATATTTCAAGAAATTAATTATCTCCATTTGATTCTAAATTTTTTACTAAACTTGAGAGTAAATCACCCTTATTGCGAATGTCGTCTCAATCGACAATCGACACTCATTTGAGTTGTCGTGATTGTTTAATTTTTGTATTGTCTAACTTTATCGAAACGACTACTTAGTATTGCCGTAGATGATTAAAATAAAACAATAGTATTGTGAATAAATTTTATAACTTAACGATTGCGATTTATTCGTTTCATATTTATATGTCAAAACAAAAATCTAGCCTCATATAAATTTGGTGAAAATTGAAAATAAAATATTTTAAATATTTTATAATATATAATAATATATAATAATATATAAAAATGAGTTTCATTAAATTATTTTTTGAAGATGAGGATACATACAGTTCAGTGTTAAACAATTTCCATTTTTTTTTTAACTTGAACTCTATAGTCTCCTCCCTGTTTATTAGTTCCCCTGGCTATGTCAAATTGGGGCTTATTTGTGATTTTGTGCCTAATACGTATGATTATAAAAATAAAAAGTTATGGTTTATTTAATTGTTTTCTATTTTCTATTAATTAATTATAAATTATTACTACTAACATTTTTAAAATATATTAACACGCAAAAATATATAACGCAGTCGTTAGTAAAAATGGCATCGACAAAATAATGACAGATCGATCGACAAAAGATAGCGATATCGACATTCACAATCACAATTTTGTCAATCGGCATCATATCGATGTCGATACGACATTCGCAATAAGGGTGAATATTAGACAATTTCATCAAAATGTTGATAGTATAATTTAAAGCAAAAAGCTCTTCAATTAATTGAAATAGACATAAGTGAAGTATAAATTATTTAAATTTCGTAATTTATAAATTTATAAAGTTAAAAATAATAATCTTATTTTATAAAATTGTGTTATTACTCAAATTGATCTACTTTATCATAATTTGTGCAGTAAATGCTTTTTTAAAGTGTTTTCGTACTGAATTTTTATTAATTTTGATTTTAAGTAATTGAGAATTATTTTTGCTTATTATTAGAATACGATTTCTCTCAGTGAACTATTGCGCCAACGTAGCACAATTCATCTCAGCCGGAACCATTATAGGGTCAGCTTCAATCATTTATAAAGCGCCAGAGTCTTATAACCCAGAACCATTCGAAACTTAAACTGTGTTCTTTAGAAGGTTGTGCAACATATAAACTTGTAGTCGGAATCCTAACAATTACCTCAAGGGCCACCTCAATATCAAATTGATCCATATTGATCCATATTAAACTAGCCGAAGCCTTGCCTGCCGAGACCAGATCAACAAAGGCACTAACAGGACTACTGCAATGATTTATGTTTACAGCCGATTCCAATCGACGATTACACGAAAACTGGTCCTTGTTTCGCTCCAATTTAAACGGATTATTATTTAAAATTGAATAACCTTTCATAATTGGTACAATATTCCATGATTTGAAACAATTTTTTTTTTGTTTCAAACAAAAGTGCATTTGTCCAATTAGTGTTGTTGCTTATTAGTGCAAATTACTTTAGCTTGGGAAGTAATCGCGATGGAATTTTTGTTCCTCTGTTGATGATTGGAATACACATCAATTAGCCTTGCTCCGTTGTTAAGTAAAAACGTATAAGGTCAAAATGACCTCTATGATCGATTGAGTCCACTAAGAATTTTTTTCTCTATAGGCTTTTGAAATTCCAACTTCTTCTGCAATGATACGCGACGTTACACGGTCTGATGTTTTTTCTTGTACGAAATTTAAAAGTGTAAGTACTTGTTGTTGACAGTCAATTATCGACGCTAACCACTACTTTTTGAGTAAATTAATTTCTCAACTTACAAATAACTCTAAGCAACCTACATGCCAGCCTCCAATTTGCCTCAAAAGAAGCGAATATAGGTAAAAATTATTAAATTTGTAGGTACGAGTTAGGTTCTAAAGCAAAAATAAATCTCATTTTTTAATACAACAAAATCATATTTAACTTTTAAAACTGGTACAAACAAAATTTAATTTACATAAATAATATCAAATTTGAAATTATGTACTAGTCCGGGAAGCACTTCTCTATACTTATAAATTAATTAAAAGCACCAAATAATTTGCGTCCCCCTGAGTTGCACACTTTTTCGTTGTAACTACTGTTTCATTATAGGCTTGATTGATTCTTTTTAGGCTTCAAACTTAAATGTTTGCTACCATGCAACACAGTTGAGAGTTTCTCGCCTTTTGATAGGATACTGGAAAGTGATTGAACAAAGATAATAACCACTTGTCTTGACCGCTTGACCTGGTACTTCAACATCAATATACACAGATTTCCACCAAATTATTGTGAAGTTAAGCTTCAGTTCAAGACAAGGCTACGCTCCTTATATTATTTAAAAAAATTCATAATTTCTGAGGTTATAAATTGTAGAAGAAAATACGCCAGACCAGTTATTTGGTAAATTTGCGCTGTTTGATCGGGCGGTCTCAAGCTCGATTTCCTACAAAACATATTATTAGTCTAGTACCGATCAACCTTTTATAAAAGCTATAGCTTAGTTTTTCGTAACATATAGCTAAGAAATATTTATTGTTCATTAACGACTTACCGAACTTTTCGATCAATTTTACCAGTTTGGTTTACTGGTGAATGCTTATTACCATAAACTTGTTTATCAATGGTACTATGCCTAAGATGCCTATTATTTCCGTTGGCGCCATTATTATCAACTGGAACTTGTGAAACGCGGGTTCTACGCCGTTCTGAATGCAATACTTGTGGGTCGTCGATAACTTTGCGGCCTTTGGGTTCAAAATCATGGTGATCATGTCTTCTTGAAGCTCTGAAAAATAAATCGGGCATGCTTAGATTAGAAATTTAAAAAAAGCGGATTAGAATAAAAAACTATTTTCTGCTTACGGCCTAACTGGAGACTGAGGTTTTACAAACTGTTGTGGCTGTTTAGGCGCAGGTACATGTACTTTATTGCTGTTCCTTTTCAATTGAACGCCAACGTTTTCTTCGACCTTAATCGGTCTTGGTGTTAAAGGCTTATTTTTAGAAGCCTCATTCAACTCGCTATAATTTTAAAATAATTTTGCATTAGTTAGAAATTCGCCTCTGAAATAATCGATGGACCAGTCGGTGAACAATCGGTTTGATCGATTTGCTTTAACTTACCGAGCACGACCCTTACGCAAAAGATTGTCAAGATCATTTTGGTCTGTTTTATCTGCAGAATTCAATGGAACTTTCAATGTTGTCTTTGGAGGTTTGTCTTGGGATGCCACACCACTATAAATATAAAATCAATGTTTTCTTGTTTAAAGATTTTTAAAAATTTCTTACCGAACAGGTTTAACTGTCGTTCTCTGGACAATTGTTGGGGGCGCTGTAGCACTGTTATAAATAATGCAAATTAATTTTAATTTTGTGTGACTAAAAATATTCAACTTACACGGGTTGATTTTGAGGTTGAGTATCGTTCAGATCATCATCATCGTCGTCATATCTAAAATAATAAAAACTACATGATACCAATCGTGTCAAGTGCAATAAAAATATTTTTTTTACGGAGAAGGTGGAAAATTTTCGGAAGATGAACAGAGTCCGGCAAATTCAGGATTTCGCCCTGTTTCGCAGCCAGAGGCAGCCGGTCCTTTATCATAAATCGGAAGGCCCATCATATTTGTGAAACTGTAGTTGCAAGCGAGTAGCAAGGCATTCCATGCTTTACCATTTACAACATGCTTAAATTTTGCATAAGCACACCCAATTTTTGCAGATTTTTGCTGAATCATTGCTGTGAAATGACCAATTTCTTTTCCATTTGGATCATGCGTGAATTCGTCCACTATGCTTTGGTTTGCGTACTGATGTTCTGCAAACCATTCATTTATTAAGTGAATAATAGCTCCCTCGTAATCACCTTCCAATAATTCTGTCGACTGAGCCTGAAAGCCAAGATTTTGACCAGAAAATGGATATTCAAACGTATTATGGCATTGATCATGTCTCATTTCGCATTGTAGCACGTTCAATTTGGCCAAAAATGCAAGTTCTGAATCCCAAACAACCGTTGTCATACGTTTAGCACTTTTAAATCCAGTTAATTCACCCTGTGCGACCTGGTTTCGCATTTCGTTGTGCTTTTGAATTATAGTTGCTTGCAATTGAGTTGTGAGTGGTACATGAGAAGGTTCTTTGCAAGTGGGAAAAAATTTCTAAACATAAAATGGTTCTAGAAAATTGTAATTTCCAGTCACGTACTCAAAACACACTTACGCCGGTATTATTACATCCGATATGCTGTCCACCCATCGCATTATTTGCACACAACACTGGATCACAATAATCTACAGCAGCAGTGACATAAATAAGTCTGATAAATAGTATTGCCAAAAATATGCCGAAATTAAACATTTTCAATTTTTTTAATTATTTCCTATTGATTTGAAACAAAATTTTGAAATGTATTGACTTTTTAGGCTTGGCGTATTCGGGATTTATTTCGTACGAAATTCATTAATGCCCAAATCTTGTTATAGAATTTTAAGTAAAATATTTCGAAAAAAACTCGCTTTGAAACGTTCAAAGAATTGTCCTAACATGTCCTTAAGTCAATAAAATAGTTTCATGTTAGAAGAGCTTCTGCCCTTATGCCACATATATAACGTTTATACACTACACATTATAGTATTCAGGATTTAGGGCTCCTGTATCCTTTTGATGACATCATAGAAGAATCACTGTGGCCCTTATTGTATTAGTCTAAATCTTATTGTTCAAACAGATGGAATCGGTATGCCATACTAATTAAATAAAAAATTGAGAATTGGGGTAACCGCTGGGACATGGCAAATAGAAAGTCTACTACTGAGTGTTAAGGAATGTAACTGATTGATGACGTCTTAAAAAAATCCCTGATTCGCTCATGATATTAGTCAAAATATAGAATTGTTGAGCGTGGCCTGAAGCCATACAGTGATTTGGCCGACTAGATCGCAGGGTTTTGAGAAGTGAGGGAGTTGAGGCTTGCGTGGTCCTGGCCTATACCATGGAACGGTTGTAATAAATTTAATAATAACCGAATGGACCCACCCAGGATCGATTGAATCTCCCCGAGAGACAAGTACAACGTCTGCTGAATAAACCTCCTGAATGACCCATCAGCCTCTAGAGGCCGATGCTCAGCAACAACGAAGCAGCATATTAGGGTAAGAGCGTTTCTCCACCAGAACCAGCCTCTCTTCGCCCGAAGAGACCTCTAGGTAATCTCCCACAATTCACACTCCAACAACTTGTGACTGCCGGAGTGCCACGGGGAGACCGTGTCGATTTTACGATCGTCCTCGCATGAACGACACATATGCTGAAGGGGAGTCACGAACCCAGCCTGCAAATATAGAACCAACACGAAATGAGAATCCGCCCCAAACATACCGACCCGAAATTATTTATTAATTTATTTTATTTGTTCGGAAGAAAAAAAGCAAAAAAGAAAAAGGGGATAAAATACAAAATCCAAAAAGTTAGGTAAACTGACAAAACAACCAATGACGGAAGTACAACCAAATGCCGCAATTAACTCGCCGTGCTGGATTTTATTATAAAATTTATATCACAGAAAAAAAGGAGAAGAAGGGAAAGAAAAAATTATTACACAAAATGGTTAAATCGTAAAATTAAAAATCAAAGTAAATATAAGTAGAAATCAAAAAGACAAAAAAAATAAAAAATGAACGCCTTCAAATTCTCAGACGAGGTCAATGTACGGTCGCGCGCACTACAACCGTTATTCGGTGCTAGATTACACCAATATAATTTAATAAAAAAAATGAATAAAATAAAATAAGAAAAGAAAAAAATAACTAAAAATTGTACCTTCCGGGCGTCTTCCCGCCTTTGGGTAATAAACGTTGGGTGTCTTCGCCTTGACCGAAAATAAAATCTGCCGTCAATGTGGGGCGTCTTGTAAGTATTGGGCGTTGTCTCGCCAACACCCGAAAATTATAAAATGCGAATCACCTGTTGTACACCTGATATTCCAGTACCCATCGAAATTTGGCCGACCGGTAAAACTGTGTCGTGATTAACTAAGGCAACCGTGGATAATAATCGTATGCATTCTTTCCACCAATCCCTTCATCGAAAATATCCACAAAACGGGAGATGGCGCACGACATATAAAATAAACACCCATTACGATAATGAAAAATCAAAAAAAAAATCGCTGCATTTGTATAAAACTATAATTGGAGTATTTATATTAATTTCACTAAATATTTAGGCTTTAAGCATTCATAAAAAATAAAAATAAAACACTGACAAGATTATCGTACCACAACTAGACGAAGTATACAGTTTTTTTTTCTTGGTTGCTATCGCACACTTAGGCCAATTTTGGCCCATTGTGTCTGCACTGAATTCTGCACTCTATCAGAGGACCTTAGTTCTATTTTTTAATATCAAAGATCGCAATCGATAGCAAAAATTCGATTTGCATCTAGCATCTGATTGGATTCGAACCCAATACCTCCCGGTGAAAGTGTCGAAGCTTTAATCACTGCGCCACCTGTCCGGTAGAACCAGAATTAAAAAACTGAAAAAATCTCGCACCAAAACGTTCTAGTAGAATATATTTTTTTTTTCTTTCACTTTTTCGTGCACATCACTTCACTTGCCCAACCTGTTTTACCGCGCATCAATCCACACGCCAAAACGAAAAATGCACTACAAAATTACAAAAAATATTCTTCTATACTTTTGCTCGTAGCGCACACACACAAAGTGCACATTGGTCTCGCTACATAATTCTTTAGCTGTTTACGTAATACAATAGGGGTGGGCAAGAAACATAAAACTTTAATGTGAATACCACGGGGTAGATGGCACCAATTATTCGATTACAGTGAAATTTTTTAAAATAAAAAATGGATAAAAAATTAAATAATGTTATGACCCTCATGGTGACAAACTGCTCAAACAGTGTTTAGTATTTGTTGGCAAATCACCAGTCAAAAACGTAAAGATATACTGCTGAAAATATCGATGCTGCGAACCAAAGTGTTGATGATAATCGAGAACAATCAATTAGACGTCGTTCTCAAGAGATTGGATTTTCTTTTACTTAGCACGGGATATTATTTATAAAGATTTGAATTTTAAGGCGTATAAAATTCAGTTGAGCCAAGATCTTAAACCAAATGATCATTTATTGCGTAGAAATGTTGCAGATTGGCCTTAACCAAATAAGATAAACGATTTACTGTCAGTTTATCGTGAACAATTTATCGTGAGAAATTTATCGTAGAACAATTTATCGTAGAACAATTTATCGTGGAAACAATTTATCGTGGAATCAATTTATCGTGGAACATTTTATCGTAGAACAGTTTATCGTGGGCAATTTATCGTATAACAGTTTATCGTGGACAATTTATCGTATAACAGTTTTGAACAGCTTTAGTAACGCAGTCCAATTTTTTTGACAGTCTGAGCGAGGCTTAGCATTTTGGACCTAGATCCATATATTCGAATAAAAACGAATTAAAATTTTAAACAAATACGTTAACACGTGCTAAAAAAATTTAATAAAAAAATATTGAATCTCATTTAAAAATAAATGAAATTTAATATTTTTTTATGAATATATTAAATTGAGAGTGGGAGTCGCACTGCGTGCCGCACGTAGAAGCAGATTATATAGAATCTATTAATGACACCTACGCTCCTCCCCGTAGCCCTGCGGGGCTCCTAAGATTTTAATTTTGGGGGGCGTAGGAGCCGGGATCTTCAAACATGTCGCACTGCGTGCCGCACGATGGAGCGGATTATATAGAATCTATTAGTGACACCGACGCTCCTCCCCGTAGCCCTGCGGGGCTCTTTAGATTTTAATTTCGGGGGGCGTAGGAGCCGGGATCTTTAATCGGTTAAGAAACTACCGAGTTCCGTCCCACATGGCAATATTCCAGAACTTTTTCCAAAAATCATTCAATAATCCCATTTCCATCCAACATACCCAATCCCATCATAATCGTTTAAGAAACTACCGAGTTCCGTCCTACATGGCAATATTCCAGAACTTCTTCCAAAAATCATTCAATAATTCTATTTCCATCTAACATACCCAATCCCATCATAATCGGTTAAGAAACTACCGAGTTCCGTCCCACATGGCCATATTCCAGAACTTCTTCGAAAAATCATTCAATAATCCCATTTCCATCCAACATACCCAATCCCATCATAATCGGTTAAAACACTACCGAGTTCCGTCCCACATGGCAATATTCCAGAACTTCTTCCAAAAATCATTAAAGAATCCCACTAATTTTTTGATACCACGCATAAAAATTTTCTACGATAAATTGTCCACGAAAAACTGTTCTACGATAAATTGTCGCACGATGAATTGTGTCCACGGTAAATTGTGTCCACGATAAACTGTTCTACGATTAAATGTTCACGTTAAATTGAAACACGATAAATTGTTTACGATAAAGAGACCGTCACCCAAGATAAATACGTTATAAATATCTCGTATTTCAATATCACGTTTTCTAAAGACTGCATGTTGGATGGAAATGGAGTCTTAAAATGATTTTTGGAAGAAGTTCTGGAATATGGTCTACTGGACTAGAACTCATCCATTTCTTAATCGATTACAATGAGATTCTGTTTGTTAGATAAAAATAGGATTCTTAAAAAAATTTTAGAAGTTCTCGAATATTATTCGAAAATTGTTTTAAAACTCCATTTCCGTCCTACATACCTTGTTTCTTCATAATTGGCTTGGACATGACACAGTACACCCCGATTCTGAAGCACAGTTACTGACTGAAACATGGTCTTAGGTAAAACTTTTTGTCTTTCTTTTGGCTTTCATATTCTGCGCGAAGTCTATGCATAATAAGATCAGCAAATTTATATGTCTTACGCAAGATTTTTTTTTAGTTTATGGGATTAAAAATCGGGATTTTGGAATACGGCATTTTGAAAAATTAGATTTTAGACCACTTCCATCCATAACAATAAAATTATAGGTAAAAATGATAACTTGCCTAGTTCTGTGTAAATAGTTAAACCTATTGTGTACCAAAAGAGATTTTCGATAGTTCTAAACTTCAAAAAAATTTAGAAAAGATATTTTACTGAGCTCAAAAGTATAGGTATCGAAAAACTATTATTATAATCTGAGGGAGAAGACAAATCTTATACATGCATTAAAGCATCAGACTTCATCCACGACGGTTGCCTTTACTTCAGTCACATATGTAAAGAAAGACATAGCCATACAGTATCTTTGATTAGGTGTATGTTACGCAAAACAGTTATTGTTGATCGGACCGGGAATTCAGAAGATCAAATAACGAAAGAATGCTGTCGCATCATTCTAAAAGGTTTAACCTGACCCGAAGAACAGATAACCATCGGATCTTTATTTGACTGAGACAAACACGCAGACAGCTGAGAGAGAGGCGTCGTATGAAGTACTTCAACATAATCTGCAAAAAGTTGTGATAGTGGAGAAAGAAGGGACAAGCGAAAGGTTATTGATAAAATGTAGAACAACATACCCCCCTTAATAGTACTCTGGGGAATATCCAACTGAATTCGTTACTTAAGCAGGGAAGGATCAAAACTGTTACCTAGCTCTAATCCTAGTTGTCCTGAGCAGACTAGAGAATGTCCATAATCACGCGTTCTTTAAGCTAGCAGAACCCAAACAGCAGAATATTACAAGATAGTATAGATAATTATAGGCTAATTATGGGCCAATTAAATGCCGCATTGGGCCAAACTTCAGGTCATTTAATCTAAAGCTAGCAGAACCCAAATCGAAAATCGGACCAAATCCGAAATTAGAACTCGTTACAAGATCTATTTCTATTGACAAACAAATAATTTTAGGCTCATTATGGGCTACTACAATGTTCCATTCAAAAAAGTTTGGGCTCCATCCGTTTTTGACCAGATTTCAGGTCATTTAATCTAAAGCTAGCAGAACTAAAATTGAAAATCGGACCAAAACCGAAATTAGAACGAAAAACAAGATCTATTGACAATCAAATAATTTTAGGCTCGTTATGGGCTAATCAAATGCTTCATTAAAAATGTTTGGGCTCCATGTTTTGTGTTCTAATTTTGTTTTGGTCCGATTTTCAATTTGGGTTCTGCTAGCTTTAGATTAAATGACGTGAAGTTTGGTCAAAAAACGGATGGAGCCCAAAATTGTTTGTTGAGGCATTTAATAAGCCCATAACGAGCCTAAAATTATTTGATTGTCAATAGATCTTGTTTTGCGTTCTAATTTCCATTTAGTGCGATTTTCGATTTGGGTTCTGCTAGCTCTAAATTAAGTGACCTGAAGTCTGGTCAAAAACGGGTGGAGCCCAAAATTTTTTAACGTGTCATTTGATTAGCCCATAACGAGCTTAAAATTATTTGATTGTCAATAGATCTTATTTTACGTTCTTGTTTCGTTTTGGTCCGATTTTCGAATTGGGTTCTGCTAGCTTTAGATTAAATGACCTTGTTAGGTCAAAAACGGATGGAGCCCAAAATTTTTTAATGGGACATTTGATTAGACCATAGTGAGCCTAAAACTCTTTGATTGTCAATAAATCTTTTTTTGGGTTCTAATTTCGGTTTTGGCCCGATTTTCGATTTGGGTTCTGCTAGCTTTAAAATGATAAAGCCTTTTGCATTTTCTAGATCGAGCAGAATAAAAAAAAATAATAGGGCATTTAATTAGCCTAAAATTAATCTTTATTTTTCCAATTGTTTTTAAATCATTTTTTGATATGGGTTATGCTAACTTTTTTTAAGCTAGCAGAAATCGCGCTTTAGTTGGTAGGGATGGAGCCCTAAATTTATTAATGAGGCATTTAATTAGACCTTAATTAGCCTATGACTATCCATACTATCTTGTAATGTCTGCTGTATGAGTTCTGCTAGTTTAAGGGACGTCCATAATCTTCAATGTAGTGTGAAACGAATAAATCCATAATTAATTTTCTTAATAGTTTATCTCTACACAGCGAAAACATTTTGCATCAAGGTGCTAAGGAACATAAAACCGAGGTATTAATACATGATTATCAAGATTGCTCTAGAAATGCCTCGCTCATCTCTAATGATATAAATTTGTCCTGTACATCTGTATGGCACAGCCGTGTCAACCAAACATTTTAAATTTTTTCTATTTCTCTCTCTCTCTGTAGCTTCACATTTCATGATAGGATTTTGATGCCCGCAATATGGTCCTCCATCCGTCTCGGTCCATCGCTCTCGTCCTCCAGTTTCAATGTTGTACACCTCCAAACCAAGCCTTCTTGCGCAGCGATCGAGCGGTACGAAACTGTCTTTGATATTACTTGGTATTCGGCCAATAAGCACAGTGTCATCTGTATATCCAAAAATTTGGCCTGATTTATTAAATATATGTCAATGAAGTCTGACACAGTTCCTTCGATTACGATTCTACATACAGACCCAGACGTTGTTAATTTACACACGAGTTTCTCTGGGATTCTTAGGTATATGAAGGGGGCCCATTAGTTATCGCGGTTAATACTGTCATATGCCTGTCGGCAGTCTATATATAGTTGATGTATGGTTATGTTGTACTCCCAACATTTTTTCAAGATCATCCTTATGATGAAACACTGGTCAGTGGTCGATCGGTTGGAACGGAAACCACATTGATAGTCGCCAATGATGTTTCCGGCAAGAGGGATGAGTCTGGCGAGTATTGTATTAGGTACCACTTTGTAAGCAGTGTTCAATAGAGCTATGCTACGATCGTTTTCGCATTTAAGATGGTCGCCTTTTTTATGCAACATACAAATTAGCGCAGTCTTCCAATTCTCCGGCAGCTCTTTTTGGTCCCAAATACAAACGATGAGATTGTATAAACTTGTTGCAAGAGTAGCACCTCCGAGTTTAATTAATTCTGCGGGGATCCCATCGAGCCTGAGTGCCTTTTCATTTTTCAATCTACTTCCTCCACTGTGGGATATTCGACAAAGACCTCTTTATCTGGAAGAGCTATTGCTCTAATGGGGGTCAGCAGATTTTGAAAGTAGGTTTGCTAATTTGATTCCTGGCATTAACAAAAAGTTTTGCACCGCAGTTGTTATGCCTGACTGTATTGCGTGCCAATGCCCCTGGACGTTAGGAGGAGCTTTTTTGATTGCATTTCTAAATTAAAGTATATCATTTCAAAAACAAACCAATCAAATTTTTCTAATAATACTAACACGTTGACTACTAATAATTCTAATTCCTGTACATCTAATTGTAGCAATAACATCATTGGTGGCAA
Organism: Nephrotoma flavescens; assembly: GCA_932526605.1. NCBI lineage: Eukaryota > Metazoa > Arthropoda > Insecta > Diptera > Tipulidae > Nephrotoma > Nephrotoma flavescens. The sequence continues at coordinate 35,659,684 of OW052222.1, read as the reverse complement.
TAATTTCGTCAATAATTTATCTATTTTTATTTTAACTGCAGTGGCATGCGGTCTAAATCTAAAAAATTTTACCTTGGAATTTTAGAATCCAATTATAACGGAAACATGGCTTGCAGCCGAATTTATTAATGCGGAGTTTTTCCCTTCGAACTAAAGTAAAGTAGGCGGGCGGCGTGCTTATTCCAGTGCGTAAATCTTATTGCCGTGAACTTTTATTAGTCGAGGCAATGAAGCAAAAAAGTTCAAAGTTTTTGAGAGCAAGACGGATCGGTATGCGGTTTTTCGCATTCGCTTCCAAAAAGTATTTGTAAAAACCGCTCCTACTTTTTTTGTTGGACAAATTGGAAATTGTATTGCTGCAGCCAAAAATGCATTCAAAAAATGCATTTTTGAGACGGCTTTTGGAGGATTAGAGAAATTTGTAAATAAGAGTCAGAACGAGCCCCACTTGAGTTCCCGGGGGTTTTCGATGTCGGTGAACACGATTATGATGTTCAAATTGACCCACAGCCGACCTGGAGCTCAGGAACGCCAATGAACGTCATCTCCGTGGGACTCTCCCGAAAATCACGCGGGGAAGGAGAAAAACTCAGCGCCCGGGGGTTTTTTGGGTCGCTGAATCCAAATACTGCACTCAGGTGCGCCTGAGAACCTGGACGCGGACGTCATCCCCGAGAACTTCCCCGACAATATCGGCAAAAACAACCCGAAAATCATTGTGGAGTGTTTTTTGGGGCGATGTATTCGAATTCCCCGTCGAAAACAAGCACCCGAACACCTGGTGCATTGGAACCTGGGCCCGAACGTTCTGGCGCATATTACACACGTTTCCGAAAAGTTGAAGTTATCCTGATTCGCAACAGGTTGAACATCATCAGAATTGTTGTCTACTCCATCAGAATTGTTGTCTACTCGGCTTTCTTGGATTTGGGTTCTGGTGGATTTGCATGCCTAATATATGCGAGGCGACACCTTTCGTGCACATGGATGGAACCACGACCCTCTATAATATGATTGAGATTATCGTGCCGTATTGTACGTGAAACCTTGACCATGTTTGCGATTCCTGTAGCCTTCATTGTGACGATCGAATTGTCTGAGGTATGATTCTCCCAATTATCACCTATGTGCAAATAACGCACGTCTCCTAGTTATCCATGATCCTATAAATTCAACTTTAAAGAATAGAAAAAAAATTAATGACGTTAGAAAAAGACCCCACCAAAATTAATTGACTTTAGCGCGAGAAAAAAAATATTAAAAATCTACGGTGTGGATTTTTTTTTTCGCGCAGGCGCAAGCACTACTATACTAACTTAATACTTGCGTCTGGGTGCTCTCGCACCCCTCAATCTACTGCATACAGGTTATTGAATTTTATTATAATGTTCTAAAAACTCAACTTACGGGTTTACTGGTTCTGTCGTCATTATTTGATAAAACACAATGGATATTGTCCTTTGATATATGTTTGTAATAGTAAAGCCAAATACTCTTGATCCCTCTCTCTCTCTGGCTTTTACATCCCATGAAGGGATTTCGCCGCCCGCACAATGGCCCTCCATCCATCCCGATCCATTGCTCTCGTCCTCCAGTTTCGACATCCTAATGCTTGCAGATCTTGTTCAATGTCGTCACGCCAACGTAGTCGGGGTCTTCCTCTACGACGTACTCCGGCTGGTTGTTGGTGAAACACTTTATTTATCGTTCGTTGTTGTGGGGACCTTGTAACGTGGCCGAGCCATCTCACTCGATTGGATTTAATGAATCCGATGATATCGCTGCCTCCGAGGAGTTGCTTGATTTCGTGATTCATACGAATCCGATATTCGTTGTTCGCAACTTTAATTGGACCAAAAATTGAACGGATGACCTTCCTTTCGAATGTAGATAACAATCTACAATCGTTAGAGGTCATGGTCCAGCTCTCGCTTCCGAAAGTCAGCACAGGTCTTATTAGTGCTTTATAAAGTGCGAGCTTGCACGACTGCGATAGATGTTTCGAACGCAATAATCTTGATTGGGCGTAGAAAACTCGTTGTCCGGCAGCGATTCGGGCTTTTATTTCTGCCTGGATTTCATTCAGTGATGTTATAACTGACCCGAGGTATTTAAAGTTTTCGACACCATCAAAATTGTGGTCGCCAATTCCGAGATTTGCACTAGAGATGTTCCTGGGTGTTGTTAGATATTTGGTTTTACTGCTGTTCACCTCCAAACCAAGTCTTCTTGCGCAGCGATCGAGCGGTATGAAACTGTCTTTGATATCGCTAGGTCTTCGGCCAAGAAGCACGATATCATCTGCATATCCAAGAATTTGGCCGGATTTATTAAATATACAGCGCGAAGTTTCGATGTTGCTTTTTCTCACTACGTACTCAAGCGCCAAATTGAACAGCAAAGGCGCGAGTGCATCACCTTGTCGAACGCCAGATGTTATTTCAAAGGAGTCTGACACAGTTCCTTCAATTACGATTCTACATACAGACCCAGACGTTGTTAATTTACACAGCGAAACGAGTTTCTCTAGGATTCCTAGGCATATGAGCGCGGCCCATAGGTTGTCGCGGTTTATACTGTCATATGCCTGCCGGACTCTTGATCCCGAATACTGGATATTTTCCGTTTATTCTTCTCCTTATTGTGAGACTTTACAGGAATTTATTCTAGAACCATCCGAACTTATAAAGGTTAAATTACGTCCAATAAAGTAACGCCAATTAAGAGTTAATTTTCCAACTTATGAGGAACTCATCCAATTTAGCACCCTACTCCGTAAATCATGTCCTTCACAAAAATGGTGGAATTGTGAATATTCTTTACCCTGATTTTGGATATGTTTCTATGCTGACGCACACACTCATAAATTGTCTCTGTAATCAAGAGATATGAAGTGCTGGAAATTCTCCTTTGCTGATATATATAAATATTAAGAAACATTCACTCATATGCACGAAAAATATCACTCACTGATATGCACAAAAATATCACTCACATAACTATTCGAAATAAATATATCTCGTGGCAACATAAATGCTCAAAAAAAACAAGAAAATAAACACGTGTTTCTCCTGACTAATGGAACTTTGGTAATGTATTTCGGTAACGGGTTTCTACTGTTTTCTATACAAATGCGTTTCGAGTGTTGGCAGAAAAGTGAAAGGCCGCTCGGCAAAGTTCGGAGATCTAGCCGGAGATTATTCGCGTAATTCTCCTCGCTCTATTCAATCAAACCAGGCATTTAGAATTTTACAGGACTGGATCAACTTTTTCGAGGCCCCTAGGCGAGAGTTACACATCAATGAATGTGTACAATTATGAGACGATTCAGTATATTGCGATCGTGTGAGAAAAAACCTCGAAGACGACGTTCAGGTTCAGGTCCCGGTGTACGACGGAGGTTCGTTTTTGACGTGAAATTTGAAATAAGCGCCCCATAAAACGCTCCTACAGAGATTTTCGGATTGTTTTTGCCGATATTGTCCGGGGGTGTTCGCTGATGCAATATTTGAATTCAGCGACCCAAAAAACTCCCGGGCGCCGAGTTTCTCTCGTTCCCCGCGTGATTTTCGGGAGAGTCCTATGGAGATGACGTTCATCGGCGTTCCTGAGCTCCAGGTCGGCTGTGGGTCAATTTAAACATCATAATCGTGATCAGCGACCTCAAAAACCCCCGGGAACCCGAGTGGGGCTAGCTCTGACTCTTATTTACAAAGTTCTCTAATCTTCCAAAAGCCGTCTCAAAAAATGCATTTTTTTAATGCAATTGTGGCTGCAACAATGCAATTTCCGGTTTGCTAAAAAAAATAGGGGCGGTTTTAACAAATAATTTTTGGAAGCGAATGCAAAAGACCGCATTCTGATCCGTCTTGCTCTCAAAAATTTTGAACTTTTGGCCTTTTGAGTGCTTCATTGCCTCGACTATATATTCCGCCCCAAGCATATAATTTATTGGGGTTAAATTAAAACTTAATACATTTCGTTTAATAATTAGCACAGTTTACTTTCCACTTAATCCGACCATAGCTTTTTGTCACGATTTTCTTGACAGTGTTTCTAGTAATTTAGTACCATTTATGAATGAAAACGTTGACTTCATTATTTTTGGCGATTTCAACTTTCCCAGAGTTACTCTGGATGATGAACGACAATGTCTTCATTCCAGCTAATACTAACGATCATTCCGCTCTATTTTGTAATTTTATGGCAAACACAGGCGCTTCTCAGATTAACAATATACCAAACAGTTGCGGAACTTACCTGGACTAAATTTTTTACACCAATAATAATCGATCTTATAAACTTGAGCCCTGCGATGACTTAGCCGGATCTTCGAGTGAGAGTTGCCTTTTATATTTCGGGATTAAACAACCCTAGTGTTAAACTGACAGCTCTATCGTAAAGTTTGACATTTTTGAGATTATACGTACTCAGAACGTTTTGACGTTCGAGCGCTATTTGTGTTGTTTACAGTACTCATTAACTCAACATATCGGCGAAAAAATGGAATTAAATCGTGAACATTTTCGTGCGATTATTTTTTACAACTTTTGACGTGGATTAAGGCAGCAAGAGTGCATGGATGAACTTAATTCAATTTTTGGCGATGAAGCTCCATCAAGGACTATAGTGTTTATCGATGGTATGGTGAATTCAATCGAGGTCGTAGTTTACTCCAAGACGAATTTCGTGAAGGTCGTCCAGAATCAGTTGTTGTTCCGGAAACCATTGATGCTGTGCGCGAACTGATATTGCAAGATCGCCATGTGACCTATCGTGAGATTGAGACAACCTTAGGCAATAGTGGGACCAGCATACATTCAATATTGCATAAACATTTGAATGTCAAAAAAATTTGTTCGCGTTGGATCCCACACAATTTGTCAATCGCTCAAGAAAAGACTCGTGTCGATTGATCGAAAGAAAAGCTCAAAAAATGACATAGTGACAGGTGTTGAATCGTGGATTTACGCGTATGAGCCCGAAAGTAAACAGCAGTCGACTGTATGGGTGTTTCAAGATAAGCCGAATCCAACAAAAGTTGTTCGTGCACGAAGCACTTGCAAGCAAATGATCGCCTGTTTTTTCGGAAAAAATGGACATGTCGCAACCGTATACCACTAGAACAACGCATAACAGTCAATTCTGAGTGGTACACAACCATTTGTTTGCCAGTTGTCTTCCAAGAAATCAGGAAAACCAACTGCCGAAGAACGATCACTCTTCACCACAGCAATGCGAGCTCTCACACATTAGCTCAAACAGCTGCATTTTTGAGCACTCAAAACATCGATTTGATGAGTCATCCGCTATATAGTCCTGACTTGTCACCAAATGACTTCTTTTTATTCCCGTACGTAAAAAACAAACTGAGAAGGTCAACGTTTTTCGACACCTGAAGAAGCGGTTGCTGCGTTCAGAATGCATGTTTTGGAGATACCTCAATCAGAGTGGAAAAAAAGCTTCGACAATTGGTTTAAACGCATGCAAAAGTGTATAGATCTTTTTGGGGAATATTTTGAAAAACAATAATTTTCGATGATTAATATTTGTTTTTGTTCTCTAATCCCCAAATATAAAAGGCAGCCCTCGTATTTATCAAACTCCAGTTTCAATCCAGGTTCCCGACAGATTTTCAAATAACATGGCTTTCATTGAAAATGTCTCTGCTTTTGATTATGCGAATGCCGACCACGGTTTTATTAACAATTTCCTAGCTGAAATTGATTGGAAAAATATTGCTAGAAATATAGGCGTACTGGTGTATCTTTCGATTTTACCCAGTTTCAGTTTCAGCATGCAGTTCATTGCCGCGATTACTTCAGTAGCGTTTTTGTTATGGATATCTCACAAACTCCAATGATGTTGCCAGGCATTGATCAATATGAACGCATGGAGGCGTCCGGGGCCGGTTGCCACCCCTTTATGCCAATTGTTAAACATGAGTCTGTAACAGTCATTTCTCATCACCTGTTACAAACTCAATCCCAATAATCTAAAATACGTATTCAAGGAATGCGTATCTTAAAGACCTTGACTTCATAATTTTGAAGATCATATTCTTCACACATGGGATATCTCCAATGCCACTCATGGTAATCCAATTTCACAACATTATGATGAACAGGGTCATTTGCGTTCAACTACTCGTTTCCATGTGAATATAGTATAAATCAGCAACAATGTGCAAACATATTCAGATTTCAAAACATTAAGTTGAAAAATCGCAAAAATATTTCTATAGTCAAAAACGCAATTAATGCATTTTTTTCATTATATAGCACACGTTTAAGAATGAATTTAAATGATGGTGCTTATTTTTTTTTTTTTTAGTTTAAATGAATTGAGGCGTGGTCGATTTTTTTTGATTTATCAATTGTCAGCATAGTTTCTACGTTAATTACGAATTTCCCCTCTTTTTCGCTGACAATTGAAGAAAAACTGAAAAGACTACGAAAAATTGGGGGTTTCGGGCAGTCGAGTTTGGGCAAGGGTTTGGAGAGTTTGGGCGGGTTGTGGATTGGATCTTTTACCACTTAAGACATAAATTAGATTGGAGCTCCCAAAAGACAAAGTGGAAAAAATATAAAAAAAAAATTTTTTTTTAAAAATCCGTGGTTCTAATTTAAATATTTTTTTTGTTTTAAATAAAGTTTTTAATTTAATTTCCTCAATTTTAAATTTTTTTTTAAAATAATATTTTGGTTTTATGCTATATAACATATCAGAAAAGTGTGGCAGTTAAAAAAAAAATTAAGTTTTGTGTTTGTAGTAATTAGTATGACAAGTGTATAAAATTACAATTTTAGTTAATTAAAGTGAAATTTTTATTGATATAGAATTGAGTGAACATTTATAAGAGAGATTTGTGAATTTTCCTGTTTGATCGGAAAATTCGATCTTCGAAGGCTCCATTCGGAGACAGGTGAGTTTTTGGTTTTTTTTTAACTCTTTGATTTTTTTTTTTACTTTTATGTGGCTTACTCACCGACACGGCTATAAGGATGTGTGAGTAAGCCACACGGAATAACCATGGTGGATTGAACCCAAGTAGAGAAGTGATTGTAGTAATCTCTACCGGGGAGTCCGATCCCCCACCAAGTCCTTGCCTGCCCATGTAATGTGATAAACTAGGCTTCATTTGGCATTCCCTGACCCACGACCGATTAACCTCCCTTTTGAGCTAGCGGGTTAAAGTCACTGGGGATGCAGGAACAAATGAAGCAAATATAAATATGAAATCGGGCAACCTCTACCTTTGGTTTTGGTTCCCGTTTCAAATGGCGCCCAAAGTGTTCGGCTATATAGCCAATAGTAATCCCAAAGCTCAAATTTTAACTCAAATATTTTTTTTTATAAATAATATTTCCTTTTTTTTGGGTTAATGAATAAACCTTAGTTTTTCAATTAATTTTGTGTTTTCTGTGCAAAGCCAGAAATTGACCAATTAATTCTGTTTTGTGTTTTTAGTGATAAAGTGAAGTGTAGTAAAATCAATGAAAAGAAAATAAGGATTACTATGTGTGTGGGTATGGCAGTGATCATGCGAAAGCATGCCTGACCAAATATACGGCAGGCTTAACACACACAGGTACGCTTCATATACATTCGTTTTCCAATATAAGATCTACGAATTTTAAATATTCGTAGTGGGTACACGGAACTCGATGAATAATTTTTCTTACAGTGGTTTTACAAATATACTCACCATTTATAAGTTACACAGTTTTCGGTACTTTGTGTAATACCCCCATTTACGATGCTCGTTGGTAATGGAGAATGGTACTATCCCTGGAGTAATATGCATATCTCTTTCCTGCTGGCTAGTGATGCCAGGTGGTATAAAGAGCTGCATATTCTCAGGCAAATTGACGCACCATTCTGACTAGTTAGTACGGTAAATGGTAAACCTACAAATTTCCTCCGTATAGGGCAGATTAGCTGGTGGTAGAACTTACCACAGGTTAAGTTTTGCGATAACAAGTTAATTAGAAAAATGAATTTCCACAAATTAAAACGCATTCAGTTAAGTTTCGCGATTTTCCACTTCAGTATAATTTAAATTTACATCTTTCGGGATGAGGTTTGCCAGTCTTCCACCTAGATTAAATACGTCCAGGTTATGAATGTCACTGGTTGTGCAAGCTTGCGATCTATTTTTGGACGGATATTAAGACGCCAAGCTTGAACTTAGATCAGTGTTGTTTATAAGATGCGTTTGGAAATTCTAAGTGATAACCGGTATGTTATCATTCCCCCTCGATAAAATAATAATTTGGTCTCAAGAGCTGAATTATCTGGCCTTGTGGATACCAGGTTATTAAGTGTCAGGAAGCTTTACCACCCTCATGGTTCAATGTCTCCTAAGGTAGGATAAGAATCTGGATTGTGAAATGAGTGTTCAAAAGTATTGACATAATCGAGTGGGTACCCTAATAAGATTGTTCATCCAATCTGAAATAGCAGCGAGGATCACTCGTAAGTAGTTAAGGCACCCACTGCACAATTAACGGTTGGATGGTAAGCTTATCAAAAATTATCATCAAATCCTTTTTCCTCTCCTTTTTCGACCCGAGTGGTAGAGTACAATATCAATTCACGATAGTGGAATTCAAGAAGCCACACGGAATAACCATGGTGGATTGAACCCACGTAGAGAAGTGATTGTAGTAATCTCTACCCGGGGAGTCCGATCCCCCACCAAGTCCTTGCCTGCCCAAGTAATGTGATAAACTAGGCTTCATTTGGCATTCCCTGACCCACGACCGATTAACCTCCCTTTTGAGCTAGCGGGTTAAAGTCACTGGGGATGCAGGAACAAATGAAGCAAATATAAATATGAAATCGGGCAACCCTCTACCTTTGGTTTTGGTTCCCGTTTCAAGTCTCAGACAAGGCGTTTTCGCTGAGGTTTGGAAAATATCAAATGTAATTCCAATCAATAAAAATCAGCCACGCAGTGATCTGACTAATTATCGTGGCATTGCTTTTCTGTTCCTCATTCCAAAGCAATGTATTAGCACACGTCAGCTTGGATTCTTTCCGAGCCACTCAACCGTCACTAATTTGGCAGTTTTTCACAATAAGTTAATCAATTACCGACTTCGCTAAAGTGTTCGATAAACTAAATCACCGGTTATTGTTGAATAAGCTTGTGTGTCAAGATTGATATTGGGGTCGATTCCAGGATCTAAAATTTTATGTTATGTTATTGCCCGGCTGCCTATTGGAATTTGTATTCAAAAAGAAAAATAACATAACATCACATAAAATTTTAGATCCCGGAATCGACCCCAATATATGATTCAAATCTTGAACGGAATAGGCCACAATTGTCCAACCGGACTTGTAATCATCGCGGGTTTGAATTTAGTAGCAAGTTTAGCTCAATACAAACAATTTTACAAAGACGGGTTGTCCAACTGGAAAACGTCGTTTATTACGTCGAAAAACCCTTTTCCTGCGCGACTCTAAATAAGGCAATATTCGATTTTTAAGGAGAAATATCAGATCAGGCGAGGGTTTGTTCGGGTGCCCAAAACTAATTTAGCGCTGCTAGACCTCTCAAGGTGCCGTAACAACCGGCCTAATGAAAACCACGAGTCCCAATCCAAGAGCAGTGGCAAACTATAAGGTCACGTAATGATTGGTTCCACAATCAATGCCGTGAATTCGTCGAAATTAAATTAAAGCTGTGCACCAAATGGTTGGTTTGCATTGCTAGAAGCTCCCTCACATAATGCATCTGCGCGAAAAATTGGTTTGCAAATGGCAGAAATCTTACTAAAGACTCCAGATGAACAACTATCCAAAAACACGGATGGAGAACTAATCGTGGCTTGTGTTTTCTCAGTGAGGCCACTTTCAAAATCGACTAAATCTGCAACGAGCTGTTGCTTCACTTGGCGAGGTGTATTAATCTTTTATCTCAAGGTAGATGAGGTAGATGCAGCTGTTAGAATATTAAAAAATGGAAAAGCACCCGGTCTACCATTGCATCTTTTCTTTATGTTTCATCGTCATAATCTAGGACCATCTGAGGAGCTACCCGAGGGATAAACGGAACGCCGCACGTCCGTTACATGGTAGATGGTGACATTCTCAAATGGGAAAATTGCCATGACATAGCTCTGTGAAACACCACCATAAAGTAGTTCTCGCCCCAACCGATCAACCACTGATCAGTTTTTCCACGTTGAGGATGATCTTAGAGAAAGGTTGGGAGTACAATAATACAATTCACCAGCTCTACATATACTTTAAACAGGCATATGATAAAAACAATCGTGAAAATATAAGAATTCTAGAGATGCTTGTCTCTCTGGTGGAGCATCGTCGGTCACTTTGGCTTTGATGTAAATTTGACAATGACCTTAAAATATCGATTCGCCGACTGAAAAATTAAAAATCTCGAAGAAATATTGTTTTAACCTATCCGACTGAATACTCGGTCCATAAAGCTATAAGCTTAACATCGAACTTGTGGGGGCTGTTAAGAGAGTTAAACTTAATAAGTCTATATGTAGGATCAAAATTCTGCTGTATTGTTTAGGGCTACAGGATTATTAAAAACCAGTACTTCCATATTATAAGTGTTTAATTTTTTATTTTAATGATATTTTAATTCGGAGTGTTCGGTATTTTTTTAAAGTTTGTGCAAATAATTTTTTCATGTTATGTAACAACAATTTCACCTGGATTACAAAGTCCCGGATATACTTTACTGCATCCCTTAGTACATTTTGAGCATTTGGTTCCTTTCGCATAAACGGCTTTCCCGACTATATTGGCATAGTTATAATTACATACCATTATGACGCTAAATGAGTAATAATTATAATCGTACGCTAATGCAGCGCAACCGACTGCGGTCACCTTATCGTTAACCATATTCGCAAAGTGTGTTATAACTGGTAAATTGGCAGGACGAACTTTCATCACATCCAGATCACTTTGTTTTGCATCGCTACTTTCCTTGAACCAGTTGCTCAAAAAATTTGACCAATTCGTTCCAAAATTAGTCATTTGCCGAGCTAACCAAAATGGATAAAGTGGAAATAAAAGTGAATTTTGTCCGACATATTTAAACTTTGCGGTATTTCGACATCGATCGCCAGCTTTACATGTACGAACGCTTAACTCAGCTAATTTTGCTAGTTCGGCATTCCAAACCTATATATATTTATGGTAATACAAATTACGGATTTATTAAGCTTGCGCTAATTTGCTATAATATAATAAATATACTTACGACCTGTGGCATTCGTGCTGCTTGCGTTAAACCCTTAATTTGCCCGCTCGCCAATTTGCTACGATATTCATTGTGGATTTTTACTATGCTATTGATGAACGTTTGATTCAAAGGCACCATTCTCGGGTCGGTACAATTTTTTGGTGAAACTCCCGTATTTTTACATCCAATATGTGGAACTCCCGCACTACATAACGTTGCTGCGCAGTAATTGGTTTGCGCATAAATTTTGTCAATCAGAAACACCACAATAATTAGAAGTCTTAACATTCTCGACTACCGGATATCAATAAACTTGCTTGACGAACGCATACTAGTGTTGCTATAAAGGTGGCATTGGTTATAATGGAATTTTAATGCGATTTTAATAGGCCGAGCTTGTCAGTGAACGGAAAAAATTTTGTTCCAAACAAGCAAAAAAATTAATTTAAAATGTATAATTTAGGCATAATTTTGGCTATAATATTCTTGGGACTGGTAAACATTGCCCACGCTACAAATTACTGTGATCCAAATTTGTGTAAATTTAATAATAAAGTTCATCCGCATATTGGATGTAAAAATAATGGCGTAAGTTACTTTAAATGTTTGTCTAAATTGAATGTTTCTGCATTCTATAAATTTTTAGAAATTTGCGAGCAAATGCATTCAACCATCGGCTGTAACAGTGTCTCCTCAATTACAGCAAGACATTCTTAGATTTCATAACGATTTACGAAACAAAGTCGCTAATGGAACGTTAGAACGATTTGATAGTGCAAGGCGAATGCCAACCCTGGCATGGGATACCGAATTAGAGTATTTAGCGGGCCTTAATGTTCGCCGGTGCATATTAGAACACGACCAGTGTCGCAATACAGATGCATATAAGTTTTCTGGTCAAAATTTGGCCGTACACTATACGTCGGCACCATCCATTCCACCGAATAATTATGCATCGATTATCGGCATGTTAATACAGGATTGGTTTAATGAGTATAAAAATGCAAATCAAAGTGATGTCGACTTGGTTAAACAGGCTAATTTGCAGAAAAATATAGGACATTTCACTGCAATGATTCAGGAGAAGACGTCAAAAGTTGGTTGTGGAGTTGCTACGTATTTTACAAATATGAAGGGAAAACGGTGGACTACGTTACTACTGGCGTGTAACTACAGCTTCACCAATTTAATTGACTGGCCGATTTATACAAAGGGGCCGAAATGTTCTGCTTGTGTAACGGGCTGTAATCCCGAATTTAGTGGACTTTGTTCGGTAAAAGAAAATGTGCCGCCCGTTCCTTAAATATTTATGTAACAGTAAAGTATTTTTCAATTTGTATAGTACCATTAAATTTTTTTTTTTAATTTCTCCGATTTCCTATAAGGTAAACAGAGACACAAGATTTTAAAATGTACGGTCAGCTTACCATTAAGTCAAAAATACTTCACAATCCACTATATGTTTCCAGCAAATTGCTCTAGCTTTAATTAAGTTTCTTCGTGTTTTCTAGCCAATAAAGCATTTTTTTTTTGGCGCAGCTAGTGACCTTCAAAGTGGATATTTAATAGTCGAGGTTAAAAAGTTATTCCCAAACATAGCAGATGAACTCATAATTTTTAATTATAAATGCTTTGATGTATATAGCCTATTTGAACGTTATAAATGATTCAAGTATTTATATTACCACAAACTACGATGCAAATAAGTCGATGTAATGTGATTCCATGTACTCGTAATTTACTGGAAAGCCATGTACTCGTAATTTACTTTATCTTTTTCTGGAGGTTTATCCCCCAGTGAAAAAATTTAGAGGAATGGTCCAAGGTTAACTTGGTTGTCATTAAACTAAACCAATCCTTCGAATTTTAGCCAGCCTTATTAAAAAGAAAAAAAAGTTGATTAGGACCATCTATGTCACATACAACTGGAGCAAAATTCAATGGTTTGTTCGTTAAATTAAGCATAAAACATACGTCGCAAGCTTCATGTGGTTTGAAATCTGTCAAGAATATTAGGTAGCAAATGGTAAAACTAAAGCAATATTGAAAGTACTGTTCTGAGGCCAAAGCGCTCCTAACTCTTACTCTGTTCGCTTTTCATGTCGTATTTTACGCAGTCTTCAGCCAAATCGAGGACGTACGGTTGTTCGATTTTCGTACAACCATCTTCGAATTGCATAGCTCCTAATAGTATGGAAGATGGATAGGCCAATGAGTTCTGCACTCCATCAGGGGGACATAGTTGTGTTCATGTTCATCACAGATCGTAATCTGATGAGGAAAAATCTCTTTTGCATGCTGCCTCTATCGACATTCGAACACGGTACGCCAATTCAAACGCCAATGCTTAAACTAACTAAGCCATTTTGTCAGTAACAAAAATGGTTAGTCCTACTAAATTTGAGCGCAAACTGATTTTTTTTGTTGGTGAGAACCTCCATGACGCAAGCCCAAATTTTCAGCCCGGACTGGGCCAAATTGACGGACGCAACTTCAATTTGTAGTTGTTATAGTCGGTGATTTTTCGAAATTGATGTTAGAATTCTGTATTTTTAAACCACACTATAACTACAAATTAATTCAACAATTTATTGTAATTTTTAAGTGTCAATTTTTACGTAGTACAAAATTAGACTCAAATTACGAAAAAGTTGCAATATTCCTTTTTTTATTTCAATATGTCCAGATGGATATATACAACACAAACAAATAATAATTTGATGATTAGTAGAAGGGATCGGCTCAAAATCCCGAATTATAAAATTAAATTCCGCAAAATCCCGACAAAAAAAACCCGATTTTCAAGATCTCGACTTTCGAAATCCCGACTTTCAAAATCCCGATTTTCAAAATCCCGACTTTAAAAATCCCAATTTTCAAAATCCCGACTTTCAAAATCCCGATTTTGCTGAAACTTTAAAAAATATTAAATATTAAATTTTGTTATTTTATAGCTAAAAAATCAAAATTTAATATTAAATATTTTTTTATAACTACCTACTAGAGCAGGTGTCACTAATAACTTCTACATAATCCGCTCCTACGTGCGGCACGCAGTGCGACATATTTGCTGATCCCGGCTCCTACGGCCCCTGAAGTTCATTTATAAAGACCGTCGGAGGGCTAAGCGGAGGGGAGCGCAGCGACCTCCAGCTTGCCCGTGAGAGTTATCGAAGCCGTTAGCCTCTACAATTATTGCATTTCAAAATACCGGCCCGAGGGCGCCCGAATTTATAAAAAAAAAATTTAAATCGGGCTATTGAAAATCGGGATTTCGAAAATCGGGATTTTGAAAGTCGGGATTTTGAAAGTCGGGATTTTGAATGTCGGGATTTTGAAATTCGGGAAAACGAACCCAACCATGGGTTATTTCGCCACTCAGTGCCAAAGTGTTTGCTTAAAAGCTTTTCTATATCAGCCAATTTCTCTGGTTTTACCGATACACTCGATGGAACAACAGTTGGGGTCATTGAACCAATCATTCGATTCTTTTTCATAATACTCATACCTTTTCCTAAATCTGACTTATAAAATACTTCACCACGAACTAAGGCCTGTTTATTTGACTTTTTAATTACAACAATACGTTTTGATTCCTGAAATTTGAAGTGCCATTTCGCTGGAGGCTTTAAATAATTTCCAACTTCTTTTCTGAAATCGTACACTGGACATTCATCTTCCAGACTTATTGTTGTTCTAGGAATGCCCTGTTTCAGGAAATATCAGTTCAACACATTTTGTATAGTTGACGGTGCTATTTTATCAAGCCAAAAGGAAACCATTCCAACCAGGGTCGAATTCTTATTCTGTCCCCCACAACCATCACATACCAAACAAACAGTATTGATTCCATCAAAATTAAGATTAGATAACCTATGGTAAACTGCCAGAACTGTTTCATTTGATCCTTTTCGATGAACATTTTCCGTCCAATGATAGAGAAAAACATTTTTCTTTGTTAATTTGGAGTGACCATTTCCAACAACTATTCCAAATAGATACAAATATAGCTGTCTGCTATAATATGCGATCTGGTCTGGCACTTTGGGCAGAACCATATTTTTCTGCCAGTCAAACGAGAATGTTAGGAAATCGTCCCTAGTCTCATTGAGAAACTCGAAGAACGATTTTGCCCGTAGTTTATGTACACGCGTTTGAACCATAAGTTGATTTTTGTTAGCAATATCGTTCTCTGCCTTAATTTGTTCTTTAAACTTTAAACACGTGGAACACATATCTGTTCTCGGGGTTTTGAAACCCAAGTTGAATCTCGTACAAAAAATCATCCGAAAATAACTTTCTATGACCTGCATTTCATGATTTACAAGTTGATATTGCCTCCACATTTTCGCAATTGACAACTGCGATGGTAAGTACTGTCGTTTTGAAGTGGTTCCTCGATAAATGTGCATCTCAATTATATTGAACGACTTAATGAAATCCTCAACGGTTTTTCGCTCACCTTCAAATTTCTTATTACATCTATCACCTTCTCGTCTTTCCGTTGGTATGTTTAACACTTTCAAAAATACATTTTGACATACTGCCAGTGAATTATTGTTTCGCGATCGTATGTAATGCTGAATAGTTATCAACTTTCGGGGTCCATTTTGCACGCGATCTACTTATTTAGTCACATACATAGTAAAGTTATAAAAATGCGGGTAATTTTGTGAACTGCCTACTCCATTTTGAGGACATAATTTCATTTATAATAAGGAGAGCCGTCCAAATATGTTGAAAAATATTGCCTTCAAAAATATTCCCGATTGATCATTTATGTGTCCTCTTTTTGCACTTTTTAGCTTGCAAGATGCAGGAACTCTTCATTTGTGAGTCTGCGCTATAACATTTTACACAGGGTCTACACTATGCAAAATTGCTGAGATTTTCTCTCATGAGATTAAAATTATGAATGTATATGTGTAAGTATATTATACAATTTTTGAAACTCTCAGCAAATTACCAGAAGGCTATTTAACGAAAAAGTTATCATGAAATTTTTACGAAATGTCAACGCTACCAAATGAAATTGTCAGCTATACTGTTTTAACATAAAAATCTATAAATTGGTTGGCAATATTTATGGCTTTTCGACATTGGAAGAAATTATTTTATGAGACTAAAATGCCCAGTTATGATATTTGTTTGATAATTATTTATCAATATATTGGAAAAAAAACATACACATACATAAAATATCATGAGAGTGCCTCAGCGATTTTGCATAGTGTAGACCCCGTGTTACTTATATGCAAGTACTTCTTATCAAAACGCGACTATGCACTAATGCATTTTAACCACAACTAATTTTCCCGAACGACGTTTGACGTTTCACATTTTTCGCGCTAAAAAGGAATAAAATCGTTTTGCTCGAATGGAATAGAACGGTTTTGAAAATTTCTCATAGAAGGAATAAAGTTGATTTGCAACTGACCCTTTATTTTGAGTTTCGTTTTGAAAGTGAATACGATTGGTTTGACAAGACTAAATTGAATAATTTGATTTTGTTGTGCGAAAGGAACATAACCTCATAATCAACTTTTTTTTTTAAATTATGGAAGATATCGTTTTGCATCTAAGCTACGCACTTA
This sequence comes from Nephrotoma flavescens, assembly GCA_932526605.1. Taxonomy (NCBI): domain Eukaryota; kingdom Metazoa; phylum Arthropoda; class Insecta; order Diptera; family Tipulidae; genus Nephrotoma; species Nephrotoma flavescens. The sequence continues at coordinate 35,642,857 of OW052222.1, read as the reverse complement.
ATAAAATTATATTTATAAAGTTTTTATTATTTTAATATTTATTTATATAAGTTTTTATAGCTGCAAAAATATTAGAAACGTCTATCATGTCGGAATTGAAGATGAAGAATAATTTTCATTATATTTTTCTTTTATTTTTCTATTTTTTCGTAGATGGCAACTACGGTGCGCAATTTTCTTTTTATTTAATTTGCCCAACGTCGTATTTAATTGGTTGACAGAGCAGCGTACCCGTTCTCTTGCCGACGCTCGTTCACGGAATAGCCACAGTACTTCCCCTTCAGTGACAACGCTACTCTTCGTCGCCCTACCCCGATATAAATGTCTCAGGGTGCACTTGTCCTTCCTGCACTGATGATGGTATTTCCTCGAATTTAACATCTTCGGTTTTTGGAAATTCCTGGTTTAACGACATTTTTTTTCCTGATACCGCGTCAGGTTCGGTTTTCTTCGAATCTTGCATTGGGGGCGTGATCATCTTCGGCATCCTGAAGTAAGAACGTTGGCTTTAATCGATCTATAGAAACTAAGACTTCTTTGCCTCTTATTCCTAATTTAAAATTTTTTCAGGATGTACGAACGGTGTTTCTCTCGTATGTCTTGCAGTTTGAACCGGTTGTAATTCTGCATCCGTTCTTGCAGGCTGTAAATGAATTCGTGCTCGTTGTTATTGTTAGCTGATGTGATAAAAAATTCTCCAGGCAGTGAAATCGTTGTACCGTATACCATTTCCGAAATTGTTCCGCTTATATGATATAAAAACTGCTCCCATACCCAAGAGAATGGTTGGTATAACTTCCACCCATTTTTCAGCTGGATAACATTGGATAACAGCTGGATATTGTCCCGTTCGCTCCTGGGTGATATGCCGTTGTTCTTATTCGTTTGTGTCTGAATAGTCTTCCCAGTTCCTTAAAGAGTCCGTAGTAATTTTTCACGGCACTCCAAATCGATTAATCCAATTTTCGTAAATTGCTCGTACTACACTTTCCGATGTTATATCCGTCATTGATGTTGCCTCTATCCATCGCGAGAATTGATCTATACTTGTTACCAAGTAAATGTAACCTTGCGATTAGGTAGCGGACCTACTATATTTATATTGATGTGTTGAAAGCGACTGTCCGGCAGGACATATCTTCATAGAGGGCTTTTCTTATGTCTCGATATTTTTGCCTTTTGACATTTCACGTAGTATTTAGAAGCCTATACCCCTAGATCGGCTATATTGTGAAAATCGTTGAATATCTCCTGTCGTAAGATCTTCGGCAGATACGGTCGTATGTTTTCCTTTACTTCGCAAAATATGTTTCTATCACTACCGGGCAGCATATTATTGGTGTTAATTTCAAACTCATCAGGTTGTGCAAGTCCACAATTAGTTTAAGCTCGTCATAAACCTTTTGCAAATCCGCTAATTCATCGAGGTCCACAAGCTTTGGAGTGGAAATGGTTTCGATCCGGGATAAAGCAACCGCTACGACATTATCTTTTCCTGCAATTTGTCAAATATCCGTTGAAAATTGTTCTATATAGTCCAATTGGCGGAGTTGTCGTGAATGTTGTCGTTGATCCGTGTATATTATAAAATTCCGTCCTTCCAGCATAAGTTGAAAATGTTTTACTGCCGAAAATGAAACCAAAAATTCGCGGTCGTAGGCGCTATATTTTTGTTGTGTCACCGTTAACTTCCTCGAAAAAAAACTAAGCGGTACCCAATTTGTACCTGATATTTGCTGGACTACGTCTTTCATAGCATAATCGGACGCATCGACCATTAACGATAGTGGTTCTGTTAATGATGGCTGGGCTAGCTCCACCTTGCATTTTTCGACCGCATGTCTTGCTTTGGCAGTCCAGTTGACCTTTGTTTCATCATTCTTCTTGTTGCCCTCATGTACTCCAACAATGAAATCTGAATTTTTGCAGCGTCGCGTACAAATCAACAATAAAAATTAACTATTGCTAGAAATCGTCGCAAACCTTTAATATCGGTTGGTTGTTTATATTCCGCAATGGCAGCAACTTTAACATACAGTAGTTTTGTACCAGATTCGGATAATAAATGACCTAAAAATTTACCGTACTCTTGTCAAAAACAGATTTGGACATGTTGATTACAATCCCGTGTTCACTAAATCGATCGTATGTTTGGCGTAGGTGATCCATATGTTGTTCCTTGTTATCGGAATAAATCAACACATCATCCAGATACAGGAAAAAAAAAATCGAGGCTATTAGCTTTTTCTGTTTTAAATCCACGTGCAATCGGGAACGTCCCTAATTTGTTCATCTTAACATTATTTGCTGGTGGCATGGCACAAAAGTTGGCTCGCGTATCAATTAAAAAATGACAATTTGTAGAATTGTCAAACAAAATAAGGTGACTATTTAATAAATTCGGATCGCTAGTCGCCATGAGCGATCGTCTCTCTAGTTTTCCGAGTTATTTACAAAATTCACAAGGCGGGCGGCATTTAGTGGCCCTACTCCCAAGCTTGTAATGGCACCAGAAATTTTTGTACTCAGTACGCTTGCGAGGGGTTGACTGCGAACTGCTTTCATTTTGCACTCTACACCGGTGTACGGGAGCGGCTGCGCCCCATTTCAGTCATTTTTCTAGTCAGTGCGTCGATTTTCGCTTCCAACGATTATATAATAGAGTTTTCGGAATTTGAACCGGATTTATTTATTTTACCGCATATATTCACCTCCGACCCCTTTGTAACTTCCATAATACGATCTGCCATCGTAGCTAGCTTGCCCAAATCGTCGCCGCTATATGATAAAATCGCCTGCATTTGTGTAGATAATCGCTGAATCCAAAGTGATTTAAGAAACTCGCTACCGATTTTGGGTACTGCGAGCTGCCGCATTTCTCTCAAAAATATTTGCTTGCAATATTTGTTTCATTTGCTGCAGTGCTGCCATCCGAAACGCGTCATTTTGCCTCGTCGTTGTTGTTTTCGTTTCCACCAACCATTTTACGGTCACTTTAATTTACGTGGAAATAAATAATTTATGTGACGAACACGTGAATTTTTTTACTGGACATTTTTAATTCGATTTAAAAAAAATTATATACATAATTATATATGTTACCACAATAAAAACGTATTCGTTATAACGGGGTCACCATTTATGTGGCGGCGGTGGCGGGGTATACAGATCCTTTGAAAGCCCCAAACTTATTGTCTTTTCCTTCTTTTCATTCACCACACTGAATAAAATTATATTCATAAAGTTTTTATTATTTTATTATTTATTTATATAAGTTTTTATAGCTGCAAAAATATTAAAACGTTTATATCATGTCGGAATTGAAGATAAAGAATAATTTTCATTATATTTTTCTTTTATTTTCTATTTTTTCGTAGGCGGCAACTACTACGTCTAATTTTCTTTTTACTTAATTTGACGTTGGGTCGTATTTAATTGGTTGACAGAGCAGCGTACCCGCGTATACTCGCTGAACGAGCGTCCCACAGGGGATTAATTGGATTTTCGGAAGTTTATCGGAGATTACTTGGATTACCCCGATTACGCTAATCGTGTCGCTTGTCGTTTCAAGTGAATCTTTTAATATGAAGTCATAGTCACCTGCCTTACAAACATATCTAATAGGTTTATTATCGTAGTCACTTCAAACGACAATCGGCATATTTTATGTTTTTTTTAGTCACTTCAAAATTACACTCAACTCGAAATGACAGTTTTTATTGAATTTTGCTCTCAAGTCACTTACCGGCATAGCAACTGGCTAATTTTTCATACAAATAGCAAATTTTTTGTTGTCGACGATCGACTCGACTAGCGTAATCGGGGTGAAACACCGAGTAATTCCGTTGTTATAGGTCAAGTGCTCGTAATCGTTTACACAAGTTTTTCAGGAAATTCGACAGAATTTCAGAAAAATTCTGTCTGAAATTATCTCAATATTTAGTCGTGTGAATCACGCCTCACAGGTGATTCCCGAGCAATTTTGACTATAATTCCGGCGGTATATGTCGAGCTCTCGTGATAATTTCAAATATAATTTTTGTGCCATAATCTCTCAGTTTATAGTCAAAACTTCAAACAAATATTTACATAAACAACAAATTAAAATTTCGATCTGAAGATTCTTGCTAGGTTCATGGTGGTCAATAAAGTAGTGCCAATTGAATTTCCACACTGTCGTTTTCAGCTTAGGGTTATCTAGGCTTCCCAACAATTAAAGAGCTATTTTAAAAATACATAAAAGTAATATTTATATTTTCGTGCTGAAATGCTATAAATGTCATAACAGATTATCATGACACATGTTACTGTCTCAGCACTGATATTTTTTCGGGCTGGGACACAAAGTATGTACAGTCAGAAACATTCAGATGTATATGGCATATCTTTTTTATTAAAGTGTCGAAATTTAATAAGAAAATTAAATTTTTTCAGGATTTTTTTTAAAATCTTAGTTTATTTATTATTTTAGACAGTAAATGCAAAAAATAACAAAATAAATATTAATTTGAAGATCATAAAACTTACGAACATTCAGTTGTATACGAGGGGTATAATAAAACTCAATTTTATTTTATTGTTAAGAAAAACACATGTATATTTTTTTAAAATATTTTGTTGGATTCCCTGTGTTTTTTATAATAGCCTTTAATCGATCTAGCATCGATTCTACATGTTTTTGTTGTTTTTATAGGAGCTTTATGCCATTCTTCAATCATAGCTCATTTTAATTGGTTTTTTTGTTGAATTGAATGATTTTCTTTTATTTTGCTTTTGAGATACTCCCACAGATTTTCAATTGGATTGAGATCTGGCCTTGAGGGGGGGGGGGGAGATGGGTTAGTCCCAATTACTTTTGGACACTTGAAAAGACACAACATTCTAACAATCCATGCTTTATGTTTTGGATAATTGTCCTTATAAAAAGGAAAAGTATTTTCTATATCCAGTTTTCGAGTCGATCCTTTTAAATTCTTCTTTAAAATGTTTAAATATTTTTCCTTGTCTATAATCCCATCCAAAAATTTCAAATTTCTAACTCCTTTATGACCCATAGCACCCCAGAACATTACCCTATTTCCACCGTGTTTAAACGTTGGGCATACACTTCTAACATTAAACTCTTCATCACATTTTATTCAAACTTTTTCTTGCCTTCTACGATTTTGAAACAAAGTAAATTGACTTTCATCGACAAAAATCACATTTTTCCAAAATTCAATACTTTCATTTTTATATGTTAAGGCAAAATCTACTCTTCTTTTTATTTTCTGTATTAATAAAAAGTTTTTTCCTCGCTATACGTGAAAAATAACAATTTTTCCTTAAAATTTTTTTAACTTTAATTGGATTTATACTTTTACCATTAAACCTGAAGAGCATTTTAGTTAATTCCACTGCAGTTAACTTAATGAACTTTGCATCTGAAGGTGATATTTTTCTCGGACCTTTTGTGCTGGGTGTATTTTCTGTTCTGACTTATTTAAAATGCCGATCACAAACGTTTTATACTGTTGATTTACAAATGTTAAGTATTATGGCAATTTCAATCAATGATTTCCCTTTTCTTTGGTAGAAAATCGTGGTGGAATAGGCACTACAAATTATAACTCAAGTGTTTTCAGTATGCTCAAGTGTTTTTCCGTGAACTCAAATACAACTGAATGTTTGTAAGTTTTATGATCTTTAAATTAATACTAGAGGGTAAATCCTTTTTTGTTTGTTTTTATTTTGTTATTTTTTTGCTTTTACTGTCTAAAATAATAAATAAACTAAGATTATAAAAAAATTCTGAAAAAATTTCACTTTCTTATTAAATTTCGACACTTTAATAAAAAAACATATGCCATATACATCTGAATGTTTCTGACTGTACATCCAGAAAATTAAGTTTACCAATAGGATGTATACAAAATATTTTGGCAATAATTTTCGAAAAGTAATCGAAAATTAAATAATCGAAAGTAATCAAAAAAAAAAATCAAAAATTAATCAATAGTAATCAAAAGTAATGAAAAGTGTTCAAACGTAATCAAAGGTAATCAAAATAATCAAAAAAAAAAAAATCAAAAATTAATCAAAAACAAATCAAAAGTAATCAATAGTATTTAAAAGTAATCAAAAGTAATCAAAAATTAATCAAAAGTAACCAAAGATAAAAAAGTAATCAAAGAAATCAAAAGTATCCAAAAGCCATCAAAAGTAATCAAAAATAATCAAAAGTAATCAAAAGTTATCAAAAATTAATCAAAATTAATCAAAAAAATCAAAAGTAAACAAAAATAATAAATAGTAATCAAAAGTAAACAAAAGTAATCAAAAGCTATCAAAATATAATGAAAAATTAATCAAAGTAATTAAAAGTAATCAAGAATTTAAAAAATAATTCATCAAACATTAGTTATAGTAATCAAAAGTAACCAAAAAATTTCAAAAGTAGCCAAAATTAATCAAAATTAATCAAAAGAATTCAAAAGTCATCTAAAGTAAACAATAAATTAATCAAAAGTAATGAAAAGTAATTAAAAGAAATAAAAAAAATTAAAAATAATTAAAAGTAACCAAAAATTATGAAATCGAGAAAAATCAGATCGTTATTCGGCCGCTTTAAGCTTTGTATTATATAATTCAACCAAAATACATATTTTTGCCGATAATAAATTTTTATTGAAATATCCAAAATTTTAAGTGTTACAATACAAAAAAAAAATATGTTTAAGTGAGTGAAAAGATCACTGGTTCTAAACTCGTTCCGCGTTCCATATCGGTATCACACAGCAGACACCTATAACACCGGGTTGTCCGCATTAAAACTAAACTGGGCGAAATACTTCGGCCAAGATTTGTTTTGTACCTTCTAAATCTGTTGAGTCAATGGGCACGGGATATCCAGGATCATTATCGAAAGCTGAAAAAAAACATAGAATAATTGAATTTGTATATAGCATATTATATTATTAGAAATTGGAATTAATTTTGTGATTAAAATTTACTTACCATTTCCAGTACAATCATTACATATTAGTATTAGACCGCTGATTTCTCGTTTGTTTATATTTCATTACATATTTTCAATTCCAATATCCGGTATTACCGATCTTTACAAATATTAATATAAATTATCATGGCGGATGCAGTTTATTTGATCATTGGCATTTTTAGTATGAAGAACTACAAACATTCATAATAGCTCGTTCACATTTAATGTGGCAAAACCGCTAGTAAGCAACAAATTTTGGACAATACAAAAATATGTATGATCAGAATCAATAAAATGTAACTGTATAACGATTCCTTTCTCAATCAATTGGTTTCTTTATCGTTTAATTAAACATTTGGAAACACATTCGCTCCTTATAGGCATATTCCTATTACTGATTCTAATAACAAAGAAGCACGGAGAAAACTATGTAGTCGGTACAACATGCTTACTTCAATAATAACATCACTAATGTAGAGACACGAGATTAATGGTTCATCCAGATTCTATTGATCCAGATTGTTGAATCACTTCCTGCATGTAATAATTTAAATAACATTTTATTTGTGTAATATTGCAATAAATGGACAAGAGAAATTTTATAAAATATACTCAATTTGTAATCGATTATTTTACAAAATTTTATATATAATAAAAATATTCACTTCGTGCATGTAATAACTTGATCAATGAATAAATTGCACGCAATTAGCACTTTGATCCATCTGAGTTTATATACATAGTCAACCCGACAAAATCTGATAACAATTACTTGTAACTATTATTGATTCACTTCCTGCATGAAATTGTTTAAATAATGCTTTATTTTGGTAATTATTGTAATAAATGGATCAGAGAAATTTTATAAAATATACTTAATTTGTAAACGGTCATTTTACAAAATTTGTTCCATAATCATTAATATTCACTTCGTGCATGTAATAACAGGAGTAAAGTTTATATTACACGCAATATACACTTCGATCCATCTAGGTTTATATACCCAATCGACCTGACAAAATTTGATAACAATTACTTGTAACTACAGTAAATATTCACCTATTGCATTTTTTCTGAATCCATTTTCTCAAAAATCGTACGGTAATCGAATAATTATGCGTTTCGTGAATTTGGTATACCATTTTAAATATTTTGTTTTAACTTAAATTTTGAAAAAATATTGGTTAATTGTCTGAAGTAGTCAACACTTTTTTTGCGACAAGTATCGATGTTTTTTTGTTTTTAGAATTTTATGTTTTGATGAATTTTTTTATGTTTGGAGGAAGCATACCTTATTTATTTTTTATTTGAATTAATGAATAAAACTTATTTATTTAAAAGTTTTAGTTTTATTCTTATTTTAATTTTTTTTCAATAATCAAAACCAAACCAAAATTTTAAAAATACATACAACCGAAACCAAAACCAAAACCAAAAATTGAACCAGAAAGCGAACCAACCTTAAATACAAATTGGTTTCCAGCCCTAGTAAATATTCAAGTATTGGGTTTTTTCTGAATCTATTTGCTCAAAAATTTTGCGGTAAATGAATAATTATGCGAGTCATGAATTTAATATACCATTTTAAATATTTTGTTTTAAAATAAATTTTGAACAAAGAGTATGCATGTATACATAGTAAAATGGTTTACAAGCACATATACACATTTTTATATTTTTGGTTATTAATGTGCATATTCATAGTAGAGTAACTTGAATCCGGTAGCTTCATCGTTTTTTCCCCGTTTACCTACAAAACCGGCTTTATCGCGGATTCTTTTTTAAACTAAAATTATTGTAGATTCAAAAATTTCAACACACCAACTCAAACAAAAATGAAATAAAAAAAAAAGTCAAGGTAATTTTTTTTATTTTTGATTTTGTTTTTGAACCGTGCACATCACAAAACAAAAATTTTAATTGTATTAAAAATTTGATTTCGAATAATAAAAAAATTAAATTAAACTTAATTAAATGATTAATAAAATTATTATTTTGTTATCATTTTACACAAACAAATAAAAAATTATAAAAGGTACCGAATTCAAATAAAATGTGTGTGGACGTAAAGGGTATAATCCATAAAAGTTACCGGATTCAAGTTACCGTAGTATGGATATGTACAACTCATAGAGAAAGACAAAACAAAAATATTGCGTTATGTGTGTAGTTGCATTATGCGAAATATTGCCTTATCTGAATATGCAAGAAGCTGATTTTTACTGTATTGTTGATTCACTTCCTGCATGAAATAATTTAAATAACATTTTATTTGTGTAAATATTGCAATAAATGAATCAAAAAAATTTATGAAACATACTCAACTCGTAAACGGTGGTTTTACAAAATTTTTAATCTATGTAATACTTATATTCACTTCGTGCATGTAATAATATGATTAATGTTAAGATTGAACGGAATTAGCACTCTGATCCATCTAAGTTTATACACCCAATCGACCCGACAAAATTTGATAACAAATACTTATAACTATTGTTGATTCACTTCCTGCATGTAATAATTTAAATAACATTTTATTTGTGTAAATATTACAATAAATGGACAAGAGAACTTCAGTAAAATATACTCAATTTGTAAACGGTAATTTTACAAAATTTCTAACTTAATCAATAATATTCACTTCTTGCAAGTAATGTAATTGATTAATGTTTAGATTGCACGCAATAAGCTCTCTAAGTTTAAATACCCAAACAATCAGACAAAATTTGATAACAATTACTTGTAAAATTGTTGATTTCCTTCATGCATGTTATAATTTAAATAAAATTTTATTTGTGTAAATATTACAATAAATGTGTCACAGAAATTTTATAAAATATACTCAATTTGTAAACGGTTATTTTACAAAATTTGTACCATAATCAATAATATTCACTTGGTGCATGTAATAACTAGATTAATGTTTAGATTGCACGCAATAAGCACTTTGATCCATCTGAGTTTATACACCCAAGCAACCCGACAAAAGTTGATAACAATTACTTGTAACTATTGATGATTCACTTCCTGCATGTAATAATTTAAATAACATTTTATTTGTGTAAATATTGCAATAAATGTGTCAGAAAATTTTTATAAAATATACTCAATTTGTAAACGGTTATTTTACAAAATTTATACCATGATCAATAATATTCACTTCGTGCATGTAATAACTTGACTACTGCAAAGATTGCACGCAATATGCACTTTGATCCATCTAATTTTATATACCCAATCGACCCGAAAAAACTTGATAACAATTACTTGTAACTATAGTTGATTCACTTCCTGCATGTTATAAAATAAATAACATTTTATTTGTGTAATATTGCAATAAATGGACAAGAGAAATTCAGTAAAATATACTTAATTTATAAACGGTTATTTTCCCAAATTTGTTCAATAATCATTAATATTCACTTCGTGCATGTAATAACATGATTAATGATTAGATTGTACACAACATGCACTTCGATCCATCTGAGTTTATATACCCAATCGACCCGACAAAATGTATATCAATTACTTGTAACTATTGTTGAATCACTTCCCGCATGTAAAAAATTGCCACAGAAATATCCAATATTGAATATTTGGACTAAAATTGGTCCACTATAACATGCACAGCTTTTTTGGTAGGACGATTATTACGATCAAAAATTGTTATAGTGCTCTTAAAGTTAGTAAACAAGCGACTCAGAATTGCGGTAGTATTTTTAGATAATTTCCAAACCTGAATGAACGTGATAATTTCCAAACGTGAACTTTACCTCGAAATGTTGACCGTGAGTTGACAGATCATTAAAAATATTCAAGGGTGCGTTCGTATTTAAATGCAATTAGAGAACCCAATGTGTGTAAAATTGTAATTTTTTTTATTAGCTGAAGTAGATTAGATTTGATATTTCTTTGACTTTGAAAACAAATTAATTTAAAGTTTTTGCTTTAAAGCTGTCTCGACCATAATTTCATAAATTTTGAGCCAAATTTTTTTCAGCTTTATAAACGTCAAGGGGTTCGTTTTACTAAATTTGAGCGAGAATTGGAAATTTTTTTATTAGATGTATAAGATTGAAGCCTACACAAGCCTTGCAAATTTTAACTAGAAATAGAAGTGCTATTGTTCGATTTGATGTTGAAACGTTTTACAAATATCAATTGCTCACTAAAATGAAGTTGTTCACAATATATAACCTAGTACGAAACACTCACACCAACCATGGTTATTGAAATGTGAACCACAATGAAAACCACAGTGAACTGCTGCTTAATTCTGTATACTCAGTCATGCTCATAAATTCACATTTAAAACGGGCATTTTATTCTCACAACAATCGAAGAAAAATCCCATAGGATTAGCTTCTGCTGTCCAAATCAGAAAAATTGTCATATCTGAGGTACCACCCATAGGCAATATTAATCCAGAAAATTTTATAACACTTACTAGACCTGGCGCGAAGTAACTAGTATTTATAGAAATCTAGACGGCAACCACAATTGTGCGAGGCCTGAAAAATCTTTATGAACCGATGAATCGATGCGGATGAACATAGCGCTTAACAAAGAAGAATGTGATTCAAATTTTAATTTAGACGCACGACCTAGAAAATATTATTTTGTTCCGGTTGATCCTACCTTACAAAGTCAGCACTTATTAGTATCTTATTTCGCGATTAATCATATCAACCAACGATCGTAAAGTGAATCTGCTCAGCCACACACTATACATGGTACAAGTTAAAAACAAAATGCTAAAATCAAATAACTTCGAAAATTAATCAAAATTTATTCATTCCAAAAATGTTACCTCCCTGGATTCGGTGATACAATCTCCATTGTAGTACACAAACCCGGATAAGCCGGATTACAACCAGTTTGACATTCTGAACAAGCAGCACCCTTTCGATAAGCCGGCTCACCGATTAAATTCGCAAAATTGTAATTACAAGCCAGCAGTAGCGTATTCCAATTCCTACCATTCATATAACTCTGAAACGTTGAGGCGGCACATCCAACTCTTCCAATTTTATCATGAATTAGTGCCGTAAAATGCCCTATCATTGGTGCTGTTGTTAATCTCCGTTTTAATAAATCCGTATCGTCTTGTGTCGCAAATTGGTATTCATTAAACCACTCGGAAATTAATCGATGTATTATATCAGTCGATTGCAGTGTGCGTCCGGTCGTATAATATATTCCTAAATTTTGTCCAGACCATCGAAATTGATCAGTATTATGACACAGGTCATGCTCCATTTTACATGTTTTTACATTCAGCTCGGCCAATTGTGCCAACTCATTATCCCATTGTAGTGTTTGCATTCGTGCGGCGGTTGCAAATCCAGACAACTGTCCAAGTGCAAATAAACTTCTAAGCTGATTATGTAGATTGACTAAATATTCTTGGCCACTTGAAGTCATTGGTAATATATTTGCTTTTATACAGTGCTGTGCGAATTGCTGCATGCAGAAAGAAAATTGAACAAATTTAACTGATTTTTTTTAAAGACAAACAGACATCTTACATACGTATTCTGGCATGCAATGTGCTTTGCCCGGTTCAAATTTTCACATAAACTTTGATTACAATAATTTTGTTGACCAGACACTAAACAAACTAAATTAATCGCGTAAATTATTTTTGAAAACATACTGGACACAATGCGTACACTAACAACAGGTATAATAGCCAGAAAGGAACTGATAAATTTTTACATTTCTCGCATAAACACGACTAAGTGGTTTGGCAATGCGTTAACTTATAAACGCCGTTCAATATTAATTTTATTATGATTATGATTAGTTTTGGGTCGGAGATACTTCTAACAATGCCATTCAAATTACATAATTTAAGAATACAGACTACATAACTCAAAATTTGATAATTTGGAATATTTCCGGTGTTTAGTAACACGTGAGTAAATTAGCGCTTGGTCATTATTTATTTAGCGCAGCACATGCGTACAATTTGTTGTAAAGCAAACACAATTAGTTAAGTCACAAAATGTTAATTAGTTGACCCTCTGGGCTTGACCTTCTCTTATACATTATTAACTTAAATAAATCAAGTTAGTAGCAAATGCAATTTTCCATTCGATTTTAGCTAAATTATGTTTTAATTTTGAATTCTAGATCAAACATAATAACTCGTTTGATGTACAAGTTAGATGTTCAGCTAAAGTTGACTCACCTAATGAATAATTCAAAAGCGAGTATTAAACACACACATAGCTAGGTTTGCCAGATTTTTTGGCAATTTAATTTCATGGCAGGATACACACGAACTAATTTAGCTGACTTTATCGGTAAGCGTCCGGTTCTCCGAGAATTAATAAACAACACAATTTTTAGAAGTAGGATACGCTAGCACGGTTCTTTCTCCAGTTTATTGCTGGTCTTCTTACTTTACTCTTCCACTTTTACTTCTACTCTAACGAGATGCATATTATGTCATTAGGCCGTTTTCTTAGGGTGTACAATATTCACTTTCGCTTTTTTACTTCATCAATTACGATCTGTTTTATTTGCTGCAAAAAAAATTCGTTAGTGCTTTTGTTTGGCTAGAAGATTCTTATCAGCCGCCTAAGGCTATTGTTTACAAATACCTGTATTAATCTTGTAATATTTTGCATTAATTTCCATTGACATCAGTACTGATTTCACATAGGTATTCAAAACTTTGTGTTTCTTAGCAGATTTTAAGAGCATATTGAAGTAAATATTCTGATTTGTAATGCAGTGGCTCATATCTTCTTTTGTTAGAACTGTTTTCACAACACAGACGTTTGGAAAGCGCCCTTGTTTGACGTTTTGTATTTTGAACTCATTCTACCAGGAATGAGCAATTATTGGAAAATAAAGTACAAAAAGTTTTCAATTACATAAATCAGCAAGGCTAACCATCAAGCATGTCAGCCTTACCGAAGTTTGTAATTGAAAATTTTTTCTTCTGAATTTCCCAAATATGGCTCATTCCTGGCAGTATATTCCGGCCCCTATACATAATTTTGCGCCATATTTCTGGCCAATGCGACCGTATATCAATTATTTACGGCATGTACCGTCAAAATTAGGAAAAATAATTCTCATCGTATTTTTTGCAAAAATGCCTGATGGTTGTTAGCCTTACTTATTTTTGTAATTGAAAATTTTTTGTTCTGGATTTCCCAATTATGGCTCGTTCCTGGTAGAATAGGCAATTTTAAATAGAACAACGTTGAAAGTTTACTAAATTAATGTCTCGTTTGCCTCTAATTCGCTTTTGGAAAATAATTTTATCCACATATCGGCTTAAATGATTATTAGGCTCCCACACAAATATTCCAGCCCCTATACATAATTTTGCGCCATATTTCTGGCCAATGATACCGTATCAATGATTTACGGCATTTACTGCCAAAATTGGGAACCATAATTCTCATCGTATTTTTTTGCAAAAATGCCTGATGGTTAGCCTTACTTATTTTTGTAATTGAAAATTTTTTGTTCTGGATTTCCCAATTATGGCTTATTCCTGGTAGTATAGGCAATTTTAAATAGAACAACGTTGAAAGTTTACTAAATTAATGTCTCGTTTGCCTCTAATTCGCTTTTGGAAAATAACATTTTCCACATATCGGCTTAAATGATTATTAGGCTCCCACACAAATATTCCAGCCCCTATACATAATTTTGCGCCATATTTCTGGCTAATGAGACCACATTAAGGATTTACGGCATTTACTGCCAAAATTGGGAACCATAATTCTCATCGTATTTTTTTGCAAAAATGCCTGATGGTTAGCCTTACTTATTTTTGTAATTGAAAATTTTTTGTTCTGGATTTCCCAATTATGGCTCATTCCTGGTAGTATAGGCAATTTTAAATAGAACAACGTTGAAAGTTTAGTAAATTAATGTCTCGTTTGCCTCTAATTCGCTTTTGGAAAATAACATTTTCCACATATCGGCTTAAATGATTATTAGGCTCCCACACAAATATTCCAGCCCCTATACATAATTTTGCGCCATATTTCTGGCCAATGATACCGTATCAATGATTTGCGGCATGTATCGCAAACATTGGGAACCATAATTCTCATCGTATTTTTTTGCAAAAATGCCTGATGAGCCTTACTTATTTTTGTAATTGAAATTTTTTGTTCTGGATTTCCCAATTATGGCTCATTCCTGGTAGTATAGACAATTTTAAATAGAACAACGTTGAAAGTTTACTAAATTAATGTCTCGTTTGCCTCTAATTCGCTTTTGGAAAATAACATTTTCCACATATCGGCTTAAATGATTATTAGGCTCCCACACAAATATTCCAGCCCCTATACATAATTTTGTGCCATATTTCTGGCTAATGAGACCACATCAATGATTTACGGCATTTACTGCCAAAATTGGGAACCATAATTCTCATCGTATTTTTTTGCAAAAATGCCTGATGGTTAGCCTTACTTATTTTTGTAATTGAAAATTTTTTGTTCTGGATTTCCCAATTATGGCTCATTCCTTGTAGTATAGGCAATTTTAAATAGAACAACGTTGAAAGTTTACTAAATTAATGTCTCGTTTGCCTCTAATTCGCTTTTGGAAAATAACATTTTCCACATATCGGCTTAAATGATAATTTGGCTCCCACACAAATATTCCAGCCCCTATACATAATTTTGCGCCATATTTCTGGCTAATGAGACCACATTAAGGATTTACGGCATTTACTGCCAAAATTGGGAACCATAATTCGCATCGTATTTATTTGCAAAAATGCCTGATGGTTAGCCTTACTTATTTTTGTAATTGAAATTTTTTTGTTCTGGATTTCCCAATTATGGCTCATTCCTGGTAGTATAGGCAATTTTAAATAGAACAACGTTGAAAGTTTACTAAGTTAATGTCTCGTTTGCCTCTAATTCGCTTTTGGAAAATAACATTTTCCACATATCGGCTTAAATGATTATTAGGCTCCCACACAAATATTCCAGCCCCTATACATAATTTTGCGCCATATTTCTGGCTAATGAGAACACATTAAGGATTTACGGCATTTACTGCCAAAATTGGGAACCATAATTCTCATCGTATTTTTTTGCAAAAATGCTTGATGGTTAGCCTTACTTATTTTTGTAATTGAAAATTTTTTGTTCTGGATTTCCCAAGTATGGCTCATTCCTGGTAGTATAGGCAATTTTAAATAGAACAACGTTGAAAGTTTACTAAATTAATGTCTCGTTTGCCTCTAATTCGCTTTTGGAAAATAACATTTTCCACATATCGGCTTAAATGATTATTAGGCTCCCACACAAATATTCCAGCCCCTATACATAATTTTGTGCCATATTTACTGCCAAAATTGGGAACCATAATTCTCATCGTATCTTTTTGCAAAAATGCCTGATGGTTAGCCTTACTTATTTTTGTAATTGAAAATTTTTTGTTCTGGATTTCCCAATTATGGCTCATTCCTGGTAGTATAGGCAATTTTAAATAGAACAACGTTGAAAGTTTACTAAATTAATGTCTCGTTTGCCTCTAATTCGCTTTTGGAAAATAATATTTTCCACATATCGGCTTAAATGATTATTAGGCTCCCACACAAATATTCCAGCCCCTATACATAATTTTGTGCCATATTTCTGGCTAATGAGACCACATTAAGGATTTACGGCATTTACTGCCAAAATTGGGAACCATAATTCTCATCGTATTTTTTTGCAAAAATGCCTGATGGTTAGCCTTACTTATTTTTGTAATTGAAAATTTTTTGTTCTGGATTTCCCAATTATGGCTTATTCCTGGTAGTATAGGCAATTTTACATAGAACAACGTTGAAAGTTTACTAAATTAATGTCTCGTTTGCCTCTAATTCGCTTTTGGAAACTAACATTTTCCACATATCGGCTTAAATGATTATTAGGCTCCCACACAAATATTCCAGCCCCTATACATAATTTTGCACCATATTTCTGGCTAATGAGACCATATCAATGATTTACGGCATTTACTGCCAAAATTGGGAACCATAATTCTCATCGTATTTTTTTGCAAAAATGCCTAATGGTTAGGTTAGCCTTACTTATTTTTGTAATTGAAAATTTTTTGTTCTGGATTTCCCAATTATGGCTCATTCCTGGTAGTATAGGCAATTTTAAATAGAACAACGTTGAAAGTTTACTAAATTAATGTCTCGTTTGCCTCTAATTCGCTTTTGGAAAATAACATTTTCCACATATCGGCTTAAATGATTATTAGGCTCCCACACAAATATTCCAGCCCCTATACATAATTTTGTGCCATATTTCTGGCCAATGATACCGTATCAATGATTTACGGCATTTACTGCCAAAATTGGGAACCATAATTCTCATCGTATTTTTTTGCAAAAATGCCTGATGAGCCGTACTTATTTTTTTAATTGAAAATTTTTTGTTCTGGATTTCCCAATTATGGCTCATTCCTGGTAGTATAGGCAATTTTACATAGAACAACGTTGAAAGTTTACTAAATTAATGTCTCGTTTGCCTCTAATTCGCTTTTGGAAAATAACATTTTCCACATATCGGCTTAAATGATTATTAGGCTCCCACACAAATATTCCAGCCCCTATACATAATTTTGTGCCATATTTCTGGCTAATGAGACCACATTAAGGATTTACGGCATTTACTGCCAAAATTGGGAACCATAATTCTCATCGTATTTTTTTGCAAAAATGCCTGATGGTTAGCCTTACTTATTTTTGTAATTGAAAATTTTTTGTTCTGGATTTCCCAATTATGGCTCATTCCTGGTAGTATAGGCAATTTTAAATAGAACAACGTTGAAAGTTTACTAAATTAATGTCTCGTTTGCCTCTAATTCGCTTTAGGAAAATAACATTTTCCACATATCGGCTTAAATGATTATTAGGCTCCCACACAAATATTCCAGCCCCTATACATAATTTTGTGCCATATTTCTGGCTAATGAGACCACATTAAGGATTTACGGCATTTACTGCCAAAATTGGGAACCATAATTCTCATCGTATTTTTTTGCAAAAATGCCTGATGGTTAGCCTTACTTATTTTTGTAATTGAAAATTTTTTGTTCTGGATTTCCCAATTATGGCTCATTCCTGGTAGTATAGGCAATTTTAAATAGAACAACGTTGAAAGTTTACTAAATTAATGTCTCGTTTGCCTCTAATTCGCTTTAGGAAAATAACATTTTCCACATATCGGCTTAAATGATTATTAGGCTCCCACACAAATATTCCAGCCCCTATACATAATTTTGTGCCATATTTCTGGCTAATGAGACCACATTAAGGATTTACGGCATTTACTGCCAAAATTGGGAACCATAATTCTCATCGTATTTTTTTGCAAAAATGCCTGATGGTTAGCCTTACTTATTTTTGTAATTGAAAATTTTTTGTTCTGGATTTCCCAATTATGGCTCATTCCTGGTAGTATAGGCAATTTTAAATAGAACAACGTTGAAAGTTTACTAAATTAATGTCTCGTTTGCCTCTAATTCGCTTTTGGAAAATAACATTTTCCACATATCGGCTTAAATGATTATTAGGCTCCCACACAAATATTCCAGCCCCTATACATAATTTTGTGCCATATTTCTGGCCAATGATACCGTATCAATGATTTACGGCATTTACTGCCAAAATTGGGAACCATAATTCTCATCGTATTTTTTTGCAAAAATGCCTGATGAGCCTTACTTATTTTTTTAATTGAAAATTTTTTGTTCTGGATTTCCCAATTATGGCTCATTCCTGGTAGTATAGGCAATTTTACATAGAACAACGTTGAAAGTTTACTAAATTAATGTCTCGTTTGCCTCTAATTCGCTTTTGGAAAATAACATTTTCCACATATCGGCTTAAATGATTATTAGGCTCCCACACAAATATTCCAGCCCCTATACATAATTTTGCGCCATATTTCTGGCTAATGAGACCATATCAATGATTTACGGCGTTTACTGCCAAAATTGGGAACCATAATTCTCATCGTATTTTTTTGCAAAAATGCCTGATGGTTAGCCTTACTTATTTTTGTAATTGAAAATTTTTTGTTCTGGATTTCCCAATTATGGCTCATTCCTGGTAGTATAGGCAATTTTAAATAGAACAACGTTGAAAGTTTACTAAATTAATGTCTCGTTTGCCTCTAATTCGCTTTAGGAAAATAACATTTTCCACATATCGGCTTAAATGATTATTAGGCTCCCACACAAATATTCCAGCCCCTATACATAATTTTGTGCCATATTTCTGGCCAATGATACAGTATCAATGATTTACGGCATTTACTGCCAAAATTGGGAACCATAATTCTCATCGTATTTTTTTGCAAAAATGCCTGATGGTTAGCCTTATTTATTTTTATAATTGAAAATTTTTTGTTCTGGATTTCCCAATTATGGCTCATTCCTGGTAGTATAGGCAATTTTAAATAGAACAACGTTGAAAGTTTACTAAATTAATGTCTCGTTTGCCTCTAATTCGCTTTTGGAAAATAACATTTTCCACATATCGGCTTAAATGATTATTAGGCTCCCACACAAATATTCCAGCCCCTATACATAATTTTGCGCCATATTTCTGGCCAATGATACCGTATCAATGATTTGCGGCATGTATCGCAAACATTGGGAACCATAATTCTCATCGTATTTTTTTGCAAAAATGCCTGATGAGCCTTACTTATTTTTGTAATTGAAATTTTTTGTTCTGGATTTCCCAATTATGGCTCATTCCTGGTAGTATAGACAATTTTAAATAGAACAACGTTGAAAGTTTACTAAATTAATGTCTCGTTTGCCTCTAATTCGCTTTTGGAAAATAACATTTTCCACATATCGGCTTAAATGATTATTAGGCTCCCACACAAATATTCCAGCCCCTATACATAATTTTGTGCCATATTTCTGGCTAATGAGACCACATCAATGATTTACGGCATTTACTGCCAAAATTGGGAACCATAATTCTCATCGTATTTTTTTGCAAAAATGCCTGATGGTTAGCCTTACTTATTTTTGTAATTGAAAATTTTTTGTTCTGGATTTCCCAATTATGGCTCATTCCTGGTAGTATAGGCAATTTTAAATAGAACAACGTTGAAAGTTTACTAAATTAATGTCTCGTTTGCCTCTAATTCGCTTTTGGAAAATAACATTTTCCACATATCGGCTTAAATGATTATTAGGCTCCCACACAAATATTCCAGCCCCTATACATAATTTTGCGCCATATTTCTGGCCAATGATACCGTATCAATGATTTGCGGCATGTATCGCAAACATTGGGAACCATAATTCTCATCGTATTTTTTTGCAAAAATGCCTGATGGTTAGCCTTACTTATTTTTGTAATTGAAAAGTTTTTGTTTTGGATTTCCCAATTATGGCTCATTCCTGGTAGTATAGGCAATTTTAAATAGAACAACGTTGAAAGTTTACTAAATTAATGTCTCGTTTGCCTCTAATTCGCTTTTGGAAAATAAAATTTTCCACATATCGGCTTAAATGATTATTAGGCTCCCACACAAATATTCCAGCCCCTATACATAATTTTGTGCCATATTTCTGGCCAATGATACAGTATCAATGATTTACGGCATTTACTGCCAAAATTGGGAACCATAATTCTCATCGTATTTTTTTGCAAAAATGCCTGATGGTTAGCCTTACTTATTTTTATAATTGAAAATTTTTTGTTCTGGATTTCCCAATTATGGCTCATTCCTGGTAGTATAGGCAATTTTAAATAGAACAACGTTGAAAGTTTAGTAAATTAATGTCTCGTTTGCCTCTAATTCGCTTTTGGAAAATAACATTTTCCACATATCGGCTTAAATTATTATTAGGCTCCCACACAAATATTCCAGCCCCTATACATAATTTTGTGCCATATTTCTGGCTAATGAGACCACATTAAGGATTTACGGCATTTACTGCCAAAATTGGGAACCATAATTCTCATCGTATTTTTTTGCAAAAATGCCTGATGGTTAGCCTTACTTATTTTTGTAATTGAAAAGTTTTTGTTCTGGATTTCCCAATTATGGCTCATTCCTGGTAGTATAGGCAATTTTAAATAGAACAACGTTGAAAGTTTAGTAAATTAATGTCTCGTTTGCCTCTAATTCGCTTTTGGAAAATAACATTTTCCACATATCGGCTTAAATGATTATTAGGCTCCCACACAAATATTCCAGCCCCTATACATAATTTTGTGCCATATTTCTGGCCAATGATACAGTATCAATGATTTACGGCATTTACTGCCAAAATTGGGAACCATAATTCTCATCGTATTTTTTTGCAAAAATGCCTGATGGTTAGCCTTACTTATTTTTATAATTGAAAATTTTTTGTTCTGGATTTCCCAATTATGGCTCATTCCTGGTAGTATAGGCAATTTTAAATAGAACAACGTTGAAAGTTTAGTAAATTAATGTCTCGTTTGCCTCTAATTCGCTTTTGGAAAATAACATTTTCCACATATCGGCTTAAATTATTATTAGGCTCCCACACAAATATTCCAGCCCCTATACATAATTTTGTGCCATATTTCTGGCTAATGAGACCACATTAAGGATTTACGGCATTTACTGCCAAAATTGGGAACCATAATTCTCATCGTATTTTTTTGCAAAAATGCCTGATGGTTAGCCTTACTTATTTTTGTAATTGAAAATTTTTTGTTCTGGATTTCCCAATTATGGCTCATTCCTGGTAGTATAGGCAATTTTAAATAGAACAACGTTGAAAGTTTAGTAAATTAATGT
Organism: Nephrotoma flavescens; assembly: GCA_932526605.1. Classification (NCBI taxonomy): domain Eukaryota; kingdom Metazoa; phylum Arthropoda; class Insecta; order Diptera; family Tipulidae; genus Nephrotoma; species Nephrotoma flavescens. Next base: position 35,621,092 of record OW052222.1, on the reverse strand, counting down.
CTCGTTTGCCTCTAATTCGCTTTTGGAAAATAACATTTTCCACATATCGGCTTAAATGATTATTAGGCTCCCACACAAATATTCCAGCCCCTATACATAATTTTGTGCCATATTTCTGGCTAATGAGACCACATTAAGGATTTACGGCATTTACTGCCAAAATTGGGAACCATAATTCTCATCGTATTTTTTTGCAAAAATGCCTGATGGTTAGCCTTACTTATTTTTGTAATTGAAAATTTTTTGTTCTGGATTTCCCAATTATGGCTCATTCCTGGTAGTATAGGCAATTTTAAATAGAACAACGTTGAAAGTTTAGTAAATTAATGTCTCGTTTGCCTCTAATTCGCTTTTGGAAAATAACATTTTCCACATATCGGCTTAAATGATTATTAGGCTCCCACACAAATATTCCAGCCCCTATACATAATTTTGCGCCATATTTCTGGCTAATGAGACCACATTAAGGATTTACGGCGTTTACTGCCAAAATTGGGAACCATAATTCGCATCGTATTTTTTTGCAAAAATGCCTGATGGTTAGCCTTACTTATTTTTGTAATTGAAATTTTTTTGTTCTGGATTTCCCAATTATGGCTCATTCCTGGTAGTATAGGCAATTTTAAATAGAACAACGTTGAAAGTTTACTAAATTAATGTCTCGTTTGCCTCTAATTCGCTTTTGGAAAATAACATTTTCCACATATCGGCTTAAATGATTATTAGGCTCCCACACAAATATTCCAGCCCCTATACATAATTTTGTGCCATATTTCTGGATAATGATACCGTATCAATGATTTACGGCATTTACTGCCAAAATTGGGAACCATAATTCTCATCGTATTTTTTTGCAAAAATGCCTGATGGTTAGCCTTACTTATTTTTGTAATTGAAAAGTTTTTGTTCTGGATTTCCCAATTATGGCTCATTCCTGGTAGTATAGACAATTTTAAATAGAACAATGTTGAAAGTTTACTAAATTAATTAATTAAATCATTTTCCACATATCGGCTTAAATGATTATTAGGCTCCCACACAAATATTCCAGCCCCTATATACATAATTGTGTGCCATATTTCTGGCCAATGATACCGTATCAATGATTTACGGCATTTACTGCCAAAATTGGGAACCATAATTCTCATCGTATTTTTTTGCAAAAATGCCTGATGGTTAGCCTTACTTATTTTTGTAATTGAAATTTTTTTGTTCTGGATTTCCCAATTATGGCTCATTCCTGGTAGTATAGGCAATTTTAAATAGAACAACGTTGAAAGTTTACTAAATTAATGTCTCGTTTGCCTCTAATTCGCTTTTGGAAAATAACATTTTCCACATATCGGCTTAAATGATTATTAGGCTCCCACACAAATATTCCAGCCCCTATACATAATTTTGTGCCATATTTCTGGCTAATGAGAACACATTAAGGATTTACAGCATTTACTGCCAAAATTGGGAACCATAATTCTCATCGTATTTTTTTGCAAAAATGCTTGATGGTTAGCCTTACTTATTTTTGTAATTGAAAATTTTTTGTTCTGGATTTCCCAAGTATGGCTCATTCCTGGTAGTATAGGCAATTTTAAATAGAACAACGTTGAAAGTTTACTAAATTAATGTCTCGTTTGCCTCTAATTCGCTTTTGGAAAATAACATTTTCCACATATCGGCTTAAATGATTATTAGGCTCCCACACAAATATTCCAGCCCCTATACATAATTTTGTGCCATATTTCTGGCCAATGATACCGTATCAATGATTTACGGCATTTACTGCCAAAATTGGGAACCATAATTCTCATCGTATTTTTTTGCAAAAATGCCTGATGGTTAGCCTTACTTATTTTTGTAATTGAAAAGTTTTTGTTCTGGATTTCCCAATTATGGCTCATTCCTGGTAGTATAGACAATTTTAAATAGAACAATGTTGAAAGTTTACTAAATTAATTAATTAAATCATTTTCCACATATCGGCTTAAATGATTATTAGGCTCCCACACAAATATTCCAGCCCCTATATACATAATTGTGTGCCATATTTCTGGCCAATGATACCGTATCAATGATTTACGGCATTTACTGCCAAAATTGGGAACCATAATTCTCATCGTATTTTTTTGCAAAAATGCCTGATGGTTAGCCTTACTTATTTTTGTAATTGAAAAGTTTTTGTTCTGGATTTCCCAATTATGGCTCATTCCTGGTAGTATAGACAATTTTAAATAGAACAATGTTGAAAGTTTACTAAATTAATTAATTAAATCATTTTCCACATATCGGCTTAAATGATTATTAGGCTCCCACACAAATATTCCAGCCCCTATATACATAATTGTGTGCCATATTTCTGGCCAATGATACCGTATCAATGATTTACGGCATTTACTGCCAAAATTGGGAACCATAATTCTCATCGTATTTTTTTGCAAAAATGCCTGATGGTTAGCCTTACTTATTTTTGTAATTGAAAAGTTTTTGTTCTGGATTTCCCAATTATGGCTCATTCCTGGTAGTATAGACAATTTTAAATAGAACAATGTTGAAAGTTTACTAAATTAATTAATTAAATCATTTTCCACATATCGGCTTAAATGATTATTAGGCTCCCACACAAATATTCCAGCCCCTATATACATAATTGTGTGCCATATTTCTGGCCAATGATACCGTATCAATGATTTACGGCATTTACTGCCAAAATTGGGAACCATAATTCTCATCGTATTTTTTTGCAAAAATGCCTGATGGTTAGCCTTACTTATTTTTGTAATTGAAAATTTTTTGTTCTGGATTTCCCAAGTATGGCTCATTCCTGGTAGTATAGGCAATTTTAAATAGAACAACGTTGAAAGTTTACTAAATTAATGTCTCGTTTGCCTCTAATTCGCTTTTGGAAAATAACATTTTCCACATATCGGCTTAAATGATTATTAGGCTCCCATACAAATATTCCAGCCCCTATACATAATTTTGTGCCATATTTCTGGCCAATGATACCGTATCAATGATTTACGGCATTTACTGCCAAAATTGGGAACCATAATTCTCATCGTATTTTTTTGCAAAAATGCCTGATGGTTAGCCTTACTTATTTTTGTAATTGAAAAGTTTTTGTTCTGGATTTCCCAATTATGGCTCATTCCTGGTAGTATAGACAATTTTAAATAGAACAATGTTGAAAGTTTACTAAATTAATTAATTAAATCATTTTCCACATATCGGCTTAAATGATTATTAGGCTCCCACACAAATATTCCAGCCCCTATATACATAATTGTGTGCCATATTTCTGGCCAATGATACCGTATCAATGATTTACGGCATTTACTGCCAAAATTGGGAACCATAATTCTCATCGTATTTTTTTGCAAAAATGCCTGATGGTTAGCCTTACTTATTTTTGTAATTGAAATTTTTTTGTTCTGGATTTCCCAATTATGGCTCATTCCTGGTAGTATAGGCAATTTTAAATAGAACAACGTTGAAAGTTTACTAAATTAATGTCTCGTTTGCCTCTAATTCGCTTTTGGAAAATAACATTTTCCACATATCGGCTTAAATGATTATTAGGCTCCCACACAAATATTCCAGCCCCTATACATAATTTTGTGCCATATTTCTGGCTAATGAGAACACATTAAGGATTTACAGCATTTACTGCCAAAATTGGGAACCATAATTCTCATCGTATTTTTTTGCAAAAATGCTTGATGGTTAGCCTTACTTATTTTTGTAATTGAAAATTTTTTGTTCTGGATTTCCCAAGTATGGCTCATTCCTGGTAGTATAGGCAATTTTAAATAGAACAACGTTGAAAGTTTACTAAATTAATGTCTCGTTTGCCTCTAATTCGCTTTTGGAAAATAACATTTTCCACATATCGGCTTAAATGATTATTAGGCTCCCACACAAATATTCCAGCCCCTATACATAATTTTGTGCCATATTTCTGGCCAATGATACCGTATCAATGATTTACGGCATTTACTGCCAAAATTGGGAACCATAATTCTCATCGTATTTTTTTGCAAAAATGCCTGATGGTTAGCCTTACTTATTTTTGTAATTGAAAAGTTTTTGTTCTGGATTTCCCAATTATGGCTCATTCCTGGTAGTATAGACAATTTTAAATAGAACAATGTTGAAAGTTTACTAAATTAATTAATTAAATCATTTTCCACATATCGGCTTAAATGATTATTAGGCTCCCACACAAATATTCCAGCCCCTATATACATAATTGTGTGCCATATTTCTGGCCAATGATACCGTATCAATGATTTACGGCATTTACTGCCAAAATTGGGAACCATAATTCTCATCGTATTTTTTTGCAAAAATGCCTGATGGTTAGCCTTACTTATTTTTGTAATTGAAATTTTTTTGTTCTGGATTTCCCAATTATGGCTCATTCCTGGTAGTATAGGCAATTTTAAATAGAACAACGTTGAAAGTTTACTAAATTAATGTCTCGTTTGCCTCTAATTCGCTTTTGGAAAATAACATTTTCCACATATCGGCTTAAATGATTATTAGGCTCCCACACAAATATTCCAGCCCCTATACATAATTTTGTGCCATATTTCTGGCCAATGATACCGTATCAATGATTTACGGCATTTACTGCCAAAATTGGGAACCATAATTCTCATCGTATTTTTTTGCAAAAATGCCTGATGGTTAGCCTTACTTATTTTTGTAATTGAAATTTTTTTGTTCTGGATTTCCCAATTATGGCTCATTCCTGGTAGTATAGGCAATTTTAAATAGAACAACGTTGAAAGTTTACTAAATTAATGTCTCGTTTGCCTCTAATTCGCTTTTGGAAAATAACATTTTCCACATATCGGCTTAAATGATTATTAGGCTCCCACACAAATATTCCAGCCCCTATACATAATTTTGTGCCATATTTCTGGCTAATGAGAACACATTAAGGATTTACGGCATTTACTGCCAAAATTGGGAACCATAATTCTCATCGTATTTTTTTGCAAAAATGCTTGATGGTTAGCCTTACTTATTTTTGTAATTGAAAATTTTTTGTTCTGGATTTCCCAAGTATGGCTCATTCCTGGTAGTATAGGCAATTTTAAATAGAACAACGTTGAAAGTTTACTAAATTAATGTCTCGTTTGCCTCTAATTCGCTTTTGGAAAATAACATTTTCCACATATCGGCTTAAATGATTATTAGGCTCCCACACAAATATTCCAGCCCCTATACATAATTTTGTGCCATATTTCTGGCTAATGAGAACACATTAAGGATTTACAGCATTTACTGCCAAAATTGGGAACCATAATTCTCATCGTATTTTTTTGCAAAAATGCTTGATGGTTAGCCTTACTTATTTTTGTAATTGAAAATTTTTTGTTCTGGATTTCCCAAGTATGGCTCATTCCTGGTAGTATAGGCAATTTTAAATAGAACAACGTTGAAAGTTTACTAAATTAATGTCTCGTTTGCCTCTAATTCGCTTTTGGAAAATAACATTTTCCACATATCGGCTTAAATGATTATTAGGCTCCCACACAAATATTCCAGCCCCTATACATAATTTTGTGCCATATTTCTGGCCAATGATACCGTATCAATGATTTACGGCATTTACTGCCAAAATTGGGAACCATAATTCTCATCGTATTTTTTGCAAAATTGCCTGATGGATAGCCTTACTAATTATTGTAATTGAAAATTTTTTGTTCTGGATTTCCCAATTATGGCTCATTCCTGGTAGTATAGACAATTTTAAATAGAACAACGTTGAAAGTTTACTAAATTAATGTCTCGTTTGCCTCTAATTCGCTTTTGGAAAATAATATTTTCCACATATCGGCTTAAATGATTATTAGGCTCCCACACAAATATTCCAGCCCCTATACATAATTTTGCGCCATATTTCTGGCTAATGAGACCATATCAATGATTTACGGCGTTTACTGCCAAAATTGGGAACCATAATTCTCATCGTATTTTTTTGCAAAAATGCCTGATGGTTAGCCTTACTTATTTTTGTAATTGAAAATTTTTTGTTCTGGATTTCCCAATTATGGCTCATTCCTGGTAGTATAGACAATTTTAAATAGAACAATGTTGAAAGTTTACTAAATTAATTAATTAAATCATTTTCCACATATCGGCTTAAATGATAATTTGGCTCCCACACAAATATTCCAGCCCCTATACATAATTTTGCGACATATTTCTGGCTAATGAGACCACATTAAGGATTTACGGCATTTACTGCCAAAATTGGGAACCATAATTCGCATCGTATTTTTTTGCAAAAATGCCTGATGGTTAGCCTTACTTATTTTTGTAATTGAAATTTTTTTGTTCTGGATTTCCCAATTATGGCTCATTCCTGGTAGTATAGGCAATTTTAAATAGAACAACGTTGAAAGTTTACTAAATTAATGTCTCGTTTGCCTCTAATTCGCTTTTGGAAAATAACATTTTCCACATATCGGCTTAAATGATTATTAGGCTCCCACACAAATATTCCAGCCCCTATACATAATTTTGTGCCATATTTCTGGCTAATGAGAACACATTAAGGATTTACGGCATTTACTGCCAAAATTGGGAACCATAATTCTCATCGTATTTTTTTGCAAAAATGCCTGATGGTTAGCCTTACTTATTTTTGTAATTGAAATTTTTTTGTTCTGGATTTCCCAATTATGGCTCATTCCTGGTAGTATAGGCAATTTTAAATAGAACAACGTTGAAAGTTTACTAAATTAATGTCTCGTTTGCCTCTAATTCGCTTTTGGAAAATAACATTTTCCACATATCGGCTTAAATGATTATTAGGCTCCCACACAAATATTCCAGCCCCTATACATAATTTTGTGCCATATTTCTGGCTAATGAGAACACATTAAGGATTTACGGCATTTACTGCCAAAATTGGGAACCATAATTCGCATCGTATTTTTTTGCAAAAATGCCTGATGGTTAGCCTTACTTATTTTTGTAATTGAAATTTTTTTGTTCTGGATTTCCCAATTATGGCTCATTCCTGGTAGTATAGGCAATTTTAAATAGAACAACGTTGAAAGTTTACTAAATTAATGTCTCGTTTGCCTCTAATTCGCTTTTGGAAACTAACATTTTCCACATATCGGCTTAAATGATTATTAGGCTCCCACACAAATATTCCAGCCCCTATACATAATTTTGCACCATATTTCTGGCTAATGAGACCATATCAATGATTTACGGCATTTACTGCCAAAATTGGGAACCATAATTCTCATCGTATTTTTTTGCAAAAATGCCTAATGGTTAGGTTAGCCTTACTTATTTTTGTAATTGAAAATTTTTTGTTCTGGATTTCCCAATTATGGCTCATTCCTGGTAGTATAGGCAATTTTAAATAGAACAACGTTGAAAGTTTACTAAATTAATGTCTCGTTTGCCTCTAATTCGCTTTTGGAAAATAACATTTTCCACATATCGGCTTAAATGATTATTAGGCTCCCACACAAATATTCCAGCCCCTATACATAATTTTGTGCCATATTTCTGGCCAATGATACCGTATCAATGATTTACGGCATTTACTGCCAAAATTGGGAACCATAATTCTCATCGTATTTTTTTGCAAAAATGCCTGATGAGCCTTACTTATTTTTTTAATTGAAAATTTTTTGTTCTGGATTTCCCAATTATGGCTCATTCCTGGTAGTATAGGCAATTTTACATAGAACAACGTTGAAAGTTTACTAAATTAATGTCTCGTTTGCCTCTAATTCGCTTTTGGAAACTAACATTTTCCACATATCGGCTTAAATGATTATTAGGCTCCCACACAAATATTCCAGCCCCTATACATAATTTTGCGCCATATTTCCGGCTAATGAGACCATATCAATGATTTACGGCGTTTACTGCCAAAATTGGGAACCATAATTCTCATCGTATTTTTTTGCAAAAATGCCTGATGGTTAGCCTTACTTATTTTTGTAATTGAAAATTTTTTGTTCTGGATTTCCTAATTATGGCTCATTCCTGGTAGTATAGGCAATTTTAAATAGAACAACGTTGAAAGTTTACTAAATTAATGTCTCGTTTGCCTCTAATTCGCTTTAGGAAAATAACATTTTCCACATATCGGCTTAAATGATTATTAGGCTCCCACACAAATATTCCAGCCCCTATACATAATTTTGTGCCATATTTCTGGCTAATGAGACTACATTAAAGATTTACGGCATTTACTGCCAAAATTGGGAACCATAATTCTCATCGTATTTTTTTGCAAAAATGCCTGATGAGCCTTACTTATTTTTTTAATTGAAAATTTTTTGTTCTGGATTTCCCAATTATGGCTCATTCCTGGTAGTATAGGCAATTTTAAATAGAACAACGTTGAAAGTTTACTAAATTAATGTCTCGTTTGCCTCTAATTCGCTTTAGGAAAATAACATTTTCCACATATCGGCTTAAATGATTATTAGGCTCCCACACAAATATTCCAGCCCCTATACATAATTTTGTGCAATATTTCTGGCTAATGAGACCACATTAAGGATTTACGGCATTTACTGCCAAAATTGGGAACCATAATTCTCATCGTATTTAATTTGCAAAAATGCCTGACGGTTAGCCTTACCTATTTTTGTAATTGAAAATTTTTTGTTCTGGATTTCCCAATTATGGCTCATTCCTGGTAGTATAGACAATTTTAAATAGAACAATGTTGAAAGTTTACTAAATTAATGTCTCGTTTGCCTCTAATTCGCTTTAGGAAAATAACATTTTCCACATATCGGCTTAAATGATTATTAGGCTCCCACACAAATATTCCAGCCCCTATACATAATTTTGTGCCATATTTCTGGCTAATGAGACTACATTAAGGATTTACGGCATTTACTGCCAAAATTGGGAACCATAATTCTCATCGTATTTTTTTGCAAAAATGCCTGATGGTTAGCCTTACTTATTTTTGTAATTGAAAATTTTTTGTTCTGGATTTCCCAATTGTGGCTCATTCCTGGTAGTCTAGACAATTTTAAATAGAACAATGTTGAAAGTTTACTAAATTAATTAATTAAATCATTTTCCACATATCGGCTTAAATGATAATTTGGCTCCCACACAAATATTCCAGCCCCTATACATAATTTTGTGCCATATTTCTGGCTAATGAGACCACATTAAGGATTTACGGCATTTACTGCCAAAATTGGGAACCATAATTCTCATCGTATTTTTTTGCAAAAATGCCTGATGGTTAGCCTTACTTATTTTTGTAATTGAAAATTTTTTGTTCTGGATTTCCCAATTATGGCTCATTCCTGGTAGTATAGGCAATTTTAAATAGAACAACGTTGAAAGTTTACTAAATTAATGTCTCGTTTGCCTCTAATTCGCTTTAGGAAAATAACATTTTCCACATATCGGCTTAAATGATTATTAGGCTCCCACACAAATATTCCAGCCCCTATACATAATTTTGTGCAATATTTCTGGCTAATGAGACCACATTAAGGATTTACGGCATTTACTGCCAAAATTGGGAACCATAATTCTCATCGTATTTAATTTGCAAAAATGCCTGACGGTTAGCCTTACCTATTTTTGTAATTGAAAATTTTTTGTTCTGGATTTCCCAATTATGGCTCATTCCTGGTAGTATAGACAATTTTAAATAGAACAACGTTGAAAGTTTACTAAATTAATGTCTCGTTTGCCTCTAATTCGCTTTAGGAAAATAACATTTTCCACATATCGGCTTAAATGATTATTAGGCTCCCACACAAATATTCCAGCCCCTATACATAATTTTGTGCCATATTTCTGGCTAATGAGACCACATTAAGGATTTACGGCATTTACTGCCAAAATTGGGAACCATAATTCTCATCGTATTTTTTTGCAAAAATGCCTGATGGTTAGCCTTACTTATTTTTGTAATTGAAAATTTTTTGTTCTGGATTTCCCAATTATGGCTCATTCCTGGTAGTATAGACAATTTTAAATAGAACAATGTTGAAAGTTTACTAAATTAATTAATTAAATCATTTTCCACATATCGGCTTAAATGATAATTTGGCTCCCACACAAATATTCCAGCCCCTATTCATAATTTTGTGCCATATTTCTGGCTAATGAGACCACATTAAGGATTTACGGCATTTACTGCCAAAATTGGGAACCATAATTCTCATCGTATTTTTTTGCAAAAATGCCTGATGGTTAGCCTTACTTATTTTTGTAATTGAAAATTTTTTGTTCTGGATTTCCCAATTATGGCTCATTCCTGGTAGTATAGGCAATTTTAAATAGAACAACGTTGAAAGTTTACTAAATTAATGTCTTGTTTGCCTCTAATTCGCTTTAGGAAAATAACATTTTCCACATATCGGCTTAAATGATTATTAGGCTCCCACACAAATATTCCAGCCCCTATACATAATTTTGTGCCATATTTCTGGCTAATGAGACCACATTAAGGATTTACGGCATTTACTGCCAAAATTGGGAACCATAATTCTCATCGTATTTTTTTGCAAAAATGCCTGATGGTTAGCCTTACTTATTTTTGTAATTGAAAATTTTTTGTTCTGGATTTCCCAATTGTGGCTCATTCCTGGTAGTCTAGACAATTTTAAATAGAACAATGTTGAAAGTTTACTAAATTAATTAATTAAATCATTTTCCACATATCGGCTTAAATGATAATTTGGCTCCCACACAAATATTCCAGCCCCTATACATAATTTTGTGCCATATTTCTGGCCAATGATACCGTATCAATGATTTACGGCATTTACTGCCAAAATTGAGAACCATAATTCTCATCGCATTTTTTTGCAAAAATGCCTGATAGTTAGCCTTACTTATTTTTGTAATTGAAAATTTTTTGTTCTGGATTTCCCAATTATGGCTCATTCCTGGTAGTATAGACAATTTTAAATAGAACAACGTTGAAAGTTTACTAAATTAATGTCTCGTTTGCCTCTAATTCGCTTTAGGAAAATAACATTTTCCACATATCGGCTTAAATGATTATTAGGCTCCCACACAAATATTTCAGCCCCTATACATAATTTTGTGCCATATTTCTGGCTAATGAGACCACATTAAGGATTTACGGCATTTACTGCCAAAATTGGGAACCATAATTCTCATCGTATTTTTTTGCAAAAATGCCTGATGGTTAGCCTTACTTATTTTTGTAATTGAAAATTTTTTGTTCTGGATTTCCCAATTATTTCTCATTCCTGGTAGTATAGGCAATTTTAAATAGAACAACGTTGAAAGTTTACTAAATTAATGTCTCGTTTGCCTCTAATTCGCTTTAGGAAAATAACATTTTCCACATATCGGCTTAAATGATTATTAGGCTCCCACACAAATATTCCAGCCCCTATACATAATTTTGTGCAATATTTCTGGCTAATGAGACCACATTAAGGATTTACGGCATTTACTGCCAAAATTGGGAACCATAATTCTCATCGTATTTTTTTGCAAAAATGCCTGATGGTTAGCCTTACTTATTTTTGTAATTGAAAATTTTTTGTTCTGGATTTCCCAATTATGGCTCATTCCTGGTAGTATAGGCAATTTTAAATAGAACAACGTTGAAAGTTTACTAAATTAATGTCTCGTTTGCCTCTAATTCGCTTTAGGAAAATAACATTTTCCACATATCGGCTTAAATGATTATTAGGCTCCCACACAAATATTCCAGCCCCTATACATAATTTTGTGCCATATTTCTGGCTAATGAGACCACATTAAGGATTTACGGCATTTACTGCCAAAATTGGGAACCATAATTCTCATCGTATTTTTTTGCAAAAATGCCTGATGGTTAGCCTTACTTATTTTTGTAATTGAAAATTTTTTGTTCTGGATTTCCCAATTGTGGCTCATTCCTGGTAGTCTAGACAATTTTAAATAGAACAATGTTGAAAGTTTACTAAATTAATTAATTAAATCATTTTCCACATATCGGCTTAAATGATAATTTGGCTCCCACACAAATATTCCAGCCCCTATACATAATTTTGTGCCATATTTCTGGCCAATGATACCGTATCAATGATTTACGGCATTTACTGCCAAAATTGAGAACCATAATTCTCATCGCATTTTTTTGCAAAAATGCCTGATGGTTAGTTAGCCTTACTTATTTTTGTAATTGAAAATTTTTTGTTCTGGATTTCCCAATTATGGCTCATTCCTGGAAGTATAGACAATTTTAAATAGAACAACGTTGAAAGTTTACTAAATTAATGTCTCGTTTGCCTCTAATTCGCTTTAGGAAAATAACATTTTCCACATATCGGCTTAAATGATTATTAGGCTCCCACACAAATATTTCAGCCCCTATACATAATTTTGTGCCATATTTCTGGCTAATGAGACTACATTAAGGATTTACGGCATTTACTGCCAAAATTGGGAACCATAATTCTCATCGTATTTTTTTGCAAAAATGCCTGATGGTTAGCCTTACTTATTTTTGTAATTGAAAATTTTTTGTTCTGGATTTCCCAATTGTGGCTCATTCCTGGTAGTCTAGACAATTTTAAATAGAACAATGTTGAAAGTTTACTAAATTAATTAATTAAATCATTTTCCACATATCGGCTTAAATGATAATTTGGCTCCCACACAAATATTCCAGCCCCTATACATAATTTTGTGCCATATTTCTGGCTAATGAGACCACATTAAGGATTTACGGCATTTACTGCCAAAATTGGGAACCATAATTCTCATCGTATTTTTTTGCAAAAATGCCTGATGGTTAGCCTTACTTATTTTTGTAATTGAAAATTTTTTGTTCTGGATTTCCCAATTATGGCTCATTCCTGGTAGTATAGGCAATTTTAAATAGAACAACGTTGAAAGTTTACTAAATTAATGTCTCGTTTGCCTCTAATTCGCTTTAGGAAAATAACATTTTCCACATATCGGCTTAAATGATTATTAGGCTCCCACACAAATATTCCAGCCCCTATACATAATTTTGTGCCATATTTCTGGCTAATGAGACCACATTAAGGATTTACGGCATTTACTGCCAAAATTGGGAACCATAATTCTCATCGTATTTTTTTGCAAAAATGCCTGATGGTTAGCCTTACTTATTTTTGTAATTGAAATTTTTTGTTCTGGATTTCGCAATTATGGCTCATTCCTGGTAGTATAGGCAATTTTAAATAGAACAACGTTGAAAGTTTACTAAATTAATGTCTCGTTTGCCTCTAATTCGCTTTTGGAAAATAACATTTTCCACATATCGGCTTAAATGATTTTTAGGCTCCCACACAAATATTCCAGCCCCTATACATAATTTTGTGCCATATTTCTGGCTAATGAGAACACATTAAGGATTTACGGCATTTACTGCCAAAATTGGGAACCATAATTCTCATCGTATTTTTTTGCAAAAATGCCTGATGGTTAGCCTTACTTATTTTTGTAATTGAAAATTTTTTGTTCTGGTTTCCCAATTATGGCTCATTCCTGGTAGTATAGGCAATTTTAAATAGAACAACGTTGAAAGTTTACTAAATTAATGTCTCGTTTGCCTCTAATTCGCTTTTGGAAAATAACATTTTCCACATATCGGCTTAAATGATTATTAGGCTCCCACACAAATATTCCAGCCCCTATACATAATTTTGCGCCATATTTCTGGCCAATGATACCGTATCAATGATTTACGGCATTTACTGCCAAAATTGGGAACCATAATTCTCATCGTATTTTTTTGCAAAAATGCCTCATGGTTGACTGGTGATAATTGTTCTCCTATAAAGAGCACCTGGGGTCAATTGCTGGAGTACCTAAATTCCTTAAATCTTTAAAACTATTACTAGAACCACTCGCCTTATATTTAAATACAAACCTATTATCAACAAAACATTATCTTAAAAGGTTAAAGTAATTTCGACTCTATGAAATTGCGATAGTTAGCTGATATACGAAATTGGAGTATCTACTGAGGGGAAGGGAAAAATAGAAATTCTGAAAATTCGGTTCCTACAGGAGTAGGATAATTTTTGTTTATTAAAATCAGATAAATGGTACAAATTTAAGTATAACAGTAGAAAAAATAATTAATACAACGTTAAAAGAGATCGACCCACTTCAGAAAAATCCCTCCCAAGTTAATGAGTTTACGAATTATTCGTCATACAAAAATCATGCTTGCGCACAACTTTTAGATGTAATCTCTCTTAACAATAAATAGGACTACGTGCATTTAGTTACAATACATAACTATTTGCACAACCTTAACCTCATCCACCGGATGGGCCACATGGTGGTGGCGGTAATGTATGAATTTGGCCTAGCCGTCGTGGTGGACGATCGCCGGGTGGTCCACGACCACTTCCGCCACTACTGCTGCCGCCTGATCTGCGGCTGCGTTCTTCTAGGGCCGGAAACATGGTTACAAAACTGTAATACAGATCGTTTAGAGCTACGAATATTGTTAATAAATCAATCATACTTACAAGGCATAGAAGAAATTCAAAATGCCCCAAAAGAGCTGCGTAATTCTATAAAAGAATGGTGGGTCATTATGGAGACGACCATCTGTAACGATAAAAGAGAAAATTACAACGGTCCATTTAAGTAACCACCTCGGAGATTCACTAGTTAAATAATCTTGGCACAAAATCGTATTTATATTGCATCATTTAATTGCATATACGATTATACGATTATCTCACTGCGGAAATAAAATAACACGAAATCGTAATCCAAGATCACGAAAGGTTCAAAAATGTTGTCTACTACTTACATCGATCTACATACACCATTTTTATTTAATTTATTGATTATTAGCTATTACAGATTATGGAAAAACATTTAATCGATGCGTTATGAATTAATATTTATAAAAAATTTAACAATTTTGGACACTTCGGTCCATTTTATTAGAAAATATTATCGTGATTTGACGTTTTTTCCAGATGTTTTGACAGTCGCACTTTTTATGACGTGGGCTCCTTTACTCATTCTTCTAATCAGAAACTGTGTAAAACTATTAATTCTCATCGATGTTAGATGGGGTAAATTATTTCAATGAATTGACTTGTGAGTAAACGTACCTTGCTAATCAAAAATTGTAAAAAGTACGCTTTTTCTATTCGTTAATAGATGGGGGTAAGTTATTTCGATAAAATGACTTTCGAATCAAAATGTGTGTGCTAGAGAATTGACATTTCGCGTTTTCGTAACATTCGCAAAATTCTATTGGATTGGAGTTGGTGTTGTTAGAGTTTAGTGCAAATAAAATAAAACAATATTTAGGACAATTTATAGATTAAATAAAACCACATTAATTAAAAACACGCAATGGCTATAATTAAAATAAATTCAGTGGAACAGTATAACCAGCTAATAAGGTACTTAATAAATTTATGTTTGGACATAACCCCAAACATTTTCTCACGTAGGCAAGATTCCTTTATTTGTTATTTTTCTCCTCTTTCCAGTTCAGATATTGTAAGTGCTGTACTCTTCTCGGCCCCATGGGCCGAACAATGCCAACAAGTTTTGGACGTAATGTCAGATTTAAGTGCAAAAACCGATCGAATTCAGTTCATCGACATAGCAGCTGAAGATTTTTCGGATGTATCCCTGAAGCACCAAGTACGTTTTATTCATAAGCTGACGCACTGTATTTTATTAATTGTCCCCATCAAATTTTAGATAGAGGCCGTACCAACAGTAGTGTTTTTCAAGCAAAATAAAGCAGTCGATCGGATAGAAGGAGTTAACATTGCAGCTCTAACCGATTTCTGTAAGAAAGTATCGGGAAGCGGAGAGTCGGCCGAAGATTTGAACACCCGGATCAAGAGTTTAATTAACAAAGCGAATCTCATGATATTCATGAAGGGCGATAGAAATACCCCTAAATGCGGATTTTCACGTACCCTAATCGGTATCGTTAATGAAGTTGGGCTACCTTACGAAACATTCGATATTCTAACCGATGAAGATGTGCGACAAGGGCTAAAAACATATTCCGATTGGCCAACATACCCTCAAGTCTATGTTAAAGGTGAACTTGTTGGTGGACTCGATATAATCAAGGAACTCAAAGCATCCGGCGATCTCCTTAGTACACTGCAAGGAGAGTAAAAATAACACTATGGAATTGGAAGTCGTAATTTTTTTTTATTTTCTCTAAATGATGCCAGAGAAGAAACAAGCTTAACGATTAAATTAAAATATATAAATTAATTACAAAAACGAGTCCACTTTTTTATAATTTTTGTGTTGTGATTTAGGATGAGGCCGGTGTCTTCATCTGAGACAGCTTCATTTCCATTACACCAATGATTGTATCTCGAATTTTAGATTTTTCGAAACCTAGCATTTCAATTTTATCCACTTGTTCAGTAAGAAAATCAACTTTACGTTTAAAATAATCTTTTGCCCCAGGTACATCTTTTTCTGCATAGTATCCCGTGCCAATATCTATGATTACATTGTCGACCTCTTTGATGATTCCGGGAACGTACATACTGCTGGTTAATGGTACAAGGACTTGCTGGTCTATCCAATCCTCCTTCATTTGTTCAAGGGCTTCTTTCGAATCCTTGAATTTGTTACGGGCCATTTTAAGTGTTTGTAATGAATCCTGAAACACCCCGAGTTCCTAAACGTAAAAAATTACGGTGTGTAGGCGTTAGATTTGTCATCGCCACTGTGTGCCGTACTGATTAAGGCGCTTACCTGATCCAGTTGATTTTTTAGCTGGGTTAACTGTTGCATATTTAATTTAGATAAATCGATTTGTTGCATGCCCGGCTCTTCTTTCGTTGATATTGTTGCCATTTTCGTGCGGGATTTTAAATGATATTTGTGAAATTCGGAAAATGTGCACAACACAGACCACACTACCAAGTAAAAATATTTGACAGTTTTAAATAAAATAATAAATTACCAATGAATTGTTTCCAATGGAAGAGATAGAGTCTGTCGTGATAGTATCGCAATAAATAACCGTAAAAAGACTCGTTTCCCGGCTTCCATTCAACTGCCTGACATCTACTAGCAAACACAAAAACTACTTAATTTCAAATTTATTTTTTCGACTGCGACAACCAGCTTTTCATCGATTTATTTTCAGATTTAATTCGAATATCCTCAATTGGAGCACGGCATTCTACCGTATCATTCTTCACAAAATTTACCAAATTCGAAACTTCATACCAACCAATATTTCGAGGGCCGTGTAACACTTTTAAGGCCTCATTCGTACCGAACTTTCTATAGTTCAACCAAACGGCGATTTCCTCTTCAGTTTCTAAAACGGCAGGCATCCGATGATGTAACCATGATATAAAATTATCCGATTCTAATGTGATTACAGTAAAGCTATAGACTTGATCGCCATTCTCAGAGAGCCAAACATCAAAAATTCCGGCCATTTTAACGAGACTTGGACTATCAGATTTTGGTTTGTCATGAAAATAGTATACGGCACGTTGAGAGGTCACTTCCGTTTTAGTTGTTTGCCATTCATAATATCCTTCGCACACGACTACACAGCGTTGGCCTCGTTCAAAGGAGTTTCTATAGAGCTTCGAGGTCAGCAAATTCTCGAGTCGACAGTTATTGGTGGTTAGCCCATGTTTTTTGTAATTACCCTAAAAGATAATAGCTGATTATGATATAAACTACAAGTATAGTCAAATAGAATATTACCTGATGCCAGTACGGAATAATTCCCCATACCATAGGAAGTATAACCCGTTCACTTGGGTCACCATCAAAGTGCGCCGCCGACACAATGATGAGTGAAATACGACTTGGTGCTAGGTTATATGAGGGTGTATAGGAATTTCCTAGATTATATTCAGGTCGCCATTCAGGTACAACTTCGGAATCATGGTCCTTCTGAGATTTGGATATGTAGGTACAGGCACATTTAACATCTGCAGATGAAAGGGTTCTGAAAGCGACATATTATTTTTATGTAGATTCAAAGTGTACTAAAATTGCATCAACTTACAAACACATTCGTCCACACATTATATTATTTTAGTTTTAATAAAATAAGTAATTTTAATTCTGGAACTAAAACGAAGAACTACTGCACTTACGATTTGTTTACGTTTAAATGACATTTCGTGAGCTACACTGCGACATCTGATAAGCAGCACAAGATAACTATGTATACTATCGCCACAGAATATATATTCTGTGCTATCGCGATAATAACTTGAAACAATTGACAGTTTACGTAAATTAGAATTGTGGTTATGTCACGAATTAACAAATTATCCCAGACTTATCTCGGAAAATAGAATTTATGGCCAATATTCTGTGTCGAGTTCCTAGATTATTAAGATTGCAAAGCATCACCTTCCGAAATATTACAATGTCACGACAGCTTGAAGCCCAAAAAGTCGTGGACGAGTTGAAAGAAAAAAATCCTTACTATGAAAAGTATGCGGCCAAGATAGCGGCCCTCCAAAAAACGTCACCCGAAGAATTCTTATCTCGCGTTGATAAAGTGGAGCAGATCAAGGAACAGGGAACGAAAAAGGTTAAAGAATCTGATAGGTTAGTAAATTTTAAAACTAACTTTAAAGCTTGCTGAATCTTCTAATTTTAGGGACTACTCAGAATTATTGAAAGCCAAGTCGCCCATACCGAATCCAACTTCCGAAATTCCCTATAAAAAACTTGAAGACATTATGAAAATGGATCTTGTCAAAGATAAAACGATCGAAGAAATCAAAGAAATCTGGATAAACTACCACAAAGATAAGGATGTCCTAGCGGCAACTCTGACTAAATCCCAGTTCACCACGTTAATGGAACGGGCCAAAACGTACCCGCTATTTTTATTGCCACTGCCACGCAGCCAAGGATACGAATTTATAGTGCTACAATTCGCTGCAAATACTGTGCATTTTACTCCGCTTCTGTGCTTCCAGGTGCATAAGGAAAATGCACCCGAATGTTTAAATATCGTACACTACACCGAGTTCATCGATCGAGATCTAATCCTAATGCGTGGGGAGTACGACATCAAAGTGATAAATTCACAGGAAGCTCAGTGCTTGGCTAACGAACTTCAACTGTATTATGGACAAACCTCCGAATCTAAAATTCGGTTGCTAGAGAAGTTTACGAAAAACCCGGATAGCTTTAAGCACATGGACTTAATTAAAGAACTCGAAACTTTATCAATTCAATAAAAAGTTTAATTTCACTTTAGAGTTTAATTCATTGCTGGTTTTACTGAAATGAGAAAAATTTTTGAAATTCATCATCAAAATCAGGTTTATCGAAGAATGTTATTTCCCCTAAATTATTTTGCTTCTGCTCTTTAATATTTTTCTTTTCAATCTCCTTAATCCGCTGTGGTTTTGAGTTCACCCAAAGAAACTCTTCTTGGTGGATACACTCGAGTTCAAACGACTCTGATTCATCATCGTATTCAAATATCTTTGGCGGTTTCATTGATGGTGTTTCATTCAGTATGGATGGTATGGCAGAGACATTCCTAGGCGTATAACATTCTCTCAATGGTTCCGTTTGTTGGCGTCGATCAAGTATATCCACTTTTCTGTAGCGGTTGATACGTTCCAATATTTTTTCGCAATGATTTGAGCTACGGAATATTTTTGGATTCAGCCTCTCCAAGATATTATTATTAACATGTTCCTTCAGCTTGACGAACTGTTCCTCATCACTGTTATCGTTGATAGTATAATCGGCGGCATAATCATAAATGGTTTTCCGCGGTGGTACTCGCTCTTGGCCTTCAAATCGGCGACTGGTTTTCGTTGTTTTAACTGTAGCGCGACATAAATCCGAATCTTCGAAGTACTTCGAATTCTGCGGTTCATCAATCCGTGTTGATGCCAATATATTACAAAAACTGATTTCTAGTGGCTTATCCCGGACTTTCGGGCCCATTGAATTCATGGGTGTCGAAGACTGCACATTGGTAAAACTAAAGCAATTTGTAAAATTTCCTTCGTCTATATTTATTTCGGGCTCAAATACACTCGGATCTGGACGAAACAATCCAGGACACTTTAACCGTTTCACAATCGGCTGCTTAGGCTTAGCGCCCATGTTCTGTATAACGAACTTTTGGTTCAAAAGATTGGGACGAATTGGTAATGCAAATGATTCTGGCTTTTCACGTTTTAAGCTGTGCAGCTTTGAGGCTTTGGGATTATATTCGATATTATTTAAGTCGTCAAGGAATCTTTTTAGTAACGATGATTTATTAACAGATTTATCACGAGACATTTTAGAATTAACTGCGGATGTTGGATCGAGTGACAGACAACGGTGTTTATGGTTTTGAATTTGTTTTTGGTAGTGCCTGATGTGATTTTTATATTCAGCTGAATTGCTGAATACATTAATTTGAAAGTTGATTCAGATTGAACAAGCGTGTTTGAGCACCAATTTTGTACAAATTTGATTTAAAATTTTTGGAAAGATTTTAAATAAGCAAAAACTAGAATTCATGATTATTGAAAGAATAATCTATTAATCTCAAATCTGGTTGCCGAAAATCAAGGAATCAAGTGTGCATGGAAGTCAGATAGCCGTGTTTTTTTTTGTGTGAGTGGATCAAGAGGTCAGTGGGTTCCTTTTAAAATGGAAATAAGTGGAAGAAAATACCACAACCGGTACGATTAAAATGGTAAGTTTGCACCTAACAATCGTTTTGCACAAAACAATCAGTTAAAAAAAAGGCTTAGAATTTTCGGCGAGCGGCATATTTATTGAAATACGTAGTCACGTTTGTGGATTTCATTAGTTTTTGCTAGTCTTATCGATTTGGATCACATTCATTTGACATTTGTGGTTCTCAAGTTCCTATTTCGGCCGACTGTTGCATCATTTTTAAAGTCTTCATTAGAGTTCGTTGAAATCAGAATTAATGTCAATTTTCAAGTTCGTTGAAACCAGAAGTTATGTCAAAAATTTGATAAATTTTACCATAAATCCCCACAACCCAGACACAACTTTTTTTAAAATTATAATTACAAACAAAAATTGAATCATAATACTAATAGAAAGTTAGGTATTTAAAAGTTGGTTGTAAACGTAAATTGTTTCAGTAGTAATAATAATAATTTATAAACGATAAATATAAACCATTTTTACATTTATACAAGAGATCTTAAGCGCAAACGAATTGTAATGAACTATCTTATTTTTATTTGGTCTCTGGGAACCTTATTGCTAAATCGCTCTTAGAGATAAGTTAAAAAACATTTATCCGAGAAATATTTGATTATGATTATTACTGAACATTTCATTAAGAAAATGAAGTTCCGTACCATTTCACTTGTCCACATTTATGAAGCTATATAAAGGAATTAATCAAAACCCTTAAGTCGTACAGCAGTGCTCAAATGACATTACACGGCAAATTCGATTGATCACCTAATCAATTCGGCCTCAAAGAAATCGATCAAACATTCAATTTGTTTGAAAAATTATGACCTACTGATATCCTCGTCGCGTTCCGTACAATAGAAGTACATAAGAAGTGTATTTAAATCATTATGAAAAATGTTTGCTAAGATCTTTGAACGAAAACTCGAATACTTTTTAGTTTCTAGTTATTAATTAGGAAAGAATTCTTCGGACCAGGAGTGATATCAGTTTTCAGGCCTGTGCAGCATATGCAATATCGAAAGATGTACACAAATTACTGATAGTTTTGTGTCTGTTTCAACACAGGATCGTGATAATTTAAAAAATTAATGATAATTGAGGAAACACTAGTTTGTGACGTTTCAGACGTTCCATATATGTTTTTGAACGATTTCTCATAGACCATATTGCGCATTGCATTGTTCCATGGCCAGTCTATCGTATCGATGTGGAGGAAGAGCTTTTAATTTTTTGTATTTGCTATCGAGGAGCCCAATCTTTTCAAATCAAAACGGACGAACAACTTTTCGAAACATTTTAAAAATTAAAAAAATAATTATAAGTTATCTCGCTCAAAAGATTAAAATTTCAAATTTTCTAAGGTAAATAACCATTTACAATTTTAATTGCATTTTAATATATTCAAATGAGATATCTAAACAATCAAAACATGTAATATTTTTCTGTACTTTGGCTATTGAGAAAAATCGCCTAGTATTTTTAATGAATGTTTAAGTGGAGCGTCTTACAGTTGTGATTGATTGATTAGAATGTACGACCAAGACCGGATACGCCGGCCTACCGTACACCTCTTTTACATATTTTACATATAACAAGATGGAGGGAGAGGAAAGGTTGTTAGATATGATAAACTTGACTTGGTTACAGCCACCTAAGTAGTCAATAGTTAATAAATTGTTTTGCACAAGACAGCACAATTATTTATGGTTTTATGGTATAAAAGTTCAGCAATCAGCATCCTGATAAAAATTTAATAATTAATTACGTACCCGTATGAGTTAAACTTTTAATAAACTAAATACTTTAATTGTCCATAAACAAAATTAAAGCTGGTTCCCTAAAAACATATTAAATCATGTAAAATTAATCCAATCCAGAAATCACCTATAGGCATTAAAGAATAAAAGAGCAAACCATCTTTCAGTCTTTATTTATTTCATTTATTTGTAGAAAATAATTTGAATAATAATGGTTTAAATTAAAATAATGTAAAAGACAAAGTCACTGCCATCCCTGCCACAAACATTTTTTTCTAGTTTTAATTTAAATACAAATACAAAATGCATTTATTTGATAGCTCAACTCAAATGGATCA
Source organism: Nephrotoma flavescens (assembly GCA_932526605.1). NCBI lineage: Eukaryota > Metazoa > Arthropoda > Insecta > Diptera > Tipulidae > Nephrotoma > Nephrotoma flavescens. Next base: position 35,598,333 of record OW052222.1, on the reverse strand, counting down.
ATAGTTCACGATATATAATGCACATTTACACATACACTGCAAATTATAAAAACAGTTTATTACATGCACGAAGTGAATATTAATATTAATATAGTAAATTTTATTAAAATAACCACATGTAATCAGAATGTATTTATATTTAAATTTCACTCAAGCAACAATAATAATATTTACACAAATAAAACTAGATTACAATTATTACATGCAGGAAGTGAATCCATAATTGTTAAAGTCATATATGTTTTCTAGTTTTAATTTAACTACAAAATACATTTATTTGATAGCTAAACTCAAATGGATCGCATAGTTCACGGAATATACTGAACATTCACTCATACACCGCAAATTAGAAAACAGATTATTACATGCACGAAATGAATATTAATCTTGATTTAGTAAGTTTTATTAAAATAACCACACGTAATCAGAATATATTTATATTTAAATTTCACTCAAGCAATAATTATAATATTTACACAAATAAAACTAGATTCAATTATTACAGGCAGAAAGTGGAGTCCATCCATTGTTACAGTCATATATGTTTACTAGTTTTAATTTAAATATAATATTTACACAAATAAAATTAGATTACAATTATTACATGCAGGAAGTGAATCCATCCCTTGTTACAGTCATACATGCGTTTTCTAGTTTTAATATAAATATAAATTGTATTTATTTGATAGCTAAACTCAAATGTTTTTTTTTATTAACACTATTTAAAAATATTTTATTTTAACATATAACGTAAAAGCTTTTTCTACAACATTTTAAATAAAATATGATTTTAAGGTTTTTATATAGTAAAATACTAATTATCTTTATGTGACAATATTGTTATTTTTGTTTTGTTTGAGACCGGTTTCGGAGTTCCTCCTTCTTCAGTCAACGTTTTTTACTATTAATGGTGTGAACGTAGGAAATTTCGCCTTATATATAATGCACTTGTCTGTTAACCGTTATTATTTGTTGTATATAGCCAAGTCATAAATTTTATTCGTTTTGAAGATTAACTTGTCGTTTAGTATGTGTGGGCTATGTCGGTGTTTATATATTTCAAATTCTTCCAAAATATCCATCCTCCTGCATTTTCTCATTGTGTGCATTATTATTAAGTTTGTGTTTACGTCCGTGTATGTGTGATTGTTCGTGACTAAATGGCGAGCGTAATTGGATTTGAAGATCGTGTTTTTAGTTGCATTTTTTATTTCTTTTGTGTGTTCATTGAATCTCAGTGTGAACGATCTACCGGTTTGACCGATATAGAACATAGGGCAATCATTACACGTCAGTTTGTATATTCCAGTGTCCATATTGTGGTTTTGTTGTGATGTTAATTTATTTTGTATTTTATGTGATGTTTTATGTGCGATTGTGTAACCAAATTTTCGAAAAGTTTTTTGTAATAAATTGCTTGTGTGTCCATTATATTCGACTGTGACGTACTTTTTTATGTTTTCTTGTGTAGTGTGTAAGGTGGTGTAAAGTTGATGGTGTTTTTTATGTAAAATTTTTCGGTTTAATTTATGAATCATGTTTGTGTTGTATCCGTTTTGTTTCGCTATGTGTATGATCGCCATTTAGTCACGAACAATCACACATACACGGACGTAAACACAAACTTAATAATAATGCACACAATGAGAAAATGCAGGAGGATGGATATTTTGGAAGAATTTGAAATATATAAACACCGACATAGCCCACACATACTAAACGACAAGTTAATCTTCAAAACGAATAAAATTTATGACTTGGCTATATACAACAAATAATAACGGTTAACAGACAAGTGCATTATATATAAGGCGAAATTTCCTACGTTCACACCATTAATAGTAAAAAACGTTGACTGAAGAAGGAGGAACTCCGACACCGGTCTCAAACAAAACAAAAATAACAATATTGTCACATAAAGATAATTAGTATTTTACTATATAAAAACCTTAAAATCATATTTTATTTAAAATGTTGTAGAAAAAGCTTTTACGTTATATGTTAAAATAAAATATTTTTAAATAGTGTTAATAAAATATAGATTGTGACAAAAGCCACGAAAACGCATATAAAAATGGATCTTTTCCAATTTTATTCAATAAACTCAAATGGATCAATAGTTCACGGAATATACTGAACATTCACTCATACGCTGCAAATTAGAAAAACAGATTATTACATGCACGAAGTGAATATTAATCTTCATTTAGTAAATTTTATTAAAATAACCACATGTAATCAGAATATATTTATATTTAAATTTCACTTAAGCAATAATAATAATATTTACACAAATAAAATTAGATTACAATTATTACAAGCAGGAAGTGAATCCATCCCTTGTTACAGTCATATATGTTTTCTAGTTTTAATTTAAATATAAAATGCATTTATTTGATAGCTAAACTCATTTGGATCAATAGTTCACGGAATATACTGAACAGTCACTCATACGCTGCAAATTTGAAAAACAGATTATTACATGCACGAAGTGAATATTAATATTCATTTAGTAAATTTTATTAAAATAACCACATGTAATCAGAATATATTTATATTTAAATTTCACTCAAGCAATAATAATAATATTTACACAAGTAAAACTAGGTTACAATTATTACATGCAGAAGTGGATCCATCCTTTGTTACAGGCACATATGTTTACTTGTTTTAATTTAAATATAAAATGCATTTATTTGATAGCATAACTCAAATGGATCAATAGTTCACGGAATATACTGAACATTTACTCATACACTGCAAATTTGGAAAACAGATTATTACATGCACGAAGTGAATATTAATCTTCATTTAGTAAATTTTATTAAAATAACCACATGTAATCAGAATATATTTATATTTAAATTTCACTCAAGCAATAATAATAATATTTACATAAATAAAACCAGATTACAATTATTACATGCAGGAAGTGAATCCATCCCTTGTTACAGTCATATATGTTTACTAGTTTTAATTTAAATACAAATACAAAATGCATTTATTTGATAGCTAAACTCAAATGGATCAATAGTTCACGGAATATACTGAACATTTACTCATACACTGCAAATTAGGAAAACAGATTATTACATGCACGAAGTAAATATTAATCTTGATTTAGTAAATTTTATTAAAATAACCACATGTAATCAGAATATATAAAATACTTAAACTACACTGAAGCAATAGTTATAATATTTACACAAATAAAACTAGATTACAATTATTACATGCAAGAAGTAAATCCATCCCTTGTTACAGTCATATATTTTTACTAGTTTTAGTTTAAATACAAATACAAAATGCATTTATTTGATAGCTAAACTCAAATGGATCAATAGTTCACGGAATATGCTGAACATTTACTCATACACTGCAAATTAAGAAAACAGATTATTACATGCACGAAGTGAATATTAATATTCATTTAGTAAGTTTTATTAAAATAACCACAGGTAATCAGAATATATAAAATACTTAAATTTCACTGAAGCAATAATAATAATATTTACACAAATAAAACTAGATTACAATTATTACATGCAAGAAGTGAATCCATCCCTTGTTACAGTCATATATGTTTAGTAGTTTTAATTTAAATATAAAATGCATTTATTTGATAGCATAACTCAAATGGATCAATAGTTCACGGAATATACTGAACATTTACTCATACACGGCAAATTAGGAAAACAGATTATTACATGCACGAAGTGAATATTAATCTTTATTTAGTAAATTTTATTAAAATAACCATATGCAATCAAAATATATTTATATTTAAATTTCACTCAAGCAATAATAATATTTACACAAATAATACTAGATTACAATTATTACATGCAGGAAGTGAGTTGATCCCTTTTTACAGTCATATATGTTTTCTAGTTTTAATTTAAATATAAAATTAATTTATTTGATAGCTAAACGCAAATGCATCGCATAGTTCACGGAATATACGGAATATTCACTCATACACTGCAAATTAGAAAAACAGATTATTATATGCACGAAGTGAATATTAATTTTCATTTACTAAATTTTATTAAAATAACCACAGGTAATCAGAATATATTTATATTTAAATTTCACTCAAGCAATAATTATAATATTTACACAAATAAAACTAGATTCAATTATTACAGGCAGAAAGTGGAGTCCATCCCTTGTCAAAGTCATATATGTTTTTTAGTTTTAATTTAAATACAAATACAAAATGCATTTATTTGATAGCCAAACTCAAATGGATCAATAGTTCACGGAAGATGCTGCATGAGCAGTGTATGAGTAAATGCATACACTGCAAATTAGGAAAACAGATTATTACATGCACGAAGTGAATATTTATATTCATTTAGTAAGTTTTATTAAAATAACCACATGTAATCAGAATATATAAAATACTTAAATTTCACTTAAGCAATAATTATAATATTTACACAAATAAAACTAGATTACAATTATTACATGCAAGAAGTGAATCCATCCCTTGTTACAGTCATATATGTTTTCTAGTTTTAATTTAAATATAAAATGCATTTATTTGACAGCTAAACTCAAATGGATCAATAGTTCACGGAATATACTGAACATTCACTCATACACCGCAAATTAGAAAAACAGATTATTACATGCACGAAGTGAATATTAATCTTCATTTAGTAAATTTTATTAAAATAACCACATGTAATCAGAATATATTTATAATTAAATTTCACTCAAGCAACAATAATAATATTTACACAAATAAAACTAGATTACAATTATTACATGCCGGAAGTGGAGTCCATCCATTATTAGATTCATATATGTTTTCTAGTTTTAATTTAAATATAAAATGTATTTATTTGATAGCTGAACTCAAATGGATCAGTATAGTTCACGGAATATACTGCCTTAAAGTGGACCGTCTTACAATGCGACAAAATTGTAAGCGGGCCGTTTAGCGCTTTATCTGATTTTTTTCCGAGCTAAACCTTCGAATTATACTCTTTTAAACTCTCTTAGCTAAGATTAATTAAAGTTATCGCGTGGAAAACTTTGAAAATATTGTAATACACGTCATGGATTAATTTATCTCGTAAACAACTTATCGAACTATATCGCAACCAGATATTCTTCCGTACTCTGGTTAAGGTCACCTTTAAATGATGAGCTGTACACATTTAATTAACAATTCGGAGATTTATAGATAAGAAGAACAATTACCTCAAATTGGAAATAATTAATAAAACAATGGAGGCAATTACTATGTGAGATAAAATGTGGGCGAGATTATTAGAAACTGCTAGTGAAATAACAATTCCTAGATTTTTTAGTATTTGATTGAAATTTATTTCACTCAATATTCGCATTTTGTTTAAACATCATAAACATATACTAAATTAAATACACCACAACTAACGAGCACGATAAACATCATAACCGTCAAGGTGTTTGTCAAACACACAATTGTTTGTTTGAAAATAATAGATCTTATTTCCAAATAACAAGTATTACAATTAAACCCCCGATTGTCTTCTAATTTTAAGCTTCGCATCGATGCGAATATCTTATACCAAAATTGACAAGAAGAATTCCGAAAGACTATCTAAATACCGAATAATTTTAATCGATCTAAACTTCAATTCTACGGCCTGCTCTTGAAAGCAGACCTGAGATGTGGTTTCAGCAAGGTGGAGTCCCTGCCCACACACAATGGCACTTTTAAGGCAAATTTTTGAGTGCGAATAGTTTACAAAAAATCGGAAATTAATTGGCCAGCGCGTTCGCCAGATTTGTCAGCACCCAGCTATTTTCTTTGGGGTTGTTTGTAGGAGCGAGTACATGTGTACAAGCCCGAGACAATCCTTGAACTCAATGCCAAGATTGTTGCAGAAATTCGAACGCTACAGCCACAAATTTTAAAAGATGTTATGGAAAATGCTCTAAAACAAGCCCATCATTGCGAAGCTGAAAACGGGAGTCATTTAAGCGACATTATTTTCCATACTTGTAGTGTAAAAAAAATATATTTTGTATATTTTATACTCTGAAAAAAAAAATATATAAACGAAACAGTTATTAAATTTTTAAACCCAATGGTGACTTTTGGCCCACCCTATATTAGCTTACGCTAATCCAACAGGAGCGACACTATGTTACTTGGGTCGTAACATAGTGTCGCTCCTGTTGGAAACAACAGCCCAACAAATCGGCCTCTATATCAACAAATCAAAAATCACATATACATGGCAATCGCCATACACAATAAGAAAAGGTCAATGCGGGTTTAAATACCTGGAACCGATAGTGAATGTGCAAAACGCAGCAGGTTGCCGACCATACTACGCTAACATTAACATTTTCAAGTTTCGTAATATATCGTGAAAACCAAAATGAAAATTCTGTAAAGCGCTGACAAGATCACGAGTCACTTTTGGTAGCGATGCGTCTGAATCTCGAGATCAGAAATGATCTGAACATCTCTGATATAACGAAGGTTACCCTATTCGGTGGAAGGCAACGTTGCATGAGACCTTCAAACTATTGGTTATCGTGTCTGGCTGTTATCTGGAAGCGCCAGCGAAGAAGAAGATATCATTTACGTGATAAACGATTAAGAAATAACAGATTCTAAATAAAATTGGCAACAATACCTGTCCAGATCAGTTTTCCAAAATTTAAGCGGAAATAACAATTTTTTACACAAAACTGTTTTTCAACAAAAATTCGGCCCTTGCACACACACAGCCCATACGGATTGATTGATCGGGAGCTTCCATAAGAGCTTTCGCGTTGTTTGCAAATATGTATTTTGAAAAGAATTTAGCATGTGGGAAAAAACATTAAAAACTATTAAATATTGTAAATTCCAAACGAAATTAGTTCAGATCGTTTTTAAAATTTAACCGGAAATGACGAGTTTTGAAACTTTATTTCGACCATTCGAGAAAAAAAATTTCTTGCGAAATTTTGTGGAATTGTATATACCGGAAGTGTCAGCTCAATGGGCTCTTTTTCAATTTTGGGTTGATGTTGAAAAGTTTAGCAGGTACAAAAAATGACAAACAATTAAAAGATTTAAATAAATTTAATGATTAATTTTTCAAGCAACGAGGGTTGTGCTTGTGTTTCAGAAATTTAAGCAGGGTTAATGTTTTTGATTATACAAGAAAGTTTTACCAAAGTCCCGGTAAGTTCTTTTTTTCGTTTTAGAAACTAAGCGTTGTGTATTCGAAATCTATGTATATTTTTAGTAAAAGCAAGTCCGTGTTGGCCACAGCATATTCGCCGATACAATTGCGTAAGCGATTAACGGTCACTTTTCAAATACATTCGTTAACTTATAATATTCTTTCTCATTACATACACAGTTTGTCTTCAAGGCGTATTTTATTAGTTTTTTTTTATTATTTTCTCTTGGATGTGTTTTTTTGATTCTGAGTAAAACGGGGGATGGTGGCTTTTTATTTTTAAGGTAAGGAAGAGATGCCGTTTCTCCCCGTGCTACCAGTGAGGATATTAACTATCACCATCATATTCAGTCAGTTGTTGGATTAGGTGCTGTTACGATGATAACTTCGGGTTCATGTACAGTTGTAAGTGTTCCCAAATCTTCTGAAATTTAAATTGATTCCTGTAGTTCATCTATAGGAGTATTTGCTGATCAAATACCCCCTTATGTGTCCAGTTTGAATAATAATCTTAGAATTTCGGATTGTTGTCTGAAATGCTGATAGCTCCGCAATCAAGTTCACCTCTGAAAATTGAGAAAGTGCAATTTTCTTCGAACGCCAATTATACTACGGTGGATTCTACTTTTTGCTGCAATATTACTACAATTTTCCGACAAAACAACCGTCTGAAAAAACCGTTCGAAAAACAGTTCGAAGTCCCAACAATACTGTAGGAGGGAAACTAGTCCAATTCTTTTTCTTCCAGATCCCAGTAGTTTTAAGAGCTCTGCGAACAGCTCAGATTCAAACTGCAAACCCTGGTCCGTGACAATTGGTTCTGGGACGCCGAGTGCTCGTCTCCAGTTAGTAAGGCTAACGCCACAGTTTTTGCTCGAATGCCTGCAATGAAAATACCCTGTGGCCAATGGGTGTATCAGTTTATCATGGTGATACAGTAGCGATGTCCGTCAGAAGATGGAAGAGGTCAAAATATTTCTAAATGAATTTGGGTGAATCTATGGGATACCAATGGAAAATTTCCCAAAGCACTCTGGGTGTGCCTTGTCACATTTGATTTCTGGAATTCTAAACAATTTTGTGACCATTTACGTACGTCTTTATTTACTGCAATCCAGATAAATTTCTTTGCGACCATTTTTGCCGAAGTCGAAATTCCTGGTTGAGCCAAGTTATGAATAGACTCAAAAACTGTTGTAACAATCTTTTCATAATCAGTTCTCGCCAGTATCGTTCAGCTACCACGTTCTCTATCCCGGAAACATGTTGTATGTCTGTCGTAAATTGTCCTATAAAGTACAAGTGTCTAAACTGCCTTGGAGAAGCTTTAGCTGGATTCTGCTTAAATGCAAATATCAGTGGCTTATGATCCGCGAAGAGTGTGAATGGTCTTCCTTCAAGTAAGTTTCTAAAATGTTTAATGGCTGAATAGGCCGCCAACAGTTCACGATGTTGAGTCTGATTTAGCTTCACCGAATGAAAACTAAGTGTCTGCCAAGTACATGAGATTCTCTGCTGAACAACACCACCCAATGCCAAACCCGATGCGTCAACCATAATCGCGACTCTGGCTTCCGGAATCGGTTGTACCAGAAGGGTAGCTTCAATTTGCAAAAATACATTTATCGACTTTGATAATAAATCCCGCATCTCTCAATCTCTGGAACACAATTCTTAAATGATTTAGATGTCCCTCAAGAGTATGCGATACTATCAATAGATCATCTATATACAAAAAAAGAAACTCAACCCACTAAGGATGGAATGCATAAACCTTAGGAAGGATTGGGAGGCGTTGCGTAAACCGAACGTCATTCTCATAAACTCGAAGAGTCCGAATAGAGTGATAATCGCTGTCTTTGAGATGTTACGTGCTTCGATGGGAATCTGATGGTATGCTCGGTAAGTTTGAGTTATTTCCTTAAACTCTTCCATGATCAATGGAAGTAAGTGTATTGACTGAAACCATGGAAATCATACCAAGAGAGGAAATTGAAGTTTAGTGGATCCAATAGACGTTTTCCTTTGATATCGACCAATAAACCGTTGGCCTCAATTATAGGCACTGTGACGTCAGCAAAAATAAATGTTTGCGAAAACGAACGCCTGAGGCCCAAATCGAAATTTAACTACCATCGTTCCATATGTATTGACCTTGGAAGCATTTGTTGCGTAAAGAGTAAAATCGGACTGTCCTCTGGATCTATCTTTTTGTGAATCAGGACGTATTGAAATTTCATCTCCGGTTATAATTAGATATTTGCAGTGTGAAACTTTATCAAATATCATTAGGCGACAATGATACGTCGCGATGTCTTTTCTATTTTTTTGAATCAAATTTGGTGGCATCGTAAAATCTGCAGGTGGACACGCACTTTTTTGCTTTACCATTAAAACGATTATGGTATATGAAATGTGAGTCTGCACCGAGGAAACTACTCCGGCTATGGCCACCGTATACCGACCATTTTATTGCTTGTATCAGTTCGTTAATTTGAGCCTGTAAATTAAAAATCCAATTTTCTAAACGTTCAAAACTCGACTGCGACAGTTCTGTGGTCAGATAGTGAGAAACCACCATGACAAAGAATAGACAAAAAAGACATAACACTATTTTACTATGGAAAAATTTGGACTCATTTTTGTGACCTCGGTTTGAAATAAAATAAAATTGTAACTCATAACACTTGTACAACTGTTAAACTAATTAATATAAATCATAAATATTACTAATAGTTATTCCATTAAAATAATTACATTTCAGAGTCATAAATTGGAATGGAAAAGAATGGAAAATTGTGCCAACTCGTCCAACGTACCTGTACTACCCGCAAGAACTGTGTGAATTTTTTTGGGTAAATTAGCGTCCCACAAAACTTGATGAGTCTCTCCAGGAAAGGCGTTAACCGCGGTAGCCTGCATCTCCCGCAGGAGTTGTGAAGGTTTCTTTTCTCCCAGGTTCATCTCGCTTAATACCTTACGAATCCGTGCCGTAGATGAATCCCCGAACCTTGTGATTAATGAATGCTTAAGTAAATCGTAAGGATCAGTATTAGGATTTTTTTTACCATATCTGGCCCTATGCTAGCCAGCTCCGAGGTGAACACGCTTGAAACAGTATAATATATCTGTGGCAATAAGTCATAGTAACTTAAGTCGATTTAAGTCAAAATTGATATTATAATGGAACCTTATTAACGAAATTATTTGCGTTATTTTGAACCAATCCCCGTTTTAATATATGATCTAGTTATTATTTTGGAGCGGATGTCAATATAGCTTATTTCAAAATAAAAAAAACGTGCATAAGGCATAATAGCTTATTTCACTAAATGTTTACCTTATAGAAAAAATTGCAAAGGAAAAATAGCTTAATTGTTTAAAAGTATTTTTGTATTTAGTGTGAGTGTAAAAATTTATTTTTGAATAACAGCTTATTCAAAAATAATATATTTTGCCAGAACAGAAATGTGTAATATATTTTCATTAAAGATAAAGGAAAAATATCTTAATTCTAAATAAGCGATTTTGCAAAAATTAAATTAATTCAATTTGATAACTTAAGTTAAAGTGCTGTGAAAAAAAAATTAAAACGAACAAGGTAAACTATCTTACGTACAATTAAAATTTTTTGCCAAGTAGGCTGACTAAAAAAACCGTTTCTTAACAGTTGAAAAGCCATAATGCTTAAAGTAATTAAATGTTTTTCTTGATTTTTTTCTAAAATTATTTGTGATAAATTGCAGAAACTAATTCATAACTATTAAATATTACGGAATTAAAAAATATCTGAAAAAAAGATTAATTTACTTTAAAAATAAAATAACACCATGCTCATGAGTCGTGGGCAGAAATTGGTTGCTATGGCATTGGCCAAAGCATCAACAAGCAAAATTAATTCAACGGGAATAGTACGAGCAAATGTTCAAGACATGTATACTAAAAATAACTCCTAACGCAAAAAGGTAAGCAATTTAATTATATTTCATAATACGTGTATCAGTTTTATTTATTAGTCCTTTAATGTTACAGAAAACGATACTCACGATGAAATAACTACTATGTTCATTCCTTGTATTCGGAAAATAAGTGAAACCGCACTGTGAACCATGAAAAAACATAGAAAAGGGCCATGGTGACGAACATGAAAATGGTATTCAGCGTGAAACTGATTTTGATGATAGCGATGCGGATCCAACTTACCTACCTAGTAATGAATGTAGTGAAATAAATCATGGCGTGGATAGCGACTCTCTCGAAGATATGGCTACAGCTCTAGAAAACAACCTAGAGAGTTTTGATATAGGAAACAGAGAGAGAGCAGAAAACGAAAGCGAAATTGTGGGGAGGCATATTCAACGAGAACTGGAAAATATGTAAGAGCTCGAGAAGTAATTAAACTCCAACCTTGTAAAAGAAAATGCAATTCTTAAGTTACTTAGGAAGACCAGCTTGCTTTATTTAATCAATAATGGGGCATGCAAAATTATAATTTACTGCAGGCGTTTATGACTGGAATGATTGATGTAAGTTGCTTATCAGAAGAAAACAGAACGCAAATGTAAATCATCAACTGCCCCACGGAATCGTGTTTATAGTTACTCATATTTTTTGGAGATTCGTGGAAATCGAATTCAAGTTTGTCAAAAGTGTTTTCGTTGGACAGTATGTGAATCGGAGCAGTTCCTTAAAACTGTGATTAAAAAAAATTGAATCGCTAGGAACAGTAGTTGAAAAAAACAAACGAGGCAGCCATACTCCAGGAAATAAAATTACTAATGAAAAACTTATGGAAGTAATAGAATTTATCAACAGTTTTCCAAGGTATGAAAGCCATTATTCAAGAAGGCACACCCAAAAACAATACTTACAATCAGATTTAAATATTTCTTTATTATATCGAATGTACTGCGAAAAATTTCAACAACCGGTTTCACTTTCAAATTTTACAGAAGTGTTTAAATCACTTAACATTAAATTTAAACACCCAAAATTAGACAAATGTCATAAATGTGAAACACTAAATATGAAGATTAAAAATTCATAAAATCATCAAGAAAATTACGATTTCAAAATAGAAAACGACAATCACATTCGGGAAGCTGAAAGAGCCTACGAGAGCAAGAGAACCGACAAACTTGCCGCTAAATCCAATAAATCAATGAAAGTATACACTTTTGATCTGCAACAATGTTTGCCCACCCCTTATCTACAATCGTCGGTATCGTTTTACAAGCGGCCTCTCTGGACCTTCAACCTAACCATTCACGATTGTGTAGGCAATCAAGCTTATTGAATGATGTGGCATGAGGCAATAGCTAATAGAGGTGGGAATGAAATTGCTTCATGCCTATTCGAACATTTATTGCATTTGCCTGATACCATAAAACATCTAGTTTTTTATAGTGACTGTTGTGCCGGTCAAAATAAAAATTCATTTTTAGTAGTAATGTTTCAAGTCCTTCAAATCAAATTTTGCCGCATCTAGAAATCATTGACCACAAAATTCTCGTTTCGGGACACACTCACATGGAATGCGACTCCGACCGTGCTTTAATTGAAAAAAAAAGAAAAAAGCTACAATACCTATTCACCATCCTCATGATTGGTACAACTTTGTACGGTTAGTAGGGGTCTGAAATGGGTTTTTAGTTACCGAGGTGTCACAAGAACAGTTTCTGAATTTTTCGGGACTTTGCAAAGAAAAGTTTATGTGGAGAAAATCAAATACAGAGGGTACGTTATTCTGGTATAAATAAAAATATTTTTGTTTTCTTCATTGATTAACTCTTAATAATATATTTTTCAGGTGAGCGTTTCTTATGGAAAAACATAAAATGGCTTCGATACACATGTGATATGGGAACAATTCATTATAAAATAACACTTGAAGAGCAAACTAACTTTAAAGTTTTAAATACTCGTTGCCGCGGGGTTAACGCTTTAAAGAAGACCGATCTAAACCAATGCTACACAGAGCCAATCAAAATAAATAAGAAGAAGAAGAAGGAAGATCTATTGGATATGCTGCCTCTTATAAATCAGAGTTTCCACTCTTTTTATAAGGATTTGGTTACGGATCAAATGCCAGACTTCGATCCTGATTTGTCAGAAGAATCAGAAACCGAACAATAAAATTTATATAATTATGTAGCCTTGCTCCGTAAGCCTCCACAAATAAAATTGTAAGAAAGGTTCAATCGTTCCACGTATATTTCAATATTTTTTTGGTTTTAAAATTCCATACTTTTTATGAAACGTTAATTTTTAGTTAAAAATTGCTCTACTGAAGAAACACAAAAATGAGATAGGATACTATGACATATGGCCACAGATATAGTTTTTTGACTAGTAATTCGCGCGTTTCCGAATTGAGCTTCTAGTGTGCTAAACCACAATTCGACATCGTGTGTCCAAAATGGTGCGACATCACGTCTCTTATGATAGTTTTGATTTGCGTTATATCAACTAACTGCTGCGGCGTTGGTGTGTCGCCACCAACATTCTGGTCGTCGCCAAGCATACTCTCCGGACAATTTTACAAAAAAGTACAGACAGCAGTATGTATATCTATATGTATTGACGGCAGTACGTTTATCGGAAAAATCACAATTCGCAAAAATACTAATAGTAATTTTTAACAATATCGGCTTAACATGACACGACGCACGATAAAAAAGAAAATATATTGGTCACACAAAACGGACACAACACAACAGAACCATTAATCGAAAGTAAAATTCACTCACCTAATATATTATTATTAACGCAAATGGCGCATAAGTTTACACCAGGCTGAACCGGCTGCTTCTGACTTTAAAATTTGCAATTATTTGACTTACTAGCAGGCTAGATGGAGAGTATATAACTTTCCGATGTTTCTAACGCTGCAGATACTTTATTACACACAAATAAAATTTTAAGACAAACAGAGTATTTTTTTCAAATATTTATTTATTTATTTTATTCATCAATACATATATTTACATGATTTTTTTGGCTCAAATCAAAGACATTTACTTTTTTAATTTAATAACATTATTTTTTATGATAATTAATTTTTTTGTAGTTGTTTGATTGTTAATTAGTGTGTACAATGCATATAGGTTTATAGTTATTTTAGAGATAATGAATTTGTTTTGAGTAATAATAATAATCAATTGCGATAATTAACTTACTATTCAAATGTTAATTCAAACATTAAAGAGATTTGGAATGAAATAAAATATATTTATATATGTATTTATTTTATAATTTATTTTTCATTAACTATATAATTTTCTTTTAATATTTATTTATATTTAGTAATTTTATTAAATATATAATATATAATATTTTGCTTTTGTTTATTTATTTATATAGTTTTTTTTTTAGTTCTTTATAGTTAAATGTTTTTGATTTATTTGGCTTGTTATATCTGTATGCAAATCAGATTCATCATCTTAAATTAGTTCATCGTCGTACAAAGGGATATTCGGGCCAGTCTTCCTAATTTTGAATTTGGTTGTTTTGTCGGCGTTTTAATTTAGATTAATTGTTATTTTTGTTTTGTTTGGGTGCGTTTTTTTTTTTGCAATATATTATTATGTGATTGACATGTGGAGCATTAGCAGTTTAGATGCGTGTTGCGGAGTAGAAATAAAAACATAACGGAAAAAATCCAAAAGAAAAGAAAAAATACAAAAAAATAAATTAGAATTTTAAATTAACGTATATAACACAAAAAATATTATTAATTATTTTAAAGGATTTCAATTGGGAGAGGATATGTGCGGCAGGATATATTTTTATGATATTTAAGGTAGTGTATAGTATATAGGAATACAAAAAGGCGCAGGGGATAAATGGTATTACATACATATACATATATTAGGTTTAATATAGTGCAGAGGAAATTTGCTTAAAATAAAGTACCTCGTCATCGTTATTGTTATTATTATTATTAGCGGGGATGTTGTAGAATTTGCCGTGACTCCGTTTGCCGAATCTGAAAGTAAACAATCAACAAGATTTAATTAAAGTTGAGATTAAGTAACAATTTTGTATTAATCGCTATACATTCACACTTAATATAACGTCAATAACTAAATTATAAGTATAAGCAGACAGCAAATATTTATTTATTTATTTACTCGATTGCTATTCAGAAATATAGTTTTATGGGTTTTCATTCTCTGTTATACTATTACGTATAGAGGTGGAGTTCCTCTTACAATGTAACGTAAACGTAATAATTTATTTGCTAAACAATTCACGGGGAACTTTTACTGCTCTGTGGGGGAATTTTTTTATTCTTACAGAAATATAGTACTTTTTATTGTTTATTACTATTTGTTCTGATAATATAGTGGCAAATTAGTTTTGCTAATCGATTTGTGTTGTCATGATGTTTGTTACATTCTTATAAGAAATAACGAATGTTGTGGCTCTTTGGGGATCTGAGTGTCGATTTTGTACCAAAAATGACAGCGCGAGCTGGTGAGGCGAACAAAATTTTTGTGTACATATACAGTGTATAATATATAATTTTATATTTTTATTGTGTTTTTTCTCTTATGTGTCTGTGCATTCTGGTCATCAATTTTACAAAGGTAATTAGTCCAAAAAAAGTGCCGGTTGAACCGGTTGAATACTTATTGTGCTGACGTCTACCTCACCTTTTGAGCAGTTGAACCGATTGTTTGCTATGTGATTTTGATTTTTGATTTTCAAATATTTGAACAACACGAAACCGCATTTGTCACATCAATTAAAAAAAATATATAAACAAAATGACGCGCATGCGCCCAAGTAAACCAATATTAATAAAATTAGCACTACTATGTTTTTCCGGTTTGCTCACCTCGCGTCAATATTTTTGGTACAAAATCGACACTCTGGTTTTTCTAAAGGAAATTTCATGTCATTCTGTGTAAACACTAACTAGTTGTCATTGCATAACCGATCCTCATCGGCATATTGGAGAAGGTCTTGTAAGTCTACACTCTGAAAATATGATAAAAATAGTCACTTCAGCTACTTAGAGCTAGATTTTTTTCAAATGGTGGCTCTGACTAAAATATTTTTTTTTATAGTGACATCTGATTTCCGTTGTTTCAGACAGATTAGACATCTGCCGTTAACATTCAGTTTGTAATACTTTGAGTTTCATACAAAATGTGTTTTTTACGGTGTTGAATATGTCGGATTTTGTGATAACATAAAAAGCATTTGCGCGAAATGTTAATTTTTTATTTTAATTGGAAGCTGAAGTAAATCGAATGCTTATATATGGAGCTTTACGGTGACAATACTACCAACTGATAAATCATGTAGAAAATGGTTTTGACGCTTGAAAAATGATGATTTAGTGTTGAAAATGAGCCTCGATTGGGATAGCCAAAAAAATTCGTAGACTATGAATTAGATGCATTGCTCGATCAAGATCCGACTCAAATGCAAAAGGAGCTTGCCGGCACATTAGGAATGACCCTTGATTAGGAAAATTGTGATTAGGCGTTTAACAGAATTAAAACTGAAATGCAATCAAGTAAAGTTTTAGTCCATTATGATGCTAAGTTCTTGCGGTACTTGCGATGGATGCATCACCTTATGGAGGGGGGCCGTATTGAGTCATATGTATCCTGACGATACAGAACGTCCCACACAGTATGCTCCACAGACGCTGAACAGATCGTAACAGCGATACTCACAAATAGACAGAGACGCATATGCAATTATTTTTGGTATTAGGAAGTTTTACCAATATGTTTATGGTCGGAAATTTGTTTTCATCGCACGGACAATAAACCGTTAATTAAATTTTTTTCCTCAAAACAGGGTTTACCAACAATGTCTGTAATCCACATGCAACATTATGCTATATTCTTACAGGCGTTTGATTATGACATAGTCTATAGAAACACGAAAGAGCATGGTAACGCTGATGCTATGTCTCGCTTACTCTCCTAAGATAGTTATTCAAAAATTGAAGAAATTGTTTTGGTA
Source organism: Nephrotoma flavescens (assembly GCA_932526605.1). Lineage (NCBI taxonomy): Eukaryota > Metazoa > Arthropoda > Insecta > Diptera > Tipulidae > Nephrotoma > Nephrotoma flavescens. Next base: position 35,581,168 of record OW052222.1, on the reverse strand, counting down.
GAATGCAATCTTATTGATACCTTACCTTTGACAGTAAAATAGTTAGGGAAGAAACATTAAAAGATAGTTTGGTTGCAAATTTAATAAGTGGGTTGAAAAACGGACGAAGTATCGATGGTAAAGATCGTTTTGGTATAGACCAAAATGAACTTGCGTTACAATAAAATTGCATTTTACGAGAAATTCGGGTGTATATACCACAAACACTACGAGGAAAGGTTTTGAATGATTTACATTCAACTCATTTCGGCATCACACGAATGAAGTCAAATGCCAGAGGTTACTGTTGGTGGGCAGGCATATAGACAAAGATATAGAAAGCACTGTGAAGAATTGTACAGATTGCTAATTGATCAAACCAAACCCATCAAAGTTGCCTACTTATTGTTGAGATCCAGCAAATTACCCATTTCAACGCATACACATAGACTTGGCAGATGTGTTTTCCAAATGGCCTGAAATTAGAACACAGAGCAATATCACTACCGAAACTACAATTTCCAATTTAAGGGAAATTTTTTAGTACTTTCGGGATTACTATACTGTTTTGGTCTCTGCTCGAGGAACACAATTTACGCCATGTGAATTTGACATTTTTTTTAAAAATTTAATGGTATCATTCACAAGATGGGAGCAGCATATCATCCATCTACGAATGGTCAAGCTGAGCGTTATGTTCAAACAATTAAAAACAAATTAAAATTCTTGAAAGGTGATAGATCAAGTTTAAATAAGGAACTTTGCAACATATCGGAAAACGATTCAACCAGCTACTGGTGTTTCGCCCTCCATGAGAATGTTCAATCGACAAATCAAATCCCGAATAGATTTAATGATTCCGAATAGGGATACGTTATTGACGGAAGACGATACAAATAAAGAAGTCAAAATTTTACTCTAAACGATAGGGACACGATACGAGAATATATGGATAGGAAGGTAAAGTGGCGTTTTGGAAATGTACTTGAAAAATTTGGCAAATTGCATTATATTCTAAGGTTGGACGACGGTCGCGAGTGGAAGCGTCATACTGACCAAATTCGCGATGTTGGGAAGGACGTGTCGTTACACGACAGTATCGATTACCAAGGGGAGGATAGTATCGATATTCCAAATGATAGTGTTGTGATGAATGACGAGGCTTCAGTTGATGGTAGTATTCCGGTCGTGGGTGGCAGTAGTTCGGTTATGGATGAAGAAACTACAGTCGTACGTAATGAAGGTACAAATGTAGGGAATGCGAACGTTCAGTTTCAGTTACCTACAATGAAAATTTAGATATTAATAATAATAATAGTATTAGGAAATCGACTAGAATTTGGAAAACTCCTATTAAATTAAATTTATAATTAAGAATCTTGTTTGTTTTAGATCTCATGTAATTTAAATAATTTAATGAATTTTATAATACTATTAAGTAGATTTGGAGAAACTTTTAAGGAGGGAAGAACTGTTATATATATACTTATAGGGCAATTTACCTTTAACATGCATCCGATGTGAATTATTTTTATATTAAAATAAAGAAATAAAATACTTACATAATAAAGTATTGTTTACTGTGCTTAAATATATAATAGCTGTGTTCCAATGGGACAAATTTGCTACTCACAAGTACTTGCAAGTAGATAACCAATGGAACGAGCTAAAACTGTGACAGAAGTAAAACATAACCTTTTTTGTGTACAAAGTATAATTTTGCTGTCGTCTTATTTTGGAAAATTAATTTTTTTTAATTAAAATCCACAATAAAATCTCAAAAATGAGTTAGAACTGGTCTTATAATGAAGGCAACGGTTTGATTATGATATACGCCGGCCGAAAAGAAGAATATGTCAAAAATCGCTTGGTATTTCACAGAAGTAAACAAAAAATATTGTTTGACCTGACATTTCAACATAGCCTACCCCTCACAAAGCCATCTATTAGAATTTTTTGAACCTAAATACCTACCGTTAATTTTATGCGTAACTACTTTCAACATCTACACCACCATTTGAGCATGGGTAGCTGCGAGTAGATACAAGTACTTGTGAGTAGTTTGCTTTCTCCATTGGAACACAGCTAATAAATATCAAAGACGAACATTAGTATTTCGAAGGTTATGCTTTGTATCTGGTGTGACTAAAGAGGCTTTGTGTACTACGAGCTGCTACAACCTTGCAATTTCATTACGGGTGAGCGGTACGGACTACAATTAATTCGTTTGAGTCGTGCACAAAATGCAGAACGAGTTTCTAATAAGCCCTTGTTATTCTGGTATTATGAAGTAAGTAGTATAAATCATCAAAATTACATCAGATCCGAAAAATTGTTGAAATTTTCTTATCGCAAATGGCTGAGCCTTCAATTTTTTCGGTGTGGATTTCCTTGCGCTAGCCATTGCATGTATTGTTATTTCACCTCTGGATCATAGTGATGGGTCCACATTTTATCACCTGTGGCTATCTATCACCCCTATTCTCCTAGTCGCATCACTTCAAGTGATGTGACTACTCATCTTCTTGGTTACTAGATCATTATAGATCAAAACTTAAGAAATAATTGTTCAATAAAGTATCGTTCAATAAAGTGTTGACTGTTTTTTAAATCTTAGTATGCTGCTTTATAAATATTTCCTATTCGCTGCTATCACTTCAAATGACAATTTCTATCACTTGAAATTTTTGCGTGACAAATAAATAAAAAAAAAATCAAACTAATGCAGTCGACTAATATTTAAAAAATTTTCATTGAAATTATTACTAAATTTTGATTTTAAAATCTAGTAACCAGGAAGATCCATAGTCACATCGCATGAAGTGATATGTCTAAGAGAATTGAGTATTATTTTATAAATTAAGCAGTACTCATTTCTAAAATTATACCGTTCCCCGAATGGAACCCTCTCGCACTAACATTTGACAGCGTTGGATCATTGCATAAAATGGTAATTTTTCGCCAGTCTCCCAATACAAGATCTTCGAATAAAATGATCATTTCGTAAGTAACAGCGTCTGTCGGTCTTCGCTGCGTCAGATCCTTTGAAAACATTTTTCATTCATTTTTCGACATCCTTATAAGTGGGTTATCCAATTCGAGATTGATAAAGTAGAAATCTGTATACCGACATCTGTCAAAGATAAACGTCAAGTACGCTGTCATTTATTTAGTTGACATTCTGCCATTTAAGAATATGGAGCAATGGACAACAAAGAACATACGCAAATTGGGTGTTGGAAAAACAGGCCGTCGATGCTGATTTTTCGAACAAAATTTTCTTCAGGGATGAAGCTCATTTTTCGCTTGGTGGATACGTTAATAAGCAAAACTGTAGAATTTGGGACTCAGAAAATCCACAATTGATTGTAGAGTAGCCATTACACCCGGAAAAAGTCACTGTTTGGTGCGCATTGTGGTCTGGTGGTGTGATTGGGCCGTATTTTTTTGAGAACAACCATGGACGAACCGTTACCGTCAATTCTGAGCGCTATGGCCGCATGTTAACCGATTATTTTTTTACGAAAATCGTAGATTATGATCTTGACGATATGTGGTTCCAGCAGGATGGAGCAACCAGTCACGTAACACGAGCAAATCGAGATCTTTTGCAAGAGAAATTTCCTGGACGTTTGATTTCGCGATTGGCTGATGTCAATTGGCCTCCAAGATCCTGTGATTTAACGCCTTTGGATTTCTTTTTGTAGGGCTACGCGAAAGATCGTGTTTACGCAAACAATCCTCAAACCCTTGATGAATTGAAAACTAATATTCGTAAGGTAATCGCTGAGATACCGCCCGAAATGTGCCGAAAAGTCATTGAAAAATACCTCAAAAGAATCAAGGCCTGTAAGAAGTCCCGTGGAAAACATTTGCATGATATCTTGTTTAACTAAAAATGGCAAGGATCAATCTGTAAAATGAAATAAAAATTACAATACATTCCGAATATTTTGTGTGTTTTTTTTAAGTTTACTTTATCAACCTCGAATTGGATAACCCTTTAGTTTGAATAAAAAGTTTAATCACAACACAGTTATTTCAAGTTTTTTAAATTTGCAAAACGTGTATTCAGTAAATCACTCACAGAAATTAAAAGAAACAATTAGGGAGTGTTGAATATTTAAAAAGAACTGGCCGCCCACGTGTTCGTAGGGAGAAGGAAGAAAGAATGGTAGTGCGAACTACAAAGAAAGAGCCCAGAACGTCTACCACAAAAGTTAAATTGAAGTTATACCAAGATTATGGAAAAAATGTGTGTTCGCATACAATTCAAAAAAGCTTAAATCGCCACGAATTTTTCTATAGAACACCCAGAAGAAAACCACTTATCAGTGATGTAAATAAAAAGAAACGTTTGGAATTCGATAATTATACATAGAGAAGGACGTTTCATTCTGGAACGGAGTAATATTTACTGAATAAAATACAACATTTTTGGACACGATGGGCCGGTAAAAGTTTGCCGTAAAAAAATAACTGCCATGGAAAGCGCAAATCTTCAATATACGGTTAAACACGGCGTTGGCAACGTACTTATTTGGGGTGTATGGCGTGTTCTGGTGTCGGAAATTTGATTATTGACGGAAATATGGACAAATGATAGTATCTGAATATATAAAAGTCAATTTAGAAGCATCTGTGGAGAAATTGGAATTGCCGCACCGAAGCAATTATGCACATAAAATCCTCACCTTAATCCTATTGAACATCTGGTGGATGAGGCACAGTAAGCTGAAATGTGTGTTTCCGTTTGACAGTCATGAAGCGCAGTTCTGAATAAGCCGGCTATTCAAAAATCTTGCCAAACAAGAAGCATCGTTTTATAGTTTACCAGTCCGAGTTTTGTTCGATTTTATTACTTTTATTTAGGATTTTCAGGCATATAGATGGTGAATATATTTACAATTTAAATTGTTATTACATCCTCGACAGGTGGTTGTTTTCTTACGGTTTCGATCGTTGGCAAATCGTACAGAATAGTGCCTCGTTCCGAAAATGGAATTATGTGGAGCGCATCCTGGAGATTTCGGCATATAGACATCTACATATAGCGCAATAGTGAAAGCTGTCTAAATTCAAAATAATAATGAAATCACCCGAAAACGAAAATTCTATAGAAGGAAATTACACTCTACGATTTAAAAAATGAATTTGTTAAATTGTCATTTGGATTAAATGAAATCGTAGTGTGTTGTAAATTAAAAAAAAACAAAAAAATGAAACCAAAATATATGTTAATCCATTTTATTAAAACCGGTTTTGTTGACGAACAAATTTATCGTACGGTTATTGTAGCGACTATTTAAAATTGGTGCAACTTTTGTTTCTTTCCGATGGTTGTATGATAATTTATTACAGTAATCAGTATCTCCTTTGTCATGAAAGCTATTAGATTGATTAATTAATTGAATTTTACTTCTCGTAATGTCTTCAACATGCAAACATGCATTTAGAGGGTCAAACGCTATCTGATACTGCAAAAACTACGAAAAAAACAAAAATCTATACTATTCAGTACATTGTGCAAACTGTTAAAAATACAAGGAGTGTTGAATATTTAAAAAGAACTGGCCGCCCACGCGTTCGAACAAACATGTGTTGTCTAAGCTGGCACAAATTTTTCTCTAGAACAACCAGGAAAAAACAACTTCATAGTGACGTAAATAAGAATTCGTAAATTTACACATGGAACGGAGTAATATTTACAGAATGGAATACAATAGTTTTGGAGTGCAAATCTTCGATGTACGGTTAACCACGGTGGTAGCAACGTACTTCTTTGGAGGTGTATGGCGTGGACTGGTGTCGAAAATTAGATATTTATTGACGGAAACATGGACAAATGGAAGTATCTGAATATTTTAATCCTATTGAACATATGTGGACATTACAAGATTCAATAACATTTGAATGGGAGAGTACCGTTCGAATTTGTTGGTTGCGTCTATATGAAGAATAGATTAAAGGCAGTTATAGCGTCTATTTTTTAGATTACAATCGGTTTTAATAAAATGGATTAACATATATTTTGGTTTGATTTTTTGTCCTTTTTAATTTACAGCAGACTACGACTATTTTTAGTTCAAAGGACAATTACCAAATTCATTTTTTAAAGCGTACGAAGGATATTCGTAGTGTACATAGTCTAGAAATACGCCACATGTCTATGCAGATCGTCAGAATTCATTTTATCATAATTGTAATGAAAAGGTCCGAAAATGGAACATCAATGGACCGAATGCAGGAGATTTTCTTACATAGACACCTGCGCATAGTGCAATAAATGAGTCTAATTTCGAGATAATATGATTCGCTCCACAGAATTTCCATTTAAGTATTTTTAATAGTAATTATGATTAAATTAACCAGTTTAAATGGAGCAGCCTGACTTTCCGCGCTTATAGTCATGTGACGTAATTTTCATAAATTTTCTTTAAGAATAGATAAAAGCTGTATACAACTTTCATCTATTTTTAAAGGTAAGTGACTGTGTTAAAATCTCCAGCATGTGCTCTGTAGAATTTCCATTTTCGGACCTTTTCATATATAAACTATGGCAAAATGAACGAGCCGGGTCGGGCATCCTGACGTTCAAAAATGAACGGCTTTCATCTATTGGGCGGTGGTTATATTTGGTAAAATTTCATGGATTCTGGCCACCAAAATGAGGCACGCTGATGAGCCGCATAGACATGGGTCGTATATTTTTTCGAAATTGAACAATTTTCTTCTATTGCACGCATTTAAATGGCAAGCCAAATTTTGTTGGGCTCACCCCATAGAACTTTCATTTTTGGACATTTTTATTATATAGTTAAGAAATTACTAGCAGGGCAAAACCGGGTATCTTAACGATCCCTTTTTCATCTATTGTATGCTTGGCTTTTCATTTACCGATTTCTTGTTATTAATAATGATTAATGGACGGGTCAAAGTGGGATACTCTGGCAAACCACATAGACATTTTGCGTGTTTTTTCAAAATTGAACAGCTTTCTTGTATTTGCTATATGCACGGGGCTCTGTGATCAAATCTGTAGAAATTGTTCCACAAAATTTTGATTTCCGGATATTTCTGGTATATCTGATAAAATGGTCTCACGACGATGAAGCACTCTGCCGGTCCGCTTAGGTTTGTGGAGATTTTTTTCGAAATGAGACGAGCTGTCGAGGTGAGGCTCTTGTCGATCCGTATAGATATTTAGGTATCTTGTATAGTCATTAGATATAGCTTCCATATATTGGACTAAGTAGGTTGCTATGAAATAAAATCTACAGGATTCGCTCTACATATAATGAACGGCTCAAAATTAGACTCCGTTTGTTTAACATCTTTTTTTGTGGGTTTTATTACTGTGTTTTTTTTTTTAAACAGAATGGCTTTTAAGATAATTGGTACACACATAATCTTTTAAATTTGTTTATGGTTATTGAATTTTTTAAAATCATATTTAACGGTTTTTTGTTAATTTAATTGACTTACAATCAAAAATTAATATATTTTCGTCTTATACAGGGTTATCTTTTATATACGTATAAAAGAAAAAGTGATTTTTTCTCGTGACTCATCTGAACTCTCTCAACGAAATAATAATTTTTGGCAAATCTCTGAAGCTGTTAACTGTTTATCTTATCTACAAACATAAATAGTCATTAAATTTGCCAAAATATACATTTACGCGAAAAAACACAAATTAGCGATATTAATTTTATTGAGACCCACCATTAACTTGTCCTTTTTTTTCTTTAGAGTTATTAACGTCAATGCTTAATTATATTGATTAATCACATTAACCGGTCTGTATTATTTATTTAAGCTTTGTTGTTAAAGCATTCTAACAGTTTGATGATATCACAGATTGTTCGATTTGCGCACGTACGACGCAATCCATGGAAATTACACATTAATTATGAATGAAATACGGGTTAAGCGAAGGTATGGAGACTGTACTTGGTAGTTGACCGATATTCGGTGTGATTTAAAATTTCATCAATTTTTCCATAATATAATACTAAATTAATACAATTTTTTACGATCAGATTTTGTGTTACAAATCCCTGGCAATATAATTTTGGTTTATCGATAAATGTTTTACTTTACAACACAAATTTAATGTTCTTTGTGAGACAGTTATGTCATTTGTGTAATGATTCATTTCAGAAGGCATTGCAAAATAATTTGTAAAATTTATTCTTCAAGTGACATATAGTTGGTCACCTCACATATAAAATGCACAAACAAAGGCGGTAGTAGCTTGAGGAAATTAATTACGAAGCATTATAAAAATTCAATTTATGTGCATTCAATTCTATTTAAAATATTATGTGCAAAATGCAACCAAGGTTTACAGGCAAAAATTCTCACCGTAAATGAATGCGTTAGAAAACATTTTAGTTGTAAAATAGACTGTGTGCCTAGCATACACCACTAAATATAACGAGTACACACAGTGATTAAGCATAGTGATATGAATATTTATTTTTTATTGTGCAAAACTGTTGCCGGATCATATACTTTAGAATCAAATACACAAAAAATATTCTTATCTATTTTATAGCCTAATATATTATGATGTATAAGACGCACTGTAATAAAAGTGTCTAGTGTCTAATAATAATAGAAATTTTGCTCGTTATCTGGTCCAGTTTGTGTGAAATGCTCGATTAAGTGAGACACTTTTTATAGGATTGGAATATATATTCAGTGAAAATTTGCTAAGTGATTAAATTATGGCACCACGAGATCCGCAACTAGTGTACACGATAGAAAATGGTTTTAAAAACCATGGCACAAGTGATGATAAAAATGAGGTGACATTCGAAGATGCCCTCAACACAGTAGGTAAATAATAAGTAATTGTGTTCAATGTGTTTGGTATAACATATATATGTAACTCATAAGACTCAAATTTTTATTTGGCATTCTTCAAAAAAATGCTAATTTATTTGGTACACGCTGATCACAACAAATATATGCGATCATTTTGTGCAAAAAAGTTATCTGATTATATCAAATATTCTATTTATAATATGAAGTCATCATTGTCGTCCGTCCAATTATTTTAATGCCGTCTGAATACATCAGACATGAACGCTTACCACATAAACACCCCATTGTGACAGAAGTTGAAATAATTTGTTTGCACAATAATGTGAATTAATGGCATTAGACGTTTTGTTGTGTGTTTAATGATAAAGTCTAATGAGCAATAAATACGAAAGACAGCAGTGTATAGTGATAGAAATATTTGGCTGCGGGAAATTTTTTCCTACTTTTTTATGTTTTCATGTACGAGGTGAATTCGCCGTATTTCATTAAATTTCTGGTGAATTTGTACCTTGCTCAATATCGTTTGTGTTGAATATTTTAAATACTTATATACTCGTACTAAGTTATGTAATTATTTGTTAGTAAAGAATTATTTGTATAAAGTTTATTAAATCACCAAATAATCACAATATTTTGGATTGAAATTCTTTTGTATCAAAAGCTGATTAGAGGCTTGGCGTGAAATTATGTCATTTCATGACGTATATTGAAATTGTAAATATTAATTGTTATTTTCAAAAAAGGGGAAATCCCTGCTTCGCGCATAACATATTCTTGCTGATCGTATTCGGAGTAATCATGAGTATTCAGTTGAGTTTTATTTAAGTTAGTGCCTTTATTAGCCTAAATTTTCAAATTTTATAATAATTTTGAACCAGGCCCAGTGAATTATATAGCTGATTTGGTTTGCTACACTGGTACACTGAAAAAATTACATTTTCTAGAGTTCCGCCAATTGAGCGATTTGTTCTTTACGTAGATCAGCACATCGTGATACATCGTTAAATGCCGAATAATTGTAAAAGTTGTGATGCCAAATCAAATATAAATTGATCTGGATTAAAATATATACAATAGTTCAATATTTTTTATAGTTCAAAAAATGTAATTTAATAAAAGAACAACTAAACTGACACAGAAAAAAGGTCAAACACCCAAGAGAAATGTCCGTTTGGTATAAGAAAATTTCCAAAAACAAAATCATTTTCGTATATAATTTAATATTTTTGACCAAATTCAGAATTTAAATTGAATATTATGGATCACTTGTCAGTAACAGATTAACACATATATACAACCCAATAATATATTGTGTTGTTTTAATCCCCTAAAATAATATTAAAAATAATAAATTCCCATCTGGATAGCCTTACTGAACACACTCTCCTATATATATATAGTCTGTTGCAAATTCACAATAAAATCAATTTAAAATAAAAAATATTCCAATATAAATAAATAACGAAATTAATAAACTTTTATATTTTATTCGATTTTCAATAAAATTGTAAAATATTGAATTTTATTTTTTGTGTGTGTGCCGGGATAATCTTTAGTAATTTTCCTTACATTGTGTAAACACAACGAATAATAATCCAATATTTTATTGTTTATTATTGCAACAAGAAAAATATTGTCAAAGGGAGGTTTTACCCGCCAGTAACAAATAATAAATTTATTTGACTATTTGAACATTATATGCATACAAAAGTTGGTTGGTATATACCTAAAGCGATCTCTTGAAGTGACCCTTTTTGTAATTTTTATTCCAATATTATAAACAATTTTGCAATAAAAATATATTATGTGCAGGTTCTTAAAATCTATAACGATAAAAATATACTCGTAAATAAGAATTGTTTGCTATGAGATTTGTCTCCCGCCAGCTTTAATAATTTAGGAAGGTCTAATGTACGGTAGAATATTAAACAAATAAAATTCAATTGATAATTGGTATTTCAAGGTATTCGGGAGCATAAATTCTGGGCTTTAAGAAATCTATGCGTTGAGCTCGTCACAGATTGTAAAATTTATCGCTGGTGTCCGATTAAATGTTAGATCAATGCTTTACCAGTACAATGTTGCTAAGTTATTGGTGATTCAAAAATTAAGTTGTCTGGTTAAGTTGGACTTTTTATGCTTTAGTTGCCAACAGGTCTCTATTAAAGAGAACATGTTCTCTTTTTGAGCAATAAATTATTGTGTTCCATCTTTTTTTTTTAAATTCTTGATTTATTGATCCGTTTTATAAAAAGTTTGATACCAATAAAAATTCAAAGAACTCTCTTGCATTAAAAAATAACTAAATACTTAATCGTAAAGAAACGGTGTACAAAAAGTCTAGATTTCCAAATGAAGTTTTCTCACATGGAAGTAGCCCAGAATTATCTGTTATCTGTTATCACGGAGGGCGGTTAAGCTCATTTGCTGTAAATTTCCTAAGAAATGTCTGCCATTATTAGGGTGGCAATGTTATTATTTGGAGTCGATATACGAAATGTCAAACTTGAAAATGCAAGTGTTTGTCGCTGAATGACTCGTGATCTCTGGGGTTTAATTATACATAAAAACTATATACTTTGAAAAAAAGTGTGGTGGTTATGATAACAATCGTAATGTTGTTCTGAATAATTATTCGCCTTTTTTCACAATTACTAGCTGATCTACATAATATCGTTTTGAAAAGCGGTACTGCGATTTTCTAAAAATTGCTGAAGTGCCACCAATCTTTAAGTTTGGAAATTCCGAACTAGTTAGTAATTATCGTCCAATTTCAGTTTTGTCGGTATTTAACAAAATTTTAGGAAAAATTGTTGCAGGAAGAAAATCGATCATCGAGATTTTTTAAATAAATCAAATTTTGTCTATTCTCCGCTGTATGGACTTCGATAAGGTTCTGGGCACATATTCCTGAAATCGGTGGATATTTCCGTCGCGGCGGATTATAATTTTCATATTATTCATATTTTCGCCGGCTACTTTAATCGTTTTTTAAATGTGCTTGCAAGTTTTTTATTATTTGGGGGAATAATAAATCGGCACTGATTCGAGTCGGAAATTTCCGCCGATTTTTGTTTAGCAGGGAAATAAATAGTAGAAGACTTGCAAGCAAATTTAAAAAACGATTAAAGTAGCCGGCGAAAAATTCGAATAATATAAAAATTTTTAATGAAAATTATAATCCGCCGTCGGAAATATCTACCGATTTCAACAATATGGGCCCAGGTACAGATTTGGTCTTAACAGACATTACTGAATTGATCTATTAAAAACTATATATCTGGGCTATTTCTTGATCTTCATAAAAATTATGACTCCAGTTTGCCATGTTTGGTGTGAACTGTGGTATTCCTGAATAAGGCAATGTCCTTGGTCCTTTATTATTTTTAATCTACGTAAAATATATGGCCAAATTACCGCTCACAGGTCACATTAGAATGTTTATTAACGATACGGCTCTCTTCTATGAATTCAGAGATTGTCAGTTAGCAATGTCACATAAGAGCGATGATATTATTTTTACTTTTGGATTTTCTCCATTTAAACAAAATATCATTAAATTTTAGCAAAACAAAATTTATAATTATTCACTCCCCACGTCTACGACATTGTAATTTACCACCACTGCAACTAGAAAATTATTTATTTGCTTGAATAAATTGCATATTTTACAAAATATGTACTGTACAGCAATGTCTAAACTGCCACACTTGTGTCCTACTGCGGAGCTTTATCGAAGTTACTACAGGCGTTCTCCTAATAAAAGCAATTTTTGTGATGTATGTACCGTTACCGTGTTTAAGTAATTCGACGTTTATTCATACTTTCGACTATATACAGTTCAAAATTTTAGATCATGGCTATTCAACCAGGATAGTAAATCAATCGTCATCAATAACTTTAGTTTTTTGACTACATGATATGGCAATCCTGCAAAAAACAATTTAATTAATTTGAGAATTTTCTGAATAATTTAAAGTAACTTTTACATCTGAAACTATATCATCTCAATTTAGGATGGAATCTAAAAGTAGGGAAAATAGATCGACAGCTTGTTTATTTTCAGAATTTTTTTTCTGCGATTTAAAAGTTACAGTAAATTTTAGGTCTTCCATCTGTTATGAAATCCATGTACACAGTCCAGGAGATCGCATAGTTCTTAGTTCGTGGTAGTTTCCTGTTATTTTGTGGGGTATCGCGAAAAAGTGTACTTTCTAAAATTCTAAGGGGCTTATTATGGACAGCTATACATAATTGCTTTCATTGTTAACCTATAAGCAGTTATCACCTAATGACTAATGGTGGGCTGAATTTCGTGTTCCGTTACGCCTGGAGAATTAAACAGAGAAATACCCCTGCTATTGATATTCGAACTGGCATGGTGAGCGTTCTTTCGACGGAAGAGGTTTAGTGGAATGAAACGGTACACATACAGTCACCTCAGCGTGATTATTCCAAGAATCAAAAGCAACGACTACAGCCGTGCGATCTGCTGTGCTACAAATGAAGGTAAAACCGATTATTTTCGAAACATTAAAGCAAGCAGATTTTCTGTGCTGCAACTTAATCTGTTTTATATTAAGCATGGACATCATCAATTGATATACCAGCCTACGATGAATAGAGCTAAACGGAGACGAACTTGTCCAAGACGAACTGAAGCGAGCTTCTAGAACCAGTAATGGCTCCTAAATATTTGCGGTCCACCAGAAGAACATTAGAGAGGTTCCGAAGGATCACCGACCACCAGTTGGCAGGCGTTCTCGATATCAGTGATTTTGGAAATTTTATCACAAATTTAGTTATAGCATTAGAGTAATTGGGGTAAACATTTGTTGGTTTAAAGGACTCTAACACCTTTCGATTTATTGTTTCTTACGGAAAGCGCATTTCCAGAGTAATAGCGGAAGATTATATCTATTGAAGTCAGTGTCATTTATTTCAGTTAATAATAGTAAGCTTGACCGTAACAACATTAATACAAGTTTTTGTCATATTCTCACGCTAGTAAAATTTGAGTGACTCGGAGTTTTCAATTATCGTTCACACTATTTTATTACACGCTTATTGACGACAATAATTTTGATTCCACCATAATGACAACAACAACGACTTGAATTTTCTATAGAACGCTTATTGGCAGCAACAATTTTCATTCCGCCATATTAACAACGGTTTTTCGAATGAAAACAGTTTCCTTCATATTTTGCTTGAGCTTAAGCGTTTTAAATTATGGAGTTTCCAGTTATACCCTAAGCTTTCCATTAAACGCTTAGTGACAACAAAATTTTTGTTTCCGCCATATTGACAACAACAAATATGTATTTAATTTAACGAAAACAATTTTTTTTAATATTTTGATGGAGATTATGCTCTAAAATACATTTTTAACTTTTGGTTTTTTAAATTATCGCCCACAGTAACAACAATTTTGATTCCGCCATATTGAATCAACAACAGCAATTTATTTTAACGGAAACAATTTCTTTTAATATTTTACAAAATATATATTTTTAACGTCTGGAGTTTGAAATTAGCGATCACAACAAGTTTTGCATTAAACCCTTATTAGCAACAACAATTCGTTCAAAAATTTTGATTCCGCCATATTGTCAACAGCAATGATTTTTTTTCCGGGACTAAAGTAATTTTCTTTATATTTTGCTAAGTTTTAAAATTAATTTTTAACCTCTGTCGTTCCATTTATCGTTTACTAGTTAAAATTAATTTTGAACCTCTAAGTTACCAATTATTATAAAACACTGAGTTTTCTATTAATCGCTTATTGACAACAACAATTTTGTTTCCGCCATATTGACAACAACAACGAGTAATTTTTAATGAAAACAATTTTCTTTTCAAATTATCGCTCACACTAATTTTTCAATTGAGCTTTTATTGACAACAACAAATTTTAGTTCCACCATATTGACAACAACAATGATTTTGTTTCCAAAAATAATTTTCTTTCGAAAGGTCGGAATTACACTTTAAAATCTGTTTGACAAAGGTGTTGTATAAAATATTTGTATCAATTTTTTTTAAACAATTTTGATCAAATAGTTTTTGAAAATTACACTACATAAAAGATTTTATCAAAATTTTCCTCAAACTTTAGTAAAAATGGAACAACAACGAGCAGCGTGTGCAGCAACATTAAGCGCTTTTATTATTATATCGTTAGAAACAGAAACAGAAATAAAAAATCTGGGTGAAATCCTGGGTATCTAAATGGGATTTAAAAGGTGTCCATCAAAATAAATTTATTAAAGGATCTGCAGACCCGAGGAGATGACCTGCTACATAAAATATTTAAGGATGGATGACAATTTATTTAATTTTATTGTCCACGAAATTTCGCCATAAATTAAATGACAAGAAACATTCTTACGAAATTCAATAAGTGCGTGGAGGACAGACTAATGGTCACACTTCGCTTTCTAGCAAAATTCTTTCGCCTCGTATTCTTGAATTAATATTTTTGTGGATCTTGCCGTCCAATTGTGTTTGGTCTCTATTTTGAGTAAGTAAATGTCAAAAATAATTTATCGAATTTACCTGCATGAGGCTAAATTTGATAAAAACATTTTATAAAAGTGATAGTTTTATAAAACATGTATATTACACCATCATAGAAAATTGATCAAAATGTTTTATAAAACACTTTTGACAAAGATATTTTATAGTGTAATGCTGAAAACATACGTGTATTATTTATGCATGCAGCGATGCATGCAGATTTGCACGTAAAATATATGTGCATCATTTTTGACAAATTCTGCACAATTCATTGAATTTTTTATCACGTGGTAGATATTTTTATAATTATGAAGTTTTTTATTGTATAAAAATTCGTGTTCCTTAACAAACTCAATATTTTTTTCCTCCATCTTGAAAATTTTAATTGTTTGTATCTATCCAAAATGTAGAAAACAACAAATAGTCTCAAATGAAGCGAAAATTTTCATTTTTTCTTTTTGTGCGGTGTCAACACTGAGCGATGCACATCGATATTATAATTAGAGATAGTTGCATAATTCTGCATGATGTGCAGAATACGTGTAATTCATTTTATACAAACTAGCACATTCTAATTTAACTACATGCAGAATTCTGCACATGTGTTTCCAGCCTAATTCCGGCGTTATACACATTTTTGTAGTTTCCAGGCATCGTTCACTCCGAGTTTACTGTTAAACGCTTATTGACAACAACAATTTTGGTTTCGCCATATTGCCAACAGCAACTATATTTTTCGGAAAGAAAACAATTTTCTTTACATTTTGTTTGAAAATAAATTTTAAAATTAATTTTTAATCTCTGTAGTTCCATTTATCGTTTACAAAGAGTTTTTGATTTAACAATAAGCGACAACATTAATTTTAATTCCGTCATATTCACAACAACAATGTTTCATATTGGGAGAAGTAGGTCTCTCTAATACTTTGCTCGAGCTTAAGTATTGAACCTCTGGAGTTTCCAATTATCATTCATAGTGAGTTTTCTATTTATTAATCGCGAGATTAAGTTTTATACATTTTTAACTCATGTTGTTTTAAATTTTCGCCCTCACTAATTTTTCAATTAACTTTTATTGACAACAACAAATTTTAGTTCCGCCATATTGACAACAACAAAGATTTTGTTTCGGAAAATAATTTTCTTTAAAATTTAAACACATTTTGAACTTCTGTAGTTTCCAGCTGCAGTTTACTGTTAAATGCTAATTGACAACAACAATTTTAATTCCGCCATATTGACAACAACAATGATTTTTTTTAACTTAAACAATTTTCTTTAATATTTTGCGATTTTGAAATTCTACGTACGTACCTTAAATGGCAGTTACCATAAGGGGGGGGGGGGGATTTTTAATTTTGTTATAAAGTTTAGTATTTATAAAAAACAACAAAGAATTAAAAGTTTCGAATAACGATTTAATTTACTTATCATCCTTATTTTTTTTTGAAATTTAAGCGGGAATAATAATTTTAAATTAAAAAACCTCTTCAATTTTTTCATTTAAAACTTTTAAAATTAAGGGCATCATTTCCGTTAAACATAAATATCAACAACGCATTCCCATGGTCGACGAATTGTTTCAATTTCAATATCGATCGAGAGATTTCACAACAGCTGGATGAGGGACAGGGTAATTTATATGATAGTTTTATTAAATTTTCTTTTTTAATAAATTTTTAGGAAAAAGTCGAAGAGCTTAATAAATTGTCGAGTTTTGAGATCATAGAAGAAATCTTAGAAATTTGAGGTATTATCTGATAGGAAAACCACTTTCTCATTATTCTTATTATTATAAGTTAATTAGGCTCGTCGTGCAATAGTGAAGCATTTTATTTATCATCTCAGTTGTTCAATGACGGTCCTACTTGGGACCACTTCATTGATGATTTTATATAATCACTTTTTCAGGATCCGTCATTACTTTATTTTATTCAACACAGATTGAAAAGTTGATTTTACCGATCTAACTGATAGTGATTCTGATAGTAACGTTGAAGATTTTGGTGAAGCAAATGATGATTCGGACCCTTATTAGAGGATAATAAGGAAACATCGGATCAGATGCTTGTAGTAATAAAATGATATGTGCCACAAGTGAACCACCAAGTGCATTAGCAGCCTTCCAATTGTAAAGCAAACATTCGATTCAAAAACTCTTTATGTCGGTTCTGAAAAAGTCATCGATGGTACTAGCAAAAAACTTATTTCATAACGACTTGAACAGCTGACTCGCTTCCTTCGATTTGATGACTCACGCACCAGAGCCATGCGTCTGAAAGATGACAAATTAGCTGCATTCCGGTACGCATACGGAAATTGTTCTAGATAACTTGTAGGGTTTGTTTAAACCATCTCTAGAAATAACTATTGATAAACACGTAGTTGCTACTAGAGTTCGCTGCTTCTTTCGGCAATATATATACCAAGTAAACCAGACAAGTATGGATTAAAAAATTTTTGGCTTGACGCGCGCACCTACTATCATCCATTAGCTCGTTAAGTTTATGTTAGAACGCAACCATCTTAGAATCGAACAAGACTCGTAGCAACTGACATGGTCTTGCATTTCTCAACTTGCCTTTACACAAACCTAACGTAATTCGGACCATAAAAAATAAATGCGGGCTCGATAAGATGGTAGCAGCTTCAGCAGCATATCGTTTATTTAATTTGACAATGTCTCAGGTTAGATAGAGTTGACAAAAACTCTAAAATCGTATAGAACAAAATAACCTAAAAGATTCTGCAAATTGTGTGGCTATAACTGCCAGAACTATAAATATTTCCCGCACCAATTCAAGACAATAATAAAACATCAGAACCGTGTGAGGATTGTAAAGTAAATCGCAAAGGCACGGAAGGAGCTAAAAAAACAACTGCTGTGGGCGATGTTGAAATCATGATCAATCCGACCTGTTCAATGCATTGTATTCGGGTTTACCAAAAATGTTACTAGATAAATGCAGAGGAAGTAGCGATCGATGAGGATGTAGAAGAACTGATCATTAATAATTTCTAAATTAGATTTTTTATTTAACAATGGAATATACATGTTTGAATGAGTTCCTAATAGTGTGAAATACGTAGGAATTCTGAATGCCCCCCAAACACGGTCACGATATTTTTTTTTGTATGCGTGCACGGATCTAAAGTTAAGCAAATTACGTCTTGCATCATATTTGAGATGAATTTCTGCTCTTTTGGCCCGTCATTTTATTTTTTTTGTTTAATTCGATGTTAAAACAATTAATAACCAATTAAAAAAAAATATTATTTCAGCTTTTGGCAAGATGCACATTTTAATAATCATTTTGAGCGGTTTAACCCTAATGTCAGTGCTGAACGAAACAATGGGCATGGCATTTATTATGCCATCATCCCAATGTGATTTGCAATTAACATCAACCGACAAAGGAATTTTAAGCGCTGTGTCATTTATAGGTACGTAAATCTATAATAAAATTTTAAAAAGCTTAATTATACCTCGCTTTCGTCATAAAGTATAAAAAGTACATACAAAATCATCTCATAATTGTCATCATCCATTTAGAGGCATATAGCACACAGAAAAGAAGTAAAAGTAAATAAAAGAATATAAAAGATTTTTTTTTATCTCGCTACAGGTATATTCTTATCATCTCATTTATGGGGTTATTTAGCAGATACAAGAGGTCGACGAAAAGTTATCATCTACACAACATTTGTTTCTAACGTATTTACGGTTCTATCATGTTTTGCACGAGACTTTTGGCCTTTCCTGATATTACGTTTCTTTTCTGGTTTCTTGTAAGTCGAGATGAACCCAACATATTTTATTTATATTAATTTATTTTATTTGTGTTTATTATTTTCTAGCATATCTGGACCATCGGCTACCATATACGCGTATCTCGGTGAATTTACAGGGCAAAAATACCGATCCACCATTATTTCGTTGGCGTGCATGTTTGTTGGACTTTCCGCTGTTTATTTACCAGGTAAATATTTTTCCTAGGTTTATAGATAAAAAGCGTTATCAAATTTAATTTACGCGCGGTTTACGACTATGAAAGTATGTTTATTGTATAAATACTAAATAGTTGTGCATACGCTATAATACGAAAATAATAAAAAAAAAGTTTTGGGTGAGACATAATAATGTAAATATTAAGATGAATTTTTTACGGTTTTTTTTCGGTTTGTTGACTTGAGTTTTTGAGTCGCGCGTCATGTCTTTTAAAAACTTTTACTGTAGTAACGCGGAAGTTATTCTTAGTCGGGAAATTATTGTGTGTTTGTTGAGTGATTAAATGATACGCGGCTTGAAGTGATTTGTTTAGCACAGACTTTAATCTGACAACCAACCCATGTCTAATTAATGCTCAGTTAAATAAAAGCTTATATTGAAATTTAGTTCTTAAGAGCTTAAAGTTTCTTCAGCAAATTTTAATTATAGAAATTAGAGAACTCTTGTGTTCTTGTAAATTGAACATATATGGTGTATCAATATGTGCGATTTGGTTTATCACAACTCTGATTTAATAATCAATCGGATTTAATAAGAGAGTTGTGACCCGACATAAATATCTCATTTCTGTATGATGGATCCTAAAAGAGCACAACGACTTCAAACGAAACTACATAGCCTTTTTCGGCTCTGAGTACATCATAAATATTTAATACACCATATTTGATTTCTAAGGCGAAAAATACAACTTACCAGACTATCGGTTAAACTGTCTTAGATAATCAAAAACCTCCATTATCCCTGTTTAAATTTTAGAAAACCAAAAACGGTTAATTCTTGTTGGTTGACAATTAAACTTTTAATTTTATTGTTTGATTTTTTATTGTTTTATCGATGCAATCTGTTATGAGGCCAAGGCTCACCCAACTGTTCCGCGGTTTGCTTTTTCCGTCCTTACTTTTAAGCTGTTGGCAGCCAATTCGAGCACGTACGGCTATAGGGCGATTTTATCATCACCTGCACATTGCAAAGCTCTATTCCAGTCTATACTATCATGGAAGATGGGTCGGCCCATGAGTTTTGCACTTCGACAGAGGGTCATAGATGTGTTCCATTTGATCACAGATCGTAATCTGTTGATGAAATTTTGCATCCTGCCCCTATCGGGATTCAAACCCGGTACCTCCCAATTCAAATGCCAAAGCTTTAACCACTGCGCCATTTGGTCGGTATTATTAAATTTAAATTAATATTTTAAATATTTATCGGGTTTTGCAAATCAAATTCTGAACTTTTCAACATCATTACAAAAATTTGAAAAGCTCCAATTGAACTGAAATTTCCCATACACAGATTTCTACCCAATCTCGCAAGGATCTTTCAAGTAATGGAAAATGTTTTGTATGTTTACATCGAAAATGTTTTCGGGTTCGCATTATATAGAAAAATGGAACGAAATTTTGTCTCAAGAGTATGCAACGAAATACAAAAATCCCTAGTTTGAGCCTAAGGCTAAAAATTTAAACATCGAAGATGGGACTTGAAATTATGCTTAATACCTAAATAAAAAAGTTTTACCCTACTGATTTGTTTTGGGCTAGAGTACTTGTATTTATATAGACCTAAAATAAAAAATAAAAAAATTGCTCAAAAATTGATTTTCGGAAATTAAATTTTGTTAATGCTTAAATAAAAAAAAATTAAATATTACGTTCACTAATTGAAGTAAATACGAGAGAACCAAAATGCGCTGGAGCGCCGAAAATCAATTTTTGGGCTCATACCATTTCATTTTTTATTTTAGGTCTTTATAAAAACTCTAGCCCAAAACAAATCAGTAGGCTTAAGCTTTTTTATTTAGACATTAAGCAAAATTTCAAGCCCTATTTTGGATGTTTAAATTTTTAGCCTTAGGATTTCAAACTTGGGATTTTTTAGCAAATATCTTCATTTCCGGTTAAATTTCAAAGGAAAAGCTCCTACATAACAGCCCACTTCCGGTAAACCGTTTTCGTGTGAAAATTACTGTGATCTCCAAATTTATGGCTGTACGGGGATCAAATTTTTTACTGAAAAACAGATTTTTTGTGAAAAATCGACGTTTTCGTAAAAAATTTGGAAACCTGATTATTTTGGACTAATATTGTTGCAAAATTAATTTATAATGTTTTAGTTCATAATCGTTTTTCTCGTAAACGATATACTTTTCAAAATATATGCATAAAACGAAAAAGCTTCTATGGAAGCTTTCACTTCCGGTGGGAAAAGGAAACAGCTCCTTTTGAAAATGTGACTTCCGGTGGACAAAATTCACTGGGATCTCCAACTTTGTGGAAAAAGCTTAGGTATGAAGTTTTGTCTCGATCAATGAGTCCATCTGGACTGTACATTCGAATTTTTGTTAAATTTTTTTTATCAAAAATCGTCATTTCCGCTTAAGTTTGAACCTGATTTGGAGCGATATTGTATCAAAATTAATTTAGAATCTTTTAGTTTATAGTCGTTTTTCTTGAAAATGATATACATTTCAAAATATTTGTAAAAACTAAAAAAGCTCTTTTGAAAGCTGTCACTTCTGGTGGGTTGATTTCGGCCCAAAATTCAGTTGAAAAAAAGTTTTTTTTTGTCTAATAAATGACGTTTTTGACCTGGACAGGTAGTGTTGCAAATTTAATTTAGAATCTTTCAGTACATAATCGTTTTTATCGTAAATGATATACATTTCAAAATATTTGCAAACAACTAAAAAGCTCCAATGGAGACAGATACTTCCTATGGGCCAAATTTAGCCAAAAATCATTGGGATACTCCAATTTATGAAAAAAGCTTAAGTATGAAGTTTGATCTCGATGAGTCAATCCGTCTATGTGGTCAATCCGACCACATACGCCCATACGCATACAGACTCAGAAATTTTTTAAAAACAACGTTTTTTGATTTCGACGGTACAGTGAATGGTAAATCTGCAAAAATCTTGAGGTCAAAATTTATCATGAAAAATTAAAGTAGAAACGAAGAAAAAAATTAAAGTAGAACTATTAGAACCTTATTAAATTTAAGCCACAAATTTTTCATAAATATTTGATTACAAATTTATAGACAAACTGTAATTATTTCACTGAAACGTAGGTTGCACAATACAGAAAAGTTTACAAAAGTGTTCGCAATAAATTATCACCCTAATAGCGCCTACATACGATTTGATTTGGAGGTGGTCGGACAAATTTGGTCAGAGCACATGGAAATCAGGTCGTGTGTGCGCTTGTCATACAACAATATTGTACTTTTTCCTTTAGCTTCGATTTAGCATAGGGCGTCTACTAGACTGTACCATCTTACCCTATTTGAGGCTTTTGTTTTCAGTTCTCCCCATATTTTACCGAGTTGTTTCGCTTCAGCCAGCACCATTTTTTTTCCAGGTCATTGTTGGTCTTCCAACTTTCCCATTCACTTGCGGATTCCATTCCTATGACATTCTTGTTATATCATTGGTCCTTTTTCTTAGTGTGTGTCTAATCTATCTCCACTATCGTTTCTTAATTTCGCAGATTTCAAATAGAATATCAAGAACGGTAATGAAAAGAGAACACACATTCATTGCCTGACTTATATTGAACTTTATTTTCGGCATCCCTGTACTATTTTTTAATATGTTCAAGCATCTTTCTCGGAATGCCCATTTTGCAGAGTGCTTTCCAGATCGCGGATCTACTGATGGAATCAAATGCGCGTTCATGGTCCACCAACAGTAGATATAGCGTTGAGTTCCGTTCGTTTGATTGTTCAACGATGATATACGAATTGAGTTGATGTGGTCTGCACATCTTCTACTAAGTCTAAAGCCAGCCTGTTCATTTCTGATATGTTGGTTGACCGTTGGATATATGATATATTCATTCAAGAATGATCGTTGCTATTACTTTTATTTTACTGTTAAGGTGGGATATAGTTATCCAGTTCTTCAGAATTATTATAGTCAACCCCGCGTTTCATTTCTACTCCATGCTTTTTGCTAGTATAATGGAGTTAGAATTTTTGCCGTTGCAGATACGTCACCATTTAGCATTTCCGCTGGAATAATATCCATGTCGGCTACTTTGTTATTCCTTTGATGGATGGGTGTTTATAGTTTCCATCAGGAAGCTAATCAATTTGTTCGCTATCTGTTCCGTTGTCCTCGAAGAACGATTTACGTATATTAACCTGTTGGTTTTCTGTGAACAAGAAGAATCCTTTCTTGGTGATTAATATGTGAATTTTCCGGCGACCCTTTTTACACATATTGATGTAGTGTGCGCATGTTTCCATTTACTGCTGCTGTTTCTACAATCTCAAAAACATATTTTGAATATTTTCTACAGAATTTGTGTGAAGTTTGTCCTAAATTGTCCTGTAGCAACAACAAATTTTTGGATAAATTTAGGACAAACTTCATACCACTATATAATCACGTGAAGTTTGTCCTCAACTGTCTTAAACACAAATTTTCCTTTTAAACGTAATTTAACAGTGTAAATTATTATTAAATTATATTATCAGTTCAATTTAAAATAAGAATACCAACTACATTACATTTTAAGTTAAATAATATGAAAAATTTTAAAAGTAAAGTCTAATTAAAATACTTGAATTTAAAAAAAATCTATGAGAGCACTGGGCATAATATGCACAAGTTGTATACCACGATCCTGCTATTCGAATATACGAGACACGGGAAATGTATTGGTTCCGTTGAAAAGAAGAAAAATTTTATAAGGTCCGCAGATTTGTTGATTTGCGGGAACTCCTGCTATTCGAACATACGTGACACGGGAAAAGTATTGGTGCCGTGGAAAAGAAGAATTGTGGTATACAATTTTTGAATATTACACCCAGTGCTCCCCTAGATTGTCTGGAAAATTCATGTTATTTATTTAGATTGAGTCTAGTACAAAGTGAAAACACCCATTTCACCCGCAGTAATCTCTTAGAAATATCTTAGGACAAAGCAATGTTAATGTTTTATTGTGGTATGCAACATTTGAATATTACACCCAGTGCTCCCGTAGTTTTTCCGGAAAACTAATGATTTTTAATAGGATTGAGTCTAGTACAAAGTGAAAACACCCATTCCAGCCGTAGTAACCTCTTAGAAATATCTTAGGACAAAACACTTTTAATGCTATATTGTGGTATACAACTATTGCATATTGCACCCAGTGCTCCTCTAGGTTTTCCGGAAAATTCATATTTTTTAATTGGATTGAGTCTAGTACAAAGTGAAAACACTAATTTCAGCCGCAGTAATCTCTTAGAATTATTTTAGGCCAAATCACTTTTAATGCGATTTTGAGTTTTTCAAAATACACTGTCAAATTTAATTAGAAACGTTGTTGTTGGTTTTAGGACAAGTTAACACAATCTTCACATCCGTTCTACAGAGCTTTAACGTTAGTTTGCGGCATTCATAAATTTTCCTCCATGTATCTCATCTCTAATCCATGGTTTTCCGGTGTAGTTTTTGCATCTTAACCGTAAAGGCTTCAGCTATTTAGTCCAATTTCTGATCGATAAGCGCTGGTTTTTCCTCCAGTTAATCTTTGGCTGCTTCACTGCTGCTACTTGTTTGATTTAGATTTTTCGCGACATTACCAGTTAGTTGGTTATCAAATATACACTTTATATCCTTGTGTGGGAATTTGCTTGAGGAATAAGCTGATTTGTGTGTAACCAGGCACAGTAATCGATGACACCAGTAGTTGATGAGTTGTTGTTTGTTTCTTGAAAATGCTTGTTTACCATGAGATTGTGAACGCCATACCGGTGTGGTGGTTATAGATTCCAATTTTCGCGTTGAAAGATCAGCGCACACCTTGGACAATTTTTTCTTATTGTGCTCGACTGGAATCTTGCTGTTACTTTATTCTGCTCCTTATTTTGTTCGAGTAGTGCTAGTGCCCTCTAGTTAATATTTCTACTCCTTGTAGTGTGTGGTCTTATCTACCACAGTACCAAAGTATGTGTACGCCTTCTGTATCTACAGATTAAATTCCATCAACATTTTCAATTTCATTGCCGAATTCAATGTGTTTTGGCTGATTTAACTAATTCTAATACAATAATTATGGGCGACTTTAATTAAAATTTTTTATTTAAAATGCTGATATCGACAATTTACTAGATGTGCCTTGATAATCTTGTTTCTGAACTTACCAGCATTTTTAAATCTTCAGCAACCTGTATGGATAACATACTGTGTAGGTTTGATCAGAGGTACTTCCGAAGTTCCTCATGCAATGTTTTAGACTTGGGTGCGCCCATTTCTAGACCAGACATAAGAAACTCTTTTGAGATTGTCCGCATTTATTATTGCCAACTAGCCAATCAGTGGGTCACTTGCTTTTGATTATTTTCTAAATATGTTAAATGGTCGTCTTAGAAGCTGCACAAAACCCATCTTTAAAGCTGGAAAAGCAGTTATGCTTTGGCCTGATCACCTATATTAAATACTATACGCAAGAGAAATAAAATATGCCAGCTTGCAAGGGAAAATACAACTGATAAAGGGCTTGCTAACTATATAGGCCCAAACTATGTGACAACGTTAATGCAAAAATAAGTCAGGGTAAAAAAGCAGTATGCACTACTTTAGACAGTTTAATTCTAATGGCACTAATGCCCTAATACATGGGCACCCCGAGTATGCTGAAATTAAAGAAATAAATTGTAAGTCGGGAGGTTTTATCTCTGATTCAAGTGCCATGGCAAATGAGTTCAACAACTTTTTGTGCGAGTAGGTAAATCCAGTTGTTCGACTGTTACTTTCGATGAGTCGGTAAAACATAGATTGGTGACAGAAAACTACGATAAGACGAGAAGATTTTACTTTCACCCGATCTTCCTGGGTGAATTATATGCAATTATCAATTCACTTAAAAATAATTCATTGCATGGATTTGATAGTGTTTCGAATGTATTAGTTAAGAAGATGGCTGATTTCATTATGAATCTAAAGCAAGCCAATATCGCTTCTTTAAATTTTTTCCAAAATCTTTGAACAGACCATGAAAAGTAAGATGGTACATTTTAAGAATAAAAATAATTTTCTGTCTCCGCTGCAATTCGGGTTTAGGAAAAATAACAACACAACAAGCTATTTTAACGGTTCTAATAAATAAGTGGGAGGTGGTCTGTTTGTCGAGATGATAAAGCTTTTGATAGAGTAGACCACGCGATTCTCTTAAGGAAATTTATGTGGCTTCCTTGAAATGATCTATAGCTGGTTTTGTGCTGACGACTTTTCGTTTGTGTACTCTGGTTCAAGCAAACAGGTTAACATATTAGGGATCGAACACGATTTAGATTTAAGCCCACAATTTACTTTTGAGTGAGAAAACTGAAATAATACAAATCCTAGGGATAGCTAGGAACTACCTGATGTTCTTTCTTTCCATGGTTTCGACTGCAACAAACCTTAGACTTGTACTTGGACTGGCTGTTTTAAGATTAGTGTAGTAAATGAAATATTTAGGTATTTTGATTGATGCAAATCTAAATTTGAATTAGTTTATTATGCCCTATAGTGGATTATATTCCATCTCTACGGGCTGGGGGTGTTGTGGGAGTGCTTTTAACACATTAATGATTCGCTTTTGGTTCGAGAGAAGCATATTATTTCTTCTAGTATTCGTTTTTATAATCCGGATTAATGAATTATTGGTCTAATATGAATCCTAGACCTAACCAATGATTGCATTCCGTTCTCTGTTACCTCCCCTTCAATGTCGTGAGTAAATTACCAGAGATATTTCTTTAAACAATTTTACTAACTTCTATTATAGACGTAATATCTCTTTTCGTGACGCAAACTAGGACAAATTTCTAAGTTCTTAGTATGCTGTCTATAGTTAATTGTCAATTATAGGTTAAGATGTCGTGCATTTTTTATCTACCAAGAAGCTCATTAAGCATGTTATTAAATATTTTATAACTGTTCATATACCTAGTAATCAACTTCAGTTCATATGAATGAAACGTATATGAGGCTGGACGTCAAGACTTATTTAAAATAATTGTGTTACTTTAATTACTAATAGGCGAACATTAACCTAATGGCTGATGTAATTAGTCGTACGTCTGCTTCAAACATGTGTGTTCACACAAAAATTGAAGTATATTAGGAAATACATAGTTGATTTTGTTTTCATGACAAGATGTATAAGTAAACAATGACATGAAATATTAAGATAAAAACATTGTAAGCTTTTTACGTATTTGACAAATAACATTTTACATTAGACACAAACGAAAGTAATAAACAAATCTAATTTGAATGACTTGACAAAAATATTTTATCTGTTTATTGTAATCTGGATGATAATGATACATGGTGATGATTAAGACGTCAAATCATCATTTCGTTGTTTATTGTGTGCCGTCTACTTATGTTAATTAATTAATAATTACTACTGTTGTTACAAGTAGATCAAAATTATACGCAAATATATAGCAAAATATACTGGATGGGTGAGCTTTGGAATTTTGAATTCTTTTAATATGTTGATTCATCCAACATGCGCCAATTTTTATTTTATTTATTTTTTTTTTTTTTTGCTACAGTTTGTCCCACATAAATTATGATCGTAATCATTTTATGATGGATATGAATTTATGAGTTTACTTAGTTGTTCGTTATGTAGGCATAAAAAATTTTCGGTGATAAAAAATTGCTAAAAATAATATATGTTAGGTATCTTTAGTTTATGTTAATTTTCAAGCACTTGTTTAATGAAATTGGATTGTTATAGAGATAAATTTGATGATTTTAGTGTTAGTTTTATGGCTTATAAAAATTTATTACGGACGTGAGATCAAAACGTTTCAATAAGTGTTAAGATTGTAGGCTTTTTGAACCAGGAATACCTTAAGTAATGAGTAAATCGGCCTAATTATCTAAAAGCTTACTACTAATTAATTTTTGTTTAAAGTTTAGTATACTAGATTAGTGCTTACATGGAAGATTTCTGAGAAAACCTAAAAACATATAAAGAATAGTTTGTCTAAATCTTACTTTAGATAGGACAGTATAACTCATTTACACTGGCCAACATTTCAAAATACTAGAGGAACACATTACGCTCGCCAAATAAAAGAAAGAGTTCTTCTTCTAAAAAGTGCGTAGCAATGAAAAGTGTAAATAGTTCACCTTTACTACAAAAGGTCATCAAAAATGTATATTTGACGCCGAAATTGGGATCAAATTTTATCATAATAATTCTAGTCTAACGGTTGCGGTAAAATTAAAAAAATTAGTTCTTTTTTAATTTTTTTATTACCTTTGCAATCTATTATGGGGTCGAGGTACTCTCAATTCTTTCGCAGTTTTCACATCCTTATACTTTTACGCCATTATCAGCCAATTCGACTATAACTCCGATTGCGGTTATAACTCCGATATCATACGTCCGTCTGCATATTGCAAAGCTCCATGCCAGCCTATATAGTATTGGACATGGAAGATTGCATCCTGCCCCTATATTCGAACCACTGTGTCGTTTGGTAGTTAAATTAATTTTTTAAATGTTTGAAATGATAGACATATGCGAGACTATAAACGATTAAAAAATCTCAGAAATTTCTACCAAGGGTGGACCTATGCCGTCCAATAGTAGACAAATTGAGCTGTTCAAAACAGTTTACCGCTAAAAAATACAAAGATTTTACGTGGCTCCTCATTATTTTTTAAAACGCAAAACGGTGTTCCTGGAAAGCAGCAACTCCACTAAAATTATGATATTATCCTAAGTAATATTCAGACTTTTAATCCATCCCCTTTTATTCATTTCTTAATAATCACACATTCCTCCCAGTCTTTGGTTATTAAAATATTGTTAATTCTAATAAAACCGTTTTGATTAGTATGTTCAATTTTGTCGTTCAATAATTCTCCATCAAACGAAAATAAATATTTATCATGCTGAGTTCAAATTTTTGAACGAACCTTTTATAAATGCGAGATGCGGATAAAGCTGTGATGACTGCGCGGATCATGGTTACCAGGTTATGAATAAAATACACAGTGGGTTCTGTCAAATCATTTGAGTTTATTGGATTTGAGAGAACTAGCGGCATTATAGCAACTTCCTACAAGAGGCTTGCCAAGTATTTTCATAATTTTTTATGTACATTTTTGTCACCATTTCGACTAGCAATATGTTAAAGCAAGGGAGTAAAATAAATTGGGACGAAAACGCACAGAAGGCATTTAATAATTGTGGAAACTGTGAGTCAAATTTGCTTTGCAATAAAATCGAACAATTTTTTTTTCTTTCAAAGCAAATTTGTAGATTCATCCCTCAGTTAGATTTTATTTGCATCTACTGCAAAAATATACTCAAAATTGAATGAAAGAAACCTACGTTTTTTATTATCAATGAAACCTATTGAATTATATTTTAAACTTTACCAGATTTTAAAATCTCTAATAAAAAATTCAGATAACTCGTGAAACTGCTGCTCTGCTGACCATCCATACCATGATACAATAATTTTCTCTTCTTATAGATAAACCCACCATGAAACGTTCAAAAAATGAACTAAAACGGTGACCTAAAATAATTATCTTCTTATATAATATTCATAGGCTGATGACATACTATAGGGTAACTTTTATCTGGTATTTTTTTCGTTTCTTTCCCCTTTACCAATAAAATCAAAAAATTGCGGCGCAGATAAACCCGATTTTATTGGTAAAGGGGAAAGAAACGAAAAAAATACCAGACTAAAGTTACCCTAGTGTGGATATGCAAAAAACAAACGAAAATGAAAAAATATAAGGTCACCACAATTCGTATACTAGCGACAATATATTTCTAGTGAGTTTATCTGATAAAGAGAAAATTATTGTATCATGATCCATACTACAAATCTACGAAAAACACTTTGACCTTATATACAAACTATCAACACAATGTGTTAGCGAATTATATTAAATTGTTAAACAATAGTTAACCTCAGGTTTTATTGAAATTTCTTATCGATATTTACCGTTGCATTAGTTTTAGACGCTGCAACTGTTTCGTAAATAGATTCGATGTGTGCTTCGTATCTAAATGTGATATACGATTCTTTCGTATAAGCCGAGATGCAAAGGTTAAATCGAAAGACGCTGCAAAATTTTTGAGTATAGGATTAAATAATGAATGTTTGAGGAATTTAAATGCTCTCAATGATAGGGCACAGTCGGCAGTTCAAAAAAATGCGGTGAAACATTCGTTGAAGTCATATGAACAGCGAAAACCAACTTATAATTTGAAGACACGTTTTTGAAACTTCACCGTAGGTCAAGAAGTTGGAAAGTTGGCCTGAAATTTGTGAAAACAATAATATCAAGGCGTATTGGAAATTTAATATATGAAGTAAAAAATTTGTCCGGTCAAATAGTTGGTAATTATCACTCCAAGGATATAAGAGCTGGTTAATTATTTAAGATGAGAAAAATAGTTACAAGAATTCTTTGAATTTACGAAATTTTACTCGGAAGTGAAGGGGATGCTGGGATATGGTGGTAAAAGTAAAACAAGAGTATAAATTGGTATGTCAAATAACAATTTCTTGTTACGTTATAGTTATCCTTATTTTTTTTTAAAAAGGTTTGAAATAATTTCAAGTCTCACTTGAGAGTGTTCCCATATTTAAAACTTTCGTTTGGACTCTTTTTTCATAAGAAAAACATAAATTAGATAAGAAAAAGTTATGTTCCAAATAAGCTAAAAGAGGATCAGGTTCAGGAGGATATATTATTTCGAAGGAGCAGAAAGGAAGGAATATTTTTTGAGGATTATGAAGTCGTCAAATGGAGCACAATGCTCTTCATAGAGCATGAAACCTTGAAAGAAGGTATCTGATACTGTACCCTGTTTTTGAATTCAGAAAAAATCTTTGTCTTGGATTATTAATGGAATTAAGTGAACACTTGATGGGATACTTTATACAGAATAAATGGCATAAGCATACCAAAGGTAGGATAGTATTTTACCGATTATTAGAACATAAAGCATCTTTTGCGAAAATTATTAACCAACTTTTGAACATACGATACTATAGCTTTAGGTCTGAAATTGTCATTTTGTCGGAACTCTCTGTACATTTTTCTCAAATAATTAGTACAATAATTTGAATATTATATGATAATATTTTGCTCAATTAATTCCCGGCCTCCCAGGAAATGAAAAGAAAGAAGGTTGGGTTAAGTTCGAATTGGAGAGTATTTAGTTAGATTTCGAATTAAATACAAAACCACCAGATTTATTCGTTCAAGATCAGAATCATAAACAATATCGACTTCCAAACAGACTTTTTTGAGCTAGCGCGGCAGTTTTTAAGCGTGGTTTAAGGAAATCAAATGCAGTTTAAATACTTTAATACGAAATATGATCTTAGCTGAAACCACAAGTTATATTTGTGATTCGTGAGGGTTGAAGTTGTTGAACTATACTGGGCGATTCGCTAGCGAGCTCATTCTTTTGAGTATGTACGTTGACTTTGGTTGCTGATGACTTCAGTGACCTTTTGCGATCTTCGATAATAGTTCAATAGGTTCGAACTCTCGGAATTTCGATGGTAATTTTAGGTCCAAGACTTCGGTATTACTGATCTTTTCACCCAAGATGAATTCTGGCAGAAAATAAAGTTTAAACTCGCTGCTGCATGCCTTGTATTCTGACACGGTAAATTTATCTACTTTTAAGGTATAGGCACTGTCTTGACTCGGCTTATGATTGTCGATTATCTGTCTGGTTTGTTCATAGAGTTAGTGTGGTTTCAAAATAAATGAATTAAGTTTACCTTGATGTATGTACTTCTGTTATACTACCAATCATTGCCGATTGGAATGTGCTGAATGTTTCAAATTTATGATTTGTTTCTTCGTCATCGTGTTTCAAGACGTTCGTTGCCGCTTCTATTTTAGATGTTTGTTGTTTCAAAAACTTCTTTGTGTTGTTTTTGGTTCAGAATACGTTCGCTATTCTCCCCCTTGTAGAAGTTTCAGGCATACGTTGAACAAGTACGCTAAATAGTTCGTTGGCTATTGTTCCAACGAAGTCAAAAGGTGATCTTTTACGATGGGATTTTTCATTTTTGCCTAACATGTTCAATATGTTATCTTGTTATTTTAAGTCGTTGTAAAGATTCCTCATTTGGGATTAAATTTATACTCAGGGTATTGCTTGTATGTAGAAGAGGCTTGATAGGCTTGAAATGTGTTTTATTTTTATGTTTTGTATGTGTTTTATTTATTCCCAATATACAAATATTGATAGTGTGTAAAGCAAAAAGTTTAATTAATTAAGTACTGCTCTGGGTTGCTTCTGATTTTAATTGTTTGTGACTATTCCACCCTGATTTTTCCCTTACACTTGTACCATAAAATGGAAATTTTGGTAATAGCGCTTTTATAGAGAGCATTCTCCGAGCTACATTTTGGTCGTTGTTGTAATCTTCGCAGATATTCAATTTCATTTACGCCAAATTCTTGTTTCAGTTTTTGTAACATTTGTCATCTTGGCAAGCGATGTTGTTAATTCCTCATAGTTAAGTATTGCATTTCTTATATTATATTAGGCGGTCGGAAATGCCAGGTTATTTATTATTTTTGCTGAAAACTGTTGGGCAAAAATATCGTTGAAATTTGACCTTCTTATTACCTTTGCAGCTGATTATTGGCTCCAAAAAAATATCGTGCCATTGTAATAAATGCTTCTGCAGTGAGACCTGTTAATACTTTCACATTTATATTGGTTTGGTTGATAGGGAAACAAAAATTGGCATGTATGCTTTATAGGTTTTTCATCCTCTTCCTTTGATTGCTTTTATTTGTACAAGACTGGCATAATCCACTTCTATATGAATAAATCGTCTTGCTGGCTGAAATCTTGCCGAGGGAAGTCTTCCTGTCAGTTGGTGATTGATTCCCTAAATTGCTTATGACCCTGAAATATGTAACGCAGTTTGAGATTAATGATTATTGACAGGAAGTTATGCTAGGTGTTTCTCTTCAGAAGTGGTTCAGTGCCAGCAGCTGGCTTTTTATCTACTTGTATACAGAATTATTTTTCATTAGCTGAGTTTTTTTCCATTTTCAAACAATTGTGATGTTCATGCTTCACTATAGCCTTCTAACACTTCCTTATACAATTTATAATAATTGTTACAATCCTTTTGAGGAAACTCAAGAGGTCTCAGCTTCGTTGAGTGAACCTGGATATTTTATTTACGATGTAAATCCAGTCATTGTCTCCACCTGTAGTGGAAATAAAAATTGATATTTTTTTATTTCTATGTTGTTTCTGGTTTCTTAGCAAAGAGCAGTTTCATGTGTCAGATCAGTAATCCTACTCTGTTTTGAGCCAATGGGGTCCTCACCACAAGAGTTTATGATTGATATATTCATCAACCATTATTCGATTCAGTATAAGGTTCCTAATTTCAGCTACTCTGTTAACAACGTAAGTTTTATATGTCAGGATATCTCCTGCCTATGAAAACACTATGGTTGAACTGGTCCATGCAATAATTTATGCGTGCTGTATTTTCTTTGGGTAACTTTTCCAAGGCAAGAGTGCCATTTAGTTCTAGTCTTGGTAAAATTTCTTTTGACTTGTGTTAACTTCACAATCTTTGTTCGATACTTTTAGATAAACGATGGCGGCATAATATGCTTGTTTTGAAGCATCACTGAACCCGTGAACCCGAAAGTTTATATGATTTAGTTAAATTCTTATTACTTTTAGTCAAATATTGACAAAATCACTAGCAAGGTTAGTAACGTTTGGTTTGATCAAAGTGGTAAAATAGTATCTCAACAATTAAATCTATAAATTTCACTCAAACCATTTTTGGTAAATAATTACTTAATAATTATTACTCCAAAAATAAAATAACTTAAAAAATACAATTAATAAAATTTTATAAAATTTTTACTTATAAAACAATACTCAATAATATAAATTTAAACATTTTAAAGGAGTCAGTTTGAAAATCTTCTCTAAAAATGCAACCCAAAGTTTAACTATGAAAAATTAGTACAAGAGTTTAAGAGTTTTGAGGGTTAAATTTAAAATTTATTTGAATGCCATTCTGAAGCTATTCTGCGGAAAACTTAAATCTTCAAATTGAACTAATAAAATTTCACTCAAAAATTATTAACCACTATTTCATTCAAAAGTTAGAACACGACTACAGAAGTCTATCTAGTTCTAAATTCTTATTATTTTAAATTTAACTCAGAGTTATGTTTTAAGTACTCAAATTAGATAAAATTCCATATAAAATATCACTCAATTCGCGAAAAAATTAACAATTTAAGATATTGGAAACTATTATGAGAAAATTTTCAAAATATTAAAGAATTATAAAAATTAAGGCGCGAGCATGGTATGAGCAGAAAAAAATTTATTTTACTAATCAGAATGTATTTTTATTTACTTTTGAAAAACGCCAACAAACAATTTTGAGTGATATTTCTCTACTGAAAAATTAAAAATTTTGGGTTTTGTCACTGTTGCAGCAAATGAGCGAAACAATTTGTATTCAATTGGTACCATTAATTTTACTCGAAATTTTTTTGATTATTTGACCCTAAGAAAATTAGTATGGGGTGATTCCAAACGATTTGAAATTTATTAGTTTAAAACTGAAAACTAATTTTTCCTATTTTTTAAATTTAAAATTAAATTTTTACACTTTCTCAGTAACATTTGAAAGTTATCCTTAAAATGAAAAAAAACATATTTTCACTCAAAACATATTTTCCAATTCCAATTTTTGAGTGAAATTATTTAATTTTTAATTTAATTATTTAATTTTTTTTAAATTACTTTTACTAATTTTTTTGTCGTTATTTTCACTTCCTCCTCAAAAATTATTAAATTAATTCATTACAAGTTTAATACTCAAAATTTAAAATTTTAGTGTATATAACTTGTACTCAGAACTTAATTTTTTAAATCTTTCCGGAAGTGACGGACAGCTTTCAATTATTATGTACATAGAAAAATGGTTTATATTCTCAAAAACGTTCTCCATAAATAACAACCACATTAAACGAGTAAAAACGTTTGAAGACAAGAAAATTCCACATATAAAATCGCTCATTTGCTGCAAAAATGATACAATATAAAATTTTTATTTTTTCAGTAGAGCGATTTGAAAATATCACTCAAAACTGTTTGTAAAAACGGAGTTTTTCAAAAATAAATAAAAATACATTTTTTTTGTTTATTCCTACATCCTCAAACAGATCTTAATTTTTCTAATTCTTTAGTAGATAGTTTCCAGTAGTAATTGAGTGATTTTTTTATATGGAATTTTACCTAATTTGCTAGACTACATAGAAGAGTATATCTTGATACAAAATAATAAAAATATGAATTATTGGGAATCGTTTGTTTCGAATATCTTAGAAATGAGTGAATTTTGAGTTGTTTTTCAGATTTCACTCAAAGTATCTCACTGAGTTTTGACCCATTGTGCAAATTTGACTATATTTTAGTGATTTTAATATCACTCAAATGTAAATCATATAATATTCTAAATTTAGAACTCACTCATGTACATAACAAGTAGCGTCATTACGTACTGAGATCATTTGCAAGTAGTTTAGTAAATATTTGCAATCGAGCCTCAATAATTATTCTCAAGTGATGTAGCAAACAATTAATTTTTATCTCAAGTGTAGTGGTTACCCCAAAGTGTATGCGCAATTACAGGAAATGCCTAAATAAATTTTGTACTTAAATCGTATATTTTATTTTTACAGTTACTGGATACTTCATATTAGCCGGTGATTGGTCTGTATACATTTACGAAGGAATGTATTTCCGGCCGTGGCGACTACTTTTGGTGACATACGCACTACCTGGATTAATCGCTTCCCTATGTCTACTTAAAATGAAGGAAAGTCCAAAATTTTTGGTCGCCCAAGGTCGAACCGAAGAATCTCTAGCCGTTCTTAAGTGGCTACATAGTAAGAATACCGGAAAATCGGAAGATAGTTTTCCCGTGCGAAGTATTAAATCAGAATTGGATTTGGATTACCAAGCAAATCTTAAAAATAAAGGAACCTGTTCAGTAGTCCGATCTATGTGGAATCAGACGGTGCCGCTGCTCAGGCGGCCGTATATATTATACTTTTTAATTTTGTGCCTTATCCAGACCTGCGTGTTTATGGTGTAAGTATATTATGTTACGTTGCATAAAATGCGTATGTATTTTTATTTGGAAATTGTTTGATGCGTGCTTTTTATAGTTCAGGTGGTTTAGGTATGTGGTATGCGGAAATTTTAAATAATTTGGCTACATCAACGAATAATGTCGGATCTTTATGTGCCGTTATATCAGCTAAATACGTTAAAACGACGACTGTAAATTTAACGATGGACGAGACCGCAGTGTGTGATGACACAATAGCTGATCAGACATTTTTAGACGGTTCGATAATCGGGGGACTTTCTCTAATAGGGTTTGTGATAATTAGCTCAACAATTAAACCGGTCGGGCGCGGTGTTATATTGGGTAATGATTATTTTGAGTTAAATATACGGTTGCAAAATCTAATTTATCATTCGCAGCTTTATGTCTTTTTACATCCGCCGCTACTGGACTAGCCATCCAATTTATAGAACACTCAATGGCAAATGTCGTATTATTCTCAACGTTTTTAACATTTGCTGGTGTTTCAATATCGGTGATTAATGGGACGGCAGTTGATTTATTTCCGACGCATTTACGGGCGATGGCCGTCTGTATTGTGCTAATGTGTGGTCGGCTGGGCTCCGTGATTGGTACAAATTTGTTGGGGCAATTGCTCGAAAATCAGTGCTCGTTTACATTTTATTTATTTGCTGGCCTAATATTTGGTAAGATGATGTTCGCGCGTCGGTCTTGCAAATCATTTTGAATCTTAATTGAACGCAAATTTTTTGCTTGTTTACTTTCAGGGTGTGGTTGTCTGACGTTAATATTACCGTGTAAATAAATGTGTATGATCTGTTGATTTTAAATAAATTATTTAATTTTTTATAATTACTAATGCTAGTGTTTTTATGAAATTAGTTTTTTGCTCGTCCAAAATGTTTACATTTTTTATGCATTGAGTGTTTTTATTTATTCAGGTTCGACTTATCTTGGAGTTGTGCATTTCTAAATTTATATTCTTTCTCAGGCAGCCTAGAGGTCAGGTTAGGTTAATGTTAATGAACCATATGAATTATTATTGCTTATTTTAACAGGTCCGGTGGAGTTGGATTATGGTATGCAGAAATTTTAAATTCTTTGGCCACCTCAACGGATTCCAACGTAATAGTATGTGCCGCAATTATACCAAAAACCGTATTTTTAAATGGAACTCAAATATTGGACCAAGTGAAATGTAACGATTCTATAGCACGGGTTACATTTTTCAATGGATCTATTCTAGGGTTGCTTTACATGTTCGGTTATTTACTAGTATGCTTCACTATAAGACCAGTCGGACATAGAACTATATTGCGTAAGTGAAATATTCGCTCACAAAATTAAAAATTAATCGATTTATTATTTTTCAGCCAGCTGCCTTTATATCTCCGCTGCATCTGGTATGGCAATACAATTCATTGAAAATTCCACCGCCAATGTGATACTCTTCTCAATGTTCTTAATGTTTTCTGGTATAACGGTATCAATAATTACAGGTACAGCAGTTGATTTATTTCCGACCCATTTAAGGTGAGGTACACTATACGGATGAGAAACTAATTACATTTTTCCTAACATCGATTTTATTATTATTTTATGTACCTAGGGCAATGTCCGTTTGTGTTATACTAATGTTCGGGCGATTGGGTAGCATATTAGGAACAAATTTGATAGGACAATTACTACTGGTTTATTGTACGGCAACATTTTATATGTTCATTGGTATTATATTTGGTAAAGTATTTGTTACATAAATGTATGATTCAGTAATCAAATTTTTATTTGTTTAATTGCAGCATGTGCTTGTTTAACGTTTATATTGCCTAGTTAGCAAAATGACATGTAAAATAATTATACTGAATAAAAATGTTAACAATTTTTAGTTCACGTGCTATACACGTTACGTATTTTAATTAAATAAACACAATGCTTGCCTTGAAATGATGTTCTTCGTAATCTGTATCGCTTGTCAACATGTAACCTTAGTAACCAGGTTAACATAATATTTTTGTACCTGTAATGTCTTATAATTACCACACTCATTTATTTACGATTGAGCGGTTAACGAGACATTTATCTGAGCGATAATTAGTGGTTTATCAATAGCAAAACAGATAAAGTGTGATTCGGGTGTGGTAATCTGGAAATTGAAGTAGTCATAATGAATATCGGGTAATTTAAATAATTGGTAAAACGTATTTGGCTTTGTGGTAGGTTGTAAGTACGGATACTAAAACAATGTATTCAGACCGGAGTGAAGTTTTCAACATTTATCAAAAGTGTAGCTACACAAATTAGCAAAAAACAAAAAAATAGATACACAATTTAACAAAAAGTGTAAAATTACATAAAAAAATTATGGCAGGGTTGAATTTGTTATTTACGTCATGACACCGCACAAGTCTTAGTATACTGGCATTTCGGGGACACTATTCGCAATTTTTAGTAATATGCGGCATATCACTGCGACCCTCGGGGCAGTTTTTGTTGTTAAGTGTAAATGGAA
This sequence comes from Nephrotoma flavescens, assembly GCA_932526605.1. Lineage (NCBI taxonomy): Eukaryota > Metazoa > Arthropoda > Insecta > Diptera > Tipulidae > Nephrotoma > Nephrotoma flavescens. The sequence goes on along the minus strand of OW052222.1, from coordinate 35,542,169 downwards.
ATAATAATATTAAAACTCAACGCACATCTACAGGATGTCCCTAAATTCCCCCCTCCATTTACACTAAACAACAAAAATTTTTCGAAGGGCGCAGTGATATGCCGCATATTATTAAAAATTGTGGAAAGTATTGTTTTAGTTTAATGTTAATAAAAATGGAGATGTGAACATATTGTGGCTAATACCCGCCTCTTTTTATCGCGATAGATAGATCTCGGATACACCACACTTGATTTCTAAAGCCAATCCTTGTTAAAAATTTAATCTTGAAATTTATTTGAATCTTTAATCTTACCATTCTCACCAATTAAAAATCTATAATCGTCACTACAAATACCGGGGTATATAAATGAGAATTGAATATTTTTCGTACGGGATTTTCTTTACACACAGATGTTCTAGTTAATCAAAATATCCTTAAAGAACAGAGAGAAATCCGTTTCCCACCAATTACGGATGCCGCCCTGTTCTATTCTCACGCTATTAACAATATGACTAATACGTCGGGTAATTAAATGCACTTCAAAATAACTTGAATTTTGTTGCTCAAATGAGCATTGATATTGATAATGAAGAGAGAGCCAATAACGAATTAATTCCGGATTTGGAACATTATTATATCGGTAAAGATGGAACCAAATGGAGGAAAATCAATGCAGAACATAATTTGTAGACATATACAAATAGGAAGGCGGCAAAAGAATTTACAAAATGGAGTGCGGCAAATCCGAATGAAAAACCAATACTCTGGGCACCTATGCACGAAGAGGAGCAAATTTTAAAGCTGATCGGCAATTTTGGAAAAATAATTTTACCCGCTGTATCGAGCAACTATGTCCGTCCGACGCTTCCAAAATTTGATTTTGATGCCACCAGAACTTCTAGAATCTAAATCGATAAGGCAGCACCTATTTCGGAAATTTTTGAAATGTTAAATGGCAACCTGAAAAGCATAACTATCGATGAGCAGCTGTTCCCTTTTAGAGGGCGAGCGAAATTCAGGCAATATATATATCTCAAAACCAGCAAAGTATGGTATCAAAGTTAAGTTGGCCTGCAATTCCGAAACGGCAACCCTTTAAACGGACAGATATATACCGGTAAAAGTCGAAACATCAAATAGAAAAACCGAGCTGAACGTGTCGTGAAAGATTTAGTTGCTCCATACAAAAACACCGGAAGGAACGTAACTATCGACAATATTTTTACATCGCTTTCTCTAGCCAAAGAGTATAGTCTTTCTATAGTCGGTACTATGAAGAAAAACAAGGCTTGCCCTCCTGAATTCAGATTTAATTTTATATTACAATTCAACCAATTAAACTAAAGGTGCAGTGGACACCATGGACAAAATGCTTTCCCAATATACAACAAAGAGAAAGACCAACCGGTGACCACTTCCAACGTTCTTTAAAATTATTGACATTGCGGGACTCGCAGCTTAAATAATATGCACCAAGAATAATCCATCTGTCAAGCACAACACGTTAAAACTGGTCGACGTACACAGTTTGTTGAAGAATTAAGGGAACACTTTTGTATGCCTATTAAAAAAAGGGCTGTGAGCCATTTTGCAACAAAAAGTGCCGTACAATGTGTTCTAGGTGTTTGTGCTGAGGAGTTTCGAGAGCACCATAGGGCGTTCCATTCATACTAGATGATTTAATGGAGAGATGCATCTGGTCTGCGCACCCAAAGGTGCATGCTATATGTGCTAGAAGGCAGAGAAAAGAAATAGAGCTACAGTAAAAGTTTGTATCCAGTTCTTCATACATGTGTGTAACGAAATCCAGGTTTTAAAAATCTAGGCTTTTAAAATCCTGGTTTTCAAAATCCCGGTTTTGTATAAAGGACAAAATTCAAGAGTTTGCGATAAAGTTCGAGAAAACGGCTAATAGGGACGGAATTTGGCCATTTCTTAACAGATTATGTTGGATCCTAAAATGATTTTTCGATAAAGCGGCCAAATGTGTCAAAGAGCTGAATGTCTCGAAGGGCCGCATCTGTCAAAGGGCCAAATGTGTCAAAGGGGCTACGTTTCGTTTTTGGAAAAATAATTTTTTAATTTGTTTTCACCAATATTTCGTAATATTTTTTTATCAAATATTAGTGAATTTGCTTGATAAAATTTTCCTTCACCAAAAAGTATCACTGACTGGATACGTGGAATTTTGACATACGAACAGGGCTGGTGTCAATATATGGCACTGTTGTTGTAATTTGACAAACAAATAAAATGGGAGTTTAGTTTTTTCCGACACCGACTCTGATAAAATAGTACCGACTCCACGAAACCGACTACCGCAACTAAATTCGCAGCCTTTGTTTTTTTCTAGTAAATTTTTGGGCTTTATTACCTTACTTTTATGTTAAAATATTATTTGTCCGGCCAATTCAAATTCCGGGGATGGTCGGGATTTCGAAAACCGAGATTTAAAACACCTGGATTTGGAAAACTGGAATTTTGAAGTACATCCCTCTTGAATCTGTTTGGGTTGCCCTTCAGCCCAAATACCCCAATTTTGTTCATTAACGTAGCCCTTAAGCCAGAAATGGGCCTCATCGCTGAACAAAATTTTAGTCGAAAACAGTGGATCTTCTTCAAGCTTTTCAAGGGTTCAGAGATTGAAACTAGGATGATTTTGAAGATCGGCCGACTTCAATTCTTATACGAATTTTACGAATTTTGTATTCTTTGCATACGACAAGCCGAGCTGTTGAACACGGCGCCGAATCGATCCATCACAGTTATCGCCGCGTGCACTCTCGGCCATCGCCACTATATTTTCTTCACTACGTGCTGTAGATTTGGTCGTAAATTAAAAAAAAGGACTTAAAACTACGTAATTTTTAGAACTAACTGAATTTTCATAAGTTTCAAACAAATTGAGCCACTGGGTCGGAACCGATTTATAATTGGTTAAAAAGCCAAGGAGAAATTCAAATGTGAAAATCACTATATTTGCCCGGGTATATATACTGCCAAAGTGTAGGTTAAATTCATTGTCGTTTTTTGTGAACGCTAATCTTTTCAACATCATTACCAAAATTGAAAAGCTCCGGAAGCTGCTACTTTCAGTACACAGATTTCCAACAACTGGAAAGCCTGAACTGTAGAGATGCCGAATTTTGGTGAAATATAATTATCAAAACTCAAATCACATCAAAAAATGATCTGAATAAATTTGTTTTGAAACCTAATCTCTCTTAATGTTACATCATATTTTTCAAAATATTTGTAAATAACGGTAAAGCTTCTATGGAGCCGCAACTCACTTTTCACCAATTTCGGCCAATAATCACTGCGGGATCTCCAAATTTAAGGAAAAAGCTTAAATATTTAAATATAGAATTTCATTCGATCAGTCAATCCGTCTGGGCTGTAGAGAAGTATACAGGTAAAGCTCAATTTGTGTTAATTAGTGGTAAGTTGAAAAAATCCATTTCGAATCCAGTAGATGAGAAAACTGGAAAATAAAGTTTGATTCTGTCGATTGGTTGAGAGGTAAGCCGGTAACAACGTCAAGGATGACGCTTGAAAACATCCTATACGAAAATGAGTAATGAAATGGAACGAAGCCTCTCCCTCTTGACATGCCAGCATACTTTAGTCAGCAATCCTGCTAGCTGACGAAGATTCATTGAACAAATTGCTCATTAATCTGAAATCAAAAATGATTACACAAAAGAAAAACTATGGTAGAAATAATACAAACCGGCAAACACAACTAGCGACCCTTTGTTAATGGTTAGCACAATTTGAGAAACAAATGAAATGATACAAAATTTAAATTGTCTGCTTCAGTTGCACTATCCTGGTAGTTCCCCGGGAATAGGGAACTGGGGAAAGAATTTATATGTAATTTCTGTTCAAAAAAATTTTTTCTGACCTACTAAGGAGAAAAGTAAGATACAAATATTTATAAATTGGGAATAATTTTTCCATACCTATATTGACAGGCAAAATTATTCCCGAATTAGTTTTGTTTTCAAAAAAATTAACACTGACTTTTTACCTCAGTATGCCAGATTTTTTTTTTAAAATAAAAGTTACATTTAAAATCTTTCCCCAATTCCCTATTCCCGAGAAATTATCAGAATAGTGCTAGAAATTAAACACACAAGTGAAGGAAATTATTTGACCTACTCTGTGCGCGATTACGCGCATGAACAAGGCGTGGGCATATTAACCACTTTGCTAAAGCAAAGAAGGCATTAATGGAATTGAAACCAGCTAATAGCAGAATAATCGTAACAAGACTCCATTCGAAAATACAAAACACAACCATAACTTAACAGAAGATGAAGATGATTAGCCAAGGATGAGTTCTATGACCAACTGGAAGCCACAATACCAAAGCTGCAGAAATACTGTTAAGATAAGCAGCATTGGATTCAGTGTTCCCAAATAGATCACGAAGTGATCATTAATAAATGTCCGGGTAATGAGAGGTGCGGACATTCACTAGTGACCAAAAAAATTGTAACTTTTAAATCTCCCCCCCCCCCCTAAAGAATCCCTGGGCCCCTATTTCTGAATACGAATACGAACAAAAATTGTACGAATTCGTATGGTTGGTATTTTTGAATACGAATTCGTGCAATTGTAACACGAATTCGTACCTACTTGATGCGTTTGTAAATTTCCCTTATCTGAGAAAACGAATTCGAACGATATTTATACGTTCATGAACGAATTTTTGTTCGATGTGTATTTAGTTAACGACTTCATTGAAAAACTGAAAATTAAATGGTTTTTTGGAAGTAAAATAACATTATTTTGATTTTTAGATTAGATACATAAAGGGTTAGATAGTATATTGAGGGCTAAATAAAATATTTTATAGAAAATTCTAAAAACCGAAATTCGGTTGTAACAGTATATTTAGTCCAATTTATGTATGAGTACAAAGTAATACACGCACAAATATACTATTTGAGTGTAAAAGTTTAAAAGTGGTATTTGGAACATACGGAATTTTATCAGAATCAAACGTAATGAGAATTAGATGTTCAGATTGATGGAACTCTAAAGGCCCCTTATAAACTTCTAAAAGGTTTACAAAAAAATACATATAGACAATGAACTTTAGACTAATCAATTGGAGGTTGATGTCCGATTTCAAACAATTATTATATTTATTTTCCTTTGACCATAAATTATTTTATTTTCGTTTTAAACAACAAAATTTCAAATAAAATAATGGCGGCTCTAATGGCGGCTTTAAAATTGACGGAACTAAATTATGGAAACCTAAAATATTAAAAATTATTAATGAATATGTACAATAATGTTTTAACATCCATTTCAAGTATACAAACCAAACGAAATAATAAACGAAAACAAAATTTTTCTTTTTTGACGTTTATTATTTTCATCAAGTTGTAAAATTTTATTCCAGGTAAAACCATTTAAAATAAATTTCCCTTATAGCAAGGACACACACCAAACATTTACGTACGTTCGTATTCAGAAATACCAAAGTATTTTCGTAACGGATATCATTTTCGTATCGAATACATTTTCGTATCGTATTCAGAAATAGGGCCCCTGGCTTCCCTTGCGAAATTAAAGGGGGTGATCAACTTCGGGTTCGGGTCGATCACCCTTAAAATATATAAAAAGGACGAGGTCAATGCGACTGTGAAAGACCAGTCTGTGGAGAATGATGCTTCGGACGTGGGGAACATAGTAAGAGGAAGCAGCCTCCTCTCTCTGGAGTCTGATGGGGACGTCCTGTCAACGAGCCAGATGGCACTATCCCAATGCAGGGAGTGCAGGAAGGGCTGTAAGGTTGACTACAATGGTTAGCATTGTACACATAAACTTACATCACACGAAGGCTTGGTGTTAATCCAAGAACCTTGGATTAGCAATAAGAATATCCTCAGAATGAAAGGGTAACAATTACTATACTCAAGCAACTCTGAGAAGATCAGATCGTGTATTTTAGCGAAAAATAATTTGAATATTTTTCTTCGTCCACAATTTAGTAGAGGGTACGTTACAGCGGTGAGTGCTTAGGTTGGCTGTGAAAACTATGGCTAGCCTCAGCCTATATGGATTGATAGAAGCAGCTTCCACCGGATAACCTGGGGGAACTGATCCGGGAAGCAGATCAAAGAATAGTAGTTGTTATACTCGGATGTGATGGAAACGCGCATCAAACAATCTGGGGAAGCACAGACATCAACGAAAGGGGTGAGTTATTTTATGATTATTTATTGTTAAAAATCGACAAGCGAAATCCTTAGAGTTTTAATAAGTGGGTCTCGATTGGTAAAAGTTTGGGAACCCCTGGTCCATATGTTAATTTTTTGTACTTCTACTAATTGTAATTGGAGGTCCTTAAAAAATCATATTATGGTGTCATCTAGACAGACAAACCATCACTCAACAAAACTGATAAAAGACCAGGGCATCCTGAAGGAACCGATATTAATATTGAAAAATTAAGAAGACACACAACAAGCCTTACTCGGTGTTAACCATAATGCATACAAGAATATATTGCACCTCAATTAGAACAGCAGCTTGCGCCCATTAGAAGGCACATACTAACGAAAGTGTAGTGAGACCAAGAAACATCATAGTAAAAATCTCTAATCCTTTCCGCGGGACTACACACAATGTTAGCAGTCTTTGCAATCTCTAATATTGAACACAATAACACACAGACTTACATCAAAACCAGGTCAGACTATTTAGCAGTAGACATGCTCACAGCGAACAGTTTGCGTTACTGACCAAAGAAAGAGTGAGGAATTGCCAACTATTCCGGGGAAACAGATTTCTATGTGAAGTACCGCCAATGTATAACATCGAAAGAAAACGAATCTTGAGAAATCATGTTGTCAGATGTAGTGCAAATTAAAGATGAGGATGTGTGCTATGTGACACGAATTCCTATATCATTGCAAACGGCTCATCCTCCAATTATATAGAAAAAATATTTTAGATCAGTCAACACACTGACTGAATCTATCAACTTAAGGATATTAAAACTTTCACGGCCGCATATGAATATACACAGTTGGAGCAAAATGTAAAAACACTTAGAGAAGTGGAGAACCTACTACATGAGGGGACTGTTTTTATTTTTCTGATTAGTATTAGATGCCATTTGGGGCATCAAATGCTTAAGACGAAGGCCTCGCCCACCACCTTCTCCAATCCAACGAGTAGAAACATAACCATTATCAATTGTTTTCCCTATAGTAGACCCCACCAGTGGTAATATAGCCAAATTCTCGAGTTATTTGGAAAATTTTCACTCAATATAAACCAAAACGGGAAATAGTGCGAAGCGGTTAATTATATGTACATTAACGTGGTTGTATATTTTTATAGGTAATAATACCAAATTATAGTTAAATGTGAAGGTCCAACATGTCTAATTTTTGCCGGGGTATAATAATACTCGTACACTGTGAAAAATGTTAGAAAAAAAAATAAGTTCATGACCGAATCTGTACGTAATCGAGTTATATACAAAACTTGGATGATACAATGCCATAATTCATTACACGTGATTAGATCTTTGAAGTTCATTTAAGCAATAAAATTTATCAAGGAAATAATGCGGTAAAGACAATTACCCACTGATCTACTCTTTAGCGACAACGTCCTCAAGGCCATTTCTGTGTATATATTTTATTATATGAATCATCTCCCGTGTACACAATTTTTAATATTTACAAACAAAATTGTCGCGTTATTGTACTACCTAAACCCATGAACTCGAGCTTCAAGGCGAAACTGATTGCAAATAATTTTTTATTTTTGTTTCATTATATTTCCGATTTTATATAGACAGACACACGAGCGCACACATATGGTACTTACCTTGGTCGAGACGAATGTGAATATGCAGCATCTAATTGATGTAAATAATCAATAGCTTCAGCGACTGCGGCATCGTTCCGTTGTTGTGGCCGTGGTAGAGATGTTGTATGATGGGTTAATATCAAAATAATGCATAATGTGACCGAAATGCGCATTGTTAATGTAGACATGTTGTTTTATGGTGTTCGTTCTGTTGTTGCGATATCTGTGAATGAGAAAAAAATCGATGTAAGTAAATTTAAATTTTGTCTACGCGTAATGATTAAGGAAATGTGTATAAAGTATGTTGCGACCAAGTACATACGAATAATTATATACGGTTTTTGTTGTCTTTTGATACACGACACCACGTTTAAAGTGTTTACGAGAAGTCGTAATTGGAAATTTAATTTTTTTTTTCTTGCGATTATGACATTATTTAACTTATACTATACGATGACATTGAACTTTCTGCAAATAAGAAATTATCACACGTATTAATTTTAAGTAATGCAATTAACCGGTTGCCTTTAGATAATATATATAAATATTTATGGTTTGTACTGGGGAAGTAAAAAAAATATGATGTATTATACGCTCAAATGTCAGTATTTCTTAAAAATGGAAATAATTCAAAGACGCAGAATTCTTCGTTAAAAGTTTGAAAGCGCCCTTTGAAACTTAACATACAATAATATCTCTAATACCGTCATAACGTTCATTGTTTAGCAACTCCATTGAAATTTATTTGGAATAGGTTAATGGTTTAGTTTTTAATAGATCAATTTGTTTAGGATTAGCCTGTGTGTGAGTTTTGGAATTTTGGATTTACTTTAATGTGGAGATAAATTATCACGCTAAGGTTAAAATAGGATTAATCTAGATTATAATTTAATGGTAAGGTATAATAGAACGATTTCCGCGTCCGTCCTCACATACTATAGTCGTCACACCAAATTTCGGGGCTACATTTAATACAAAATAATTGTTTTTGTAATGTAATTAGAAATTATTTCAACATTTCGTGGACGCATTGGAGTTCCTGTTTTGACTTAGGATTTTTAAATTGTAGTTTTCTTTTTTTTTTAAGTTCAGTAAGTTAAATATAGATGTCATATCAGACATCGATGTGGGAATGTTTCCAATAATCCCCTCATTCATACTAGAGTCCACATACTCTTCTAAGCTATCTGACTCTCGCCGCTGGTATTGTTTTCGTATAAGTAATTCTACAAGAATATCCTAAGCAGGGCAGTGCATTCAAGTGCCAATTTGTTTTTTGGCATAGCCTTTCGCAAAATAGTTTTAGTAACTTCTCGGCTCTTATTAAATTCAAACCATTTTAGTCGTCTTCCCATGTAACTGTTGGTTGGTGTTGATTCGCAACACAATCGATTAACAAATTTTTTAGCCATGCAGCCTCCTTTCAAGTTTCCGACAATGTAATAAATCCCGCGATTGGTATCATAAAAAACGATATTAGGAAGGCTATTGACAAAATTAATAATTATTTATTGAAAGATATCGATTTAGTAAAATTACAGTTAAGATTTCAAAATTTGAACTATTCATGCAAAACGTTTAGAAATAACAAAAGAACGAATACACAAAAATATACCCTATTAAAGTTAGCCGACTGCAACCGAAAAATGTCGATAATGTAGATTCAAACAAATCAAACGAAAATGACAGCCGATTTTTCTCGGTAACATCCCAGCCGAAAAATGTCGATAATGTAGATACGAATTTAATGCCGGAATGAATTTATATTACAAATGTTTATTTTGTTATTCATAAAAACCAACTAAAAAATGTAAAATAAATTTTCATTTGAAACAATTAAAACTAATATACCAATCCAAAATATTCTAAGTGCCGAATTAGATGTTTGGGAGGTAAGGCTTGAAATGCCTCTATAGTTACAAGTTTGGACAATATTTTAAGCGGCACTTCATCTAATAAATATCATTTAAAACCGACAGGTCAATTTTCATGTGGAGAGTTCAGGAAAACTTGATTGAATATATCCGCACACACAAAATTTGAAAATTTCTAAAAATTGACCGTTTAATGTGGCATTTCTGGAAATAGATTCAAATGAAAGGTCTTATTGATGATCATACCTGGAAAAAATTTCAGGTCGATTTCTATGTTGGAAGTCAGGTAAAACTTGGTTGAATATATCGCACACAAAAAATTTGAAAATTTCTAAAAATTGACCGTTTAAAGTGTCATGGCTGGAATAGATTCAAAAGAAAGGTCTTATCCAATAACTCGTCCAATTTAGGGATAGATGAAGTTGTTGATAACCCTCTGTAGTGCATGATTGTCTCTTTTATCCGACTTAAAAATATATGTAATTTTCCAAAAATTTTCATTGATCGGGAAAAATATCGGTGCTTAATGAATGACTGAAAAGCATAAATATTTAAGATTGATGGTGGTAAGGTACGGCCCAAACATATCGCATACCGAAGTCGTTCAGTACTGTTGGTATATCTTCATCAGTTACAAAAGGAGAAATAATTGATAAGTTGTTGTCAGTATCATTAGCTTGCCTTAGACTAATGCTAATACTTTTAGGTATCTAAGCTGATTGAAAAACATCAGATAGGTAGCGATAATAACCGATTTTATTATATGACATTTTGGCGGGGTATCCTTCAATTTCGCGCTTGGATATGGGGTACATATTTCCAAAACTGTTTTAGGTAAGATTTGATTTGTTCCTAGGTATCAGTTAGATACGGACTGCATTTTGCTTGGTTGGGCTTTGCGATATTTTAAATTTTTAAGGCGACCGTCAAATCAAGGAAACTACTGGTTTGTTTTCTACGTAGTGGGATGTAATACTCAAGGCCACAATGAGCAATCACATCTACACACGACACAGTCTTGCCCAAAAAATTCCGTACTGCAGATTTCTGGATTGAAGTTGTTGCCATTTATTTATTGGTAGTATACATTGACCGATCGGTGGCAAGAAGACTTGGTTTGGAGGTGAATAGTAGCAAAACCAAATTTTTATCAACATCCAAGAACATTTCCTTGGTAAATCTCGGAATTGGCGACCATAACTTTGATACCGCCGAAAGCTTCAAATATCTCGGGTCAGTTATAATATCATCGAATGATATGCAGGTAGAATTAAAAGCCCGAATCGATGCCAAACACCGAGTTTACTACTCCCAACTAAAAATAATTGCGTTCCAAACATCTATCGCAGTCGTGCAAGCTCATAAACCTGTGCAGGCTTTCGGAAGTGAGCTTTCTAAAGTCGCGAATAACGAAATAGAGCCACTTTTTGGAGGTTGCGATATTATCGGATCCATGTTACAAGGTCCCCACAACAACGGATGACCAATAAAGTGTTCCATCAACAACCAGCCAGTGTGTAGAGGAAAACCCTGACTGTGCTGGCGTGACGACATCGAACAAGATCTACTCGTACTAGGATGACGAGTGCGATGAACCGAGAAGGATGGAGGGCCATAGTGCGGGCGGCAAAATCCCTTCATGGGATGTGAAGCTTATAGAGAGAGAGTGAGATAGAGGGAGAGAAAGAGAGAGAGAGAATATATTGAACCTTTTTTTGATTATGTAATGTTTTCCTTTGTACGCGGTTTATCTCTTAGCTTAGATATTGATGGTGAACTAATGTACACAGAAAGAAAAAATAGAATTTTCATATAAAGATTAAACAATTTTATTTAAATTCGAGGATTGATTTTTAACCATTGAAAGTGTTAGGTTGATTTATTTAATTTAAATTAGATGCTTTTAACCAAGCGTGGAAATAATTGTTTCAACTAAAACAGTTAATAAAAGATATAATATATTTGTTTGATTTCTAATCAAAATTTTACTGGATTAAAAAAATTAATTAGCTAAATTAACTAAATAACTATATAAAACATTTATTTATAATTTGCATAAATGATCAATTATTTAATGCATTTATTAGTTAATTAGAAATATTAGATAACTAAATCAGTGGCAATTAGCTTGCTTTCAATTAAAAATATTAAAATATATTAGTTGAAATATTCGATCATCTCTTCGGATTCGGACAGCAATGTGACCAAACTGTAATTAACTGGCAAATACTTTAACAATATATATATTTAATAAAAACCCTTTGACTTAGCGAATTATTATAATTTTGGTAAACAACTCTCAAATTAATGCTGCTTTCATTGATTTGAATTATATGAATTAACAAATGTTAATTCTAAGATTTATAAATTTGTTTAGTAAATTCAAATAAATTGCTAATGAATTTAGTAGAAAACAAACCATGTTTAGGTGTTTTAACAAACTCACCGCAAAACCAACTTTATTGATTATTTTTAATGTTTTAGCGAAACATATTATTTAAAATTCCCAAATATTTATTAAATTCATTTAGTTAAAATTTGTAATTCACAAAATCATCTAATTAAGTTTCCGCACATGATTGAATTTGCATTTCGTATTTTATTAAAAGAATTAGGTAAACCAAATAAATTATTTAATAAAATCATAATTATTATTTTATTTTAGTTTTAGAGATATTAATCCTTGCGCCTCGTGGATTGTTAGTATGTACTTTACTACTGCTGAAATGATGAGGTGATATAATAATATTTGTTTATCCGCCTTTGTGAACGTCAAATAATACGCATCATATATGTTACCTTCCGTTGTTTCGAGGTATTTATAAATTGGTTAGCATCACAGAACCGCAAATTAACACGGTAAAGTCTGTCAATGTATGGAATGTGATTTTTATGAACAAGATTTTTGCATTTACTTAAGATCAGAGACCAAGCTAATAAGACCATTAGATTGCTACACCATCATACACAAATCTATAAATACGATATTGTAAGCGCAATGCGACTATTAACCAACTTACTTTTTTCTACAATGCACAGAAATTTTGGGCTTTAGGTCAGCCAGTCCTTTCATAATCTCTTGAGAAATCGCATAATAATCAAGTTTCAATGGGAAAATTTGGAGAGCCACGTCCAGCCGTTGTGGCCAACGACATGAATGTACACAATTTTAGATCTTGAATTCACCACACTTTATTTCTTGAGCGAAAATTAATGGAAAATGCTGCCACTTCAATCAATCCAGCTGGGCTGAACAAAGGCCGATACTTTGAAAAATACTTTTTTTTCTGTCAAAAATTGTCATTTCCGATTAAATTTTTGAAAACTGATCCGGTGCCGGTATCGTGACTAAATTCTTTAGACAAAAGAATTTAGAATGACTAAATTCTTAGTCTGATATACCTTTCTTTACTTATGATATTATACTTTTCAAAATATTTGGAAAAGTTTCAGCCAAAAACCACGGGGATCTCCATCTAAGCCGTAGAGGGCGGACAGGAATTTAGTCTGCACGACACCACACACAGATTTTTAAAAGTACTTTTTTTGATAAATCTGCAAAAAGCTCAAGGTCCAAAAACACGCGAATGTCGCGTGAAGTCGCCACTACTTTAACAAAATTATTCAAGCAAAAAAAAACTTATAAAAAATAATCCCTTAAGCTGAACTATAATTTTAAAAGTGTGCCTAAATGAAAATCGAAAATTTTCGACGTATATAAAGTTATCCCACCAATTTGCTCTTGTGCGAGAACCAGAAGACCGAAAATTTTATCAAAATTAATGAAAAAACAGAAAATCATCAAATTTATTAAATTCGATTTGACAAGTAAAAAAATTAAAACACAAACCATCTGATGGCAATCTAAATACAACTGATCGAATAATAACCAAAGTATCAACAACAAAAAACTGTATGATTTTGAGATACTTATACTAATATAGAAAATTATAGGCCAAGGTAGAAAAGAAACGTTCCATAGCAAATACACTAAAATGAACTCTGGGCTAGGAATTTTATTAATTTTTATTTAATGTTTTATCGCACTCCATAAAACTAAAAAATATCTCTATTAGGGCTACATTAGCTAATTTTATGCCAAATAAGAAAAAAATCGTTCCGTGGCAAGTGCTCGAAATCCCTGGGTTAGGAATTTCATTGATTTGTATTTAAAGTTTCGTCCCGCTCGTCAAAACTAAAACTATTTCACCAAACCTAAAAATGTCTCGACCAATGGCTCCATGATCTTGAGATATATATACCAGTAGCTAATTTAAGGCTAACTAAGGAATGCCTCTTGCCTTAAAAATTTACTATTAAATTATAATCTTGAGATTTAAAAGAAACTTTTCAAAACCACTTTGAAACTTTTTAGGAGTGTGCTTTGACTTTCACGTCGTGCAGTCGTTTGATTTTCCTCAATTTATCTTTTTTAATTATTTTTATTTCGCACAAATCTAAAATCGAATATTTTAAAAAGAAATTAATTTCAACTGGCGTATTAGGGAGCTGTACACAAAATCATCATTCATTATAGAAACTGGAGATTGTACTGTTGTTTTAAGAATGAAGAGGTGCTCACTAGTATAATGTTGCCGTAACTCAGCAGAGGTGAGGATCGTAGAAATATTTTAAAATGAGCTGCCTGAAATACATATACATACATGAATGCATAGACGAAAAAAGTTACATCGAAAGTTTGGATATTAATCATGAGCCTCGCACCTCAAACGAATGAGCATTTTTGCTCAATTGGGGTGTGAGGTTCAAAAAATTTATGTTTGTAAAATAAAAAAATAAAATAAATAAATATGATGATGGTAGGCTGTTAGGTCTTAAAGTAAGGTCATATGCAAGGCGCAAAACAACAATTATTTCTTGGTAAAATGATTTAATATTTTAAACCATAAATAAATTATGAAGTTAATTTCTTTTAAGTCATGCCAATTTGATTTCAAGCCACACTAAGAATTTCCAGATTTCGCAAAATATTATTTTGAAAGACAAAGGTAAGACGAAACGTAAGACAAAATTAACAATAAAACTTTTGACGATTTGTTTGAACTGTCATACGCATTGTGATATATTTGACATACTGTCATTAAAATAACAACAAAACTCAAAAATTGTACGCACAAAGTTCAAACTCTAACAACAACTTTGATTGACGTCTGAAGAGTATTTATGTGAGAATCAGAAATTTATAAGTTCGACAAACATTCTGATAACCATAAAAGGTTAAGCGCAGAATAAAAGTTTGTACTTCTATTTCCTAGAACTCACTGATTTACATTACTATTTACTTGGTTAAGGGAGCACACGAAAAATTTACAGAGAATTTATGGGTGGAACTTTATGACAAACTCAAACTAATTATCCACTCCTCTTTACAAATAAAAATGATATCAACATCTGATTGCCGGCCATCGGTATATATGTATAACAGTTAATTAATTTTTCCGGCATTCCATAAAATAAATTCGTGTCCTATCTTAAGTGTAAAATCTACCAAAAAATATATGTTGGTCCTGTGAGAGGGTCGACATAATAAAAACTAAACGATAATAATTTTTCTTGTTTGCTTTCCGATGTTCACCCAGAATATTTCTAACAGATTGTTCACATTTTCATCCGTTATATGGGTATGTGTGAGACATACGATATACACCAGTCGGCGGAAGTGAGATGATTTATTTTGAGTTTTTATCGTGGAAAATTTATTAAGTTTTCATTTAAATAATTTGCGGTATTATGTGAAAAGTTTGTATATAGCTAGTTTAACTATAAGCTTTGAATTTTATGCGGTAAAATGTTTTATTGAGAATAATATAAGCAACAAATATTTATTAACAATTTCAAGATGATTCAAAGGTAGTTTTATCATAATTGATGTAAATTAAAATATAAAACACTATTTAGTGCCGATTGATGTATATAGAATTTCTTATTCATTGTTACATCTGACAGGACTTTTCAACTAATTTTTTAGGTTTGGTGTAACGCACTTTAATTGAAATTACGTGTTCCAAGATTACCATCGATTATTTCAAGCCTTTAAAAATTATCTGTTTGCTCGCACCTAGCAAACCACGTCGATATCAAAGGTGTATATAAACCAGGGCAAAAAATCCAGGGCGATATTGATAAGGTAGGAAGATCGTTACAATAAAAATATCACAGTCCAAGATAGTAAGTTATAATTCGGTATGAAATACTCAGATTTTCTGTGGCACACGAGATTATAGTTTTATCTTATAATTGGCTAATACACAAATATCTCGTAGTTCTGAAAGTTATACCTACAGAAAAAATTCCGACACTATTTTAATTTCTTATAATTGCGGTACTGCACTAATCCTTTATCTCCTTCATTTGACTAACATGTGGCCACAATATCTCATGCGGCAAAATAATCAATATAACGGCAAAAAAATCCTTTCCAAACAGATGAAGTAATTTTTGTCCACAAACCAGTTTGTTATTACAAAATTTGGTTATTGGGTCTGTTTTGTTGTAACTGGATACAATGAGTATACCGCTCACCTGGTCGTCTATATACTCTTTGTTTTCCATCGATCGATGTTCTTGAACAAAACTCATCTCTGTAACGTAAACGTAAAGGGTTTTTCAATAAGAGCAAGTCAATGTTGCGGCAGCCTATGGCGGCCATGTGGTTTTGTTGGCGTCTGTCTAATCTTTTTTTTTCCAGTCAATTATGCCAAATCATCAAGCAGCACGTCCAAATGATACAAATTATCTTTAGCGACGAGCCGTATATGGGACGACTCTAACCCACAAGACAATTTTCATCAACAGACTACGATCTCCTGTCGGAGTATAAAACTCATGGGCCGACACATCATCCATGCCAGTATAGGTTGGTATGGAGCTATTCAATGTGCAGATTTTATCACCATCGGACCTATAGCCGTAAATCTTCGAATTCGCTGGCAACGGCGTAAAGTAAGGACGAAAAAAGCAAAATCGCGAAATAGTTGGGACTGTCTTGGCCCAGAACAGATTACAGGAACAATAAAAAAACCCACACTATAGTTTCACTAGTTGGCAATGCATCCCCAAAAAGTTACTGTTTAGTGCGGATTTTGGGCCGGGGGCGTCATTGGTCCATATTTTTTTGAAAATAAGGTTGGTGAGGCGATCACCATCAACGGCGAGTGCTACACAACGATGCGAACCTATTTCTTTTAGCCAAAATTGAACGATATGGAGATAGACGATATGTGTTGCCAGCAGGCGCAGTGGTGACATGAATTGGCCAAAAAGAGTGCGCGATTTAACCCCGCTAGACTTTTCTTGTGGATTTTCCTCAATTATTGAAAATTGGACCTCTCGGATCCGTGCCACCGTGAGAAGCCGCGGCAGTCCTTTGAACGATGTTATATTCCATAAATAATGGCATATATGGGCCACTCACACATAGCTTGTTTTATTTCATTTCAACATCGACTCGCGTTTATTGAAAAACTCTTTAGAAGTCAGTGATGGATAACTATGTTAGTTTTCTAAATTTTTTAAGGTAGAGCTGTAGAAATACAATTTTTGTTCAAATTTACTCTTTATGTGGCATTTTTGGTGAATGATAATTATTACCTCCAGTCTCGTGTTTTTTTTTGTAAGAGTAATCGAGTTTTGTTCATCTTCGGTAAAACTGATTTAATCACATCCTACTGCAAAATCTATTTGAAATTCAAGATCACTTAGTTTAGAATGAAAAATGAGGGGTAAGCTCCCTCAATTTCTATAAGTTCGTTTATAGAAATGGTAATATATACAAACTTGTAGAAATTGAGGCAGCTTGCATGGTCATTTGTATGGAAAATATTTATTTAATCGTAATGTTTCTAGATGTCTGTGAAGTTGGCACGAAAAGTTAGCACGAAAAACACTATGGCAATACTAAATGTTAAAATATTGAATAGTACATTTTAGTACAAGCTAGCACGAACAATAATGGAATGATAAATACAATTGTAAAAAGTTAGCACGAAATTTTACTAAAAATTTAAAGACAAATAAAAAAAAAATGAACTCAAATATAAAATAATGTGTTAAATTTATAAACACTAATAAATAATTAAAAAAAATCAATAAACATTTTCATACTACACGTCCAATACTAAAAATACAACAATGTAAGACAAGTGTCTTATTCGTACTGAACGGCAATGAATTAAATTTCACAAAAAAATTAAAATTACTAAACAATTCCGTGATTTAAATGGGAGTACTAAATGGTTCATGATGAGCACCTTATCAATATTTTCTTCTGTAAACGTGCTTGCCGCATGATTATATTTACAAATCATAACATTTCTATGATTCGAGGGAACCAATGATTGTCAGGTAGTTCTTCCTTTAATTTGTCAACCCCAGAACTAATTTTAATGTTTAGGTCAGACCATTACGCATTACCACAAATATTTTCAGAATTTGTCTATGACCCATTCTCGAGTAAATGTGGTTACCGCATGATTATATCGAAAAATCAAAAAATTTCTGTGAAAAGCTCAGATGTACTAATGGATCAAGGGTGATTGAACTTTTAATTTGTCAACAACAGAACTAATTTCCTCTGCTAATTTCCTGGGGTTCCTGTGATGGGGCCCCGCACTATTTTTTATTTTTTTTTCTCAGCACTGATAATTTTGAAGAAAGTTACTGAAACGGGATTTTCGGGTACCATGAAGAATCGATTGCGATGGGGTCTGACTGTGGGAAAAATCGTTCAGGGGTTCCTCTGGTGGGGCCCCGGCACTATTTTTTAGTTTTTTTCTCAGCACTGATAATTTTGAAGAAAGTTACTGAAACGGGTCTGATCTAGACATTAAAATTAGTTCTGAGGTTGACAAGTTAAAGGTTCAATCACCCGTGATCCATTAGTACATTTGAGCTTTTCACAGAAATTTTTTGATTTTTGATATAACGTAATGGTCTGACCTAAACATTAAAATTAGTTCTGGGGTTGACAAGTTAAAGGTTCAATCACCCGTGATCCATTAGTACATCTGAGCGTTTCACAGAAATTTTTTGATTTTTCGATATAATCATGCGGTAACCACATTTACTCGAGAATGGGTCATTGACAAATTCTGAAAATATTTGTGGTAATGCGTAATGGTCTGACCTAAACATTAAAATTAGTTCTGGGGTTGACAAATTAACAGTTCAATCACCCGTGATCCATTAGCACATCTGAGCGTTTCACAGAAATTTTTTTATTTTTCGATATAATCATGCGGTAACCACATTTACTCGAGAATGGGTCATAGACAAATTCTGAAAATATTTGTGGTAATGCGTAATGTTCTGACCTAGACATTAGAATTAGTTTTAGGGTTGACAAGTTAAATGTTTAATCACCCGTGATCCATTAGTACATCTGAGCGTTTCACAGAAATTTTTTTATTTTTCGATATAATCATGCGGTAACCACATTTACTCGAGAATGGGTCATTGACAAATTCTGAAAATATTTGTGGTAATGCGTAATGGTCTGACCTAAACATTAAAATTAGTTCTGGGGTTGACAAGTTAAAGGTTCAATCACCCGTGATCCATTAGTACATCTGAGCGTTTCACGCAATTCTGAAAATATTTATGGCAATGCGTAATGGTCTGACCTAGACATGTTCTGGGCGGACAAATTAAAGGGAGAACTACTTGACAATCATTGATTGCCTCGAATCATAGAAATGTCCGAACAGCCAATAATCAGAAGGAGAAATGTCCGGAGAATACAGTGGGTGCGATTAATGGGCGTAAAGATTGGAGGTAACGGCTGAGAGATATGTATGTAAATATAGTGTATTTCCTACCTAATTTCAGAGGTATTCTTTTACGAATAATGTAACGAGGTAGTAAACACCAAATTTATTTAAAAAAATCACTTTCCTTTCTTCACTTCATCTAGTTCTGTAAAAAAATAAATTATATTTTTTAAATAAATCGATACGTCACAAATTTTATTATTTCCATAGAAAAGTTATTATTTATACGAGTAATCCATTACGACAAAAATGTTGTTTGGTTTATTTATGGTATTTGTTACAAAAAATTATTTAAATCGAAGGATTATAAGAAATTTAATTTATTTGCTGTATTGTTTCTCGAGATATTAAAACAAAATATATATTTTATTACAAATGAAATTGCGATTATACGTAGCGTATTTTTCAGGCAATGTATGTAAACGGCGTACGTATATAAATATTTAAGTTTATAATTAAAATGCGGATAGGGGGCTCACAAGATGAAAACACCTGTGAATTTGTCAAATCAAAAGAAAATTAATGAGAATTTTAACTTTATGTACTCATACATACCTACATATATATGAATTTGTGAATAAACAAACAAAATTACATTGAAAAAGCTGTGAAAATGTATTTAACCCACATACACATAATCTGTATATCGTAAAAGTTCATTTTTCTTTAATTGATGGCATAACTTTCTAAAAAAAAGGTACGCGAATGATTAAATTATTTTCGGTACGGTAACTTATGAGTTAATGAATAATGATGATGTATCCGGATTATTAAACGATGAAATTTTTTAAATGATGTATAGGCGGGAAAAATAATTTAACGATTAATCAGTTTAAAATATAGGTCGTTCTATATTTATATTTGCCAAACGAATTTTATTATTTAATCGTGAAATCGAGTGACTCTTCTTTTGAAACAAATAATCAAATTTTATTAAAATATGTATTACGAAAGTAGAATAATTTTGGATTATGAGTATGCTGACAACAAGTACATGACTAAAAGATAGTTCTGCGGTTGACAACAACAACAACAACAACAACAACAACAGCAAAAACCTTTATTTGTTACGAAATCTGATTTAAATGTTTCAGAGTACATGAAACTTTCGATTGCAAAGTCTCGAATATTCGAAAAGAAAATCAACACTGTGGTCGTTGCTTTCAGTCAAAATTTTAAACCATTTTGAGGTTTCGTCTTTATGTTTTTTTCGATTTTTGAATCAAGTTTCCATAAAAAAAAAATTATAAAAATCGTTTGTCAAATTTTTATAAATTATTGAATTCCATGAAAATGACAGAATATATACCGTTGAACAGTCGGGATTTCGTCGGGATTAATAAATTTGGTATGCTCCGCCACCTCCGACACTCTTAAATTAATTATTTTAGAACCAGAAAGGAAACGACAAATATACAGAAATCTCGAATACAACACCACACGTATTACGGAATTGTGACAAAAATTGGCCTTGTTAATAAATATAAAATTCAATAATTGTACCAATTCTGGTCTGTAGAGATGCCGAATTTTGCTGAAATTTTTTATTTTTTTACCGAAACGAAGAAACTGCGCACCGAAACAGTGGACCGATTTTAGACAAAATCCACTGCAATCTCCAAACTGGAAAAGCTTAAGTATAAAGATTCATTCCGATCTATCGAACCGTCTGGGAAAAATTGAACTATCTCCGTCTGGAATCAAATTTTTACTGTTGAACAGTATTTGACACAAATCGTCATTTCCGCTTAAATTTTATAAAACTTATCTAGAACGGTATTGTTCCAAAAATAATTTTGAATCTGCTAGTTCATAACAGATTTTCTCGTAAATCGTATACTTTTCAAAATACATGTAAAAATCCAAAAAGCTCAATAGGAAATAATTTCCCTTTAAATCTTGGTAAACTGACCACTAGAATGGTGTTGTAGCAAATTTTATTAAGAATCTTTTAGTTCACAATCGTTTTTCACGTAAATTATATATTTTTCAAAATATTCGCATAAACCGAAAAAGCTCCTATGTACAGAGCCGATTTTTTTTTGTTAAAAAAGAGTTCCTTAACGCCATTTCCGCTTAAATTTTAGAAAAATAATCTGGAAATAAAGTAAAATTTAAAATTAAAAACCAGAAAAGCAAAAAAGGTATAGTTGGGCAATTTTACAGATTACATCCAATTGCCCTTCGCCCATAGATAAAAATTAAATTTTTAAAAATGTCGTTCACATTGTGGCACCCCAAAAAACTTTACAAACATCTTTAATTATGAAATCGCATATATAGAAAAATTTACGTTTTATCATTTTAACACGAACGCGAACATAACATAACCATTTATAACCATGGATTAGCACCAGATAATGATACCGCGTGTTACATAATCCAATGTTAACTCATTGTACTTCATGCAGGAAAATTTCGACACCCACGCGTTTACACTTTATATTACAAAATGTTTACAATGAACTTATTAAATCTATCGTTCATTAATCATAATGAAATGACCTGCGCGCGTATTGGGGACGGGAAAATGTTAACAATACGCGTACGCTGATGACGACCGGCTCGTATAATTAATGATAATGAAAATCAAATAATTTCCTCTTGATTTGTTGTTGGTGTCTTGTTTAGCATGAAAATTTACATAAAACATATTTTTTTAGACATCCGACAAATTTATTTCGATGTCGCGTTCATGTACACATTGTTGTTGTTGTAATATTTTATATGGGGTTAAGACGTTTCAATCATTATACAAATTTTGTATTGCGGGTGGTAAACAATTTCTTACGTATACAATACTAAAGGGGATAGCATAGAGATTAATAATTTTATGTTTATACTATGTGTGTAAGGTGGTCTTCTATGTTACCACCAACATTTTTTTTTTTGGTAGTGGCTGAAATACTTTTCCATATATAGCAAATATTTGTGATTCCTTAGTGGTTATCGCATAAAGTATATTCTCTGTGTATTTTGATTTTGGTTTATTTGCATATGGGGTTGACGAAATCAAAATTGGCTTTGCAATAAAGCAAAATTGAAAGTTTACACGTGATCAATCATAAAAATATTATGTATATGAGACTGACATTGATTTATATAAGATCTTTGAAAATAATAATCTGTTACATTCAAGCTATAGATTATATACATGAGATAAAAGTTGTATATCTTGAACATAAGTTTACAGCATTGAAATAAAGTGTTGGTGGAATTTTATATAATAATATACCAAACCTAAGCACAGACGATATTGGCATTGATAATTAGGCTGCGGCCCAATTCGTGGCTTATTTTGTGAAGAGTGACTTATTTGAAAGTCGTCTATATAAGTTTCCTGTGGAACGGACTTATTGAAAACGTATTTTACTTTTGTGAGAAGTTTCCGGCCCAACTACAATACAAACAAATTTAAATAAGCCTACTCAAGAGTATCTTATTTTAATTGGCAGTGACGGAGATCCATCAAACAAACAAGATCATAAGATAACATTGGTAAAACCATCGATTTGAAAATAAACATTAGCATTTTGGAAATCAAACTAAAACTGCCAAACAAAAAATGGCAGTGGTTTTTAAAAATTTACTATCAAGTTGAAATTTTCGGGAAAGATTACTGTCTATGGTTACACTAAAATGTTTGACAATGTTAGATCTGGCGATCGTTTCCCCGTCTAGTAAACTAGTTTAAGTAGGATTAACGTACAAATCTTTCTCAAAGCACATGTACATTTTTATTCGGTGGTGGTGACGCCACAACACGTTGGGAAGACACTACTAAATGCCTATATTAATAATCTCTTGCCTGATGATTGCGAAGAAACAGAAACGAGTGAACAAACATTATGCTATAAGTGCAGCACCCAATTGAACTAAACACAAATCGGGTCTAATACTTCAACAGTGAAATGACCACATCTAGGGCGAAGTAATACAAAATTGTAAAACTGATGTTCTGTTTTCGTCTTTGACATATAAAAGACACTGCTCTGTAAGTGAGCCACTTATGTAAATACTAAACATTTCCCATTGACTCAAAATGTTTCACAGAGGTTGTTCCATATGGCAAATAGTAATTTTCTGAATTTTCGGAATGTGTGGCTGATCTATTACTAGCTTGAGTTAGCGGCG
Organism: Nephrotoma flavescens; assembly: GCA_932526605.1. Classification (NCBI taxonomy): domain Eukaryota; kingdom Metazoa; phylum Arthropoda; class Insecta; order Diptera; family Tipulidae; genus Nephrotoma; species Nephrotoma flavescens. The sequence goes on along the minus strand of OW052222.1, from coordinate 35,518,545 downwards.
TTCTTGAACAAACATGTAACAATCATGTTTGAGTTCGGGCTTTTTAACTATGCTGGTGGCTCTTCTTCGATAAGTAGATAGCTTTCTATCTTTTACTATTAAATTAGTCTCGAATCTGTATTGTTACAGTTGACGGTCATTCTGAATGTTTGCACCTCTCGTACTAAACAGAAGTTATTCTGGCTATTCTAGAATTCCGATGAACGTGCCAAGTTTGACTAAAATTTGCTGTCCTTTTTCCTTACAGATAGACATTAGACTTGTTCATAAACATCATTTAAAAATTATTTTAAAACCCAGTAAATGTTTACCCAACTTTGGTGATGAAACCACGCCCACCAACCAACCATACTACGTGACTATTCAATAAAGTTAGCACGGCCTTTGAAATCTAACAAAATTTGAAATCTAAGTAGAGATCGTGCTTGCAATACTTGTAGAAAAATAAGTCCACCAAAAATACTACGTTCTGTTTAAAGTTAAAGGCTTTGAACTCACAAAGCCTGAATATGAAAAGCCCTCTGTGTCGATTTGGAAATGACGGGTAGGTGTTCACATGGTGTTTAATATTTTTAATAATAATTTTGTATCGAATCCCACGTATATACATCAATTTTCCAAATAAATTTTGATATCGGCAGCCACAAGTTGTTGTTGTTGTCAGCTACAAGTAGTTGTTGTTGTCAATATATGAAAAATTCATACTTACATAAATCGGAAGCTGCTCTAGAGCTGCTCTAATCCATTTAAGCGCGGAAACAGAGCATCCCATATAGTGACACTACAAAATGGCGAAACTGCTCAATATTGAGCATCCGTTTTAAGAAGATATTTACATCATAATGAACCATTTTTATATTTTCGTTTTGTTTATCTCATTTTGCCAATGGAAGTTTAAATATTGTGCATATCGTGTTAAAAATGTGTGAATTGGGATTGTTTGGTTGTTTGTTATTTTTTTATCAGATTCTGCTCAAGGGAGGAGATGCAGTAACTCGCAACTTGTTTTCTACAAACCAGCGAGTTATGATGCCGAAATTTACAGCGTAGAATATTATTTTTACGTTTTTTATGAGAAATTCATTTTTTGTTGTCAACTTAGACAGGTTTTGCTGTATATTTTATTGTAATATTAATTTTATGCAATGGAGGCTTTCAGGTCCCCTATCATGATTAGCAAAATCCCCCCCTATCATGATTTAAAAATTTCATAGTATTAAACATTTTCATAGCGTTGACCGCGTTTCCAAATTAACAATCGTCATTCCCATCCAAAAAGTCATTGGGCGCGTTCAGGAGACCCAACATGTTCCCAGCTGTTGGACTGGAATGACGATTATTTTTTTTTGGTTCAGGCTCATACAGTTAACTCATACTTTAGTTGCCCTGTGTGCGAAGCTTTAGAAGGTTCCAAACAATTAAATGAAAAAAGAAAATCTGTTTCTCTAAACCTTTCTTAAATTTTAGACTTTTTAGACCAGATTATTTAACTGGTAGAATCTCAAGTACAAGTGCCAAATTTTCTATAGGTGTATATCAAATATAGCATTTGTTTAAAAATTCAAGGACATTTTAAAAATGCCTTTATGTATTCAGGTATGTCAGTCAAATGAAACACACTCGACAGATAATAGCTACATGGTAAATCGAACCTTGCAGACTTATAAGTTCTCTGTTTATCTGGTAAAACGAAAGTAAAATTTGCAAATTTATGATTGAAAATTAAAATATTAAGTCGTGCTTCACCTCAATGGTTAGCCACAAAGTTGAGAAAATATTGTCATCAATTCGGAGAGTTGTGCAGTAACTTTAATTTTTTGCAAGCTGAAGTTGAAATTTTTATAAAACGGATATTGCAGTGATTTGTGTTTTAAAAAATTAAATTAATCCAAACTTGAAATTTTAAGTTAGTTTAGTAGCTTTCGGGAGCTTTTAATGACAATTATCGTAAACTTAAATATTGTTTGCGATTTTTTGTTAAAGAAAATCCAAAATATGAAATAATTTTCTAAACATGACGTGAACCAAAACTTCCACAAGCTTTGACACGTCTAGAGAATTATTTGTCTTAACTTATAGCGTTCTACATTTTTTCAAAATTTGTGAAATAAATTTTGCGCTGTTTGGCACGAAATTCGGAAATGTTGTGCAGTGAGATGTTGAAATGATTTGTATATTATTAAAAAAAATTGTTTATGCTGAAACAGCTTTCTTATGAAATTTTATGGTAAAATAAAATCTGGCTTGCAATTTTCCATCCATGACCTTAAACAATTTTCTATACAAGACGTGACCCGAAACATGCAAAAGATTTTACACGTTTAGTGATTTAGCTAGCTTTTAAGGGTCTTAATCATCTAAACTTATAGGTTTCTAAGTTTTTTAAAGTTTGTGAAATAAGTTTTGCGAAGTTTGTCACAGAATTCGTAGACGAGTTTAATTGTTTTCCAATTTTTCTAAAACGGATATTGAAATGATTTGCGTATAAAAAGAACTCCATACTTGAAATTATAGTTACTAGCTTTCGGGAGCTTTTTGGAACTTTATGATAAAATAAAATTTGGTTTGCATTAAATAAGGCGGCCAGGGCTTAACCCAAAACATGAACAAGCTTTTCCGTTGTGAGAGGTGAATCATATAGTTTGAGAATCTGCGAGCTTTTAAATATCTTAATCATTTAACTTATAGGGTTCTAAATTTTTCCAAACTTTGTAAAATAAGTTTTGAGAAGTTTATCACAAAATTTCACAATGCTGTGTAGTAAGTTTAATTGTTTCCCAAGCTGTAATTGAAACTATTATAAAATGGATATTGAAGCGATTTGGGTATTAAAACAAAAGTTTTTTACACTGAAAAGTTTAGTTACTAGCTTTCGGAAGCTTTATTTGAAACGTTATATTAAAATAAAATCTGGTTTGCAATTTTCTATTAAAGGAAATTCAAGACATTAAATAATTTTCTAAATAAGACGTGACCAAAAACATGCAATAGCTTTATACGTTTAGAGAATTGTCTTAATCATCTAAACTTATAGGTTTCTAAAATATCATACTTTGTGAAAAATTGCGAAATTTGTCAAATAAATTCTAGAAATTATTTTCCAAGCTGAAATTGAAACTTTTCTATTTCCCTTTTAGAAAAGTTTACAATTTCAGCTTCTAGAATATCAAGTGTACAAGTGTCCAATTTTCTAAAGCTCTAAATTTCAAATTTAGCTTTTGACTTTTAAAAAATTCAGGGAAATTTAAACATTTCCCAACTTGGGTGGAACCTACACGACAGATAACACCTGCATGGTAAAACGAACCTTCCAGACTTATCAGTTCTCGATTTATCTGACAAAAGTAAATTTGAAAATCTATGCTGGAAAATTAAAAAAATCGATGGTTGAGCAAAATATTATTTCAATTCGAAGAGTTGTTCAATAACTTTAAGTATTTTGCTAGCTCAAATTGAATTGTCACACAATTTGTGTCCATTTATAAAATGGGTATTGGAGTGGTTTGTGTAATTAAAAAAATCCCGGGAAATTTTAGTTACTAGCTTTCGAGAGCTTTTTTTATAAAGTTTTGGTAAAAAAAAATCTGGTTTGCAACTTTTTATTAAAGAAAATCCAAGAAATTAAATAAAGTTTCTAAACAAGACGTGGCCCAAAAACATTCAAAAGTTTTTACATGTTTAGAGAATTTGCGAGCTTTTAATGATTTTAATCATCTAAACTTATAAGTTTTGCGACGTTTGTTTGACAATTCGGAGATGCAGTTAAGTTATTTTAATTGTTTTCCAAACTGAAATTGAAGCTTATATAAAACTGATACTGAAATGATTTGTGTATTATAAGCAAATATTCCGCACTGAAAATTTTAGTAACTACCTTTTGGGAACTTTCTTGTGAAATTTTATGATAAAGCGATAAAATAAAACCTACAATTAAAATTTTAGTTACTGGCTTTCGGGAGTTTTTTTATTGAACCTTATTGCAAAAGAAGGACATCCAAGATGTTAAATAATTTTTCAAACAGGACGTGACCCAAAACATTCACAACCTTTTCACAGGTACAGAATTTACGATTTACGTGATATCTTAATCACCTAAAGTGAAGTTGGTCACACAAATCGGAGACGCTCTTCAGTAACTTTAATTGTACTCCAACTTTTATAAAACGGATATTCGATTGATTTGTGTAATAAAAAAAAAGTACATACTTGAAATTTTAGTTACTAGCTATAAGGAGCTTTTTTATAACTTTTTGGTGAAATAAAATCTGGTTTGCAATTTTCCATTAACGAAAATTTTAGACAATAATTTTCAGGCCAATGCGTGACCCAAAACATACAGAAGCTTTTACACGTTTAGTTTATTTTCTAAAAGCTCGCTTAATGTCTTACACCTAAATTTCTACATTTGTAAGACATTTCAAACTTTGTGAAATAAGTTTTGCGAAGGTTGTCGTAAGATTCGAACATGCTGTTTCAAGGGATATTGAAGTGATTTGTGTATAAAAAGAAAAAATTTTACAATGCAACTTTAAGTTACTAACTTTCGGGCGCACTCTTATAAAAAATTATGGTAAAAGAAGGACATCCATGATATTAAATAATTTTCAAAGCAAGGCGTGGCCAAAAATATGCACACGCTTTGCACGATTAGAGTATTTACGAGTTTTAAAATATTTTTATCATCTAAACTACATAATTGGTTTCTAAATTATTTCAGAAGTTGTGAAATAAATTTTTCGAACTTTATCACACAATTCGGAGATGGTGTGCAGCAACTTTAGTTAGATTTTCCCTGAAATTGCATTGTGGTTTCCGTATTAAAAGAAAAAAAAATATTAATACAGGAAATTTTAGTTACTAGCTTTCGGGAGCTTTCTTATGAAACTTTATGGTAAAATAAAATCTGGTTTGCAATTTTCCATTAAACACCATCCATCACCTTTTAAACGCTTCCAAAAGCTTTTGAATTTGCGAGTTTTTAAGGATCTTAATAATCTGAAGTAATATAGGCTTCAAACATTGTGAAATAAGTTTTGCAATGTTTGTTGCACAATTTTGAGACGTTGTTTCAGTACCTTTAATTATTTTCTAAGCTGAAATTGAAATTTTTCTTAAAGGGATATATTGAAGTGATCTTAATATTAAAAAAAAATAAATTACACTGTAAATTTTAGTTTTCTAGCTTTCGGGAACTTTCTTGTAAAACTTTAAGTAAAATAAAATCGTGTTTGTAATTTTCCATAAAAGAAAACCAAGACATTAAATAATTTTCCAAACAAAACGTGACCGAAAACATGCATTAGCTTTTAGACGTCTAGAGAATTTGCGAGCTTTCAAAGATCTTAATCATCTAAACTTACAAGTTTTTAAATGCTTTCAATCTTTTGAAATAAGTTTTGCAAGGTTTTTCACACAATTCGGAGATGCTGTGCAATACCTTTAATTATTTACCATGTACTGAAACTGAAACTATTCGAAAAAGGACATTGAAGTGATTTGTGTATTAAAAACATTTTTTTTACACTGGACATTTTAGTTACAAGCTTTCGGGAGCTTTCTTATGAAACATTATGGTTAAGGAAATCTCGTTTGCAATTTTTCATTAAAGGACAAGACGTGACCCAAAACATGCACAAGCTTTACACGATTAGAGAATTAACCAGTTTTAAAATGTTTTAATCTTCTAATTTCATAGATTTCTAAATTATTTCAAAGTTTGTGAAATAAGTTTTGCGCAGTTTGGCACAAAATTGGGAGATGCTGTGCGGTAACTTTAGCTGTTTTCCAAGCTGAAATTGAAACTTTTCTAAAAGGGATATTGAAGTTATTTATGTAATCAACAAAAAAATTTGTATATTGATAATTTTAGTTAGTAACTTTCCGGAGCTTTCTTATGAAACTTCGAAATCCACTACATTAAATAATTTTCTAAACAAGACTTAAAACATGCAAACGATTTTACACGTTTATTTAATTTGCAAGCTTTTAACTGTCTTCATTATCTTAACTTATAACTTTCTAAATTTTTCCAAGATTGTGAAATAATTTTTGGGAAGTGATTTGTATATTACACTTTTTTTTACATTGGAAATTTTAGTTACTAGCTTTCGGGAGATTTCTTACTTTATGATAAAAGTGATCTGGTTAGCAATTTTCTATTAAATGCCATCCAAGATATTAAATAATTTTTCAAACAAGACGTGACACAAAAATCCACAACCTTTTCACGGATACAGAATTTACTAGCTTGTAAATATCTGAATCATCAAAACTTATTGGTTTCTAAATTATTTCAAAGTTTGGGAAATAGCTTTTGCGAAGTTTGTCATTCAGAGATGCTGTTCAGTAATTTTAATTTTTTCCCAACTTTTATAAAACGGATATTGAAGTGATTTGTGTAAAGAAAAAAATTCCGTACGTGAAATTTTATTTACTAGCATTCGGGAGCTTTGCTTGTAACTTAAATGTGGCTTGCAATTTTCCATTATAGGAAATTCAAGACCTTAAATAATTTTCCAGCCAAGGCGTGACCCAAAATTTTCACAAGCTTTTACACGTTTTGTTAATTTGCTTAAAGCTCGCCAAATATCTTACACCTAAATTTATAAGTTTCTAAATTTTTTAAAATTTTTTGAAATAAACTGTGCATAGTTTATCACACAATTCGGAACAGTTTCAATTTCAGCTTGAGAAATAATTTAATTATTATATATAAATTGAAGCTCTTCTAAAAAGGATATTGAAGTGATTTGTGAATTAAAAGCAAATAAATTTATACTGGAAGTTTTATTTACTAGCTTTCGGGGGCTTTCTTATGGCACTTTATGTTAAAAGAGGTCTGGATAGCAATTTTCCATTAAAGGACATCCAAGACACTAAATTTGCTAAAAATAATTTGCGAGCTTTTAAATATTAGAATCATCTAAACTTACAGGTTTGCGTTGTTATCAATTCAGAGATGCTGTGCCGCCACTTTTATTTTCCAAGCTGATATTAAATCTTTTCTAAACGGAATATTAAAGTGATTTGTGAATTAAATTTTTTTTGACACGGGAGCTTTTTTATGAAACTTTATGGTAAAAGAAATTTCGTTAGAAATTTTCCATCAAAGTAAATTCAAGGCATTAAATAATTTTTCAAAAAAGACGTGACCCAAAACATGCACAAGCTTTCCACAATTAGAGGATTTTAAATGTTTTAATCATTGAAACTTAATAGTTTCTGAACTATTGAAAGTACTAGGTACTAGGTTTAAATTAAATAAATTTTAAATTAAGAATTTTTGGTTATCAGAGATTCTAGTGAATAAAATCATTCCTCAATCGAGTATATACTGTAAGACAACTCGAGAGTTCAGCATTGAAGTAAATTTTCCGTCGATATTTTACTCTTGCTTCCAATGATTAATTTTTTAATTATTTAAATTTTTTTTAAATATTAAAATAAATAGAGCTTTTGGGTTTGTTTCACTTGCATGCTGTAAGCTTTTAAATACAAGTTAATGCGTTAAAATTGTGATAAATGCTTTTTCACTTTTAATTGTACATCCATTTTTAAAATTTTTAAAAAGTCTCAAACTATAGAGACTCGAAGCTTTTCATGTAATGTAGTTTTACGAAATGATTTTTTAGCTTTTTCGGAAAAATCTAGTTATTACCACAAAATCATCACTTAAACTCCATTTAGAGCGATAAACTTACACAATTAAATCGCCATCAATCACCAAAAAATTCGATTTAACGTAATGGTGTCTTCTTAAAAATTATTTAGATTACACACAATAATCTAAAATAAATACGCCAATAATTATCGGAAAATGCACTTCCCAAATACAAAAACAAATAAAAAATATTTTATTCGCCATAAATCACCATTAATTGAACGTGGATTAATAATTATAAAATTTATAACGATTAGGTATAGATAAGCGGTTAACGCGCGTAAATTTTATCAAGGTACTTACATAATAAAATATCACTCAAAATATATTTTTTTTTTCACTAAACTTTTCACTTAACCAAATATTTTGCACTATAAAAGATTATATTATATGGATGAGCACAAGAAAATTCGAAAATATAACGGTAATTCACACACGTTAACGTTTAAAATTCAAATGACACAAAATTTTCATTTTCATTCCATATTTATAGAAAAAAATAAAATGAAAAACTAAACTCCTATACAAAAAAGAAAATCGAGTAAAATATTTTTTTTTTCAGATAATGGTGGGTGGAATGGGGTGCAATGGTATTGCGAAATGATAACACATACACATATTCAAAATTGCCTTATAAACATTTCGGGGAAATTTTTTATTTTGTGTTACGCTCGCAAGGAAAACAAATGAAAAACACGAAGAGCTTTTTGTTTTGTTGTCAGTGTTGTAAAAATATGTATCATTGTGTTTGTGTGATACTTGTTGTGTTTAATTTTACCATTCATACACTGTTAGTATATAGTTGTTGCTTGATTGTTGGTATAATTTTTACTTGTTGATTCGTGTATATGGAAATTGAGGAAAAACGGCCACACATACAGACTTGTATATACACCCCTACAAAAGTGTGTTTACTTTAGGTATTTTTTTGTGATTATTTGTAATTAACAATATTGAGAATAGTGGTTATAGTAGATTGGCTTTCTTAAAGCATGATATATATGCGAGAATACGAATTCAAAGAAATCAATTTCGATTTTAATTTATAGAAATAAATTCTTGACTGATTAGTTCGGTATCATACCCGTACTCGAAATAGAAGACAAGGAGGGCTTTCCTACATAAACAGTTTGATTGAAATGTTTGATTAATTTTAAATTAGAAATTTGTATGCAGAAACGAATATATTTAATTTAATTAGTTTCCGGTTAGTATGCGGTATTATCTACGTGGGAATGTGTGGATATCCCACGTATCACTCGCAGACAATATAATTTTAGAAGACGTACAATAAACAAGCCTTAATAATATATTTTGTTCTTAGAATTATTTTGTTGGAACCGCACATACATATATGTCAATAAATCGCCGTGATTTGAAAAGAAAAATATAAATTTCTTCAGATTTGGTGAAGTTATGTAGAAATAGTAAATTTATTTTTGGAAAATTACTCGTTTTTATGACAGTATACTATTTATAAATGCAGAAGCTTTCTCTTCTATCTATAATTTTTGAAAACCGTCAACCGTTTTGACTTTTTGATATCATGGGCGATGTCGTACAAAAAAGTGGATATGTCCAATTTGATTAGGAATTTTATAATACGAGTACATAATATATGAGGTTCTGGAAAATGACGATTTTGGATTGCAAATGTATCGTTACTAGTCTATTTTGATATACATTCGTTGAGCGCCAGATGTTGTTTCAAAATGATCTGAGGCAGTTCTTAAGGGTGGCCAGACATACGAGGTAATGAACGGCAGTATAAAATGTCCAACAAGAAAAACGTATCTTCATCCAGCTAAGGAGAAAACATTGAGTGTTGTGTTTGTGTATGTAGCTGCACATTTACACGATCTCAAACCGTATAGTCGTCGGCTTGTCTCCAAAAAAAAAAAAAAAAAAAAAAATGTTTGTGTCTGAAACAAATCATCAAATTGCAGAAAAATGTACTGAACCAATTAAGATTCCAAGTGAATTAAGAATCAATCCTCTTCGAAATCCAATCCAGAACATTCCCCGGTTACCAGATCTTTTGCAAATCTTGCATCCTCCAAAACACACGCAAACAAGAACAAGCTTACACAAAAAACGGTTCTCCGGACCAACCTTGCTACAACTTCAACCTAGAATCGACCCATTTTTGACCGACCCCCTTGCAAATGCTGTCAAAATATGGTTTCAAAAAATAAAAATACTCCGAAGGAAGTTCCCACCTCACCCAACCTAAAAAAATAACTACTTCCATGTATGAAATTCTATCCAGAACAGTCAACCCACCAAGGATGCTAAGCGGCTGAACTATGGAAAATGATCCTGACCAGCCCTATTACAACTCCAATCCAAATTTCCACAGCTCTCGAACAATTCCCTCGCAGAGCAGATATTACATTTAAAAGTAATTGAAAAAACATCAAAAAACGAGAAAGCGTAAGCCAAGATAAGATAAGATAAGCTGCCAACACATGAAAAACGCCCAAGTATGAAGCTTATCGAAATTAGTCAATCCACTTGGGCTGCAGAGACCACAGATTGTGTTTTCGGCGAGAAGGACGATTCTGACAAGTATACAACATTAGCGAATAATTTTTAGGCAATGTTCATTAAGCTATGCCACTATATTTTTGATGATTTAAACGGCTTCTTTTTTATGTAGCGGACATATGAATGTGGTTTTTAATCCCCCAAGTAGCGACGATGAGATCGTACATCGTACGTACGTACAGAAAAATAATCCTTAGAAATTATGAATTTACACATTAATCTTAAGATATTATTGCTATAAATTTTGTACAAAGGAATTTATTCTTTATTTTCATGTCATTGTTTCAAAATATTTAAAATTCTTAGATTTAATGTTTATTTTCTTTAAATTTAAGAAAACAAATTTTAAAACTAATATAGTTTCCTTAACATGATAGGACCAAAAATTTTAAAATTAAGTACTTAATTATTTTAAATTAATAATTATAACTGATTTTTTCCTTTATTTCCTTGATATAGCTGTATTTTCTATAAATGCGGTTGAGAATGTTACCACCTGCAACTTAATTATATAGACCATTTTACAAACATGATCAATTTTTCGTTGTCCTTTGACTTGTTGTAGCGTGGGGTATTATATTTATCGAGCTACTGTTGTAGCTTTGAGGCTCATTTAAATCTTTAAAAACGCAAGCAAGAGTAAATAAATTTAATGCTACAATTATCATTTTTACGTTTATTATACTCTTCCGGTTCATCAGTGACAGCTGATATGCAATTCCGCAGGGGTAGTATCGACATCCCACCGTACGATTTTTTGAGGTTGTCTATTGAATGTATAATGTCGATCTACCAGCATGGTAGATTTTGTCTCAGATATCATGTTCATTATTATCAGTTCAGTGACGAGTTTGCTATTGATTTTGCAATAAAATTGCCCACGATAATTTGAATATTATCCAACTCGACAATGAATAGACCTTCAACATTATCTGATTTATCTTACGGTAGGGGTGCATGTACACTAACCGAATCTATACATATTAAATTTCTTAGTGCGGCGTCAGCTGTAAGTTAAAAATGAAATATTAATGTTTGTAGGAGAGGTTATTTGGTTGTACCTATAAACCGAACAAAGTTAGGTTTATAGGGTCTGCAAAGTGAAATATATAACATCAGACTTCCAAAAAGGAACACGAATAGAAGTAAAAAACATTGTATGCATTGTAAAAAACAAAGAATGAAGGAGAAGATGGTTTAAGCTATAAATTTAATAAAGTTAAGCAGTTTATTAAAAGAGTTTTATTTAAAGAATAAACCGAAAGGAAATAAAAAGCTTACAGTTTAGATGTGGGATTATCATTTAACAAGTGAAAAAAAATTAAGATGCCAAAGAATTTAAATGTAAAAGAATTGAAAAGCGAGTTGACATAGCGTAGCCTCGATACATCGGGAAAGAGAGAAGACATTTTTACAAACATTATTAAGCGAATTAATGATAGGCCAAACTAATAAATTTAATATGGACAATGTGGAAATTTAAAATGGGAACGAGATTGAATGTGCGATGGCAAGTAATATTGAAAGTAGAAGGACGTATACCACATGGTTTTACATATGTGATGTGTTTGAAATATTGTCCAATTTCGTTCTAACGGATGAAATCGAACTGAGCTTGGAAAGCATCATTCATATGCATCAAAGTGGTACGAAACGATGGAACGGAATATTACATGGGTTCACAACGAAGTGAAGCACAAATTCATAAAATGTTGAGGAAGAAAATCCGAGGCAAGGAATAAATGAATATTTTTTCGAAATGTGTGCAGTGGCTAATAAATACATAAGTGAAGAAAATATAGTTTATGTAAGCTTTTTATTTCTTTTTGGGTTTAACTATATTTAATTCATAACTTAGGCTACCTTCTATACTTCAGTCTTTGTTTTTTAAAATGCGTTATTTGTTATTTATTCGTCTTCATTAATATTTCATTTTGAACATGCAGCTCGTCCAACATGACTCCTTAAGCGTCGTCGCTTAATTCTTAATTATTACATTTTCTAACTTAAATTCATGCTATAACATTTACAAAACCAAAACATACTTTTTCTTTCAAATTCATTTACATGGTTTACATTATTGACCACATGTATTACTTATATAACTATACCTTACATTATCTTATATGAAAAAAAAAATTAATTTTAATATATATTTTTTCCAAATAAAATGATAAACTTTAACATCATTGTATTTAAACCTTCCCGTTGTTTCAGTCCGAGCTCAAATACTAGATGTCACATTCTTCGCTTAAATATTCTTCCTCCCAATTATCTAATTCATCATATGACGAGTCTTCGACATACTCCTCAATCTTGATCTGTGAATTCGGCCCTTTCTTTAAATACAACCACATACTTCTTGAGTCAAATACAAGTCAAATAAATTTGGCTAGCTTAAAATAAACCTGATAAACCGTCCATCTCTTTGATATTTTTCTTTAACTTACTATTTTGCCCACCTGCTAACTTTCTCTAATCATGACTAAATCCCCTTCACTGAAACTAACTTCTTTCCTAACTCATCCTTTAAAATATTATATGAATATGAAAGAATCGAATTCCGTAGACTAGGTAGTAATTCGCTAGTGCTACATATACATGGTATTGTTCTATATATAGACAATATTCCTATGTAAAATATCAACGTCAGTCGTCGCGGCCTGATGAGATGACTGATTTTTTGAAATCAATAATCTCATTAAGTTAGAAACTGATTGTTGCGATTCTTGCAAATCTTCCATCTATAATTCAAATTAAATTCTAATTTATCCGCGATCCAGCGTTAAAAGAAAAAAAAAGTATAGGGTGGTTGGGAAGTTGATTGTGTCTAAGTATGAATCGTCATAGTCGTTGTCACACAGATTTGACGCCAAATGGAAGAATTTCCTACGATTGTGTATTTAATTTGTATAATTCTTTGTACATATCTGCGCCTATTGATAGGCCGTAAGTCGATGATATACTGCTGTACTAGCCGGTGAATGAGAAAACTAACTCCATATAAAGGGATTTCATTGAGCAATACCGTAATACGACAACAAAGTGTCTGCTATTCTGAACCGTTTTGCAAGTGCCCGCCGATCTTATGTTATGTCAACTACAAACCAGCTGAAATGAGTCATGTATGGATAATTGAGATAACTTCGCGTTGACGATTCACATAGCTTTATTTTACGTTTAGCGACGATCAGTACCGGTAAGACCAACGACCTTAGCTTCATAACGAAGGAATTTGTTAAGTCGCAGTCTAACCTGTTTTCAAACACAACTACAGAAACACCTCGATTTAACGGACTAATTGGGGAGTCCGTTAAATCCGAATGGAAAGTTTAATCAATAGTATATCTCGCTATATTCCTCAAGATCTTGATTGAGCTTTGCGAAAGAATTGCCTTGTAGCAAAATCTACTGTTATCCTCATTGCACACAAACAGTTTAGGGATTTACACTAGGAAATTCTAGAATTTTTCAAATGTTTGGAAGAACTGCTTCTCTAGCGTACTGTACAAAGTTTAAGCTCAGTGAAGCGAACATTTACTGCATACACTTTGTCTACAATCCTGCGTATATGTTAACGACTGGGAGCATCCGGTTTAATCATAAAATGAAATTACACGAAAATTAGGCCAACCTATAAAAAATGCGGACTTCATTTTTTCCATGAGAAATATAAATTTTTGTGTAATTAAACGAAATAACGAAGACAGAAAATATTATTAGATTTAAGCTCGAAACACCCGCAGTTGTACGATTGAGCGCTTTGATAGCGATACTTAATCGATCACGATGATCGCTCCATTTTACCTCACCGTGAGCATCAATTAACACCATATTTCGCGTAAACATTACGAACAAAATCCGAAGTTATGGTGAATTGGTATATGTATACTCACACAAATAGAAAACCGAATACATTTGTTTTATACTTATAAGCATTTTTAAACAAAATTCGTCGGTCGCTCATGCAAAGCACAACTGGGCAGAACAAGAGCAACAACGACGAGCGTCAACGAATCAATAAAATAGATCGCCGCGATATCGCTGTAGCTAACAGAACAAGAGCGTCAGCGTATGGCGATTAAAAAACAACCACAAACGACATAACCACGACATATTTTATCTATGTTAAAATGGATATAAAAAATTTGCATACTCGGATAATAAAAATTTTAAAATTATAAAAATTGTTTATGTAAAACAGTTGGCAGCATTGTTTCGTCGGCGATAAAAATAGAATCGGACTGTGTTTCAATTGGCAGGCATTTAAACCGCATAAAAAGTTAAAAAGTTAATAATTTATTTGTGGTAGATTTTTTTAATTTTTCACGTTTTTACCTGTTTCAATTGGTTAAAATTTTTTGACAATCGTATGGTTGCTATACTACAAGTATTTCAAAATATTTCTTTCAATTACGGTCAGTTTGTAATATGCAATTAAAAATTACGATTTTTATCTAATTTAAACTTCTATTTACAGACAACTGTTTTGTGTCAGCCAAATGTTTCGCATATAAAAATTTTATCACCTCTTGAAGCAGATAACAAGTTTGACATTTTTATTTACCTCAATTTTTAACTTTTTATGCGGTATTTAAACCAATTGACACACACTCATAGACTCAATAAAAAAATCGTCATTGCCTGCGTCGATGGTTGTATTTGTATTTGCATGTTTTCGGTGTTTTGTAATATGACAGACGATTTTGCTCGCCACCTTTGCTCTTGTTCTATTTTGAGCTTTAAGTTTAGTTTTAGTTTGGAATCGTAACAATAAAAGCTGTTTTGCTTTCGCAAAGCCGATTAGCTTTAATGTTAGAGGCCAATTTTGGTTTCAGCAATATTTGTTTATGAATTTCCAGTAACGAAAATATTTGTTCATCATAGTTGGCGAATTTATCAGTAGTAATTAAAGTGGAGTTGGCTTTTACATAAAACCTTAAAAAAAAAAGATTTTCATAAAACCGATTCTGATTACAATTACTACTGACAAAAAAGCCCACTATGATGAACAATTATTTTCCATTACTGGAAATTCAAAACAAATATTGCTGAAAGCAAAATTGGCCTCTAACATTAAAGCTAATCGGCTTTGCGAAAGCAAAACAGCTAAAGATTAAAATATATTTTTTTTTAATTATTCCTTCTGAAATAATTTTGACATAGTGCTGAATGCAAAAAAATTATTACAGCAGCTATATGCGTCACAATTTTTTGGATTGTGAATTTATAATTCTAATATTGTTATGAATTAAACCTATGATTAATTTTTAAACTAAATTATGCGGAAGGAAAAATTGCAGAAGAGACTTCTAATATCTCAATTATCACGGAAAAATTATTTATTACAGAAATCGGACACGCCCTTAGTAAAAAGTGAAAGTAGTTAAAAGTGCAGTGAGAGCGCCGAATATAATCACGGGAACATAATCAGTACGAGATATAGAATCTCCGCACCATTCATCTCAATGACGAAACTTGAGCACGACTTGGGATAGTCAAGTAATAATGATCAGACACAGTGATTACTCGGCTCTAGACCACATATTTAATTAAATTTGAATGTAAATACAGTATGTGCAACAAGAGCGTGTACGGCAAAAACCTAAGTAAAAATTAAACTACGATTTTTTTTTGTTTTTATTATGAAAGTTTGTTGTATTTTCTAGGGCGCTATCAACTAAAACATAGTTAAGTCACCATTACTGTTAATAATTGCCTGGCTCCTTTTGTTCATGGTTGCACTTGCAACCGACATTTTGGTCCTTTCGGATGTGCACTTAAAAACACCGCTTCAAATCGTTTTTCATAAATCGCACTCATTTCTTTAATATATGTTATCCGCTAAACAGTTGCAGTTAGACTAAGGTTTGTTTTAGAGCGCCCAAAAGGGATCAATAGAGAACCGATTTAAGCCCCGCCCATATTTGTTCCTATAGTTTTAAGTACAGTTATGCCGTACACGCTCTTGTTGAACATACTGTAGCTTTAATTTTTGAACCAATCAAGTAATACTAATGGCGAGTTCGAAGTATGCATTTTATTTTAAGACTACAAAAAAAATAACGTAAAATTGGGCGTACTTACCACTCTTTCCAGTCCCAAGTTTCAGGATTAATTAGCTTAATTACCCAACGAGCAGTACAGATATGCAATAGCAAACGGAGAAGACCAGGATACAGAAAAATGCAGTTTAATTCCTCAAGCAAAATCGATCGTTACGAGTGTTGCAGTTTTAATGCTTCTCTTTAACATTTTCAATAACAGCAAATGGGACACTCAACGGTTAACATCCACTTATTGTCCAACAGAAAATAGCGGAAAGTTAAATACCTCTAAGGCTGGTAAAAACTGATTTTAGGACAGATTTTTCGATCAGTTTGCAAAAGAGTTTTTAAAAATAATTTAATTTACGGAAATATTTACTTATAATTGACTTTTACCTTAAGTTTGGCACACAGCCTTAATACGCGATTAAATAATAAAATTGATAATTAAAATTCTAACTTAAATTCAACTATAAATATTTTCAAATTAATTCTAATTCAAATTTTTTATAACCTAAAATAATAAAATAAAAATCTTGATAATAAATTCGACGATAATCTTAACAAAAATCTTAATAAACATTCAGTATGATAATGATAAAGTGTAAAAATATAAAATGTCACCTAGCAAATGAAATATTTAGCTGGGGCTGTTAATACTCAAATCGAATTTACTCAGGAACAGAGATTTTTGAAACTCAAAATTACGGTAATCCAGAAAGCAGAAACGGTAATAATACCCAGAACCGAACAGGATCTTGATGCCATTAGCAGACAGGCTTCCAGAATGCGTCCAGGAGCTACAAACATTCGACGTAATCCTGCCCAATATATTTCGTGGATACATGATGTGGAAAATATCTTAAGGCCGAAGATTAGAGGTCATGCAAATGCCGCTTTTGTGACTCAATGTGGCTGGGCTTCAATAAACAAATGCTTTTCTCTCCATTATGCAGATAAAAGAGTCGTTAGAACCTTAGAACACCAACTCAGCAGCATCTCACAGCATAATATGAGCATAAACGAATTCTACGCGAATAACAAACATCAATTTACGTTAATCGTCAATAAGATAAAAACTGAAGAATACTGTTATGATACCATAGAAGTTTTTATCGAAACATACAGAAACCAAGCTTTACATGTTTTACACATTATCTAAAGCATATACTTCGTGCTCATAATTTCAAAATTTAAACTTTAGATACATATATGGTAATCCACAAAACGAATTTCAATAATTCAATAATAGTTCCGATCAATCAACTAACTCATACGAATTCGCAAATTTATACAAAGGAAGCCTGCGCTTACGCCAGTACCGCAAAAATATAACTTATAGTATCAAACATCAAAATAATAGAATGCGATCTCCTCCAACAGTTGAACCAAAACCGCCAACATTAATGAAATTGGGTTCGTTTATTAACCCAAGTAAGCGAATAACATAAATCGCCCGCTAAGCCCAAATTATCAGACGACATATTTAAACGGGAAGCTTTTTATCTGAATGAGCCTCGAAAAAATCAAAAAATTTGTCATCTTGACAGACGCTATGGAAGACGAAGAGCAACTATACAACCAAGTGATGAACAAGAGCTCCGACATCAATGTATCCGATGAGGGACAAGAAGAAGAAAACTCTGAATTTAATTTTTAAGCCGAATTTAAGACTTTTAACGCTATTTGCCGTAGGCACTTGGCGAAACACACTTATACTTAATAAACACATTTTTATTAATCACTTGTTTTTTGTTCCGCAGAATATTCTGCGGAACAAAAAACAAGTGATTAATAAAAATGTGTTTATTAAGCCGAATTTAAGATCAGATGCGCAGCTGGAACCATTTGAGAGAAACGATTTTGGGGCCATTTTTTAAAAGTATTTTAATCAAACAAAACAATAGAATTTGCCCGAGATAGAAATGATAGAAACTGCCCAGCTTATATCATTCGGCCGAAGAAAAACTGTTATCGCAAGTATATAACCTCGAGATTAAAGATAATCATCTTTCACACAAAACAAAACAAAATCGTTAAAGGTTCTGTCAAAATTTTAAATATTATTTGGACCGTAAATAATACGGAACCAATCGTTACGGATGTAAAAGCGGAGATTAAAACAACTACCGAATAACCTTTTCACGTCAAATCTTATCTTTACCCGGTTAGCATGAGGAGTGAAGTGGAAAAGCAAAAGAGCAATTGAAAGTATGAAATTATAAGGGCCCCAAAAACCATATGACTCCTCAATTCATTGAACTATATAGGCTCCTGCCTTTGGTCGACAATAACGTCCCTGAACATTTACGAATATAACCACCTTCAACTTGACCAGCTGGTTATTCTGGATTGATAGCCAGACAGTATTTTTACATCCAGGTGAGGTAATTAAGATATTAGAAGTTTGGTCATTAAAATTCGCTAAAGCATTGTGATTATACTTTGATTAGTTAGACGATCGAATTTTTTTTTTTTTTGATACAAAAAATTCATTTTTTCATTAGTTTGAAACTAAACTTCCAAAGTCTAGGTAACCTCACCTTGATGTACAAATTTGCTATAGTTAAACTAGAGATCGGACGGTTGGTTGCGGAAACCGAAACACTCTCATGAGCAAATTAAGTGGAGATAATAGAATACGCGGAACCTATGATGCTTGTCAAAAATCTATCATCCTATCCTATTTATTTATTATACCATACTCATACAGCATGTCATATGCAATTGGTTATTTACAAAAATATGTAAAAATAATAACTAAAATTACAAAAATAAAATAGGCCTTATAAATTAAAAATTAAAGTTCTAACAAAATGAAAACAAAAAATGGCAGTAAAATCAAACCATTAATAATTATAAATTACAATTTCTAATTACATTCATTTATTTATTAAGATGAGCAGGAGCAACAGTGGTGGCACCAAGTCAAAACGCCAAAATAGCGATTGCCCTCCTCAACGCATTGCGAGAAATGTGTAAAGCAAAATAGTCAGCAATGGTGTTGAGATCTTGTTGGCTGCGCGTTGCATTTTTGGAGAAGTAAGTAGAAGTAATCGACAAAGAAATTGCAGATTGTTAATGGATTATCGGGTTTTTGACCATCGAATTAGTAAAATCGAAAAGACCAGTACGCCTATATCTCCTTTCAGCTGCATTTCGCAGCGCCTCCAGTTGCTTGAGTTCTTAACTAAACCATGGTCAATGACTGGTGCATTTTTATTATCTTTTTTTGGGAAAAATTTTCGTGTAGCAATATTTAACAACTCATTGAAGGTAGTTCTGCACCATTTATAACCATGTTTGATAGAACAACTGTTCAACCAACTTCAGCTAGAAAATTGTTTATAGAACCGTCGTCGGCATTCGCATAAACAAATACAAAGAGAAATACAGATAAATGCTCGAAGATCCGGCAAATTCACCGAATTGCTCCAGTTTATAAGATCGTTAAGGTTTGGTATAGTTAATTTAAGAAGCGCCTATCATGGATTTAGAAGCAATGATCCTTAGTATTAGCTGGAATGAATACATAGTCGTCCATCATCCAGACTAGCTCTGGGAAGTTGAAATCGCCGAAAATAATGAAGTTAACATTCTCATTCATAAATGTTATTAAATTACTAGAAACACGTCTTCAAGAAAATCGTGACAAAAAGCCATAGTCGGATTAAGTGGAAAGGCGAACTGTGCTAATTAAGTTTTAGTTTAACCGCAATAAATTCTATGTTCGGGTCGGAATGTAAAAGTTCACATATAAGTAGAACTTGTTTTTTATGGACAATAGCATCCTATAACAGTCTTGCAAAGACGAGAGGCAAAAAATCGATTTTAGCGGAATCGCAGCCCACAGAGTTGAAACAAGACCACCACTGCGAATAAAAAATTTTGGTGTATCATTAATATCACGTGCTGATTGAGTAGATGCAATATTTTCAGTTGTTGGTATTATATATTTCTCGCCCGTTGATCTTGTTATCCTTGGTGACCCCTCAAAAGTTTTTTTCTTTGTTTATTAACAAAGCCGACGATAGTCAAATGCGAACTGTCAAACATCATTCAAAACAAAATGGCGGCAACAAAATCGACATACAACATAAAAAGCACCTTGTTGCACTTATTACAGATTTTGCCAATGTAATACTCATAATTTAGACATGATATCGTCAATCAAAACTATAGTAATTACATCAATCTCTATTTAACTGACACGTTCAGTTTGATTAAAATAATGTAATATATCCATCATAGAACATGAATGAAAAGCTTTATCAGTACGATCAATATAGCGATCAATGTTTTCGGCGCCTATATCACATTTTATCAACTAAATTACTTAAACGGGTAAATAAATTAAATGTTTACAGTCGGCCTTCTTATTTTTTTAATCTAATTATAAAAACGATTTAGTTCAAAGAACCGTGCATGTACTTGCAACAAAAAATTCCTCCACGCCAACAAAATTGTGTGTGAATATGTGGGGTGCTGATAATTTTTTATACATCACCCGAAAAATACTATCAACGAGTGTATAGCGCGGCGCACACATGAAATTCATTAATTATTTGTTTTGCATAAAATCGGCCGTGTCCCTCTTGAATTTGTGTATACGACTAATGTCGTACAAATAAATAGAAAGCCATATGGTGTATGCTCGACATCAACAACATTTCAAATACTAATTGTAATCACTTATCAATCGATTGGTTTTGTGTATTTAATATTTTATCATATTTATATATACACCATTGGAATACCGCGAATATATTTATAATTCGGTGTGTGTATGCGTGTGTGATACCAAATCCAAATGCTCGCGTAATACACCCCCGCCGCAAAGTTTTACACATATATCTTGTGCGGGTGGTGTTCCATGTTGTTGTTGTCAAAGTTAGAGATCAAAATCTATATTTATAATATTTTCGGTTTCTTAGACTCCGCATTATTATGCTGTTCTTTTCGTGCCTTCTGACTTTTGCTAGTTTGCCATGTCGTCTTTGTCTTCGTCATATTTCATGAAAATTTTAATTAAAATTTTGATTTTTAATGAGATTCAATTTGTTGATATTTTCTTCAGAATTTTTTTTTTTTTTTTTGTTAATTGGAAAAATGTTAATACACATTTTCCTATTACTTGGTGTTCGATGTTTACTTTTCAAATCGTATTTTTCTTTTGCTGCTATATACTTATCCATGAAGAAAAACTGTTTGGAAGGCGATTTACAAATTGAATATGATTTTATCACTTCTGTGGTAGATTTAAATTTTATGATGTGCTCTGGACGTGCGTACGAATAACATAACTACATTAACGGTTTACTAAGGGACAGTCCATTAAACTCTAACACTCCACAAACTCCTGCGTTGCTATCGTCTATATTCAAAAAGCCCATCCAACGGATATGAAAAAAACAGAGAACTAAAGCCAATTTCGTAAACACTTAGCCGCCTTGCAAAATATGTAATGTTTTGCAGTAATCCTCGTTAGTTTAGCATAATTACATATGAAACTTGGTCGATCAAGTATACTTTCAATAACTTCTTTGAGCCCGTAACTTCTTAGAATTTGCTCCGTCTAATTGCATTATGCAATGATCCAAACGTGACCAAAATAAGTGAAAAATTCCATTTCCTGTAAAATATTCTCTCTATTGCCAGCTAAGTAGTCCAACGTACGAACAACTTTGTTAAAAAATATGCCATCGTTTTTCTGAACTACCCCTGATAAACACTAAGGGCTACTAGACTTCTTCTGGAATTTCATTTCCTGATCCTACCTACCGGACTTCAGCTGAGATTTTATGTTGATTCGATGTTGTAAGAGAGTAGCTAATCTTGATCTATCTAGACTCTCCACTACGAAATATAACTATTTGGCCGGCAGTAGGCAGCGTAGAAAGAAAAACGATTCTCATTTCTTCCTGGTTTGGTAATCGACGATCGAAAGAAATATTTCGAGTAGCAGTTCCCAATAAAGTCAACTGTCTACAATATTTCCGTATACTCGACCCCATCGCAAATAATTTAATTTTAATAGTTTCACATTTTTCTTTTTATGTTGCATATAAACTGCTTAGGCAGCTACTAATTTTGTATAACTAAACTTTTTTCGTAATAATTAAAAGCAGAATGAAATTGGCCACAATTAGCTTAGTTTTACATTCTCATATCTAATTAAACTCCACCCGTGATACTTTAATTAGATCACAGCCCTAGCCAAGATTCCTAACCAAGCTTAGTCTTACAAACTAAACTGTCCTTTGCTAGCCTAACATTGGTCCTCCGAGCCTGTAAAACATATACTGTCAATTTTACTTTGAAATAGTGAAAAGTTATTTATCCGTAAAAAAACATCAATACGGAGACCTCAGGCGTGGTTTAGGCCAAAACAGAGACACAACAAAACGTAAAATTTTGCGCTAAAAACGTTTACAAAACCACGACCGGGCACAACATCATCCAATCGCGCTATAGCCGTATAACATCATACAGCCATTGCTTAAACATGGAACTTTAGTTCGACAAAAAAACATCTAATCAAGAGCGTCAGAATGGACGCACTTCTGCAAAATCAGTTTGGCATTTGAAAAGCTGCTTCAACACATCGCAAAAATAAAGCGCGATGAAGGCGGACCGATCACCAGGGGTTTCTACGACACGCTGATGAATGACATCCGCGATCTTGAAGAGGACATTCCCAAGCTTGAAAAGGACATCCATAAGCTCAACGTTGCAGGAAACCTCCCACTCACCGTAGCCGCTAGCCTACCACGTAACATCATTGGGACCGAATCAGCATTCATCAGTGACAAAGAAACATCACCTATTCACCTTCAAGGTCCGATACAGCACAAAAAGAATTCTCTGAACCATTGGAGCAGCTCAAACATCACTGTTAAAATGATAACAGATCAATAGAAGCAGGTCCAACTCCGGTACAAAAACTACTCCGTCAACAAGATATCGGAATGCGTTTAATGTATCAAAAAATGAACGTAATCAATAACCAGCATCAAGAGAGTTCTCAGACGAATACCTCAAATTAAAAATTCATCAACTCTACCCCGAGATGAAGGAAAATGATCGGCTGCACCGAAGTATCCACATGGAAATCAACGAGGAAGGCCAATACAAATACTTCACCGACGATAATTACGGGGGTATAACATCCGAAGTAGAGACCCTAAACAAAATGGAGCAAGAGCTAACTAAGCCATCTACCTCAACATCGCCCGTGAAACTACCAAATGTGGAAATACTCAAGTTTCACGGCAACTACGAAAATTAGTACGCGTGTAACGACACCATCACCCGGCTGATACATCAAAATACTCAACTGTCAAACGCACTAAAGTTGACGTTTTTAAAACCACACGTTCAACAACAAGCAACACAATTAATCGCTCATCTACCGAGCACTGGAGAAAATTACCAGGCGGCTTGGCGGGATAACCTATTTGAAGCCATTTTTGCACATCTTGTAATGCTGAAGTTAGACTTCGACACTTTGGAGCGTTTTGAAATAGCATGGATTGTCCACGCAAAGTGACACCGTTAAAGAACTGCTTAGAATCCTTATTGAGAAGGTTTCAAGCGTTGAAAGCCGCCAGATTGAACAAACCATTAATCTCAAGGGGTATACAAGGTCTTTCACTGTTCGAGATTATTCTTTTTATTGTATCTGAAAATGTATGTGTGTTGAAATTGTAAATCGCTTTCAAATAGTTGGGTTCGCGAATATTCCACGTCATCATTTCTTCTGTCTTGATGATTAACGACCGCTGTTTATTCCAGTATTTTCGATGATGATTATCGCTATACCGTTTAGTTTACAATTGCTTTCCTTATCTTCATATTCCTCTCCACATAGAATGTCATTGTAACAACATCGCTATAACAATCCGCTCTATGAAATTATGGGCTATGACAAGATTCGAAATCGGAACCTTTGGGTTGGTAACACTTTGTGGTCCATGCCTTAACCACTCGACCACCGAGTGTTATATATGTGAAGAGTAGAATTTGTAAGAATATAAATTTTTTTATATCCCTTTTGCTGCCCGGTAACACAATTGTGTGGGTACGGCAAAAGTACCACGTCAAAAATTTATTTTTGTATGTGCTTTGAACCAACTTACACGTTGGTGTTTCCCTTTCAAACTGACTTCATCCGCAAAAAAAACTATAACTATACACACAATTGTGTTGGCTGTACTTCAAATCAACCAAAGATTTTTATCAAAAACGACATTACATACTATGATTTTTTATTCACACATTTGTGTAGTTTGACTTAAATGGAGCCTTTTTTTGGGTGAAAAAGGGATATATAGATAGTTTGCATTTTAGATCTATTGAATT
Organism: Nephrotoma flavescens; assembly: GCA_932526605.1. Classification (NCBI taxonomy): domain Eukaryota; kingdom Metazoa; phylum Arthropoda; class Insecta; order Diptera; family Tipulidae; genus Nephrotoma; species Nephrotoma flavescens. The sequence continues at coordinate 35,493,930 of OW052222.1, read as the reverse complement.
CGGTTTAGAAATTGTGTTTATGTAGGAATAGTTCAGGATACATTTTATTTAGATTCACCATTTACCTAAATGTCTGCTTTTATTCAAATTTATGGAACAAACGGTTGTTGTTGTTGATTCAGTTTTAATTATATTTAAACTTCAGCCGCATGATTCGTTTTAGTAAAAATTATGGTGAAATTTTCAGATCGAGGATACATATTTCCTATGTGCATATTGAACTAGCGAATTTTTAGATTATGAAAACATATCTTTTCAATTGTGTTAAGTGAAAAATTACCTTTTTGAATATAACTGAAACTTTACACATTTTTTTATTGAATTAAATAAATAAAATAAAGTAAAAGAAATAAAAAATTAAAATTAAAAACAAATATTAATCAAAGATAAAATGTTTAAGTTAAAATGATGATTTAAATGAATTTTGCTAAATTTGTCCGAAAAATGAGTTCCTAAATTTGAAATGTTAAATTTTTGAAATCAAGATGCGACCATTTCTCCGTGATGAGTTTTTTGTCTTTACAAAACTGGTCACAATGTTGAGGGCAGACCAAAAAAGTTTGTGTTTTGTCTAGTGATTCATTTCGATCAGCATCACATTTTCAAACACTTTTTGACGCACAAGTTGATTCTGAAGCTACAAAACCCAAAAGCGGACTAATAAGCGGACTTTAAGCTAGAATATTTTAGCTGCATTAGCTTCCAATTAGATGAAAAAGAAATGATTTAAAACAAGCCAGATTAGATCAATTTGCGTATCGAATATCTATTACATGGCCAAATTGTGCCTCGCGGGCCATTTGCGGCTTTTGAAAAAATGAATGCGGCTCTCTAAATGAAATAAAAAAATTAAATTACATTTAATAATTCATTAAAATTAATTTGTGCTCTTAATTGAAAATATCGACTTCGATTATATTGGCTCTAGTGACGAGAAATTATTAGAATTAGGCTCCACGTGCCGTGAAGCTTTGCAAGGAGATATCCTAAAATAGGATAATTGAAGCAAACGTGTTATAAAGAACCACGTTGTATAAGTGTTATGATCTTAAAAAGACGAAACTCGACTTCAACCACGTTAGGGTCAATAATTATTCCGGTTATAGTTTTTACAAGCGTCAGAGACTGCAGGTAAGACAACATTTCCTTCAAACAGGAACTTTTGATTAAATTTGTAAAGAAAAAAATGTAAACACAAAACGATTCAAGATAACCATAAAAATAAACAAACGGGACTTGAGAGAGATTCCGAGAGAATGGGGTCCAAACAACTACGTCGTATATAGAACTAAAGTGCATTATATTTTCTAAAAAAGGCAAGCAACTGATGATCTAATTCTTAAGTAGACTTCTACACAGCTTTTCAAATGCCATGTGTTCTAACAAATATATTTAAGTTTATCATATGAATGTATGGTATATTAACAAGACGTAAGCTATTGCGAGAAATGAGCTGAAAATTAGGTTTATTTATATAAATTGGGAAGTGCCGATCTAGAAGGTCAACTACTAGCCCAAATGTCAACCTGCAACGAGGCTTTGGCGAACGGAATAACCGAACACTGAAAACCTAGCAAATGATATTCTCCCTACTGGCTCACTACCAATTTCACTGGTTAGGTTGGTAGCTGCTTCAATAAAGCAATGAGTTCACAACGAAAAAATTCGCTAATCCCCCCTCTAACGAAGGCGGCCCAATCTATCGAGCGAGCCAACCATTACGATGCCCATTCAAATAAATTTTAAAAATATTTAGATCACCAGCTAGACAAACACGTCCCAAAACTCACTAGGAAAAACGAAAATGCTGAACTACTCGGAAGACTTAACGAAATAGAATAAATTGCAACACAACTTAGCAATGAAATTGCTATGCCAAAGAAAGAAAATGAAGCGCTGAAGAAGACCAGGCTGATAGAAGCTTTGGAAACTACTCTTACTAGTTATAATGAAAACAGTAAAACTGCCTGTCTTAAAGCGGAGTCCCATACAGATTATGAAAAACTTGCAAGTAAAACTGATTGGATGCATAAACAAAAGAAACGACATAGGTAAAAACGAGGAGCAGAATTTCTACCAACAGTAGGGAAAAATACAAAAGCAAAAGTTAATGAAACTACCGAACTAGTGCCTGTACCTCAACAACGCCAGCAACAAGAACAACGCAAGGTTGTAATGAAAACAAATGTGTCACCAGCAATTAATGTGATTGGCATGATACCGAAGCATATAAGGTTAAAGAAAACTGCAAAATTTAAAAACATGGCAAGAAAAATAAACCTGCAGGCTGATTGGGATAATTTTCTAACAAAACGTCTACTAAATTTTAAGATCTACTCACATTTGTCATGGATAAAAATTCGGTGAGGAACTGACCGTGTCAGCTGTCGCTAAACTAAATAAAAGATTGGTTACGAATAGCAATTGCCAAGTTGAATTTCTCCTTCTGCCCAACGGAAAATTTGCAACTTTCATAAAAGCGGTTCTAACAGCAGTCTGTACATTTTTCCTATTGCACCATCATGGATCCGGTTGCTGTTGCTACCGAACAGCTTAATACTTATGCCGATTGGAATTTAGACCACAATGTTCTGCACCATTAGGTACGATGTACCATTAGGTACGATGTTCTGCATTGGAATCTTTTCTCCTATGTACCGTACAAAACTAATGGGATTTGTCCTGCCTAATTACAACACGAATATGCTCTATGCACACAGAAGGTGTGTTCGACACTATCCCCGTTTTCGACAACCTTCTAGTTAGGCTTCAGCAGACGTACTTCGTCGCGTACAGCTATATGATGATGACCTTATTATTACTATTTCAGGCAAGTACCCATGACTTGCGGCCGAACTGAGGCAACAAGATCTTCACATTATGGAGGCATAGTGTTGTAAAAAGAGCCTCCATATTAATTCATCTCAAATCAGATTGTATTACAGATTTAGGAATTATCCTAAATTCTAAATTATCATAGAATCCAAATGTAGAGTACTAAAAAAGCTTATCGTAGGGACTTTCCCCCAAAATACAAACTAGATCGACTGTTCTACCAATGCTAACTTACACGCCTGTTTTCTGGTAGTCGGTGGTTTTTCGGAAATGCACAATCAACAAACTTAATACGCCGCAAATTACCGTTTGTAGGACCATTACTGGCACTTTGTCTTCGATTCCACGTATTTCAATGGAATTCATTAGTTTTCTCCCTCAGCCCGAAATCACTTATTTTAAGTTCAGCTTGTTCTGCTGGGGGAAAAAATGGGGGAAAGTAATAGGGAAAATAATCAAGTACTAGGCCAATATTTTTGATATCGGGGAAGTTCGAAATCAAGCTAATTTCTCAATAGGTTCCCCCTTTACTACTATTTCATGTTAATTTAGAACAATAATCTTTGTGTTTCCTATGGACACCTTAAATTCGTAGATTATTATTAGTAATAAAATTAGAAATTTCGTTTAATAATATACAATATCTCCCGGTTTACAGTGAGCATTAAAAATAAAAAACTAAATTCTGAAGATTTGAGTTTTAAACTTTAAATCTCAATTCGGCCGTATTTTTTCCGGTATACTTTACTTGCCAAATCCAATTTCCAGGTATAAATTACTACATCCTCGTGAAGAGCGAATAAAAAAAGAGTAAGATTGGCATTGCATAATTCATAATCATGAGCCTACTACTTATGTATAATGATTATGCAATAGAAAACCATTCATTTTTCTTGAATTTCTAAACGGATATACGAATAATTTTGTATATCACTGTATTTTAAGTAACTTTATTAAAATAAATAAATTTTTAATCACTTGTCTAAATAAAAATTATAAATCTTATCTTGATGACACCTCAAAATTTGCTCTAATTATTTTTAAATTGTCTATTACCTGCAGGCATATTTTACATTAATTTATAAATTAAACGAAACAAAAATAAATACATTTAATGTTACCAGAGACCTCCAGAGGCCGATTACATCAAAATCTACGATCACATGGGTTCTTATTGCCAAGAACACGGGCATTTCATCACGCGGCGTTACACTTTCGCAATATTATACGATGCTATTCTTGATCATTCTTCTTGATCTTCTTCATCATAACAATGATGATCACTGACAAAAAAATTTTTTTTGAGTGATCATCATTAATATGATATAGAAGATCAAGAAGAATGATCAAGAATATCATAGTATGATAAAATCAATCAAAATATACAACGATGATTGGTAAATGCAATCATGTATTTATCATATATTTTTTCTGAGTGTAGGATTATATTATGTCTTGGGGTTCTTAAACTTCTATTCGGAGATTTCATCCACTCAGTGCCATCTTTTCCGACATATACTTCTTATTTTTTTAATGGTATGCCTCTGTTATTTGCTCATTATCGCTAACAATCAACTCATCTTCTTCAGCAAAATCGGTCTCCAAAATATTCTCTACACTAGATCAGAAATGTCATTTTGCTCACCGTCTGTTGAGTCGCTATTGGATTCACCAATCAAATTCCTTTCATCATCACTAGAATCACTGTTTTCTAGTGGTCTTCGTATTTCTTCGTCTGTCAAGTTCTTGGGACATCCCATTATCCTAGAGTCGTAAACTAATACACAAGTACGAGTTCATTATGGTTCGTTTAGTTACACCAGTTGCACCAGCAGTTGAAACGTATATAATGAAAAATTTGAATTGATTTTTTTGTTTATTTGAGTTGGGTCATGATTCCGATAGGTCTAAACACAACAAAACTATACTACCAACACACAACTTTATGAAAAACTATATCACATTAGTTTATTACACTTTTTTATTTTTCTGAATAACAATAAGCAACGATCAACTAATTTGATCGTAACGAAAATATGAATTTCCTGGAAATATTTAGTATTACGAACTGAAGCGAATATACGCACAAACTCGTGACCGTCCGTGATATCTTATATTCTTACAATTCTCTCAGATGAGTTGGCGCAAAAAAACGATGAGAATAATAAAAAAAAAAATTTAATATTTCGATCAGTAAAAATCTATAAAAGCCATCTTAGTTCGCTTTTACGATACGTGTATAAAATACAGCGTTCAGTAGGATATTTAACGATCCATCTATTTTTTCGAATTCCAGGTGATTTTTTTATTATTTGTTTATTATAGGGATAGTGCCCGTCGGACTAGGAGTCGTTTGTAACTACTACACCTGGATTCGGCATCTGTGTGGTCACCTCAACACATCATCACCAACCACACGCTTCACTTTAGTTTAGCATTGTGGTCGTAATCGTTTGATATAAGATCGAAATTTTTTTACTGATAAAACAGCAACTAAACACTCTAGCTCAGTGGTTGAATGGTTACTCTCTACGTCGTTCATGTCCATTTTCATCTGATACAATAAACTACCTACGCCAAATTTACACGCATCGCATCTAATAAAGAACTACATATAATAATTCGGATTAACGAGAACCGGAGCGGTAGTTAGTGGGTATTTTAATTTATCGAGAGCCAATTGCGCTTCGTGAGTCCATGTAAACTTTATGCCCTTTTTTAAAAGTTTCGTAATCGGTGCGGTGCGGTTTCGGCATAAATGGGGTTGGGAAATTCCAAATTGCCTCTACCTTTTGCGGATCTGTTTTAAAACCGCCGTTGCCTACAATAAACTCCGCAAGTACTTCACTTCTTCCATAAAGAAATTACTCTTTGACAAGCTTTAGTAAACTCAAATGCTGCGAGATAGAAGATGAGGTAACAAGCAGGTCGTCGAGGTACACAAAATTTTCACAAGGTACGGCACCACTTTATCCGTTAGTCTGCATAAGGTTTGCGGAGAGTTACATAACCCAAACGGCATGACATGAAACTGGTAAAGCGGCCGACCGAAAATCGACAACAGTATTGCTAAAAGGCCGTCCTTTAGGTCAATCCTGGAGATAACCGTAGTATCGTTTAATCGGCCGAGTATTCCATTAACTAATGGCAGTGGATAGGCGTCCTTTTTTATTACAGCATTGACCTTCCTGTAAATCCTCCTCTAGGTATAAACGGCCTTTATTGAGACGACTTTGAACTAGTGCTTTCTTCGATAACATTCATTTCCAGCATACGATCCAATTCTTTATGGATAAGCTGCTGTGTAGCGGGGGATACCGAATAGTGTCTCTGCTTAATTGGGGTACAGTTTTCAACATCTATGGGCGAGTTCTGTGCTAATCCGCCTCGTTCAAATGAGAGATATTGTTCTAGAATACCATCAAAATCCTGTTTTTGAGACAAAGAGAGCAAATCGTCACCCCAGTATTTAAGTGATATATTACGCATTATTGGCGTTTTTTTTATGCACAATTTATAAAAAAATGCCCTGCTAAAAGAATATCGAAGAAGGATCCAAAAAAAACTACTTAATGTTTATCAATATTTTTTTCAACACGAAGGTAAATCTGTTAGAGTCTGAAAGCAATTTTTTTTAAACACTTTGGATATAAGTTCTAGACGATTGCAATGGTTTTTTACGAATAAGCTCGACGAAACAACAGGAATACCCTCCTCTCCGAAAAAGGGTAAACATATCAAACGAAAAACACCAGATTCTAAAATCCAAGAAATCAAAACGCATATTGAAAGTTTTCCTAGAGTTGAGTCGCATTATTGCCGCGAAAATACGCAGAAAGTCTATTTGAGTCCGAATCTTTCAATTCAAAAAATGTATTACCTCTACAAAGAATTGTGCGAGGGATCACCAGTTAAAAAGAATATTTACGAGCGAGTATTCAACGAATCATATAATTGTGCTTTTCATTTGCCAAAGAAAGATCAGTGTGATACTTGCACCTTATTCAAAAGTAAAACGGGTTTAGACGATGCCGACCAAGGCAAATATCATCAGCATGAACTAAATAAAACCTTCGCAAAAATAGAACGTGACGCGGATAGAAAAAACAAAGATTCAAGAACAGCGATAATAACTTATGACTTACAAAACGTGTTCACATTGCCAAAAGCTGAGGTATCAAATTTTTATTATAAACGAAAATTTGCTGTGTATAATTTGACTGGGCATTGTAATTTAAATAAAGTTACATATTGTAGCATATGGATCGAGGCTCAAAGCGGGCGGGCGGGAAATGATCTAGCTAGTGCTCTTTTAAAAATTTTAAAGGCTGTTATGCTAGATTGTCCTAACGTGAACAAAATCATTCTGTGGTCCGACAGTTATTTTGCCAAAATAAAAATCGCGTCAACACAACTATGATCATTAAGTTTTTGCAAGACCACCACAAGGTAACAAGCGTGATTCATAAATATTCCGAACCAGGGCACTCACAACTTCAGGAAGTGGATTCGGTACATAGCGCTATCGAGCGACACTTACGTGGAATCGCTATTTACAGCCCGGTTTCACTATTAATAAAAAAAACTTAATTACGATTAATTAATTATAATTAAAAAAAACTTAATTACGAAAAAGTTACTTTACGTTTAATGCAAATGAAAGATGAAGACTTTTTCAATTTCAACCTAGCCTCCAAACATTTTTATTAATATGGTTCCATTTTTTCAAGTACGGCTACTCGAATATCAATCAAACGACTTAAACATATTGCGTTACAAAATCAATTTATCTGAAACTGCAGTACTCACGCCCGTTGTCTTAAATAAAAACTTCAAAAATAGATTTCCTAAAATCGTGTTAAAACCACTCATTTTCAATTGGGCTTTAAGCGATGAGAAAAAGAAAGATATTCAAAGTATGATAAGATACATGGATGAAGTTGATGTACAATATTACAACACTGTGCTAAGTCACCATAATAAATCGAATTCTATATTAAAATCAGAACTTGCTGTAAATAAAACATCCCACGTCATGCCAAAACAAACAAAATTAGTATCTTCGGGAGGTTTAACTAAACCACCTCGTGAAATAAAACAACCGAAATCCACAGCCCAGATACGGAACACCGGCAGCAAACAAGCAAAAGCAGCCCCTACAGGAACGATGGATAGGACAAAACGCACAAGAAATCGGGTACCAAAAACCACAACCAAAGAAAAATCGTAAATTTCTTATCATTAAACTTTAGCCAATATGAATTTTGGGGCGGTGTTTTATTTATTTTATTATTTCATTTAGTTAAGGTTCTAAAGAACTAGCTTTTAATGAATTTCACTTTTTATTGACTTTGAATAAATATATAAATTAATCCTCTAACAATACCATTATTATTTTTGCGACACTTTGGTTCAGACCATGGGAAAAAATTAACTATCATCAAAAATGTGAAAAGTGAGTCGTAAACATACCAAAAAATGTTACATACAATACATATTCGAATGCAATGCAAAGTTTAAATGTTACATATGCAATTGGCGAAATTTTGAAAATGAATAAAAATTTAACCAATGGAAATTTTTTAATTTTCTTTAAATTCCAAGAAAGAAAATTATTATATTTTTATAAATATCCATTCGTTGTGTCAATTTTTGAAAACCCTTACGTTGGAAGTAATCCAAACTTTGTTTTTCATTTTCTCGAAATCTCGTTTTTGTCGTTTGTAACACTTAAATACTGGGAATGTTGTTCAGAATCAACACTACTCTCGGTATCTATTGAAATCATGAGATGTAGTGCGATGTTAAAGACGGCCCAAAAATCAATACCTAGATATAAGCGACCTTGTAAAGTAGGGCTATGTAAAAACGGATCGTGTTACACACTTCGTTGTATTTTTCGGACACTTCAATATAACCGATTATGTTCCATCTGCCGTTTTTACGACGGAGGTTAGTATTTTATAAGAAGTACGTCGTGGATCGTTTAGCAAAGAGATAGTGGTTTCTGAAGAAGCACGTTTCAAGTTTTTACGGAATTTGAAATATTGATAGGATCGCATTCGTCTTTTACTGATTTGTTCTGGTTTGGAAATTGTTTTTTCAGAGTGGGTAGTAGATTTTACAAATGCATTTGAATTAGTCACTAAGTGTGAATGCGTACTCGTGGTTTCTTCCCGCTATGACTCGGTAGGTACTTTTGAAGTTAGCATTGACTGAATGGCTCGGTATTCGTCGCCGAACTTTCCATTTGAGGTGTTCATTGTTTCTCGGATTGAACTAGTCGGGAAATATGTCGTTCGGGTCGTGTCGATCCGGAACGGCTCACTCCAGGAAAATGGTTTGCCACATACGAAACAGAATATTCCTTGAGGACGCAAAGCACAGTGTTACATATCGCGACAGTTTCAACATAGCAAGAAACTGGAGGGTACAAGAGTTTCTCTTGTATTTTTTCGATCGGAATTATGTCTTGGTGTATGGAGAGCCTCAAGTTGCGGACGTCGCTTGAAATAGTTCATAAAATGATAAACTGGATCACCCATGCTAATTTGCCACCACATGTTACTAAAACTAGAGATCGAGTTTCTCGACTAATCTACCGATTCCACAACATGAGCTTACAATTAACATGCGATGTTATGAACCAAATTATATTGGACTTTCAGTCATACCTGGGAAATTAGTTACAACAAAAATTACAATAACACAATAAAAAATAAAAATGTGATTCGGACGGTTCCAGATTGCGAATTATTAACGCTTCCCGCGTGAAGCTAGTATTCCTAGAAATCTATAGCCAGCAACGCCAACATAATCAAACAGTACTCGAACCGTTAAATTAAATTGAGAGTAACTCGGTGAAATTTTATAAATATGATCGATAATATATTTTGCATGTCACTCCACAAACGGGATACCGAATTTCGTCGATTAATTCCAAATTTCGTGAAACTTTTAGGTCCCTGTTTCCGCGCCATTTTAAACCGATCCACGTTTTTTTCGACTTCCAGTTGATTTTTTTTATTGGTTTATTAGGGATACTGCTCGTCGGAGTAGGATTCGTTTGTCGAAAACCTCGGTACAATGCTGGATCGTAACTAATATACCTGAATTCGGCATCTGCATGATCGTCACATCATCCCCAATTCATACTTCACTTTAGTTAGCATTGTCGTCGTAATCGTTCGATAATATTATAAATTTTCAAAAAAAAAAAAAAAAACAATTATAGGAAAAAAACTGTTGAGTGATACTGTGGCCTTTATCAGCCAATTCAAGCCCGCAGTATTACCCGTGTATGGATTTTACATATGGTTTTTTTTAAATACAAAAAAAAAATTGTTAAATCGAACCAGAAACTTTATAAAATTAACGAATGTGAATGTTAAGTACTTACAGTAATAATCATATACCTCTATGTACCCAAAACTGGCGCTTCACCGTTACAGAAAGGTGGTTGCTGTGTTACCGTTGAACCAATTTACCGTAAATTTTGTTTGCTTGCAATGGCCAGGATACTATATTCCGCAGGAACCCATTGCTCCAGCATCGACTAGTGCACCAACAATATATCGGAATACGAATATAATTTTTCCAATATTTAATCACCGTTTCAAATTAACTTTTATTTTTCGTATTAACTATTTATCTTTAAAAAATAATTCTCTATCGTTCAGCTTTACGATCAGCAATCAACTGCCCTACCATCCTCTCTTTTTCAAAAAATCTCTCAATTAAAATTTTTTTTTTGCCAAATTTTAGTAGGGGAATTCTAACCGGTTATAAACGTATACTATTGTAATTAACATCAAACATTGATCATATGATTCCACTACAATTACTAAAACAAAATCTGTAAGCAAAAAAAAATTAAAGCGTGCCAAGCGCGATCGTTACAATTATGTCCGAAAAACTTTTCAAGGCTGTTTTCGTAAATCAACCGGTTTTCAATAATTAAAAATTAAAGGGTTTTGAGTGCAAAATGAGTTGATTAAGGAATACTTGTAGAAAATCTATAACTAGTTACACGAGTTTGTTTACTTGTCAGTAGGATGAGGGTCAATCTAAAATACAAATATCGCACGGATTATATAAACCATCTCAGCAGAGGCGTAAATGGCAACAATCGAAGCAAAAACCGACACTTAAGAAGACCGTTATATTCTACAATCTGAATAAGTCGAATCTGATACACCTCCAAACATTACCATTCACATTTTTAATCCTCATTCCATCATTAGCTCCGATAACCACTACAGAAACACATATAAAATACAAACACACACACGTATCATCCTTACCACACCACCTTCATGTTTTATATTTCTTGTAGTACAAGATAAAATTTCACGACACAACTAATATTTTTATGGTTGGCACAAAATTTATGAAAATTATGTTTATGCTGCTGCCCTTATCATATCCTCGTTATTCATGTACATACATATATAGAACAAAAAATTTAATGTTGGTTTTAAACAAAAATACAAAACTGATATGTTTTAAAGTTTCATATACAATATTCTGAGTATAAATAACCCTTTTGTTTTCATAACCGTCTATATCTGTAATTAAACAATGAAGGACCGTCAAATTAGTTTAGTTTAACACACACACTCAAAGTGTTTTATAGCTTTACAGTATAGATAAAAATAAATTTGATAACCATTCGGGAGTATGCAGTATAAATTATGATAATCTGCTTACCCTAATAGGAAGCCCATAAAAGTTTAATGATCCCAACTAATTTACTGATAACGAGCGCAGTAATCGTTCGTTCAGCATGTGTCTCGATTTGTGTTAACCTTAAAATGGTGTTCGTATCGATTTTACTCGATGGCACATGACATTCATCGAAAACAATTTTGAAAACATAAAAAGTAACAATTAATTTGCATTTATTATGAAATAACTCAGAAGTCACAAAGTTCTTCTACCCTTTAAATCATCAAGTGTTTTAAAGCTGCAGCGACAGACTGCCACAAGATTTTGGGCTAAATGTTGAACTAGAAGTATTGTCGACGGTAGGTCAACCTTATTCAGGTGGGCAATAAATTATTTTTCTGTTATATTAGACAGAATTGGCATCAGAAAATTTAGGTATCACATGGCGATATATAAAGGTTGGTTTTGCCACGTTTAATAATTTATTACAACAGACTGCCACAAGATATTGGGTCGGGTGCTGTTGTCAGGGTACACAGAATTAGCTTCAAACGGCAAAGGCTTCAAATATATAATTTAAAGGTCAATTTTGACACATTCAATAATTTATTACACCAGACTGTCACCAGATATTCAATCTGCTGATGATACAATTTCCATTAAAATAGTTTTCTTTCCAATGGAACTATTAGCTCAAAATATTTAGCTTCAGATCAAGGAAGCAAAATCTGTCTATAGGATCGGGGGTAAATGCAGTTTATGCACACATAACAAATAGATGGTCGCAGTTTGGTTTCCAATATTCTACGCCAATATTAAACTCTTGTAGTCTTGCCAAATATCGCTTAAAATTAGATTTCAAATTTATAAGGCGCTGATACGACCCGACTAATCATTAGATTTGCTTTCGAGTCTTTGGACGCTCACAGCTCGCGACATATCACGGCTTGCTTTCACTGGAAGAAATTCTTCTAGATTGAGACGGTTAAGGCTCGTTCTTCGATCGTAAAACTGGACAACTAAGCAGGTCCTGGAATCGACACCAATTAAAAAGGGAACTCGTGGAAGACCACCTTCTCGATGAGTGGGCGCCATAGAAAAGAATCTGCACATACTCTGTCATTGTTTCTGTGGTGTCCCCGTGTTGCATCCCGAAATTATCTAGGGAAGTATTATTGAGAGTACCGCCAATCGCTGAATTTGACATTAAAATTAAAACTATCATTTTTGAAACGAGAAATTTAAGAGCATTACGAAAAATAATAATTGTATAGTTGAAGTAATCCTGAGTACATATTTTGTTCGAAAACCGATTCCCGTTCCGATGTCACTCTAAAAGTTTTCCCTTTTATGCATCCTCCATAATTTTCTTTGCCTTTTCTATAAGAACTGACGACGTCGCAACTTCGACCTATTTTGGTCCCAGTATACTTCGATCGGAATATCCTTCTTCTTGCAAAACATCAATTTTTGATTTTTTCGCCACGCTCAAGGCTTTTCCTCTGTCCATTTTGTTGCCACAATGAATTTTCTGTAATTAATTTGAAGTAATTTCATAAATTTTTGAAATTATAAAAAAATGGAACAATATTATCGCTTAGCTCGAACGAAGTCAAAATAAAACTGAACTTATTCTAATGACACATTTTTATTGACAAATTTTCTTTAAATCTAAAACAAAAGTTAACGGGACTCTCGTAACGGGTCTAACCTATTCATATGATTGGAAGTGTAAATAAAATTTAAATTTTACAGTTACATCTAGTGTCTGAAAAAATCACAACTCTCATTTTCGTATATTCGTTTTGCAAACCTTAAATTCAAGTAAAATTTTGAAAACAAGAATTCTGGGAACATTTTCATACAATGTAACAACCTCATCATAATCGGTTATTAAATGGCTGAGTTTCGACCCGCGTGGCCATATTCCAGAACAGCTGCCAAACATCATTTTAGAATTCCATTTCCATCCAAAACCCAAGACACTTTAAGTTTTTATTTACACAAACTGTGTTCTAAAATGTACATAGCAGACGGCATTATGAACTCGATGAATTCGTACTATATCCACTGGCATCTACAGTTACCCAAACACGTTGTGCAAATAGCAAACGTAAGACTAACCTATCGGCGACGTACCTCGATTTACTTATTAAACACATTTTATTAAACATTTCATATTTTTGAATATTTTAATTAAAACATTTGTTCAAAAAGTTTAAAAAATCACTCGATCGATTTCGACTATTGTTAGGTCATCATCGGGAGTATTTGCTGATTTGTAAAAGTAAAAATTTGTTATATAAAGCAGAAAAAAAGCAAAAAATAAACAAAAGAAGGAGGGACAAGACCTCGATTTATTATTAAACTTAAATTTTGGCCTTTACATCAGCAATGCGCTATAGAAAACACTTCAAATATTTGAATAACGAGTTATAAGAACTGTGCTCAGAAAATATTCAAGACAGACAATTATTTTTAAATCTTATACCCAGTTGTATGATTGAGTGATCGAAAAGCGCTACAGAGCGCTCCAGAACACCTCAATTTGAGCACCGTTTATACAAAACTTCGTTAAAAAGGCACGAATGACAAAAGAACACCATTGAATGTGCGTAAAGTAGTGTTGGTAATACGATTTAGTTCAGAAATCAATTAATAGATGGTGCATACACTTAGTTCTCTTTAGTTATTCTGAAAGCTCTCCATACTATCAACTGCTGACTTCCATGCATCTCGAAAATATATAGAGGAATATGTATTGTTTTAATTAATTGTAAATAAATATTTTTTACCAAACATAATTTGATTTAAATTTTAAATATAATAAAGCGTATTTTTATGGGTGCCGTCAAAATTAAAATTCATCGATAAGTCGTCACTTAATGTTTGCTGAAATGCCACTGTCAGCCCCTTACCCAAACTCACTAGATTTGTGAGGTAATTCATCTGGAAAATTTTAATAAATGTCAATATATAAACACAGACTTCCATACTTTTTCCAGAATTATGGTGGGTTAGTTGCCTCGATCTTTAATTAAATATGTCAGTTGATCCACCTTCTTATTAAATTTTTTCAATTCGTCGCTGCAGCAGCGGAGGTATTTTTACTTTTAATGGAGGTGGCAGTGCTCATTTTTGCGTCGCATTGACCATGAATGATGGTAAGTTTTGTTAAAGCTCGATCTGTAACGGTAATATTTTTTTAAGTAGGTAATACATTTTGTATTTTCGTAAAATTGATATCACCTCCATTAAAGTCAAAATTTACATTAGATATTTCTGTTCTTTTTGCTGGTGTCGAATTCTTTTTCGACCGTAAACGAATCTGTTAAATTAAAATCATCTTCGCAAAATCACAAGTAATATAGGTGGTATTTGGTTTAAAAAATTAAAACTTTATTACAATATTATAACTTTAATTAATTGTTTGTATGTCTAATACCCACAGGAATTAAGCTTTTTTGATACGCTGCTCGAAGGTTGACGTAAAATTCTCTTGGAAATTCTGCTTCTGGCTATCTATGCTTCAAAATTAATTATTTATCATTGGTATTAAAATGTAATTTGTTTTATGAAAAACTTAATATATTTAAATTTAATTAATGTCACAGGAAATATTTCGCTATATATATTGGTACATTGTATATATCAAGTATTATTTGAGAACTCAGTGGTATAAAGAAATATGGTGATATGTCCAAAAAGCACCTACAAAAACCATTCTCGTTAATTGTTGATCTATGAATTTTGAAATAAAAACGGTATGTATGCTCAACATTTTGAATCTGTATGTGAGATACACTTTTGCGTAAATTACTCAAAGTTTATTGTTTGTTGTAGGATTAAATTAGGCTTCTTCAAAATTTTTTTCTGTCCTGTGTATAATTCCCAAATTTATACGCTGAGAATGAATCAACGTTACAAAATTGAGATAAACAATTTACGATATGAAGTAGACCGTGTACATTGTGGCATTACTAATTGTGGCACTATACCATATTCTAAAAATTCTGCTAACATTTTACTGCAAAATTTATATGATTCCGCGCATACCTTTGATAAATCAATCGATACGATCAATGCAATAAAAGAAAATGGGCTGGATTTACCAGCGGTTTCTAATGGGATACTGCCTGTGCAGTTCAATAACATTGAATCTAACTTTATACTTTTTGTATCCTGAGTTAACTTAAATCCCAGCGTTTTACCTTTAACAATTGCGCATAAAATTTTACGAATAACTTCAAGTTCAACGAGGTGCATTGGATCCACTACAAACTGAGAAATCATGCCTACACATGAACCTTCTAAAATAGTTGGATATATAAAATATTTAAGACTATGGAGGCTTAGGAAATCCCTATTTTTAAATGTAGTATCAGAATATAGCTGATAAACAGTTTGTACTATATAGTATATGGTCCACTATACCCATAACAGAAGATTTAGTAGGGGCATCGCAAACGAAACATCTATTTGAAAAATTTTTCCTTAATTTATTTTGGGTCACGTGATTACTTTGACTGTTTAATAGCTGAACCTCATTTACAAAGTCCAATAAAAATTGAAGAAACATTTTTTCTATCCACAAAGGCTTTAAAACGGCTTGAATGACGTAAATAAGGGTAAACCATCAATTTCTTTCTATGTGTATAATTATTTGTTCGACCCTATACAAAAAATCATAATTTGATTTGATTAAACTTTTCGCTATTCCGAAATAATGGTAGTAATCCTCTGGATTTACTTTACGTGCTACTATTTTTTGTACTAGGGGTCCTAAGTTTTAGGAACGTTAATTTTATACTCAAAATATTCAATAATTTATTGATCTTGTCTCTCACTCAGCTAATTCTATCGTTATTTCATAAGGAAACTCTGTATTTTCAGCAAAATTCTCAATAATGTCTTCCTCATCCGAAACTAAAAATTCCTCATTAATATCGTCATCATCAAACCAATGACGAGAACTGGAATCATCTTCAACATTCAGCTTAATCTCGTTATCCATTGCCTATTCAAAAGAATCTAAAGCTGCTTCTTGATCGGGATCCAATGGAATGTTTGCACATTCAGCTGCATTGAACGACAATGCATTGAAACAATTAACGATGTGTGCCCCTAAAACGTCAATTGTCAATGAGCGTATATCCAGCGCACCGAGATAGTCACTGCTTTCTTAATTTTTTTACTTTATACGTACCTTTTTATTTATTGTGTATTTATTATTAATTTTATAAATTTAAATAACATTAATTAATTTTTTACATTGAATTCTCTATGTATTTTTTGTTGATGAAAATCTGCGTAGTCATCAAGTTTAGAAGATTTAAATTTGAATGACAATGAAACAAGGGAAAAACAAACAGATTGATTTATAGTATCGCTATTTATTACAAGGGTCGTGCGCGATTTTTTATACAGTGATCAAAATTGAGTGCTCGAAAAGTGCAAATTTATCGATCAAACTGAGCAATTTAAAAAGATCTTGTATAAACGCCTGGTTTCGAAGTTACGGAAGCTACCAGTATATGTTAAATTGCCGAATGGTAAGCGAAGATCCAGCGGGTGTGCGAAAGCTTACCTTAAATGGCTAAAGCAATACAATAATTTAATTTTAATCCACGAACGAAAATGGAGTAGTTAATATCGAAGACAGAAACTAACCAAAAAGTCGGTTGTGTACGGTTGTTGGACAAACTACTCACTTTAAAATCATTAAATACTGATTGTATAGCCAATGAAAAGGAAAATGTTCTGAAGATTCGTGAGTGCCATAATAACGCTCGATCATATTTAATTCAACGGTGATCATTTCAGTTTGTTTCAGGTTTCACAATCGATGGGCAAAAATCAATTTGAAAACATAGACTGCGGCCCAATCCGTGGCTTATTTTGTGGAGACAGACTTATCTGAAAGTCAACAATAAGCCTCCTTTCGAATATACCTATTTGCAACTTTGGTTTATTGTTAACTTTCAAATAAGTTGAATGGGACCGTAGTCATAGTTGTGCAATGAAAATTTCAAACAGTGTCATGTGATGTTGAAATCGAATGTAGATTACGGGAAATGAGACCACATAACCAACTAACCTAATTGAAGACTTAAACGAATAAGTCAATGAGACTAAGTGGGCAAAACATTGTATGGGCTCTAGTAATGTGCTAGGTAATATATAAAAGAACATTTCTAGTTTTAGCTCGACTGGTTTAGATGTTCCGTCTGCTGTTTGAATAGCAGAGTGGAAACGAGTAAATTTGAGGTTAAGTTGTCCAAATTGTGCATATATCTACCATAAATTACTAATTTTTCTATTTCGTTTATGGCTGCCGAAGCACACTCCTTTCTTTTGGCACGTGTTAATTTTCTATCTAAAATATTCCGCATTCAATATTTACTTTTATTCACGTGAGATTAAAGTTTGGTCTGACAATTATTTTCACAAGTAATTTCGTTAAATTTATCTATAGATTGAGTCTTGTTCTGGACGATCGTTTGTTTGAATTTAAAGTCATCATTTGTTCATGTTTATGCGGTGGTTAAAATTCGGTTGCCAGGGAGAGTTCAAATTTTCTTTCCGAACGCATCATTCCAGATCGCTACACGTTCGCATTAAGGTCTAATAAACTTATCTTTAATACAGCCGAAGTTAAATATTGTCTTTAAAAAAGTGGGCCATATCTCTACGATTCCAGCAAATGTGGTACTGTACCTGTATAGAGTCCCTTTTGATTTTAAAATATGATGAAATGTCGAAAGCATTTCATTAATTTGTGGTTTTCGAACAAATTTAAAACTACAATGTTTGCTTCCAGTGACATTGGCCTTAAAGAACACTTTCCGTTTTTGTGCTATATATCTCTTGCAACATAGTACGGGTACTTAAACTTGTATTGAGATTAGTATGAACGAAATGTAAAAGTTGTGACTAGAGATGCCGAATTTTAGTGAAGTGAAGTTTTTTATCAAAACTAGTTTTTCCGTATATTTTGTTTGAAAATTAATTTACGATCTTTTCGGTTTCAATCGTTTCTACGTAAATCCTACACAATTTTCAAAATATTTGTGCAAACGAAAAAGCTATAATTTCCCGTGGACAGATTTCAACTACAAATCACTATAGGACCTCCCAAATCATACTGGACTTTCGGTGTAACTGTCCTACGTAATCAAAAATGCAATCACTTCTGGAAATCAAATATCCAACAAATTTCATAATGATCATTCAATTTACAGAAATGGTTTACGTATGAAGTTTCACTCCGAATAGTCTAACTCGAGATGCCGAATTATGATGAAATAATTTCTTTTTTCGAACTATCACTCCCATTTCCTGACAACATTTAAAATAATTATCTAAAGAACGTTTTTAAAATTTAATTTACAATTTTTCATTAGGAAAGTGTTAAAAAGCACATGTGAAGTTTCAATTCGTTCAATAAAACCATTTGGGCTGCAAGACGGCCAAAATATTGCTGAAAAACAGTTATTTGTCAAAAATCGTAAAAAAATATTTGCGTGTTGATTGATGCCCTCGAATTCAAAAATAGTTTGTGAAAGCAAAACTATGAGCTTGGTATGAGCAAAACGTTTCTAAATTGGATTTGGAAGATTTTAGAAAAATTTTCATCACCGTTCTGTTGCGCGACCTTTGTGCATATCAACCAACGTTGTTAGATTTCGGAACCTATGAGAAAAAGCACACAGTTATTTCTACAATTTCAGATTTAGTTTTGAGATTAACATTTCGAATGAAAAATTGAACCTCTAGTCCCTCTGGTTCTAAGATCTGAGCTTTTCAGAAGACATGATGGACAAATACAAAGTATATTACAAGCAGCTAAATATCGAAATGTGGATGCTGTCAGCATGTAGATGCAAACAATTTGGAATCCTACATAACTGCAATAACTGTAAAGCAGCAATATTGGAACCCAATGATATTGGAAAATAAGAAAAAAGTCTTTCGGCTCACATCTGCCTATTTTATTAACCAGCAAACTTACGAAAAGACAAGATAATTTGTATTATACGCGGTTAAATGTTCACGTTAAATTGAAACACAAAAACGTTTGCGACAATGCGATCGACACCCATATGGTACTTTGTGTAATCCTTCGTCTAGGAATTCAGAAAATAGGAGCATTTGCTTCCCACATCTAACGTTGCTACCATATACATTTTTGTTTTAATTTTAGTTTTGGTTGTAATCGAAACATATTACTTGGATTTGTTAGAGGTGGACTCTATAATAATCCAAATAACTGACTCTATAATAATCCGTCTTATTTATTTATTTATATTGAAATAAGTCTACAAATTCGACTTGAAAAATATTAATGTAAGAATATCAAATAAAATAAATCCGCGTTGGATTTGAAAATTTGAAATATAAAACTTTTACACATCATCTTCACTGGTTCATTATTGACATAGTTGGTTCTGTGTCTATCTAAGTGAAGGAAGTCATGATCTCTTAGTTGTTTTCCAGGAACCTTTATTTTAATTGACTTTATCTCATAGTAGGAGATTATCAATATATGGTATTACCAATGCGCGTCTATTTTCTAGAAGAGTGTCAAGTTGTATGTCTTGCGCCCGGTTAAATATGGTGGTCGTCGCTGTATGTTTACGTGGTATGGTAGATCATGGTCATAAACCAGATCGTGTAGCGTATAAACTTCTTCTGAATATTCTCAATATTTCGTAGAACGGACACTACACATTTACAGCATATTCCAAGTTTGATCGAATTTAGGCACAATACAAGATCTTAATTGCCTCCAAATCAACTAAACGTTTGACAAAACCGAGCATGAAGTTCGCTCTAGCGTTGCACAGCTCAATGTGCTTAGTAAAGCTCATGTTTTCAATGAAAGTAATCCATAGGTCTTTAGTTTCAAGTACTACCTGAAGGAGTACACCATTTATTTTATAGTCTTGTGCAACAGGGTTGGCTTTTTGGTGAAATGATAGAGATTTGCACTTTCCAATATTGAGACTCAGATAATTAAACTCGCACCATAACGCTAGGTTGTCAATCTCTTCGTGTAGTTTATTAGCATCGTCGACTGACTCGATGGCTTTGTAAATTTTGAAGTTATCTGCGAACATTAGGATATTGGAGTGCTTTTTCACTTCAGGCATAAAACCATGTTTATATTGTGATAAATACTGCGGAAGCACTGCTTTGAAAGAGTTGTAGCAAGACCTCTGTATCAAGAAACGTTATTTCCAGATCCAGTTTTGAAAATAGGCGTCACTCTAGCTATTTTCCACTTTTGTGAAAAACTTGCCAATTATAATGACTGATTGAACAAAATGCTTAGACGAATTGCCAAATGTTTAGAATTTTTTAAAAATGAAGTTGGAATATCATGAGGGCCACATTCTTCTCCGAATAGGAATGCTCGCTTCTACTATAATCACTACTAGTGGTTGAATCCTTATAATTATATCACTGTCTTCTGCTCTATACACAGATTGGAAAAACTCAGCAAGCATGTTGGTTATGATGACCTGTGGATCACAAGACTTTTGATCATTAAATTAGTGGGTAACCATGGAGTTTCGCGTTTGGTTTTAAAAAAATTCCAAATGAGCCTGGGGTCGCCTTTTATTTTATCCTTCAGATTGCGAATTAGCCTCTGTATCTCAGTTCAAAATAAGATTCAAAATAATTTTTTTTGAAGTCTTCTTTATAAGCCTTGTCTTTTTTGTTTTTAATACTGATAAGTTGACCGTCATACCATGGAGGTTATTTGTTCGGTTTGCTCATAGACACGGGATTCCTTTAAATATAGATGTGTGTAAAATTTTTCCACGTTTAGATCTATGTCATTACTGTTAAACTCGGCATTCCAATTTATTTGCCAAAAATATTGTTGTAAGTTATTCGAATTGGCCTTTCTGAAGTGTTAATATGGTTTCCGGTTTTGGTAATTTTTGAACCTGTGTTTTTCACTTTCTTCTGTTTTTAATAAAACTGGTTCGTTAGTAAAAATAAGGTCCAAGGTTCGGTCTCGTCCATATTTTAACTCGCAGATTTGTCTCAAATTTGACTCAAATATGGTGTCGACGAATATCCGAACACTTGGTCGACAAATATCCGAACACATTATCCGAATTCACGTTTACAGGCATAATCTCGCTGATTTCTTCTATTTAAACGACTGTGTGTTTCTTGAAATAGCAACTATGGCATGCGGTATACTATCGAACAGCTCAAGTGGTTGTGAATTGATTCTAATACATATTACAAATTACATTTGATGAGGTTAATCCTGGTACTTCGTGGATCGTCATGACTTTATACTGGATTCTGGTATATTAAGAGCTCAGTAAGAGCCTTTGGTTAAACTATCGCGACTATAAGGATTATTAACCGATGAACTTGTATGATCATTAAATGTATCCTTGTCTGAAAAACTTTTTTAACTTTGGCTGTGTGCCAAACTTACGCTAAATCGTTTACTACGGTAAAAAACGGTTTCAGGACAGAATTTACGATCAGTTTGCCATAGAGTTTTCGAAAAATAATTAAAATTGACTTTTACCTTATTTTTGGCAAACAGCCTTTCTTGCTAATTGTATTATATTAACTGGTTTGCAGCGCAGTGTTTGATGTAAAAACTTAACTGCCTGTCCAAGTTTTACTTTTTAACAAAAGTGTCTATTGCTTTTCGACTTTTTCGAAATTTTCCAAAACCAGCTAAAGCTTTATCAAATGTGGAGTAAGGGTGAAGTTCTTCAACATGACAAAGAATTATAGAATTTTGCTGATTGCTAATAGAAGCTGTAAATCTCGATATTATCGACATATATTCTCTACATATTCGACGCTATTTGTTTAATTGTCTACATAAATTAATACAAAATACGACACAACACTGAGGTTCACATACCGAATCACATGCAAATATCATATAGATTTGTGGTCATTGAAACATAATTTCGAAATATTTTTATACGATTTACAGTTCGTGTGTAATAATTAAGTGGTGAGATAATTTTTTACATAAATTTGATATGGGACAAAAAATCTGCGGTTTCTAAACCTTAGTGTGAACAATGTAAATATGTTGGTATATTAAAAAATAAATTAGAAACAAAGATGTTTGGTTAACTGGATCAGTCTGTTCTAATTTAATTGAGATGTCTAATTACTTACAAAAATCACAGATTTAGTTTATCTAAGTTTGTGTATTAATCGGTATAGTGCAATTCAAATAATTTGCATATTTTTAGCATATTGGTTGTTAGGCTTAAATTACAAACTATATATAAATTAATTAAATAGTATGGAGTGTGTAATATTTCATTGAAGTGTCATAGATTATTATAAGAAAGAGTTAGTGAAATGAAATAATTTTATTTTATAAGACAATAAATAGTGGGCGAGAATGATAAAAATAAACTATATGTCCAGAGTGAATATTAAATTTACTCAAGAGGTTCCCTAACGCATGATAGAACTTACTGTCGTATGTATAATAATATTTATAGGGGTACGCAAACCTAAATTTAAGAATCAATGCATATTGTATATAGTGACTGTGTGCTATCACAATAAATTATATAATTGAATAAATCAAATCAAATAACAGAATCTTATCACACAAATTAGAGACGACAGTTTGATTGATTTATACAAGTATGATGAATCGCTTTAATTAAAAACAAAAAAAAAATGATTTTCCACAACTTTTCACAAATGCAATGTATTATCAAGTATTACACCTATTATGTTCAACATATTTGTATTACACAAGGTAGAACTACTTCAACCCTCTCATATAACATGTGTAGTGTATACATAAGGATATATCCATCACAAATTAATTAAATTCGATGTGATATGGTTGTAGAGTGGAAAATAGATTTTCTTATTATTTGTATAAGAGCGCGTATTTATAAAAGCGCTAAAAGGGCATTAAATATGGTACTGGTCCACACCGAAACAAAGCTATAAGATCATTAATTTACTTAATTAAATATACGCAAATCGATAAAAGCGTTTTATAGATAGACCGACACGTAAAACAAAAAGTGGCCTTTGAATGCAAATATTTTCGAAATATACGGTTAAGTAAATTCTTAAAGATTCGCATGTATGAAATCGCTAATAATTTTTTTTTAAATTAATGAATGCTAATGTAAAATGTAAATTTACCATCATTGCAGATTTTTTGCCAAAAAAGGAGAAATTTATTGTGTGGTTGAAAATGATTACGACCCCATTTGCGAACTTTGAACATCGTACCACAAAAATAATCACAAGAGAAAATGTTCGTCCGCATTTAAGAAATTGTGTCATTTTAAGATGAACGACTTCTTTGTCGTACCGTTTTAATACTTTCTAAAGTACGGTAGCTCACTAACCGTTTATATACGTTGAAATCCCTTGAACTTTTCGCCATCTTTTATTGTTTTTCTAACGATATAGATAGTAAACAAATCGCGGACTATAAACCCACTATTTACGGATGTACAAATTTATACGATCGTCATCGAATCATACCATAATTTTGCGTCATCGCAATGAAACGATATAACAACAAACGTTTTCGATAACATCATAAGCAAACGTCAACAATCGTGCATGTCTTCAATAAAACATATTACACCAATTAGTTATTCCCATTATTTATCTGTGCGTTTTGATGATCGCAGTTGGAGGTCAATGATATATTATTACGTTTAAGATTATTGTCTTAATACATTTATAATTTTCTTAATAGTGTTTAATGAAGGAAGACGCAAACAATAAAATATAACAGTTTTACAAAATTCTCTAATAAATCATGTTGACCTAGAAAATTATTTACCATAATAGCCATAATAAAGTAGTGTTTTTCTGAACTTTTGAGGGCTGTTTTCAACAAAATTAGTTTTCTGTTAAAATATTGTGGTTAAAATACTGTAATGAGTAATTTCAATACCTTAAAGTAATATTTTATCGGAACGTTTCAAATTTTTAACGCATAAATAAATAAACGCAGAATATGGTCTACTGTATACCTTGTTAAAGTTAGCCGAAAGTTGCCAGCCGAAAATAACAAAAATGATAATGCAGATTGTGTCTTTGGTTTGATAGCCGAAAAGAAAAATTCAACAATGTTGATCAATATATTTCAGCCGAAAGTTAGGTATTTAAGAAATATTATTTAAAACTTCATATAATTAACTTATTTAAATTGATATAAAAATAAAAGTTTTTTTTTTCAATTTTGAAGGAATTCTGATGAGGATGATTATTCTGAAATATTCAATGAATGACTCGGCGCTCTTGTTTAACCTAAATTCGCATTGATGCCACTATGGCCATTTGATAGACCCTAATGCCTGATAGCAACAGTCCAATTTTGAAAAAATTCTGATGAGGATACAGGGGTGTAATTTGACAAGATTTAAATAGTTCAATAAATGAAAAAATCATTGAATGGCCTGGCGCTCTTGCTTAACCTTAATTCGCATTGATGCTACTATGACTATTTGATAGGCCATAATGCCTGCTAACAACAGTTCAATTTTGAAGAAATTTTGATGGAGATACGGGGGTGTCATTTGAAAAAAATTCTATCGTTCAATTTCTGAAAAATTCATTAAATGGCCCAGTGCTCTTGCTTAACCTTAATTCGCATTGATGCCACTATGGCCATTTGATAGGCCCTAATGCCTGTTAACTAGATTCAGAATTTCTTCAAAATTGGACTGTTGTTGAAATCAATTTTTCAGAAATTGAACGATGGATTTTTTTTCAAATTACACCTCCGTCAATGCAAATTAAGGTTAAGCAAGGCATCAGTGCAAATTAAGGTTAAGCAAGAGCGCCGGGCCATTTAATGAATTTTTCAGAAATTGAACGATGGATTTTTTTTCAAATCACACCCCTGTATCACCATCAGAATTTCTTCAAAATTGGACTGTTGTTATCAGGCATTAGGGCCTATCCAATGGCTATAGTGGCATCAATGCGAATTAAGGTTAAGCAAGAGCGCCAGGCCATTCAATGATTTTTGCAGAAATTGAACTATGGAATTCAAATTACATCCCTGTATCCCTTAATTTCTTCAAAATTAGACTGTTGTTACCAGACATTAGGGCCTGAAAGTTCATCGAATGGCCAATGTATTTTTCAGAAATTAAACTATGGAAATTTTGTTAAATTGTCTACCGTATTCTCATCACAATTTCTTCAAAGATTGACTGAAAATTTTGTAAAATTGGACCCCCGTATCCCAATCAGAATTTCGTTAACCGGTTTCATTAACCGGTTAATTTCGTTTCGCATACGGGGGGGGCCTATCAAGTGGCCATAGTGGCATCAATGACAAGGTATGCAAACCTAGAACGAATTGAATTATAATTAATCGAATTACCCCCTTCAGAATTTCTACATAATTAGGCCAAAGTTGACCAACAATTATGATATATCAAATGCCCATAGTGGCATCCCCATCTCATTTTGTGTTTATTTGGAGCAAGGTTGATGTAAACATTTGTTTTTCTCAAGTTTAAATAGACTTAGGTTTTACAACAACCTTCGCATACTAAAACCTTCAAATTGGTTTCTGTTGTTGTGTTGTTGAAATAATTATTCAGCTGATAACTTTCGGCTGAAGAATGTTGGCCAACGGTGACGTATTTATATACTTTCGGCTGAGAAAGCGAAAACACTATCTGCATTATCGATTTTTTTGATCTTTCGGCTGGAAACTTTCGGCTAACTTTAATAGTATCTACTGTATTAGTGTGAAGTTTCTGATAAAATAACAAGAAATTTTACAACAGTCAAAAAGTGAAAATGAAACTATTACACTTTTCTAAAAATTGAAAAAGAATATATCAAAGTGTACGATGAGGATTAAAAATATTTCTGGGCCCAGATTTAACTACAGTTGTATATGAAAGGCTCCCATACTAATATACCGCCGCCCACAAGGATTGCCGAGTACATTGATTCTCAGTACAATACTTGTGAGCGGTGATATATGAGTATTAATGGGAGCCTTTCATATACAACAAACTTTAGTCAAATCTGGGCCAAGAATATTCCTAACCTTCATCGTATGGCAACTAGGTTACCGAATATAGGTCAGAAATGATTTAATCGAGTCAATCCCATCAATCAATGTACTCGCGAATCCTTGTGAATTATTTTGAATATCGTTCATCGTGTTTAGGTATTTAGTTATGCAGATCATATGCATGTTATTTGGTATGTCATATGTCAGAATGGATGTAGGAGGTGATTGAGTAAAGATCCAAGTTTTAAATTTATAAAAGTTTAATTAGCGCGCGTTATATTTTTAGTGAAATTTGTTTGATTTGATTGAGCTTAAATAGTTTAATAAGTTGGTAAGTGATTTAGTTTAATAAGTTGGTAAGTGATATTGCATATTCAATTGTGTGCTCACTACTAGAAATTTACAAAATATATATATTTTCGTTGCAGATAGAATTCGACTGGACCAATTTATATCAAATGGTTAGTTTAGCACCGAAATTTTAAAATTCTGTCTCTCGTATACTGTCAATTTTGGATGAGAATATAAAGCTTCAAGTGAATCAGAATTTATTCAGCTTAATTGAAAATAGTGACAACCTTATCAACAGTAAGTAATAAAATATAAAATTTTGATTTATCTTAACAACTATATCTACATATTAGGAGCATAATTTATGTTTAACTCAGTTTTTCTTTTAATATCAAATTTTAAATCAAAACAAAAGATATAAATTTTGCACCGTCCCAGATGGCCATGTTCCAGAACTTCTTCCAAAAATCATTTAATAATCCCATTTCCATCCACCATACCCAATACCATCATAATCAGTTAAGAATTGATCAAGTTCGGTCCCAGTGGGTCGGTCATATTCCAGAACTTCTTCGAAAAATCATTTAGGAATCCCATTTACATCCAGTATACTCAATCCCATCATAATTGGTTGAGAATTGAACAAGTTCCGCTCCAGGTGGCCATATTCCAGAACTTCTTCCAAAAATCATATTACCCAATACCATCAGAATCGGTTAAGAACTGAACGAGTTCCGCTCCAGATGGCCATATTCCAAAACTTCTTCCAAAAATCATTAAGAATCCCATGATCGAGTTCCGTCTCAGAGGCCCATATTTTACATAGTGTGAAATAAGAAACAAAACGTCAAAAAACAAGAAACGTAAATCCCTATTGCAGTGCCATCTACCGGGTCCAATTGTGAATCTAAACCATCCAGGAACCTACTCAAACACACACACACACACAATTTCATTAAAATCGGTCCAGTCGTTTAGGAGGAGTTCATTTGAAATTTCTTTGAGTGGATGGGCACAAAGTTTTTACTAACTAGTTGATAGCGCAAGAGGTTAAACCAATTTTCTTTACGGGATAGAGTGTAATTTTGAGATGTTTCATGTTGTTTTTCGGACCAAAAGGTTTTTATCGTTTAGTGGATACTCAAACCAATTTTAGAAAAAGCATTTTTCGAGTTGGTTTTCGGGCTATCTTCACATACATCTACATAATGAGAAACATTGAATCTGAAATTAAAAAAAAAAATGTATTCCAATAGCTAGAATTGCAGTGTCAAGGTAAACCGCTTGTAAACGGTACGAAAAGGATTCGTCCAAGGACACTCCCTTGCCGGGCTCTTGCTTGCGTTTCTTTTATGCTGGAGAACTACTCATCCTGTTTAATTCTAAAATATCTTCTTTTCAGATATGAATTTATAGAATTGCGCAATACTCAAATGACAGAGTTTTCTCTAATTAAAATATTAAACCATCTAGCCAGATTTGTTGAATGCTGCGCTATGCTCTGCTCAGAAATAAGAATTTTTATATTAGATCTTTTATTCTATGAACTTGATTGATTTTGGAATGTTTCTCGCTAATTCCAAACTAATGCGAGGAAACAGCTCCTGATTTTATAATTTCAGGTTTAATTCGTTTTAACAATGTTCTCTCAAACAGTTTTTATGTAATACGATGAAGGGATATGGATATTGGCCGATACGAGATTTTTTTATTTGGCTTTACGTATATCTACGTCTACGTAGTTTGCTGGATGTGTGTCTCCGTAGCTGACACATTTTAATAGGCTATCTTTTTGTTTCGTACATTGAGCCGTACGATGTTTTCCTACACATTTTAGGCATCTTGGCTTTTTATAACAATAGTTTTGCATGTGTTCGTAAGAGTTATAACATTTATTTTGACAAGTTCAAACGTGTTTTCTGAGGTAACTAATGTCTGAAATTACATAGTATTATTTGCAGTTTACAGTAATAATTTATGCGTTAAAAAATATTTTGTTGATAAACATGTATTATAGTTTGTGATTGAGTCGGCAATTGAACGTCGTAGAGGAGGGACGCGTTTTTTGTCTCTCCTATAAATAAATAAAAATAAATAATTTAAAGGTGTTTTAATTAACTAATTAATTAACTAATATAATATGTGTTCATAGATAAATAATATTAATAATATTTTGTGTATATTTTAATAAGTCAAGTGAAAAGTTGTACGTATATTATACTATTATATAATTTGTGTATGGTGGCTTGCAATGGTTTAGAATACGTACATAACAATTTTCGTTTTTATGTATTGATTGATACCGTTGCTTGAATACATCTGATACATTGTGGGGTAGATACTCGATCGGCTAGCAAGCAAGCAATTTGCTAGCCAAAATCGTGGCTACTCAATCAATTTTACCAAGGAAATTTAAATTTCAAATTATGTTATTCTAAAAAAAATTTGTTTTTTTTGCGACTGCACAGTAAATTTTGCTGCTTCAAAAAATGAACAGCAAATTTTTGTGTTGTTTACTGTGCAGTCGCAAGAAAAAAACAAAAATTTTATAAAAAATGTAATATGAAATTCAAATTTTCTTGGTAAAATTGATTGAGTAGCCAGGATTTCGGCTAGCAAATTGCTTGCTTGCTAGCCGATCGAGTATCCACCCCTGTATGTAATTCTTCAATATGTACGACTTTTTTGATTCCAAAGGATGCACAAGATAAGGGTTTTTTTTCATTGTTTTAACACATATTTTAATACATTAATACATATTTTTATAAATAAATTTTAAGTATATAATCATAATAAATTTTAACTGTATTTCTAACTCATAAAGGCGTAGAGTACTATAATATTCGCATCTAGTAGGTTATTTTAATATAGTTTGCGCGAGAAAGGGTTTTCATTTCTGTTGTTTTGTTTTGTCACACTTGCTAGCAATTTTTGTTTTTGTTGTGTTAGACCATTATTTTTAATTTTTTCTGATTTTGAAAATTTTGAATCCTGTTCCTATCTTTTGTTTTGTATACAAAATTACTCGTATATTTCGGGTGCAATTCAAAATCCATCCATGTTTGATGCATATCCAACAAAAGGTTTTTACAAATAATAATTCCTGCGGTGAAACTTTAGTTGTAGAATTTTGTTGGCTATGTTATACCATTGAATTGTTCGAAGGCAGATTGCCCAATGCGTCCTACATTTTCGGCCATTATTCGTATTCCAATTAATATTGTTCTATGGAACGCTCCACTTGAGGATTGCCTCGCTATTGCACCGTAGCACCGAGTATGCGTCTCTTTTCAATGCTATTCAGTACTTGTTGATAGTATTCGACGTGAATGCTGACCATCTGTCACATATAAAACGAGTTGGTGTCCAGCAATGGGGTCTCAATTTGTCGATTGCTTTAATAACATATACTGCATTGAGGTATCTTCGGCCTATACAGCTTTTACATACATATTACATACTTTGTAAAAGTATCAGTAATAACTAAAATGTAACTATTTTTAATAGTTACAATATCCTGAGACAAAGGACTGTTACATTTTCTTCTAAAAATCTACACTTTGTTAGTTTCAAAGTTAATTTGTATTGGCGAAGTTTTAATAAAAATCCCGTTGTTCATTTCTTGTGTGATGGAATTTGTCAAACACTGGTACACTGCGGGTGCATTATAGCCAACCCGAATAGCATTCGGTTAAACTCATATGCTGGCCGTCCGGTATCACAAACGCAATAAGATGCTTTGACTCTTCATTGACAATAATTTGGTAATAAACGAAGGCTAAATTAATAACGGTAAAATAGTATTCCAATCTTCGTTGGAAATCTTTGACAGAAAACAATCGTTTACCGTTTAAACAAGGTTGGACTTGAAAAGGAGGGCGCAGAATTTCGAATTATAACTAATGGTAACATTTCATTAGTGAATGTTGACACATTCTCACACAGGGGGCTAAGGAGCATCGGTCTAGAAGGTCAATACACCAGCCCAAATATCAATCTTACCTGCACGTGGTGCTCCCTGCTAATTAACTAACAAGGCTCTGGCGACCGAGAAACGGCGGGATAACCGAACACCGAGAACCTAGCAAATGATGTTCTCTCCACTGACCCACTGCAAATTTCACTGCAAATTTCAGCACACTTGCCCGTACTGCCGCTGAGTTTCACACAGATGAGGAGGAACTTGCAAGAGAAACTGATTGGATACACAAACAGAAGAAAAGACCAAGGAAAAAACGAAGAGCAGAATTCTCGTCAGAAGTTGAGGAGCTCTTGCAAGCAAAAGTTAATGAAACTGTCAAACAAGTGCCTGTACCCCAACATCACCAGCGACAAGAACAACGCAAGGTTGCAATGAAGACTAAAGCACCACTGCCAATTAATGTGATAGGCATTACTGAGTTTGCGAATATCCAAGCTCTAATGAAATCAGTGTCCACAAACGACTGTAGAGTAGTTGCACTAAACAATAATGTTTGAAAGATAAACACAAGAGATCCCGATGCAAACAGAGCTTTAGCCATAAAGCTCACTGAAGAAGGTAAAGAGTGGTATACATATGAAGACAAAAATATGCGAGAAATCAAGGTTATAGCCAGAGGTCAACATTCCACCTGCAAGAAGGAGGATATAATAGAAGATCTCAAAATGAAAGAACTGCAAATTGAAGACGCAGTAAATATCCTTAAACGAGAGAAAGTGGAAAATAGTCAAGGAACCAAGATCGTGAAAAGAGGGCTCCCGCTATTCATGCTGACATTCAACAAAAGCGAGAAAATTGAAAATATATTTAATATCAAAGCAATACTTAATATGAGGGTTAAAATAGATGGTTATAACCACACCCAAAGATATTGCAGGAGAGATGTTAGGTGCGTAAAATGTGCCGGCAGACACATCGCGAAAGATTGTTCTCTTTGTCGAACCGAACCTGCAAGGTGTATAAACTGTAAAGGACAACACCCAGCCAACTATAGAGGATGCGAAGTAGCGGTACAACTGCAAAGGTTAAGAAATAAAACACGCCAATCGACTCAAAACAGTAATGTTAGAAGAGAAAGGATTCCAACTACAACTAGAGCGCCGACACAATAAGCGACCATAGGGCCAGAGAGGTGATCCTACTCTCAGATAACGCAGCAGAATACTATAAAGAAAATCCACTAGAAATGATATTTCGAAGTATAGAAACGATAAATGCACGCCTAGAAAAACAAGAACGTGGTCTTGAAGCTATATATAAGCGGCTGGATAGACAAGAAGCTAAGAATGAGCTTACATCAATGCTATACTAATCAAATGAATAGATCACTTAGAATTGTTATTTGGAACGCGAATGGATTACAACAGTATGTTCCAGAGCTAGAAATTTTTCTAAACCTAGAAAAAATAGATATATGTCTTGTCTCGGAAACTCATTTAACAGAAACTTCATTTATTAAAATACGTGACTATCAATACTACCATGCTATTCATCTAGGAGGAAACGCTAGAGGCGAGTCTACTGTAATTGTTAAAACTAATATTAAACATTACGAAGTGCCCGGCATTGAGGAAAAAATTATGCAAGTTAAAACCATAAAAGTTGAATCAATCAATAATAAGGAACTCAGTATCTCCTTCACGCCATTAATTAAAAAAAGAAGACTACAGTTGACTTTTTAAATCATTAGGACCAAATTTTATCATAGATGATAAAATGCAAAGTATATGTGATTTTAATGCAAAGAATACGTATTGGGGATCTAGACTTACAACCTCTAATGGGAAAGAGTTATTTAATGCAGCTCGCGAGAACAACTATGAATTCCTCTCTTGCGACAAACCAACATATTGGCCTGCTGATATACATAAAATTCCAGATCTTCGTGACTTCTTTGTAACAAAAGGAGTTTTTGAGGACTACACATGCATTGAAAATAGTGAAGGATATCATCTGACCACTCACCTGTGATCATGACGCTGAGTACAATGATAATAAAAAAAGATAATTCACCTAAGTTAACAAACAATAAAACCAATTGGGATCTATTCAAGAAATTAGTAGAAGATCGAACAAATCTCGGCGAACCAATTAGAACGAAGGTGCAGCTGGAAGATGAACTAGAAATATTTAATAACAATATCCAACAAGCGGCTTGAGTAAGTTCATCGATTTCTCATACCAACGCTACAATGAAACATAACTATCCTCTTGAAGTCAGAGAGCTACTCAAAGAGAAACGGAAAGCTCGCAAAATTTGGCAGAACAAAACAAAACTATTCTAAATTTTTTGTGCAACAAATTAAAACAACTAATAAAGGAAATAAAGAACGAAAGCATAACTAAGCGACTACGAGGTCTTTCTGAACTAAAGGATGATGATTACTCGCTTTGGAAAGCAACGAAGGGACTAAAAAGATCCAAAATGAATGTGCCGCCTATCAAATGCGATGACGGATCATGGGCTAAAAGTGACAAACAGAAAGTCGCTCTATTTGCTGCTTATTTAGAAGAGACTTTTCAACCGTTGCCGAGACAAACAGCAAATGAAAATACAACAGTCGTAAGCAAAGCAGATGACCTTGACATAAGGCATGTGACTTTATTGGAGCATAAAACTGAAATCAATAGTAACTTAAGTATTAGAAAAGCTCCAGGTTATGATTTAATAACTGGGCAAATTGTGAAAGCCATTCCCGAGAAAGGTTTGCGTAAATTAAACCAAATAATTAATGCAGCTTTCAGGCTGAAATATGTTCCACGACAATGGAAGGTCGCCGAAGTAATAATGATTTCTAAACCAGGAAACGATAAAAAATCATATAGACCGATATCACTACTTCCAGTCGTATTACAAATATTTGAAAAACTGTTGCTGAAAAGACTCAAACCTATAATAGAAGAGAGATGCTTCATTCCACCACACCAATTTGGGTTTAGAGAAAATCACTCTACAGTTGAACAAGTTCACAGAATAACGGATGTCATTGAGGATGCACTCGAGAATAAGAAAATATGCTCCAGTATTTTCTTAGATGTAGCTCAAGCTTTCGACAAAAGCCTAAGCAATTTTATCAAATTCTTATACATCATACATAGCTGATCGACATTTTAGAGTCAAATTTGAAAATGAGTACTCTGAAATAAAAAAAATTGCAGCACGTATACCACAAGGTAGCGTACTTGGACCTATTCTGTTTATTCTTTATACGAGAGACTTACCGAATATTGAAGGTACTACAGTAGCAACATTTGCAGAAGATACAGCTATTCTAGCAGTTGGAAAAGATATTTCAGAAGCAACAAGCAAACTTCAAAGTGCAGTTAACACGGTGAGCAACTGGACTAAAAAATGGCGCATCTCATTAAATGAAGCCAAATCAGTACACGTCAACTTTACAAATCAAAATGTAAACTGTATTCCCGTGGTTCTCAACTCAAACCAAATTCCATATGCAAATACAGCTAAATACCTTGGCATGACCCTCGATGCTAAGCTAAGATGGAAAGAACACATCAAGAAGAAAAAAGAAGAGTTAAACATCAAATATAAAAAAAATGTACTGGCTCATGGGTAGACATTTTGAGCTCTCAATACACAACAAATTGCTTCTATACAGGCAAATGCTAAAACCAGTATGGACCTATGGTATCGAACTTTGGGGTTGCGCCACGAAGACCAATGTACAAATGATACAATGCTTCCAAAATAAAGTGCTACGAGGGATTGTGAATGCCCCATGGTGTATTAGAAATGACAACCTCCATAGATACTTGAAGATGGAATATGTCACCGATGAAATAAAGAACCAAGCAAGGAAACACGTACAGCGCTTATCTCTACACGAAAATGCAGATATCCGTCGTCTATTGGACACCACTAGCGGAGTGAGGAGACTCCAAAGGCAAAAACCGCTGGAGCTTGGCAGTTTGGTTTAGAATAAGAAAGTATTATAAAATGATAATCCGAGAACTTAATTTAAGAAAGATAAATTACTAGATGATCTCTGAATCAGTTGTAATATTGTATAAATAAATAAATAAATTTATTAAAAAAAAAAAACACAGGGAATCATACAAACGATAAGGTCGGTATTTCTGCCCGATCTGTTATTTGTATAATTTTGACATATTTACGGAAAAATAGGCTTGATTTAAAATCCCATTAACCGCTATAACTTTTCAAGCGATTGAGATTTTCGGTTAATTTGGATCCTTACTAACCCGAAAATACACTTAGTATTTAGTAGGGATTTTCCTAAAACATGGGAACATTTTATGGAAAAAAGCTTAGAACATTACAACATAAATTTATTGTCTTGCCAATAGTCTACTAAACACACTTAGGCCCTATAACTTCGAGAAGCATATGAAGTTAGCCCAGTTTTTCGTCGCAGAAAACAATACTATTTCATTTCATTCCCAGTTTTTTCTATTTAAACTTGTATAAGACGGAAAATAGTTTTTAATTTTTTTTCTCAACAATAAAATATCCAGCACAGATTTTTTCATTTAATTGTTGATTTTGTACTCTGCGTATGATTAAATAATTAAAAATGGTTTTTCTAAGATGATCTAAGATGAGTCGACAAATCATATTTCTAGGAGAATGGCTCGATTTTCACATATTGTGTCTCATGTTGTATTGTATACTACCATACGGCTAGCACTGCCCTCTTAGTCATTGTAAGCCTTTACTATTACCAACTTGACTACCAATATTGACTGATATTGTTCTCATCTTAGATCAAAACAAACAATTATTATCATTTTACTTAGAAAAACTATTATTAATCATTTATTCATACGCAGCGTACAAAACAACAATTAAATGAAAAAATCTATGATGGATATTTTGTTGTTGAGAAAAACAAAATATGTAATAAAAGTTTCCGTCTTATACAAGTAAAGAAAAAATTGACATGAAATACTATTGTTCGAGGATTTTTTTTATGTGATGGGAATTTTTGATTTATTTGGATCCTTATTAATTTGAAAGTACATTTAGCGGGGTTGTTAAGGGTTTCTTTATTTTAAAAGTCGTGTCGTTTAAAAATTTATTTACATCATAATATTATATATAGAATATAATTTACTCGATTATACGAAGTTTCACGCATATATTGAAATAAAATGGTGGATTCAAATTTTTGGGAAAGTTTAAGAAATTCCTCACTATTATCGCCAGCGAGATAAGCAAAGCTGAACGAAAGCAAGACGACATGGTCCACAATCACCTAAACGTCGAAACAAGTCAACTACTGAACCACTAACAAATAATAATAAGGCTCAGGAGGGTAACAGTAGATAGGTACAATGTAGGGGCAATCAATGGGGTTAAAATAAACAAAAACGAAAATATTTCAATTTAAAAGATTTCGTACCTTACTATTAAATCCAGAATAATAGTTGGAACTTTTACAAAGATCGAGCATTCAATTATTCATTGGGCAAGTGTATGGGAGTCTTGCGCAACAAAATTAATCAAAATTAGAATGGTTTACACTTTTAATAATTTATAAATGTGTGAAAGGGCAACGTTTCGTTAATTCGCAATTAGAATGTAAACAAAACTTATATTGATTACATTAACAGGTTATAAAATGCCATTGCTGTTCTTGTCACCGTTCACATACAATTAAGTTAATATTTATACATTTAGTTAGATAGTTACTGTTAAGTCATGTCATGTCATTCTTAACACAATTTGACAACAACTATAATAACAGGCGATGAAAGTGCAAAAATATAAATTTTAACATATACGACACTTGATGGGTATATTAACGTTTTTTGTAAAATCGTGCACACCACAACTAAAACAGTAAACAAGCATCGACATTATTGAGTTCCTTGCCCAATAATCGACGTATACGAGTACAAAACACAACCGTTTCGATTTTCTAACTCATATCAAATAAATAAATATAAACATTAAGAAGAAACGGCATCTGCTCACGGTGATTATCAAGCATCGAATATTAGTTGTTTGTTTCGCATAGATATACATAAAATGTCTTAGGATAACAAAAACATATTTGTATGTACAAATATATAATGTACTCGTCTTTATGTGAACAGATCAATATCCATTAAATTTATGATTGTTTGGCTTACTAGTAGGATGGGCGGCGGTAAAGTGTTTCGATAAAAAAAGAACTTTATATCAATCGGCAATTAAAATTATCATTAGTTTGGCTCATTAGACGAACAAAATCGACATAATATTACCTTCACACCTCGTTAGGTCTTTTCTATAATTAAATATTAAAAAATTTCGTAGTATTGTGTTGTCTAGTCGTTTAAAGGTTATTTTGATGGCAATTTAACTAATTGGTTAATTTAAATGTTTTGCTTTATTAATTAATTTAAAAAAAATTATGAGGCAGTTAAGTTTATATTGAAATGTTCATAATTAATACTTGTCGTAATGACACCGGACCAGTTCCAATTTTATATGGAATGTCTGATCCAAATTTGATTTTACATCACAAATTTTGATTTGAAATCTAGCAAGCGCTTCAGGAGATCAATCCTCAAAAAACACAGATATTATACCATTTTCAATGAAATAGTTATACGACTTAAAATCTTATGTTCAGTATAAAGTGGAAAAAGCTTGTCGTTACTTATTTAATTAAAAAATATCTTTTTGAAAGATCTTTCACAAAAATATAGTTATAAATAGAAACTATATTGGTGGTTTCATGATATTTATAAGCATATCACGAAAACATTGTTAAGATAAATTTTTGTTTTCATCCATTCAAAATTTTGATATTCACAATTTTTTGACAATTTTAATAAATCGTATAGAACGATTTGCGTATGAAGTTTTAACTTAGAATATTAATCATTCTACTGAATTAACAGCTAATGATATCATCAGTAGTTGTATCAGTTTCAATAGATGTTTAAATGCCATTTGTAAAGAAATTTTAATTGATTATCGCTATGACCGGGCATTAATTGAGACCACCCAAAAGCCGAGATTTTCGTTTTCCAAAATTAATATTCATTTTAACCAAAATAAATTAAAGAGTCTATATACAAAGCGAGCTCTAACTACTACTTTTTGCATCTCAAATTATGGGGTGTTTGTACAAATCAAATGAAAAATTTTTGCTTTTAATGGATTTAAACTAATTCAGAAATAGGTTTATACCGGGAGTCGAAAATGTCCTGAAATGGCCAAATACATATCTCAAATTCGATAACAACATCCTACCAAATTTATTTCTTAAATTAAATTTAATTCATAAATATCATTTTTCAACAAACTTTACGACTGTTTCGATTGCTATTCCATAGTTATTTTTATTGTGAAGCGATGAACGGGACGTCAGCGATCATGCAGACAAAAAAAAATCATTTATTATACAGAGTTTACAAAACGCGTGTGATCCATGTATAACTTGCCTTAGTTGCGTTTTCCCACGGACCACAAAAATTTCACGTAATGTAGCTAAAAAACTACATCGCTCATTTTGATGGAGTGCCATGAAGATTTAAAGTTTGACTACATTATTTATTTCCTTCTAAACGTAAATTGAAACCAGTTTTTTGAGTTTAAAGATTAATCATTTATTAGGAAAGTATTACGGTTCCATTGTTAAGATGAATTATCGATTTTTTTACCAATTTTAATAAGTCGGAATGGAACGATTTGCGTACACGAATTTGACTTAGAATATTAATCATTCGACTGAATTAATGCCTAATGAAATCATCGGTAATTGTATTAATTTCAAAAGATGCTTAATTGCCTTGAAAATAATTTTTGATTGATTAGAAGTATGGCTAAACATTAAACAAAATCTGCCGGAAGGCTAGGCTTAATGTACACTCGACATCCCTCCCAGCGCAGCCGAAATCTCACTTAGTGCATCACTTCTTCTTTCCATATCAACATTTCCTTTCTGTTGCGGCTTGGAATATCGACTACCATGTTGTTCCGTTCATTCACCGTTCGTAAGCTACCATTTATTTATATTTAATAGGTTCTGTGCCGTCAGTTGGTCGGTGTGATCATGGCACCTTGATCTTTTTCTTGACCTTATCGAGGACAGTGGAATATTGTGTGTTTTACTGAACATTGTGTGTTTTTTCGGTGTAAGGTGCTATATTAAATCTGAATTCTTGATTTATAAATGGAAAATGTGTAAGAATCACAACAATCAGTTTCGAATGGATGAGATTACTGATTTGAAAAAATCAGCCTTCTCATCAGGTCGCGACGACTGACGTTGTATTATTTACATTGGAATATTGTCTTTATAGATAGGTCAATAACATTTAGTTGTACTACTAGCGAATTACTGCGTAGCGTACGAAATCCGATTCTTTTTTACATTTATCATCTATATATTCTATTTTTGCAACTAACTTTTCGTGTTTACGAATTTTATTATATTTTACTTTTAGGTTTTTTCTTCCATTTGCGTCAATCTGTATGACAACGACTATTCGCGATCCAGCGTTAATTAAAAAAAAAAGTATGGGGTGGTTGGGAAGTTGATTGTGTATAAGTAAGTGTCGACTATCATAGTCGTTGTCATACAGATTGACGCAAATGAAAGAATTTCCTACGGTTGTGTGGTTAATTCGAGAATCACCCGCGACCCGTCAGAAGTAAAAATAAAAGCGTTCATAAAAAATACTGTGAATAATTTGATAAATTGATTGATTGATTAGAATGTACGGCCAAGACTAATCAGGGATCCCGAATATGTCGGTCCTACCGTACACCTCTTTTACATATAACAAGATGGAGGGATAAGAAAGGTTGTTAGATATGATAGACTTGACCCGGTTACCGACACCTAAGTAGTCAATAGTTAGTAAACAGACAGCACAAATATTTGTGTTTTATGGTATAAAAGTTCAGCAATCAGCATCCTGAAAAAATTTAATAATTAAATAAGTACCCGTATATAATGGTACGTGCTCAATTGTCCATAAACAAAATTAAACCTGGTTCCCTAAAAACATATTAAATCATGAAAAATTAATCCAATCCAGAAATCACATATAGGCATTAAAGAATAAAAGAGCGGAACCATCTTTCAGTCTTTATTTATTTCATATATTTGTAGAAAATAATTTGAATAATAATGGTTTAAATTAAAATAATGTAAAAGACAAAGTCACTGCCATCCCTGCCATAAATATTTTTTCCAGTTTTAATTTAATACAAAATGCATTAATTTGACAGCTAAACTAAATAAATCAATAGTTTACGGAATATACTGCACAAATACACATAAACTTCAAATTAGAAAAACATATTATTACATGCACGAAGTGAATATTAATATTCATTTAGTAAATTTTATTAAAATAACCACATGTAATCAGAATATATAATATACTTAAATTTCACTCAAGCAATAATAATATTATTTACACAAATAAAACTAGATTACAATTATTACAAGCAGGAAGTGAATCCATCCATTGTTACAGTCATATATGTTTTCTAGTTTTAATTTAAATACAAATACAAAATGCATTTATTTGATAGCTAAACTCAAATGGATCAATAGTTCACTGAATATACTGAACATTTACACATACACTGCAAATTAGAAAAACAGATTATTACATGCACGAAGTGAATAATATTCATTGGGTAAATTTTATTAGAATAACTACATGTAATCAGAATATGTTTATATTTAAATTTCATTCAAGCAATAATAATAATATTTACACAATAAAAATTAAATTACAATTATTACAAGCAGGAAGTGAACCCATCCATTGTTACAGTCATATATGTTTTCTAGTTTTAATTTAAATACAAAATGCATTTATTTGATAGCTAAACTCAAATGGATCAATAGTTCACGGCATATACTGAACATTTACTCATACACTACAAATTAGGAAAACAGATTATTACATGCACGAAGTGAATATTAATCTTGATTTAGTCAATTTTATTAAAATAACCACATGTAATCAGAATATATAAAATACTTAAATTTCACTGAAGCAATAATTATAATATCTACACAAATAAAACTAGATTACAATTATTACAAGCAGGAAGTGAACCTATCCAATGTTACAGTTATACATGTTTTCTAGTTTTAACTTAAATATAAAATGCATTTATTTGATAAACTCAAATGGATCAATAGTTCACGGAATATACTGCACTTTACGCATACACTGCAAATTAGAAAAAAAGATTATTACATGCACGAAGTGAATATTAATATTCATTTAACAAATTTTATTAAAATAACCACATGTAATCAGAATATATTTATATTTAAATTTCACTCAAGCAATAATAATAATATTTACACAAATAAAATTAGATAACAATTATTACATGCAGGAAGTAAATCTATCCCTTGTGACAGTCATATATGTTTTCTAGTTTTAATTTAAATACAAATACAAAATACATTTATTTGATAGCTAAACTCAAATGGATCAATAGTTCAAGGAATATACTGACACTGTGATTAATTTGATAAATTGTGACAAATTTAATATGGCGTCGAAAATTTACAAAATCTAACCAGAAGCAAATTTCTCGAATAATATACTTCGTGTAGTGTAGTGATACAAGAACGATAGAAAGTGACATGAATCGTAACATTTTCCTCTTTTTCTTTGGACTTCTTTGGAAACAAATTTCATGTTTGTTGGTATTATTTTCACTACGTTTGTTGACAGCAAGATAGATTAAAAGGTTTTAGTTGAGGGTGAAGAGGGTAAGTTCAATCTGAGATTATAATAGATCCGTATCTCGTGTCCTTTAATTAATTGGCTTTTTTCTTTTTATTATTCCATGTTCCAGCAATTATTCATCTTTGGGAAACCCTACTCCTGACCATTTTCAAAGATCTGAATAATTTAAAATTTTGTTTCGAAAACGATTGCTATTTATTTGGAATTGAGCTTTATTTTATATCCAACTCATAGCACTACAAATTCGTCACAATAGATCCGTAGCTGTTTTTGATGCCTTCGACATTTTTTTTTGATTGACATGTGCCTGGAGCTCAGTTATACGCCGAGAGTCCAACAAAACTCTAAGATGTTTTATTTTTATTTTTTTTTATTTTTAAGAAAGTATCAATTGTCCAGTGGATTTAATGTCCCTTGAAGGTCAATAATCGGTGACATTATCATCACCGATCGTAATCGATGACGAAAATTCGCTTTGCATCCTGCCTTTGCTGGGATTTGAACCCAGCACTTCCCGGTCTAATTGCCTAAGCTTTAACCACTGCACCACTTCTCCGGTAATGTTCGATTTGGTTCACATGTTTCACTCATATTCCTTTAACGGAGAACTCTAAATTCGTGAGAACTTCCCTTCCCGCCATTATTACCGCTTCAGTCTTCTCCGGGGCCAGCTCCAGTTTATGTTTGCGGAGCCATGTGGGGTTGTACTCATCCTCTGTATTGACATGCTCTACCTATTCCTGTAAGAAATGCGCACTCGGACAGAGTCCCGCAGCCCAGTACAGAATAGGCATTTATTCTACCTACGACAAACTAATGTTTGAACCGCAAGGGTAAAATCTCGTTTGACTCACTACTCCGGTATCCAGTTTAAATGTGCATTGCCGCTGTGCTAATAGGCTTTTAACGACCTCTTGGACCGTTTTTTCCAGAAGCTCACGCCCCTCAAAGCTGGTGTACTTTAGTTTTCCAAATTCATGCAAATTAAATGAGACAATAATTTTCCCTCCTCATCTTTTCCAATATCTTACTGTCACTTTTCTTTGCATTTCTTGACTGGTCTTCGCTGCTCACAATCGTACACATAAAAAACGGTTGTTAGCATCGTAATAATGAGTGATTCATTTTGAGGTACTTTTTCAAAAATAAAAAAATTAAATTTTATCTTGTAACCTTTATTATAATAAAATGAACCATTCTTTTTATCTATTTTTTAAAGATTGTTTCTTTTAAATGTTGCTCGCAACTGCGGCTAACATGGTCCATTCTGAAGTTCCAATTTTCGATGCTTGTAAAACTTACCGTGGTTTCCTCATCCCATGTTTTATTAGTGCCTTTACTTGCATGATATCCTCCAAATTGAGTTTGCGCAGCTTTACTGAATCTGTTCTTAAGTTTGTTCTGCGGCTGCCTCATATTCTAAAGCAATTACCGTTACTTGATTCTTGGTTTTAACTCTAGTATTGATTCTCAAATAAAGTTTTATATTTGCAGGTGCATTACCGTAAGCTTGATGCGTAAATTTCGTTAGCTCTCTTATTAGGACTTGCAGGCTATCCCTACATATTTGTCGCTTGTTTTGGAGTTTTATCTTGCACAATTCTTTGACGTCTGACTGCCCATATCTTAGTTCTAATTCATTTTTAACTTGATATCTCCTTTCTATTAAGGTTACAGAGTGCAAGACATATGTAGCTTGCTCTCTTACAGCCATAATGAGTGCGTTGTGCTGTACCTCAGAATTCTCAAATTAGAGCTCGCTATCAAATGTTGGATGCTTTACAATTCCTCTTGAGCTCAACGCA
This sequence comes from Nephrotoma flavescens, assembly GCA_932526605.1. Lineage (NCBI taxonomy): Eukaryota > Metazoa > Arthropoda > Insecta > Diptera > Tipulidae > Nephrotoma > Nephrotoma flavescens. The sequence continues at coordinate 35,450,609 of OW052222.1, read as the reverse complement.
AATTTGGTCTGTTTAAAATATTTTATTTAATTGACCCATCTCCAATAGTTTGCTACGTATATGTGTTTCACATCGTGCTCTACTTGTTTAATTTTACTTTAACACTACTGCCCGATTTATCATTCAAATTCCATGAACTGCGGCTTTCCACTTTTACCTCGAGGGACTTTATGTCTCATCTTAGCTGTTTAACTTTAAGATCTTTGGCGTGCTGAATTTGGCTGAGATTCTAGTGTAATTCGGTAAACCACCCATCATGTTAGGCTAGTGGATCAGTCAACTAAGAACTAAGCCGCTCGCCTTACGGGTATATTTTTGCAACTTGCTGGTTTTATTTTGCGCCTTGGTCTGTGCAGAGTTGATCGAATTTATTGTTCATTCTATGCAGTTGAAGAAGGAGTTCTTGCATAACATCTAACATGGCCAAGGTATATAATATTTCTACGGTTAAAAAAATCCCATTTGAGACAATGAATTTTATGAATTTCGAGCGCTCCTTGCGAATTTTTATTAGATTAAAAAAAAAACACAAAGTTTTATTTACACCAACACCTGAAACTTCTTCAACAATTTACTATTTCACTACTTATCACTAACTTTTACTTTTCGCTCTGTTCACATTTTGCTTCTCTGTTCACATTTTGCGTCTACGCTGTCTAGTCCCCTGTCTTAATGATTAACGCCGCTTAAAATTGCTTTCGTTATTTCGCCTCCACATGGAATGTCTTTTTAAAATCCAAATTCCATACAGTATGGATGGACTACTTGATCCGGACGTCTTGACATCGACGGATAATTAAGTGTTTTATTTGCAAAATTCAGCACGAATCCGTATCGAAGGCGCGAAATTCGTAACTGTATTTTCGGCAATTAGAATAACGATTAGGATTCTCAAGGTCACACGACCGTCAATAACCAGAATTGGGAGATTCCATCACTGGTTATACAAGAGGAAACGCCACATTTATTGTAGGACATGTTCAATGGACCATCAAGAATTGTCAATGGAAGTGTAATCCTCCAAACGTTCGACTCAATTCTAGCACTTTATTTCATGGAAGACGTTGCATCCAATTTTAGGTCGGAAATAAAGTTGGCTAAACCTTATTTTGATAAATCGGATTCTGATCGAATTCTGGATATTTCTTCATCTTACTGGAGCCTGAACTAATCAAAATCAAACACAGCGAAATAAATTCTCCAAAAATGGAGGGGGAATGGAAATTAGCATCTGTCTCTATTTCTAAACCTATATTTCTTAAGTATCAAGTTCTGAAACAAATGGAGGAAATTCAACCAACCGAAGCCAATCATATCGGACATTACTAACCTCATCACAGCGTGTTACAGTACTCGAGCGCAAAACCAAAATTGAGGGTCGTTTTTGACGGTTGAGCAAAGACAACGTCTGCAGTATCATTGAACGACTGCTTCGCTGATAATATCGATGGGCACAAATTTGCAATTACCGCTGACTTCGAGACGACGTATCGACAAGTTAAAACATCTAACGAAGACCCGTACTTCCTCAATATCGTTACCTATGGGTTAGTATCATGTTCATTACTGGCGACAAGAGTGCTAAAAAAATTGCCGCTGATAATGAATGTTCCGCTTCTCGCGCTACTAACGCCATACGACACGATACATAAGTTGACGATTTCATGACCGGAGCCGAAAATTAATTCGATGGGATGAAATTAAAGGAGGATATCGGCGGCTGTTATATCGAATTTCGTAAATTCTCCGATGCGTGACAAAATGCGTAGGGGGCGGTATGTCAAAGGGTAACGAGAACTGATGGTTCATATTTATCTAATCACCGTCAAAGCAAAAGTAACTTCTATCCGTTAAGTCAGTCTTCCTAGACGGAAATGTTGTGGTTATTCTGTCAAACCTAATCAATCTAGTGTGCGACCAGACCTAGTTAAACGTAAGACCAGTCTACGCATGGGCCGACTCCCTTATTGTACTAAAATTCGTTGATTACCGTCTTCTTTGACACGATCTCGTTTCGTTTCATTAATCATTTGAAAACTGACCTACACAGCAAGCACATTACAGTTTCACAGAAGAGGATAATACTACGAATGAGTCCAATCATAATTAAAATTCTTTTGTAAATAAAATATACATTTGGATACAGATTTTATTTAGAATACGTGGGAAAGACTCACAAAGCCACTTCGCTCTCTTAGTGTCATATTCATCATCTCGTATAAGGGCTGCCCCTTCAATCCTAATTTATGGTAAAATAATCAAACCTAGTAATTTGCTCTGAAAAGCAATCATCTTTATGATAACAGTTCATTCTTGTACGTCTACTCGTTAACTAATTTTACCAAGGGGCAAATTTGACAGAACGCCCAAAAATAATTTTAATGGCCTGACAATTAAATACAATCGATTGATAAATAGTTTCTTCCATATGTTTTTCTTCTTCCATAAAATTAATGAAGACGATATTTATGGGTTTTTTGAACAGTTTTCATTTACGTCACAATTCACAAAGAAAGATGTTTTTGATCAACATCCTTTGTTTATTTTTTTTTTTAATTTGTTATTTTATTTTGCATTTATCAAAGTCTCTGGGTTTGCGTCAAATATAATCATTTTAGAAGTAACAAAAGGGTCTAAAATTAATTTAAATTCTCTTACCTTTTCTTAAGTGTTTATTTTTTATCTTTGGTTAAAATTTAATTGGTCGGTATTTTTCGATGAATCCACCTACCTCAACGTACCAGAGTTCGATCAACAATTTTAATTTTTATTACAACGTAGTTAGTTATTAATTTTCAATTAAGATTTTAATTTTTTTTTGCATGATCTGCATTTTTTCATATATCTTCATGATCAATGGTTTTAACAGAATAATATTTCTCTTAGACATGGTTATTGATTATGTATTTATTGTTCACCATAAACAACTTGGTCACCGAATTAACGGTGCCCAAATATGTTTTTCTTTTCTCTTATTCATCTAAATTTTTTATGCCAAAATGGTCAACCGCATCAAAGAAATTGAAAACCACAAACAGGTATATGTAGCAAGCACAGGCCTGTTTCCGCATTAGTTATGGTTCGTTCAGATATTGCATGCGTTTACTTTTATGCGTTGATTCCACAGTGAAATAATTTTTTTCAGTAAAAAATACTGGGAAACCAACGGAGAAGAGTATACTTAAATTACGTTAGAGTGACAAAGACAGTGACTTTTGTATGTTTTTAGTTATAGCAAAATTTATAGTCAAAAAAGTAAAAGGCATCGGGGGCAACATAACCTAAAAATTTGAAAATAAACGATTATAACGAAACAATAAATTTTCAAAGTTTTATTCTACCCTATTATACAATGAACTTGTTGTACGTAGCGGCACATAAAAACCATACTGCTAATTTTGCTCTTGACATTTGACTATAAAATTTTTTCAACTATAAAATTGTCGTAGTTTGTGAAAAATATTTCTCATTGAATCGAAAAATAGTATTTTCGAAGGTGTGTGTGCGAAAATATTGAGTTCATACTTTTTATGGCAACATTTTCCCAAAATATGTGTGAACTCCACAGTGAATTAATTCTTTTCAGCAAAATTAACAGGAGATAAAAATAAAAACCCTTTACTTGTTAGAGAGAAACAAAAAAATGTTCCCATAAAAATATGAAACTCAATACTTTTTATGACAACATTTGTTTGTCTTTATCACTCTAACGTAACTTTAATATGTATACTCTTCTCTTTCCGGTTTCTCAGTATTTTTTACTGAAAAAAATTGTTTCACTGTTCAATCCACGCATTACACTATTATGAGCGGATTCCACAGTGAAACAATTTTTTCAGTAAAAAATACTGGGAAACCGAAAAGAGGAGAGTGTACATATTAAAATTACGTTAAAATGATAAAGACAACCAAATGTTGCCATAAAAAGTATTGAGTTTCACACTTTTTATGGCAAAATTTTTTCCACTTACTGCCAGTAAATTTTACTGAAAAAATGTTTTGTTACTCTCTAACAAGTAAAGGATTTATATTTTCATCTCGTGTTAATTTTACTGAAAAAAAATGTTTCACTGTGGAATTCAAGCATAATTAGTGTGTCCCGATGCACAAACCCAACATTCCTCAATCATGATTTTGATGAAGTATAAAATCATGATGAACGATAAAATTTCACCACAGGTTGTCGAATTCTTGCTGCTCGGCGTGGTTACTTTTGAATAGCTTCACAGTCCTTAGGTGTCTGTGGAAGAATTGATCGTGGAGGACTGACTGTAGCAACCTCACAATGATAATTAATGACAATTAAAAATTACAGCGACAATGAACGGTTTAGAATCAGGTATTCGAGTTCGTGTTTGGTTTTGACGACATCGCATCAAACCATTCTATGTAACTACACTATATATAACTTGCCAAACACCTGGTTGAGCACTCCTTCAGTCCTTTTTTGTGTCAGATGAACAGTTTCGCACGAAAACAATCCGGCCTAAAATGAACTTTATCCACATAATTTTCATGGAAGTTGAGTACGGGTATATGGATTCGGCGAAAATCGGTAACAGCTAAGAATCGGCTTGTTTGTCGACGGATGAAATACGGAGTTTTTAAGTGATCGATATCCTTGCACCGACAGAACTCTTGAAGGTATGTATATTGATTTAAACGGTTTCTACTCACAATGCTTTCTAGCAACCCCTCCAATGCAAAAAGTTCTTGTAGCATGCAGACTGTAGATTTGGTTGTATATTGCATCTCCATTAAGTATTACCTACAAACGGTTCAGCATAAAGTCCACTTGTAAACGTTCCCACAGCTTCCTTGCGATTGTTCAATTTTCGAACACTTTTCCCGAATTGGGAGCAATTTCCTGTTATGCTCGACATTTCTTCACTGTATTTTCGATTTCACGGTCGATTTCGGCCACCAGCAATGTCTATGGTCTATCTGATTCATTCAAACAATGCTCCAATGTCCAGTATGCAAACTCAGTCTGGAAAAGAAAATCAATCTTCTTAAGATGTCAATCTAAAACAGAGCCCAAGCTGTTTCTGCAGCAATTTGTTTACTGTCGATAGAAAACTCTCCCAAAATTTCGTGACATTCCTCATTCACTTGGCACTCACGCTCGGCAAGTTGTTGCCGTTTGCCTTATACTTGATTGTATTCCATGAGAAATACATCTTAGAGCTGGAGACGGTTGGCTGTCTTCAATGCCACTGGCCTTTGTCGGGGTGAAACTGTGATACGCTAGACTTATGATCCGTCACACTCAGATGCTTTCGAATACTTTAATTGGCAAAAATAATTTTCTTCCTCTTTTAGCCAAACAAACGGAACATTTTTCTAAAGAGGAACTTCAAGATTTTATTAAACACTTGTTTTTTATTTCGCATCATCAGGAGTATCTCCTTATCCTCCTATCCCTAATTACCCTTACTAATATAGCCTACAATTCTTTCAAGTTTGTTGGTTGGAAATCTCTTCAATTGCTCGAGCCTTTTCGAATGATGTTCGGATTCTAGATTCATCCAAAACATGTCCTAAATAATCCATTTCAGGTTTGCAGGAGCAAGTCGTTTAAAAATCTCGTCCGGATTTTAGAGATGTTCTTCCTCGTTTGCCCTATATTACAATTATGTCGTCCAAGTAACTTGTAACAAACTCAGTATTCGCTGTCATCAGGATCAACGAATCGCCAAAATATTGCTAGAGGAATAGATGAAATGGCGTCGAAACTACCCTCAGATATTTTGATTCACTGTCAACTTCAGCATATTTGCAGCTTTGCTGATGTCAATCTTCAAAAATTGTCTCCGTCCCTGCAGGTCCTGAAATAATTCCTCAAAATAACTCATTAAATTTCCGTTGTGGTGTTTTTTGTCACCGCACAACAATCTGCCAATTTCTATTTTAAATTTGTCCATCTGTTTAAACGGTGACGGACATGCCTTCTAGCATATCGGTTTAGCTTCAGGTTTCAAGATTGAGTGGTGTTTTGCAGTAATTCAAACCAGGTTCGAGAATGCTAGAGTGTTTTTTACACAGTTCATTGACTTTCTCATTGACTGTTGGCTGGTTTTTGCACGATGAGCATCATTACCAATCATGGTAATTGTTGATTCAGTGTCAACAAAAATTTCTAGAGGCATTGCGTTAATTGCTATTGTTAAAAATTTAATGCCACAACGCAACATCCAATTTGACTGCTGAGCAAATTCTTGTTTTGGTTTGGATCCCATAAACTTGCAACTTCATACAACCAAAGGGAAGACTTTTTGGTGGCTCGAAAAAGAAATTCCAAATTTTGAGCAATTTATCACGGGAATTTTCAAAAATTTCGAGAATATTCACCGAATCGACATTGTTATTGGATTGACTTCGACCACCACCCTTTTGAGATCGATAGAACTAATCACTATTTATCGATAAAATTTGATCGATTTTAAAACATTTCCGACATTGGGCATTTAAACAAACTTCAATTGCGACAGAAAATACTCATCGCAAATTAGGTACTTTTGAGCATATGGGCAATTAAAATGACGTTATCCAAACTGGGGTTACATTTTTGTAAGATCGCTGTTTGCATTAGCTCGTGAAGGGTATTTCACATTACATTTTGCAGCCATTTCCTTTAAATTAGCGATCCAAATAAGTATCACACTTATAACTTGAACCTGGATGACAACACATGAACAGATTTTGTGAAATATTCTAGCAATATTTTATCGATTTCATTTTGACACGTATCGAATCCGACCCAGGCTAAAAAATATGATATTCTAACATTAACACGATGTTATTCATGATAAAATACTTTTTTATTTGAGCCACGTAGTCTTTGTGTGGAGGTCGTACGCACGAAAAGGCACAGGCGCTGGTATATTCTGTGTTCTTTGATTGATCAACATATTTTTCATTTGGTTGAATTAAACCTGCCTGACCGGCAATCAGCTGTGAAACAAAATCTTTAATATATTCACCCATTTTGACAGGAAACTAAAACCAACTGTTTCAGACGGCATATCTTACAATTCTTCATTTTTTTTATGTGCCATTTTCGTCGCCAATAACTGTTTCGTCCAGATATTGCCTGCGTTTACTAGGAATCTGCTCATATCGCCAACTACAACACCGCCGACAAAAATATTGGCCGACAGCCACATTGCCGATACCCACATCGCCGACATTGACGTCGCCGATAACCACATCGCCGACAACCAGATCGTCGACAGTTCTAAATCATATCGCAGGTAACAATATCGCCGACTGGCCTGATAACCGACAACCACATCGCCAACGGGAATTTTGGCCACATTGTAAAAATAGAACTATGAAATATCTCACGAATCATGATGGGAGGCCGTATACGAATTTTGTTCGAAAACCGCGACAGTAGAGTTGAGAGTTTTCTGTTGTTTCATCAGCACACTAGATGTCAAAATATAATTTAATTATTATTTACAACAATCTACATTAATATTAATTTTGTACATCTAGTAGGTTAGTGGAACAGTATCAAGACTCCCAACTCTCAACTCTCAGTTTTCGAACATAATCTGCGCTCTTTTGGGGCAGGATGCAAAAGGAAAATTTCACCACAGATTACGACCTGTGATGAAATGTAACACATCTATGACCCCCTGTCAGAGTGCAAAATTCATGGGCCGATCAATATTCCATGTCACTTCAGACTGGCATGGAGCTTGCAATGTGCAGATGGTCTTAAAATCGGTCCTATAGACGTACGTCCTCGGACTGGCTGACTGGCGTAAAAGTAGGGACGGAGTAAGCGGGATTCAGACCCGGTACCTCCCGATCCAAACCACTGTTCCATTTGGTCGGTATTACAAATCTTTATGAAGAATATTCAATGTGCTGCAATAAAAAAATCCAACTTCTTGAGAACTTCTTTCATACTACATGTATGAAAACTTCGTCCCTGTTTTTTTTTGTTTTGCATTTAAAAAGTAAACTATATGTTTATTATATGTTTGATGGTAATGCCGAGGGCTATGACCGTTGGGCTTTTCACAGGAAAATCGTTAATTAGTATTTATGCCAGTAGAAAGGGAAATTACTTCAAAATGAGAACATCATAAATTTTTTGGTAGGTTTCAGCTAAATGTTGAAGTGAAATGGTGCAGTTCTTTACATGTACTTAAACCGCGACCAAATTTTTATATTTTGTTAAGAAGCTGGAGATTTTTCAAGAAAATACTCCAGTTCCGATTGGAAAAAAATAGTGACCAAGAGAAGGAAGATTCTTCTTCATCGTGTACTACACCAAAGAAAACTCAAAAAATAAAATCGATGAAATCAAGAAAGGAAACTTTGCTAGATGTAAAACAAAAATATTATGAGGAAAAAATAAAAGAAATGAAAAAGAAGACTGTGGTCCTGAAAATATATTTGAACACAAAGGAATTTATTTGTTCCTAAGAAGACTGTTATTTGATTATTTTTATTAATTTAATCAGCCTTAATGGTTCAAATATTCAAACATTTCATGTCAGATCCCACCTCAGATCCTCTCGTCGTGTGTATTGCGTGTTATGATCCTGGTGCATAGACCCTGGTTCGTCACAGTGGATCACAGTGATTTTTTTTCTACATTTACGATCCCTTGCAAAACACGCTGCAAAGTTTTTGTCTGTTATAATATATGACCTTATTACTTTTGAGGGGATTAGAGATAAACGCCGAGATTTACATTTCTAAAGGTGTTCTCCACGTTATATGTCTGTGGCTTTCTCTAACCATCCACTTTATGACATAGATAAAGAATTCGTTGAACAGAACCACTATGTTGAACCTGTCGGGAACTTGTCTAGTCGTCTTATTGGAAAAAATACACAATAACTTATTGCAAATCAAATCGAATATATCCACTTCGATTCAAATCGCTGCAATTTAATAACTGTGGCAAATTTGGTTCCGATCTTTTACTCTGTAGAAGAAGGCTTGCGTTCTTTCCAAACAGTTAATTCAATTAAACCTTTTAACTCTTAGATACGTAGTGAGGTCGGATTTGCGTCATTGCTCACATTATAAACAACATATCAACCGGGTTCATTGACCTTACGTTTTTATACCAAACAGATTTTATCTTTCCAACAAATTGTAATGATAAATTGGTCAATTAATCAATTTCGTCTTGATATGCCATTAACAACTATTGTCATTAGAAGCGCAAAATACTTTATTTTAAAGATATACAAATATTCTGTTGTGTTACGGTCAAGTTCATCTGATGGCAGATAGTAAATATCGCGATCGATTCAAGGTCTCATCTTTTATTTGCGCAAAAAATTTATTACAAAAACAAAAATTCAAATATGTGTTATTCGTCTTAACACTGCGTGAGTTAAGGTTAGGTCAGTTTTATCGATGTTATATATGATGCGATATTAAATCTAAAAATAATAAAAGTTTATTTTGAGCTTTGTTACATGATTTGCCAATAATGTCTAGAGGAAGTTCGTTATAATATGCAAAAAAAAAGATTCTTCGATTTTGCCGTTTGACTAGCAAAAGTTAGAATTCTCAGAATTGTTTTTTCGGCAAATCATAAAAATAGTTTATCAACAAAGCACTTAGAAAATTTTGTTTACAAATCAATCAAATGTTTTGGGTAAATCCAATTGGTGTGTGAGAATTAAAAATATTCGGGGAAGTTTTAAAAACAATCGCAATACGTCAAATTTAGAATCATATTGATCAGAATTGAAAGGTGGAATCCTGATCATAATGAATTTATTCAATAGAAAGGTGATTGCTGGGTGGACAATGATTGGCAAAATGTTCTTTGTATATAATAATGATTACCATACCATGACGGTCAGAGGATATGGTAATCTTGGAAGATGATTTTTTTTAATCTTAGTTTTATTTTCAGCAATTTACTTTTTTAAATATATTACAGTGGTAAGTTAAACTTAAGCTACAAAAAACTTACAATCATTTGATTATATATCATAAACAATTATTTCATGACTTGTATTAAAATTAAAGTATAAACTATTACGCTACATAATTCATATTACTAAGGCTGTGATTATTTAAATAATTGGATATAAAATTTGCAGTGATAAAAATATCCGCGTATTGCTTGAAGTAAAAAAACTATTAAATATGACTAGAAAGGGTGAGGGTGTAAGGGATTTGTGTTAATAGACATTATTAGTTGATGCGTTGGCTTAGCCACCAACATTTCAATTTATCTTCTCGGTATTTTAAAACAGATTTATCTAATAAGCTCGTACTGAATCTTGTCCCATTTTTAACGTTCAACTTTGAACCGTTTATTGATTTATTATTCTTTCTTCAAGCCTGGAACCACTATCCATTTAGACCGGACATTTCTGAGATCGGAACTGGAAAATCCCAAATTTACAGAACTTCATAAAAATTCAACATACGCAAGTGGTAGAACGATTCAATAAATTATGTATGTAATGTATGCAAATAAAATAATTTTGCTTATCAATCAATAGATTACACGTGAGGTGACAGGTGTATTATGTGCATACATCATATTTAATAAGCAGAAGACGAAATATAGAAATACTTAGAATAAGCAAAATCACTAAAGTTGGAAATATTATGTTATTTACGTTGTTGAGTATCAACATTTTCAGGGGCCGTGCTTTTTAAGTTATAGGCTTCGTTCAGTGGAGGTCTCCTTTTGGTGGTGGTGTGATACTGGGAACTGCTCTCCATGTATCTGTTGTAATCGCTTGTGCAGCTCAGTTATGTCAACCGCTAGAGTTGAGTTTTCTATTTTAATTGAGTAGCTTGTACGCCTATCCATTAACTTCATCGATAGGTTGATTTTCGGTAGATATGGCGGGTCAATTACGGTTTCCTTGTAGATTTTATAAGTTTTTAGAAGGATTGACCCTTCCTTTAAAGTGCATCCGACGTTAAGAGAAATTTTGTGGTAGTGATACTGCTACGAAATCTCCATCACAGGCTATAGTAGCCTGCCGCTATTGACCGATTGAGAAAATCCTTTTTAAAATGTGGCAGTTGAATGGTTATTGTGATGCCAATAAGTCTAATTCACATATAGAATTGTTGTTGTATGCGGAATGAATGGGATGTAGCAATATACAAATAGTTATATTCGCTGTTGCTATGCTTGCAATGGCTAAACTCGTCCTTTGTCATCATGTAATATTCATCACGATGTATGGAGGTAACCAAATAGTCCACTCATGCTTGAATGAAGACTCTTTCGATTGTAGGAAGAGGCATAGGTTTAAATACTTGATATTTCGATTAAGTTGATTTGATGGTAGGATTGAACTGATCACTGCTTTGTTGTTTGAATTTAAAAAGACATCAATTAGTTTTTGAGTGTCTTTGAAGTTGAGCATTAGAAGAAGTGTAAAAGTGGCAATTTTTGACTGTTGTTTCGCAACCCGGTCATCTAGAACTCCAAATAGGTCACTTGCAAAATTGCCCACGATATTTAGGATCCCACGTTTTCTCCGCTTTTCTCTGTAGTGAAATATTGCGTTCTTGTCCTTGATATCAGTTAGAATATGCATGAGCTGAGTGTTGATTACAGAGCATATCTGATGATTGTCTTCAGCTGTTCATATGCAATATTGATCCATGTTCTTTGCCAGATTTATCTATGCTATCAAATCTGAATAGTATGATGTGAGGTTGAAGTAAACTACTATTTTCCACTGCTGATTTGTGAATCGGAGATTTCCTAAATTTTCTAGATACAGCCTAGGTTGGTGACTAAGAGTGGTGATGTTGTACATCAGCTGTTCGGTCAAGGACACTGCACTCGGCAGTGTAGTGATCGCAACTGAACATAGTAGAAGTAATGGTAGAGCTATGAGATTGGTGGCTTTAAGAACCTAGGTATGGGAGTCAATCGCTGACTAATTTTGCGGTGCCGGTGTTAATATCAACGAATTTGGATCAGATGAAACTGGTGTAAGGGGCCTTGAATTGAGCCACGCTTCTATCTGTGATGTAACCGTTGCTAACTCTTCATATGTGAGAGTTGTGTCTCCAATTACCCGTTTAATATGAAATTTTAGAGATTTCACTGCTGCTTCCAAAAGTCTCACAAAGTGTTCCAGTGTCAGCTAGCATTTACTGGATGTCAAAATTAGCTTGTTGTAGAGCTTTCTGTTTATCCTTTTCAAACAGTGCCCGGGCTCCAACAAAATTGTTTTCATTATCCCTATAAATCCGTTTGCAAAAACCTCTTCGAGCCATAAATGTCTTAAAGGCGGCGATAAAGGCTGCACTAGTCATACCGCTGACAATCTCTATATGCACTGCTTTGGTAGCAAAGCATACAAATACTGCTAGGAATCCTTTGTATGACTTATTCTCACGTCCTTTAGACACTCCTAGTGAGATTGATCCGGCATAGTCAACTCCTGTGTTAGTAAATGGACGTGATGGCATGACTCGTTCTTTGGGTAAGCTTGCCATTAGTTGGTGTCTTGTTGAAGCATTGAACCGAATACACGTGATGCATTTGGCTATATCCGTACGTATGCTGCTTCTGCTGCTCGTGATCCAATATTTGTTTCTAACAATGAGATGTGACAGAGTTAACTGAATCCCCCTATGCAATGTTTTTGCATGGGTATCTTTGATTAGTAGTTTTGTGAATCTATGTTTAGACGAGAGGAGCTTCCTTTTTCTTGTTAAGCTGCATGATTTCATTCTGGAATTCCGCGTATTGAATTATTCTAACCAGCTCGTTGTAGGATTCATTAAGTTCTTCAGCAGAAAGTAACGTTGGCGATCCGGGAACCTGTTTTTTAAACATTTATTTCGTCAAAGCCCAACAACGCGAACTACTTTGTTCATGTCTGAAAATCGTTCTATAATCTGTACAAACGGATTGACTGTTGTTGATGTTGCAAGTGTAAGTAATTGTTTAGTTTCTAAAATAGCTTCCTCTTTAGCAGTAATTTGTTGTGGCCAACGTTCGGTTGAAAATTGTAGCCAATCTGGACCCATCCACCATAAAATGTTGTTCTTTAGTTCCTTCGGACTGGTCGCTCTTGATGCGCAGTCTGCTGGATTGTCGGTTGATCAAACGTGATGCCATTGTGACGGACTTGAATATGTTTGAATTTCTGTTATTCGATTGGGCACGAAAGTTTTTTATTTATGAGGACGCCCTCTAATGCATTGCTACTTTAAATATTTGTTCCAGGAGAGGTAGAGAATCTTCAAATTCCTGCCATTTTGTTGATATGTGTGACGGAAGTTCTTCGTCGCAAGATAGGCATGCTAGCCAGATTTCTTGCATCATCAGATTTAGCTACAACTGTTATTGGTGCCAGCGAGCCTAATGGATCAAAAAGTTTTGCACTATCCGAAAGTAGGTTTCGTTTAGTAGGCTTACCAGGCGTGGTGTGAGTAACGATGAAACCGAATGTATCTGTTGCTGGATTCAAGTGTAGTCCAAGAGTTTTAATTGTGTCATCAACCTTGAATTCCAATCAATTTTGGTTCCTTAGATGCACTGGTATGGATTCCAAGATAACTGTGTTGTTTGTTGCCCATTTTCTTAAGCAACTTTTATGTGTCCCAAACGCGCCATAGCGACCCTTATGCATCCCAGTGGGTTGGCAGAATATAATTCAATGTCAAAAGGAATCTTGATCACGTAGCGACCAGATTTGAGACGTTTTTGACTGCAGTCGCGAACATTTTTTCACACTCTAGCTCTTCTTTGGTGAATGGTCGTTTACGTGGCCCCTCCTCTATTTCCCAAAAGCTTCTCAGCTGTTTATCTATATCAACTACCTTTTTTGTCATTGATTATATTACTGTTGTTGTGACAATTAACTGAGGCACGATCTAGGAATATTTAGCCTAGTTTGGTTTGTTGGGTTATCGGTTTGTCGGATGAGGTCTTTGCTATATTACTCATTAAAATTTCTCCATAATAGTCCGCACTCAATAATTAGTCGATTGGGCCAGGACTGTATAATGTTGGATCAGCCCACATCAGATTTTTGGTGTGTTTCCAATTCCATGGGTCTAGAGGCTGCTCTGGCATATGCTGCGATGTTTTTGAATACTAATGCGTTTATGGCTAAGCAAAATTTGGTAAATTTAATATCGGGCAGGCTTCTTCTCTAATGAAGATTGCTTGAGACCCAGGATCTATTAGCACACGCAGAAAACGCTTTCACTAAGGCCGTTCCTTGTAAGATGTATTTGCGACCCCATGCATGTGTTAGTTGTACGTTTGTATTAGTTGGTTTTATATTTCGTGAACAAGAACTATTATTACTATGCAGCAGGCTGTGATTTGAGCCTTTGCATAGTTCATGACATTTGTTGCATGGGAGTTTGTGTTCTGGAAGCAAGCATCGCCGGCACACAGGTTTATAATATACTGCCTTACTTTTTTCGATTTGTGGTAAATTTTGAAACTTTTTACATTCCGATAGATGGTGCTCCCCCCAGTTAAGGCTGCATTTATCTGGTTTTCTGGCTACAGCAACATTTTCAGTCTTAATAGATGAACTTGTTTGTTGGGTTACTTCCTTTTTTGTATACCTTTTATCTCGGGATAGTGCCCCCAGATATTGGAACCTTACTTGTAGAAAGGCTAGACAATCTTTAATTGTTTGAAGTTCTTTCGGGTTCTTCAATGACGTCTCGTATAAGCGATGAATTTCCCCGTCCAGTTTTCTTATTAGGATGTTCAACAAGAAAGCATCCCAAGAATCTGTATTTATTTCTTGGTTCTTGATGGCATGTAAACACTCAAGTGCATTATCATGTAATAGTTTTAGACCATGAGCGGATTCTGATGATAGATTTGGTAGTTCTAAAATTGTGTTGATGTAAGTATTGATGAGAAGTCGTTTATCCTCGTATCTTGAGCATAAAATATTCCAAGCTGTGGAATAGTTCTCCTTCGTTATATTTATGTGGCTAATGAGCTTGGCTAAATCTCCTCCTATTACTGATAATAGGTAATGCATCTTTTCTTCATTGGATAAATCATCAATGTTGCATGACATGATTTGATACAGGCTCAGTAATTCATAGTCTCCATTTTGTGAGGGCAGCAGAACGTCTGGAGACATATGCTGTTTTATATCTTTAAGTGCCTTGTTATGCTGATTTGATGGTAGGATTGAAGTGCTCACTGCTTTTTTGTTTGAATTTAAAAGGGCATTAGTTGAGGGCATTAGTTTTGCCTGAGTGTCTTTGAAGTCGAGCATCAGAAGAAGTGGATGAAAGGTTAAAAACGTTAATTTTTGACTGTTGTTGATGTCACCTATGGCAAACAAGCAAAATATTTGAATTTTAGCCAACAAGAATCCATGTGAATGTCAAGAGTAGTCGTTGCTACCTCAAAAAGTTACTGTTTGGTGTGTTTCGTGGTCAAAAGGACGGAAACGCTGTTATCATCAATATTCAAAATCAAATAGCAGAATAATATTTATTCAAACATAGAAAAAATTCACGAATAAAAAATTATGAAGAACCGCAGTCGCTATATGCATCCGTGCATGCAGAGCCCTCGCCTAGCGACAACCGTTTCAGCGCTGCCAGAAATGAGTTTGTTGTTAAATCGATCGTTAACTTATTATGCACAGCTCGTGTAATGGCACAAACAATTAGACACACGTAGGATTTCAACGGTTTTTGACCTCTTGCTCGTCTGTGGAAAACCTGTATTGGCCCGGCAAAATGTATGTCTCTAAGACTTTCAGGAACGCTCGCATATGCTGCACTCGACATGATGGAAGGTTTCCCATTTCCTATGCCAACGGGATAGGTTTCGCTCAAAAACATTTCATGTATCTTCTGACACAGTTCGTATTTCTTGTTTTGCTCTGACTATCCAAAATCGCTGCCTGATCATTGCTAACGTTAACTGCAGACCTGTGTGACAATATCGTTTATGGTAGTCCGTGATAAGTATAGTGTTGTGAACTTCGATGTTGGTAGGATGATGGGGTGACCTTTTGATAGGATGATAATCGTTCACTTAATTCTGTGGAAAATGACCAGCATTGATTTTCTGCGAATGTTGCCATACAGTATTTAGGACGCTCTTCTTTTTTAGTCCCATAATTCCTTTTCTGCTCTGTCCAAGCTACTGACCCATACTGCAACCGGCTAGGAGAATTCTGCAACATCAGATAACCCATAGTCTAGGACGATGGTTAGAATCGGCCCAGCAAACAATCGGCGATATTTTCAACTCCAGTATTTCTGCGACTGATTTCACGAGTTGTATTAGAAGATGGACCGCACACAGTTCCAGTCTTGCTATTAACCATTTCTTTACTGAAACCACCTTGGACTTTGCTGCCAAACGTGCCGCATATACACAACCGCAGCGTAAGCCCTCTCACTCGCGTCACAGGATCCATGCAGTTCGACATTTTGACCCGGTGTGTGCTACCATCTGGGTATTCGGACTTCTTCTAATAGCGGCAGCTGATCTCTAATTGCCAACCATTTTTTCTTGATTTCATGCGGCAGTTCCTCATCCCAATCTATCGACATCAGCCAGATCGCTTGAAATAATATTTTTTTTTTGATTATTCAAAATTTTCCAAAATTTGGCTACTCTCCGACAGTAACTTTCTCTTCGTAAAAATTGGTTCGGCCATATTGACATGTTAGGAGAACATATCTAGCTTCGGACCCCATTGTAGTTCCAGAACTTTTACCGTTACATTATCCTGGATGAAATATTGTATGAGCTCCGCTCTGTCTTCTGATGCTGTGGTGTGTAAGAAGTCGTTCGAATTCGAAATCCATTTTCGAAGTTTCGTTCCAGCTCCAGCGATAATTTGAACTAGATTAGCTTTTAATTCGACTGCTTCTTCAACTGTAGCTGCGCCAGTCATTAAATCATCTACATAGGTACCTTTAAGAAATACAGCTGACGCTGTTAGGAATTGTTTACTATCCTTATTCGCCAACTCGTTTAGTACTCGGGTCAATGTCGTCAACTTAAAGAATTTCATCGGTTCCGCGTCACTCGATTTCCAAACTATTGCCTGTAGTTTCTGGTCTCCCTTGCTGACTAATATCTGACGGTACATTTTTTCCACATCTGTACTAATAGTTATTTTATTCCAGTGAAATCTTAGTAGGATTGTGAATAGTGTCGATTGAATAGTAGGGCCGACCATGAGCAGCTCGTTTAAGAACACACCGGTTGAAGTTTTCGCGGACGCGTCAAAAACTATGCGAAATTGTGATGACCTCAGGATGCCATGGTGCGGTAAAATGTTCAAATCGCGCTGTTCGGTGTCTTAGACTTGCACCATGTGACCCAAAACTAAATACTCCTGCATGAATTGTATATAACGTTGTTTGGACATCGCATCCTTCAAGAAATTTCTCTCCATTGATTTTTGCCGACTGACTGCCAAATTTAACTACTTTCCAGGCGAATAATTTTTCACACGTTGTATGCTTGATTGTTATCTTCATATTGTGGATGACCTCTTCAATTGCCCAAATCGGTTTTAGTATCTCATCGACTCTGGCTTGTTCTGTCTCTATGTGGGCTGTATTACCTGATGCCGCATTCGTTCTGACTGAATGTACCTGGCCGCCAAGTACCCACCCAAATAGTGTTTCCATGGCAATGTAGTTGTCTCGTTGTTTGATTCTTCCCTCCAACATCACATTGAACACATGTTGCACGCCTAAAATTGTATCGACATCTTGGGAAACATTTAGGATCAGCTAAGAATATATCACACACTCAGGTTTAGATTGAATGAGTGAGCCCGTAACTTCGAACATAGTCTCGCCATAAACAACGCTTCGATTTTCATTTGTTGGCGCTTGTTTTGACGAGATCTCAGGACCAGAGTAACTATCCCTTTCCGACAGTTGGGTACCACTAATATCTGCGATCGTGCTGTCTGGATATTTTCAATGTGCTACAAAATTTCTCTGTCACCAAAGTTGACATTGAGCCTGAATCCAATAGAATACGGTATTCGTGTTCAAATCCGTTTTCATCAATGACCACCACAACCGCCGATGGTAGTTCACAATTGAGTAATGTGTTAGCGTGGGCAATTGTTGCGGTCGGTTTGAAGGGAAACTGCTGAAGAAGCTGACTTTGAATCATCTTGGTGAAATAATGTATGATGCTTTTTGCCACTGATATCCCAACCTTGACATGCATCGAAAGACTGGGTGATTAACACGTAAACAATTGAAACACCGATTATCTGACTTGATGTATTGCCGGCGCTCGATTACCGTGAAACTCTTGAACTTGTCACAATCCGACAATGGGTGGTCGCCTTTACATACTAGACAGCTATTCATTTCTGCTGCGACATGTACCGTTGTTTCCTTGGGAATTGATGGACAGTCTTTCGCTGCTGTAGCAACGAGCACCTTTGCTACCCTGGAATGATGGACGTTTAGTTATGACTGCTCTCAACGATTCGAACGCATCTGAACGGTTCAACAAAAATTTAAAGAAGCGTTTTAAACTGGGCAGGTTTTCTTCACATGATGCTTGCTCCCATAGTGCTCGAGAATCTGCGTTTATTGACTGATTGACTAAGCAGCATTGGTAAAGCATGAAAAAGACCAACCTATATATTTCATTTGTTTTTCATTTCTATCCAACTGTGTCCACCGCTTGAGATAGACGATTTTATATGGGAATTTGTTGTTGTTTTCATTTGCTATGTATTCCATGTCTCTGTTACATATCACGTGTTGTAACAAATTTTGGTGTCACACCTCTGTTCAATTTAGTATACGCGGTGTTGTAAATTGTACCACCCTTCTCTATTTATTAACCCGTTTATTTTTTTTTTAAAGGTCAACGAAAATGCTTGCACGTATACTGCCGTCCTAGAATCAAACGCGGTATCTACAAAAAATCGGAAATTGAGTTTATGGTTTTTTTTAGCAACCTGGCATGTTATTCTACCTATTTACCAATGGAAAACGTGGTGTTTACATTATTTCTTCCAAAACATACACATCATTTTATCGTATCTTTCTAAAATTTCTACCTTTCCTAAGCACAAATGGGGTATCTACATACTACTATTGTACATACCGCATTTGTTTTTAGTATTAGTATGATTTTGACGATTTTTATAATGCGGTTGCAAAAGCTCAAAAATCAAACGTTGAAATTAGGAAAATGGAACACTATGATTTTTTTCAGTGGAAGAATTACAAATCTCAAGTTACTAGACTCAGGTAAACGCTGCTATCTACGTCAAACTCGAAGTATCTAATAGATACCGCAATGTAATTTAGCATGTGAAAATATTTCTTTTTACGATAAATGCCGTATGTGACTTTTTAGTGGAAAGATTAATTTTTTATTTGAATTTAACTTTTCTATTAAACTTCTCACCCTAATTTCCCTAAAAGATCACATTTATTAGATAGCAAACATTCTAATTGACAAAGGGCTCTTACCAAAACTTTAAAGTGTAATTTCTCAATTTCATGCCACCAGTAGATACCGCGTTTGATGGTAGGACGGCAGTATACATGTGTAAACAAGATTAACCAAAGAAAAAAACAAAATCGTCAGGTTAACGGGAAATTCCGAACAAATTAAAACGGGAATCTAAAAGAATATAAATAGGCGAGACAAACAAAATGGGGGGTTTCAATTGTTGAAAAGAAAATACACGATCGAAAAATTGAACGTTAAAAAAACACATTCGATTCTGATTAAATTGAAGTTTAATCAATCTTTTAAATTGTAATAGTAAACAAAATAAATAAATTTAAAATTGCATAAAAAAAGGTCCGTGAATTAACAAACTAAATAAAAACTAAAGTTATTTGCATGCGAATTCATAAAAACTGTGATTAACTAAAAATTGCACGCGTTGATTCATTGTGAATTGTGATATAAACTAATAAAGAAAATTGTTTTCGCATTATACGAAAAAAAAAATCAAAAATTTGTCGAAATTATTGGTGTTTGTTCCAAAATAATTGAATGTTGATTGGGGCTTAAGGTAGTGGCGTTTCCTGGTTGTGCTCTCAAGGTGTTCTGATTCGGATTTTGGATCACACAAAATAAGCAAACAACTTTACAATTCATTGTGATAAAAGTGGCGATTTATGGTGCATTTATTTACGAGTCATAAGTTCATGAATATCATCGGGCGATTCAAAAGTGACGCTAAAAAATTCGCCCGGTGGATTTAACACGGATTACTGTTTATAAATCCTTTTCCCGCGAATACACATATTACATCCATCATCCGGGGCCTAGTGGAAAATTGATCTGCCACTTGAGTCACCTGCACCAATATAATGAGATGAAGGACACCATCATACATGCGTCATTTATAAGCGGTGACGTACAATTTTTCTTTAAATAACCATTTCGTTTATTTTGCTTTTAGGTCGTTTATAACGTTTCTTATTTATAAAATCATATTTATATTTTTTTTATATTCATTTCTATGTTTGATTATATTTTAAAGTTAAATTTGTCATATTCATTTTGTCTTAGTATTTTAAGTTCATCTTTGTGTCGAAAGTGTTTTTTCTTGCTTCATTCAATATTTCGAGTTGAAGATACAGTCGAGTAAATAAGAACTGTACATTTTGTTTGGGCCGGAAATTTTAGTATGAATTTTTGTTTGGCTAATGGAACTAATTGTTTTTTTTTATGGGGTAAATGATTGCAGTCGATGTTATGTGTGAAGGCCTTCTATAGTCTTTTCAAATCTTTCAATTTGCAAAATGCACACTTGAGTTACTATTTTTTTTTTTGTAATGATGGCGACTTGCATGGGGTTTAACGGGACTCACCCATATCCGACTAGAAGCTTCCTTAAACATAGTGTGCGACCACGTGCATGGTCAGTGACCGAACCATCGAGTTACAAATGGCGCCGAAACAGGGACCCGAAAAACGGTCTCATGATATTAAAAAGAAATAATTTAGAAATTTTATTTTGAGGTTATTTAAACTGGTGGCCCTAAGAAGGCATCCAGGTAGCTTCACAACCCAACATTGACAGTTAGAGCTTAAAAACCGCTTAGTTTACACGCGGTTGGCAAAATTTTTTTTTAAAATTTTTCCCTCCCCGTTTTTTTAAAAGCACATTTTTTGTGACTTGTCAGTTATAATTTTATTTTCTTAATTTTTTGTCTTGAGTAAAATTTTAATACCGGTTTTTGCCATTCCCCTGTTTATCTTTGTTTAGCTCTACGAATTGGCGGTTCTTTTACTTGCTCCTCATTTTGATGGTTGATGAATTGAATTCCGTGTGGTGCAGTAAAGGAATTCCTTCTTAAAACTAAACATGCGGCATCTGTTTCTATTTTTTTCCACCTTAAATTTTACTTACAGTTCTAAACCAAATTTATTATTTTTGTTTTCGGTTTGGAGAGTCCGGATTCCACGACTAACTTAAATTACATTCCTTATTAATTAAATTATTTTCATCCTATAGCCATATTTTTCCAACTTTTTACCAAGATAATTTTTTTTTTTTTGGAATATATTTCTTTTGTATTTTTGTTAAAAGTGTTATAGTGCTATTATTTCGCCACAAGTTCAAAATTTTACTTTGATCGAATTTTTCTTGTTTTCGGAATCTACACAACATATCACGTGTGAAGAGTAGTATAACTCGGCCTATTTTCGTCGAAATTATTTATTGAAAAAATTTAAGGTCGGGTATCAATTTCGTTTTTCAATTTTAACCGTAATTATTTTTCAGTTTCACTTGGTTTTCGAAATTTTACATGTAATGCTATAATGGATTTTGGGTTGATCGAGAAAAGTTTAAGTCCTGAGGAACTCAGTGTTGAATATTATGCTCGCGGACTAAATCTTAAACAAGTTGGAGCAGAGAAAACTTTTATGGAAATACGGAATTCAAAATCCTAGTCAAAAAGGAAAACTTTCACATGTCACCGAATCACTGGACGACGAACTCACTGCGATTAATCAAAAATTTCTGGAGATTGATGAATCTTTAGAGCGTGTTGAAGAAAGCTCATCACTAAATGATAAACATAAATTGTTGATTAAGACCGTCCACTGGAGAGACAGAGCGCAAAGATTAGGCAATTTCTTCACTATTACGAGAATCAACATTTTAATCTGGTCCTTAGAACGAGTAGTACGATCAATAAAAAGAGACATCACTCGAACAGAAGTTAATGTTAAAGCCTCCCCTCAACCTTCCAAATCAAACTCAAGGAAAAAGCCAATGGAAAAATTAGATCGCGACACAGATGATAATGCAAAGGAAACGCAAAGTACAAAGACTGATCTAGAAACCACGCTTGAGAGAAGGTTTGCTCAAAAATTGGATGAATTGTCTCGAGAATTTCAGTTCAAACTATCTAAATCTTTTACCAATCATAAAAAATCGGGTAGTAAAGGAGCGATGACTAGGCATTCGAAAGTGAATTCAGTACACCACGAAAAATCCTATTCCGTGAAAAGTTCCTACAGTTCTGAAACACGTCCGAGATGAGCTAATTCAAGAACTCCTCGACACAATTACAGAAAGAGATCTGATCCAGCTCGATGGAAAATTTCATTCTATGGAAGGGAAAGCAGACGAAGTGACGAGAATATCCTAAAGAGAATTTCAATGATTTCTTGACTGAAATCGAAAGTGCTAATTATGGCCTGAAAAAACCGCTGCCATCAGATGAAATTTTGGAAATCTTATTGGATAACATGAATCCGGCCTTAAAGAATGCGATTAGCAACAAACATGTTCGATCGATAGAAAAATTAAGACGGGTTTGTGATAAATACGAAAAAATCTCACCGCCAGTGGTAGCCGAATTATCCGATCAAGGAGGAACGTTAACAGCTTATCATTCTAGAGGGAACCCTACCGAGACAAATGAATCTGATGAAGAAAATTGCACCGATAATAATTACTCGCGAAAAGTTATTGCATTAAACCAGCAAACTTACGTAGTTTGCTGGAATTATAAAGACCTTGGTCATAAATTTCAGGCATGTAAATAGGAGAAAACTCAACAGTTTTGCGAGGGTTGCGGAATGGCAGGGATGGAAAAAGTAAATTGCATGAGATGCCAGAGAAAACGTAGCCAGGGAATGTACAACCGAACGCGTCATATACTGGGGTACCACGTTCGGGAAACATAACGAGCCCCAGACTTCAATTAACTCATCGACCATCAACTCCAAAATAATATTTACCGATAATTCTATACCAATTGATAATACTATTGTTAACCGGCTGCAACGTATTCAAAATTATTGGAAAAATCTGAAAAATTTTCATAATTTATGTGCTACGTCCATCATTACCAATTTTGTAGAAAATGATCCTCGTCCATATACTCAGAAATCTCCATTCTCGGGAAAGTAAAATTTGGTTTGCTCGATAGTGGTACGAGTGTTAGCATTCTGGGGAAAAATTGCGAACAATTAATAAGTTCGTTATAGGATTAAAAGTAATCAAAATTAACACCTACATCAAAACTACAGATGGTTCTCATAATCCTGTCATTGGGTACGTTTATCGACCTGTCACCTTCCGCAGGAAAACCGAATGTTTAAAGTTTTGTCTAGTACCAACACTAAAATCTGAAGTTTATCTAGGCATACATTTCTTAAAAATTTTCAATATTGCTCCAGACATAATTAGTAAAGTAGCGGATGCCACTATTGAGACGAGCGTCGACACTACCAATCATCATAATCTGAGCAACAAACATAGAACGATGCTAACTTAAATTATTAACAGCTTTCCTTCCTTCGAGACTAAGGGTCTGGGAAAAACTGATCTTGTTGAACACATAGATGTTGGCAACCACACCCTTATAAAACAACGACATTATCTAGTGTCTCCCGCAATACAAGATCTGATTTTCAACGAAATAGATCGGATACTACCGCTTGGAGTAATAGAAGAGAGTACAAGTTCGTGGAGTTCCCCCGTGGTATTGGTGCGCAAAGCGAATGGTAAATCATGCCTGTGTTTGGACTCGAGGAAGATAAACGCCGTAACAAAAATGGACGCCTATCCACAGGCCGTCCTCTCTATCAGTTCTGTGTCATGTCGTTTGGGTTGTGTAATGCACCCCATGTACAGGCCGTTGGATCGAGTGACACCACACCAGTTATGAGATCGTGTATTCGTCTATTTTGACGATTTCACCTGGAAATATTAAAAACTGTGTCCGATTTATTGTCCAAAGCAGGGTTGACAATAAACATCGAGAAAAGCCGTTTCGTGTCAAGGAAACGAGGTATCTGGGGTTTTTGATCGGTGAACATGGATTGAGAACAGATCCAACAAAGGTGGAGTCCATAACTAATTTTCCAGCACCTAAACCCGTAAAGCAGACGCGTCGTCTATTATAAATGGAACCATCGAGTTACAGTGTGCCGCAATTTATCAGCATTGTTTTTCGAGTTTTCTGTTATTCCATTTAATTCGATTCAAAAACGATTTATTTTTGAAATTCATAAGCGAAAAGTGATTTCAAATAGGTAAGTGCAGTTTGATGAATTGCACATTGTGAAAGGTTATGTATATTTGGTAATTGTATGCGCGCTTTGAAAATCAATCCAATTGGAAATTTTACACTGCGTGTTTGATTTTACAGTCAGATTCATTCGTAATTCTGTAGAATTCTATGTTCGATCGTGATTTTCAAACGGTAAGTTGCCTTCGAAGATGTTCACTTTGTAAGATTAAAACATTTGTGATTATGCGCGCATCGATAATTGCTTCGTTGTGAATTTTTGAATTGTGTGATTAATTTTCCAGTGTTATTTACAATGCCGCGAGCCAGCACACATCAACAAAGTGATAATCTTCGACGCGCAAAAATAAATGCTTCAATTGTTGATTTGAATCGAATAGCGTTTCAATACTATTTCACTTGATTTCATTGGCCCATTGGAGGTTGTGTCCGACCATTGCGGTGCATTGAAGTTTGCTTGGGAAACACCCGGATTGTGGTGTCTCAGTGGCAAGGTTAAATTGCCATTATTGCCTCCGCCACTTGAGTCATTACTTCGTAACGTATTCATTGCTTCGGAGCGGAACACTAGAATTACGATATTTTCTATCGACCCCTCAAAGATACAACGGATGTTTCCAAATGTTTTCATTTGGAGCTGACATTATCGAAAAACACGGATTCAATCCAACATTCTAGGTCATTTCTGCTCGAGTAACCATTCCTTTTCTTTTGGGGATTATAAATCAGTTATCACAATTGGGTCAGTGAACGAGTAATTCTTGCGGCAAAGAACAAAGATGTGGTTCACTTAAACTTCACAATTCAAAATCTAATCGTGGGTCCACTTCATTCCTAAAATTCTATCGACTGTGTAACAAACGAAGACGAGGCAACCAACTATCCAACTGAATTTTTAAACTCATTTGATCTGCCTGACTTGCCTCCGCACAATTTACAACTGACGATTGGCTCGGTAGTCATCAGGGCAGTTTTTTATTCAAGCAACAGTACTCGGCTTTTCAATGTTTTGACAGAAATTCAAAAACAAATTGTATATTGTGTATTGAAAACTCTACCGAATTTACGCTCATACAAATACGCTCATGTCGTTAACTTGCGTTTTTGCAGTACTCAGCAGAACTCAAATATTTGTTGCACAATTAATTAAAATAATAGCTCGGTCCATTAAAATTTTGCGCAATACACATGGAAGTTATCAGAACTCGGTGCTTTAATTAAATTTACATAATTAATGTCAACACATACGACTGGAAGCAAATGCATTAATAATTATAACACGTGGATTAAACGCGATTTATAATTTAATTCACCACAATTAAAAGTAATTGCGGATTTAATGAGAACTCGTATTCGTTATCACGTTTACTGAAATTTTTTGCTTTATCTACATGAATCATTTATGTATACCGAACGGTATATAGGAAATGTTGACGTCAGACATCATAAATGTAAATACATAATTAAATTATGATGTAAATTACATTTTTAATGCTCAACAAAAATAAAAATTATAATATTCGGTAATAGAAAATCTTATAGTTGTTGACTCGTGTACTCGAATGCGCCTTTTAAAAAACCAGTACTTAGCACGAATAACAATCTAATTACACAAATCATTTAATTATAGCTTTTATACATACATATCTGCGTATAAATTTACAAATAAGTAATTTAACGTTGTATACATGTAAATATTGGATTGCATTCAATTGAAGGTTAGGTTTTTGTCTTAAAATTTGGTTTAATGGTTCTAAGAATATTAATAAAAAAGGATGAACATTACAAAAATATTGTCGGCCTCTTAATTAAAGTAACGTCATTGGTAATCAGAAAACAAATGACGTTGTTGAAGGTGATACCAAAAAAATTATATTTAGTCAAGTTTAAAAGATTTATTACGTTAAATGTGAATAGTAAATAAACCAAACCAGTATTTGCTTATTGGGTAGATGAGGTACATCAAGCATAGCATCTTAAAAAAAATTATTAATTATCACTGTAACCTGTAGACATACCAATGTTTATTCAGGTTATTCCCTTGAATGATTTAAAATAAATCAACATGGCCAAGGCGCGGATAAGTTTATTAGCTCTAAATTTAATAGCCTTAATTCTTTTCCTGTTGTCCTAAAAAAATATTATTAAGATTTATGGGTATTTCCGGATTTACATTGTATGCCATATTTATTATGATATTGAAGGTATAAGAAATATTTATTGAGACTTGCGCGCGGTTTGAAGATTACCTCGATATCGACGCCAAAATTGTGGGTGATAAGTGTCATATTAAATCAGCAATAAACAAGAACGGCCAGTAAAATGAACATAACTTAAAATTAACAACGCAAACGGTGAAAAACAAAATATTTGTTTTCGTAGTCCGTAACGGCTATGGAGATGCGGCAGTTGCGTACATTCGGTAAATATTTAGCTGGGTAAGCAACTTTGTAATCTTATCCAGCAAAAATTACTATCAATCGCAATAAATTTTCTGTACAGTTTTACTAAAACGATGAGTTTTGCTAGCTTTAAAAAAAGTAGCTTTAGAAAAGCAGACCCCATATCAAAAAATGATTTAAAAATAATTCGAAAATTTAAGGTTATTTTCAGCCTATAATTAAATGCCCTTTAACATTTTTTCATTCTGCTCGTTCTAGAAAAACCATTAGGCTTTATCGCTTCAGTGCTGACATGTTCTACCATCACATTTTCGATACTTTATCGTAGATTATGTCTCGCTTCTTTAGAAT
Source organism: Nephrotoma flavescens (assembly GCA_932526605.1). Lineage (NCBI taxonomy): Eukaryota > Metazoa > Arthropoda > Insecta > Diptera > Tipulidae > Nephrotoma > Nephrotoma flavescens. The sequence goes on along the minus strand of OW052222.1, from coordinate 35,423,367 downwards.
AAAATGTGACACTATTTCACCATTTTATATCATTTACCAGGTTGCTAGATTGAAAAATTGTGATATTCTACTCCATTTCTATCTAGAAATAATTTGTTTTCGATACTTGAACGAAATTAGAGAAAGACAATTTGTTCGCATTTGTACTAGTAGGTTGTGATAGCAATAGAAAAGAAATAATTCATGAAAATGAAACAGTTGTCCATTTTAGTTTAGAAAAATGAGAAATAAACTTCGATAAAGTATCGAAAATGTGTTGGTAGAACATGTCACCCCAGAGCTAGCAGAACTTAAATCAAAAATCTGACCTACACCGAAATTATAACGCAAACCTAGATCCAGTAACAGAGCTCCCACAATAGAAAAAAAAATTGCCTTTACCTTTTGCCTTAAACTTTTACCTTTAGAGTATCTCTCACAATAAGCAAAAAAAAAAAAAAATAAATTGAAACCAACATCTTTTTAATCGTTAAGCACTGTTATCGCTTGTAAATATACAGTGATTCCATGGCATCCAGTTCCCAACTTTTTTGTACTTCTTTTATAATATGTGAGTTTGTTATATCCACTTGATGGTTACTATTATTTAACATATGTCTCGCTACACTATTTACTGCATCTTTATTTCTTACAGAATTTAAATGTTCCTGGAATCTTTTGTGGAATGCTCTTTTCGTTTGGCCGATGTACTTGCTGTCACACTTGGTGCAACCGATTTTGTATATTCCAGATTTCAATGTTTGTGGTGTGAGGTCCTTGTATCTGCAGATTCTGGAACCCAAATTCGTGCTTTTTGTGACCATCTCAAAGTTAAATTTTTTGAGTACATTTTTTAGTTTATTTGTAATCGATGGAAAAAATGGTACACATATTCGTCTTTTCGCAGTGGGATCCGTGCTATTTTGTAATGTGGTATGGATGTTGATTTGTTGTTTCCGTTTGTGATTGTCCAATATATTTTGAATAAATCGTATATCGTAACCATTAATTTGTGCTGTGTTTTTAATTAATTTTTCTTCCGCTTGGAACTCCTCTGACGACATGGGTACAGTATATAGTCGATGGGCCATTGAATGGAATGCTGCCTTCTTGTGTGCTCCACTGTGATGCGAATCCGAAGTGATGCATCTTTGAGTGTTCGTTGCTTTTCTGTAGATTCCAAATTCAATTGATTCACCATTTCGAATTACTTTAAGGTCTAAGAAAGGTAGTACACTATTTTCTTCCATTTCGTACGTGAACTTAATCGTCGGATATTGCTTGTTGAGTAGATCAAGTGTTTCGTTTAATTGTGACCTTTTAATGACGGCAAATACATCATCTACGTATCTCAGCCATACCCGCGGGAACAAATTACTGGTGCTGATTTGGTTTTCCAATTTATTCATGAATACGTTGCTGAGATACGGTGCTAGCTTGCTTCCCATACACGTGCCGAAGGTTTGTTTATAAAACTTTCCTCTAAATTGGAAGAAACTTTGTTGCATACATGTCTCTGCCACCTTTCTGTAGAGAGTGATTTTGTCTTCATCAACTTTTTCCTGCCTTGCGTGATCCACCATGCATTCTATCGCCTTTTCTACTGGGACATTAGGGTACAGTGCCGTCACATCGAACGATACCATGATTTCATCTTCGTTTAGTTTTACGTCCCTTACTTTTGATACAAATTCTAAGTTGTTTTTGATGTTAAAGCCCGGAGCTGCGTTTAATTTGTTCAATTCCGTAGTGAGCCATGTTGAAATCTTCTCAGTCGGTGTATTAATATTGGAGACTATAGGTCTCATTTTATTCCCAGGCTTATGAACTTTTGGTAACGCATATAGATGTGGTACTTTGGGGTTAACCATGTTCATTTTCAGGTGTAGGTACGGAATTTCTAACATGTTCTCCATCATCAAGGACGTTTCTCTAACCGTTTTAATCATTTGCGGCAAAGGGTTCTTCGGATTGCCATTTTTATATTTTACCTCTTCATATGGACCTTCCACCAGCATGTTGAGAACCATTTCATCATAATTCGTCTTATCGAGGATTACCAATGTGTTTCCTTTATCCGCCTTAATGTAAACAACATTCTTCTCTTTTAGTAGTTTTAAACACTTCCACGTCCCTTTACCCCTTTTTCCAGATTTCACATTATCCTTCAAGATGATTTTCTGAGTATGGAAGCGAATGGTTTGTTTCTCTTGTGATCCCAATTTCGATATTCCCGTTTCTAAGCTGGTTACTATATCTTCCAGTGGAGGTTTCGACGGTGTTAGAGCGAATTTCAGGCCTTTGTTCAAAATTTCTAGTTCGTTTTCCGAAAAAAACCGCTGATGACTGGTTCCGTACAAAGTTCTCAACTTTTTCGATTGCACTATTCAGTGTTGTCGTTCTCCTCGATTTTAATTTAATTAATTTCCGACTGTGTATCCTTTTAATTGTTTTATAAGTTTTATTTACACGATCATTCACGTACGTTTCAAAATCCATCCAAAACATTTTGTGGCTCAAATCATCTCTGTAGTACGTGCACAGAATTTTTAAATGCAGGTAGTATAATTTTAGATCTAAATTCCCAAATTCTGTATATTTAAACTTTAATTCTTGTTTTACACGGAACTGACTGGCGTATTTTATTGTTGCTTTGTTTTGTTTCGACTGACCTTTCATTTTAATTTTGGCAAAATCCGGGATCAAGTGTTGTTTAGCGCAGTTTTTTAAAAAATAAATAGCGGTCTTAATTTTAATCATTTTCAATTTCAATTGCAGATATTTATCAAGCTCCTTTTTCTGGTTGGTATCCATAGAATACATATTATTGTATTGCGAAGCCGCCGTGGTTTCCATTTGTAATCGTTAAGCACTTTGTTAGTGAACACCTTTTTAAAACCACTTAAATTAATAAAACAAAATAAATTTACATTAAATTAATTTATTTACAAAAAATGAACGTTTTCGACCACTTAGTGGTCATCTTCAGATTTACATTTGCAATTGAATTAAATATACTAAAACCGCCCGCTTTAAAAGTTTGCATGTTTATGTGTAGCGTATATACCATTATACATAAACACTTGTCCGATGCTTTATAGGTGTGAACTATGTACATACATATATAAAATATTACCAGTAATTTACAAATTGAAATTTAAAAAACAAAAATAAAAATAATTAACGTATGGATGTTGATTTGTCGCATGTCGTCAGAGGAGTTCCATGTCGTCAGAGGAGTTCCAAGCGGAAGAAAAATTAATTAAAAACACAGCACAAATTAATGGTTACGATATACGATTTATTCAAAATATATTGGACAATCACAAACGGAAACAACAAATCAACATCCATACCACATTACAAAATAGCACGGATCCCACTGCGAAAAGACGAATATGTGTACCATTTTTTCCATCGATTACAAATAAACTAAAAAATGTACTCAAAAAATTTAACTTTGAGATGGTCACAAAAAGCACGAATTTGGGTTCCAGAATCTGCAGATACAAGGACCTCACACCACAAACATTGAAATCTGGAATATACAAAATCGGTTGCACCAAGTGTGACAGCAAGTACATCGGCCAAACGAAAAGAGCATTCCACAAAAGATTCCAGGAACATTTAAATTCTGTAAGAAATAAAGATGCAGTAAATAGTGTAGCGAGACATATGTTAAATAATAGTAACCATCAAGTGGATATAACAAACTCACATATTATAAAAGAAGTACAAAAAAGTTGGGAACTGGATGCCATGGAATCACTGTATATTTACAAACACGAAATCGGCATAATGAATCAAGAGAAGGTACCAATTTCATCCAATCTGTTTAGTTTGGTTAACAGCCTAACACACTAAATTCACACAACACACAGAAAGGCAACCACAAAATATTTTGTTTTGTTTTTTTGTTATTAATTTTGTTAACTCGAAAAATTTTTTTAGTCACTGACACTTTTCACAAAAACTAGCTATTTGTTTACAGTAATGTTTTGACAAAATTTCTATTTTTTTATTTTTTGACTTTTTCTATTATTTTGGGAAATTAAATTTTGTTTTTGTTGTTGTATAAAATTTCACTTAATATTTTTTATGTTAAATAATTTCCCTAACACACACAGTTAATTATTTTTATTTTTGTTTTTTAAATTTCAATTTGTAAATTACTGGTAATATTTTATATATGTATGTACATAGTTCACACCTATAAAGCATCGGACAAGTGTTTATGTATAATGGTATATACGCTACACATAAACATGCAAACTTTTAAAGCGGGCGGTTTTAGTATATTTAATTCAATTGCAAATGTAAATCTGAAGATGACCACTAAGTGGTCGAAAACGTTCATTTTTTGTAAATAAATTAATTTAATGTAAATTTATTTTGTTTTATTAATTTAAGTGGTTTTAAAAAGGTGTTCACTAACAAAGTGCTTAACGATTACAAATGGAAACCACGGCGGCTTCGCAATACAATAATATGCAACATCTTTTTATTTATCTTTATACTAATGATATTTTTGAAATTGCATTTTGCATTATTAATTATAATTTTAAGATATATTAAACCGATAAATTAAATTTTATTTGCTTTTTGACATGTTTTGTCTGAAAAATGACAACAAAAACCCTGATTTTGAAATTTAGCTAACTTCATTAGTCTTTTCTTAAGGCAAAAGTTTAGAGTTGGCTTACTTTTTCCTTAATGTAAAAACGATATTTTTTTTTCTCAAGTTTTATTTTCAAACAAACTTCTAAGGTAAAAGGAAAAGTTTTTCTATTGTGAGAGCTCTGTAACATACTAATAGTACAGACACACTACTAGTATCGTAACCATATAATTTCGGGATCATAATTTCCTAAATGAGAACAAAAGACACTACAATTTTCTTTGTCTTCCCATTTGGTTTTAAATAGTAATAGAGTAGGCGCTGACAAAAATGTCAAGATTGACATTTAATTGACTTTTAAATTGTCAGAAATGACCTTTATGATATCGACAGAACAGAAACAATTTTGTTTCCGCCAACTACAATATAAATATCCATAACAAACAGAAAACTCAAAGTAAACTGGATCTTTTTTGGTATACTATTAGTGTCAGGAATCTCCATTTTTGATGCATTCGCCGGTGTGAGCAATAAAATGCATCGAAATGGGAAAAAATATCTCATTTCGGAACTGAGTTCAAATTTAGTTTGAAACTATGGTTAAACATGACACACTAGCATAAAATTATGATTTCGAGTTAAACATATTTACGAAACTAACAGTGTAACTATCGCATAAGCTTAAGGTCATCATTATGTCCTAATTAAATGCTCCATTAAAAAATGTTGGGCTCCCCTCTTTCTTGACCAAACTTCAGGTTTTATTAATTTAAACCTAGCTATAGCAGAACTCAAATCGAAAATCGAAGCAAAACCGAAATTAGAACGCAAAACCAGATCGATCGACATACCAAAAATTTTAGGTTCATTATGGCCTAACTAAATTTATTCAAAAATTTTAGCCTCCACTCATTCTTGACGTCATTTCGCTTAATTTAAATCGATTGATTTTGTGTTGCGTTCCAATTTTCCTTGTGATCTGTTTTTGGATTAGGGTTCTGCTAGCTTTAAATGGAACAGAGCCGTACGTTCTCGATTTGGCGGGCAATGGCATAAAATAGGACGTAAAAAGCGAACCGAGAAGACGTTGGGAGTGCTCAGGCCCCAGAACACTTTGCAAAGAAAAAATCCTAAAAATTCGATAAATCTACAAATTAAAAATTTTGTAATGAACATGTTATGAGGAAATAGTGGTTTAAAAACTGTAAGATTTGTAATTAAAAACTCGAGAATGTGAAAATTGACATCCATCGCATGGTAACCGTTTTCTCCTCTTTTCGCTTTACGTTTAGTACTTAATAGAACATTTGCTTTAGGATTATAAAGATTAGAGGTCATACGGAATTGGAATTTGGTAACACATCGCTCAAACATAAATGTCAGCAAATGATGAAGGATGTGTCCTGCAAGGCGTTTGATGAGTTCGGCGGACAATTCATTAAGGCGAATAAAACTCTGAATATAAAAATCGCATTCATAATAAACAATATGAAAACGAAACATAACCTCAATGATGATTTCATGTTAATCTAGCAAACACGGCCATTGAACACCAAATAATGTTAGCACGCCCAACTAGTAGCTGGAACTACCCTCTACACTATAACGATCCATTTGCATGGATTATGCAACATGTCGCATAGCTTTCTCTAATCACAGAAACAGAAGTCCATTGCCTTGATACGAAAGCACACCGGAATGGGATCTTGAAAACACTTTGATAGAAAGATGACCAAGTTGATTAGAGGTATAAGTGATGACAGTAATGACATACCAAAAATAATACCAAAAATTTACACTGTTAAATTTAAAAATATATGCAATTGGAATGTTTTTAAATTTAAGGTATCTAAACGTCTGATTTTGGGTTGTATATGTAAAATGTCTAAATTGTTTAAGCTAGCTGTATCCTGTATGATTTCCCGTTTTCACAATATTAATATGTAGATAACTTTCTGACCCATTCGAGTATTATGAAAGAGATCCCGTAAACATTTCTTATATATGAGATCGAATCGTAAACGTAAAAATTTCTCTGAATAAGTTAAAAATCATCATAATTAGATCCCATTCACCACACTCATAGGGTTTTGACTGGCCATGTTAGTGGGACCCAGTGAACTACTCTAGGACCGGTGAAATAAAATTTGAAAATTTATTAAAATTCACGGAATTTCGAAGTAGCCTGTATATAGCACATATTTACTGTGCTATTCATTTTCATTTCGGTCTTAGAACTTTGTCTACGCTAGCCTAAAATACATTTTAAAAATGGTGAACGTCTCTAGCATCGGTAATAGAAAAATTAGAAAGTAGATTGAAATCAAAAAACCATATAGATGTTTAAAAATACGCTGGACTAGTTAAAAATCATCACAATTAAATCTTGTTCACCAATCACGTGGGATTTTGATTTACCTATTCGGTCATAAAGGTGAGACCCCGTGAGGATTTCTAGGATCTTTAGAATTAAAAAAAACCTTAGTAAAAAGATTTACGATTTTCTCGTGTTTATTTCAAATCGTTAGAAAATTATTTGATCTTTACAGCGACCTATCTAAAAATGTTTCAATTACACTACAGAACAAATCCATTTGGAATATTTTTATATTTAACAGTGTAAATTTTTGGTATGTATTTCATAATCATCATAATTGAGTGATGTTAACATCCATGGTCATTTCGTTAAACGGATCGTCCTTCTTTTCAAATAAGCGAGTGGGAATGCGTAATCCACACGAGTCATCCCTGAAACGCCTAGTTTGCATAATGATCATCATAGGGCGGTGGGCCATCTAGCGGTTTCTTTTTAAATCATATGTTGCTTTGACACTGATAGCGGTTCGCACTCAAAATATTGATAACAACACAATTTCAAAACGGTCTCCGTGTTCGTACATCTTTGAATATTACGACTGTAGCTGAAAACGTGCTAGCTAATCCAAGAACATCAACTCGTCACAGAGAGCACTACAGAGCGAGATAACAGATTTTGTTTGCCAGAAATTGAAAAAATAGACTGGTTATGTGCAACGGTAGCGTGAAGTTTCCGGTAAGTTAACTAAAAATTTAACAAAGGCACTTTCAACCCCCAATAAACTTTTGTAGTAATAATGAATAAAAAGTCAATGACCAGGCATCGCAGAGATATCTATATACGCTTCTTTATGTTTTATATAAGCCAACATATTGTTTCATGTCTACGTCCTCATGTTTAATGCTTACATCTAAGCCCAGGAAGCTTGTCAAATCAGGTGATCAAAACCATTTACTACTTTTTTTACTACAGCAAAATATTAAAGTTAAAAAATATATATATAACAGTCCGACCGCATAAATATGTAAGGGCTTGCACACATTACCGCTACACTTTTTACTCGTTCGAAATTTTAAAATCAAGAAAAAAATCTATGGCTGCCCCATCGCTTAAACATGATGGCTTTTTTGAAACCTAAAGAAAGATTATGGCACTTGATCATGGCTGGTATTATTGTGCTATGTATGTTTGTTGCCATATTTTGTCTTTTGTATTGATTTAACAAAAATACAATAAAATAAATAAATAAATATCTAAATACTAGGTTGTTCTGAGGCGCTTCGCGTCCGTTTATTTCAAGCAAAGTGTAGTTAAATATTACAAAATTTTTAAACAGGATTTATAAATACAAAATGCATTTATTTGATAGCTCAACTCAAATGGATCAATAGTTCTAGGAATATACTGAACATTCACTCATACACTGCAAATTAGAAAAACAGATTATTACATGCACGAAGTGAATATTTATATTCATTTAGTAAATTTTATTAAAATAACCACATGTAATCAGAATATATTTGTATTTAAATTTCACTCAAGCAATAATTATAATATTTACACAAATAAAATTAGATTACAATTATTACATGCAGGAAGTGGATCCATCCCTTGTTACAGTCATATATGTTTACTAGTTTTAATTTAAATATAAAATGCATTTATTTGATAGCATAACTCAAATGGATCAATAGTTCACGGAATATACTGAACATTTACTCATACACTGCAAATTTGGAAAACAGATTATTACATGCACGAAGTGAATATTAATCTTGATTTAGTAAATTTTATTAAAATAACCATGATGTCGCTTTTTCCCGCTCACGAGATTCTCACAAAATGAAAATTAGAATCGAAGAAGAAGGGAAAGCTTCTCAAAGGTGACCGTCAATTTTCTCGAAATCTTGTTTTTTAAAATTAAAATTAGAAAACATATATGACTGTAACAAGGGATGGATTCACTTCCTGCATGTAATAATTGTAATCCAGTTTTATTTGTGTAAATATTATTATTATTGCTTCAGTGAAATTTAAATATAAATATATTCTGATTACATGTAGTTATTTTAATAAAATTTACTAAATGAATATTAATATTCACTTCGTGCATGTAATAATGTGTTTTTCTAATTTGCAGCGTATGAGTAAATGTTCAGTATATGGCGTGAACTATTGATCCATTTGAGTTTAGCTATCAAATAAATGCATTTTGTATTTAAATTAAAACTAGAAAAAATAATTATGGCATGGATGGAGTGACCTTGTCTTTTACATTGTTTAAATTTAAACCATTATTATTATTCAAGTTATTTTCTACAAATAAATGAAATAAATAAAGACTGAAAGATGGTTTGCTCCTTTGTTCTTTAATGCCTATAGGTGATTTCTGGATTGGATTAACTTTACATGATTTAATATGTTTTTGAACCAGGTTTAATTTTGTTTATGGACAATTGAACTATTTATAGTTTATTGAAAGTTTAACTCATAATAATAAAGTTTTATTGCAGAAAATGTACGATTGTATACGGGTACTTAATTAATTGTTAACTTTTTTTCAGGATGCTGATTGCTGAACTTTTATACCATAAAACCAAAAATAATTGTGCTGTCTTGTGTCAAACAATTTACTAACTATTGACTACTTAGGTGTCTGTAACCGGGTCAAGTCCATCATATCTAACAACCTTTCCTCTCCCTCCATCTTGTTATATGTAAAAGGGGTGTAAGGTTGGCCCAGCGTATCCGAGATCCCTGCTTAGTCTTGGCCGTACATTCTTATCAATCAATATGATGTGCGTCCTCCCTTAAGCAAAGTGGCTTCTATTGCAGTTGTTGCAAATGGCAGCACAATTTTTCCTTCACCTCAAAAGTTTGTCATTCAAGTGTAAGAAGGTCTTGTCTGAGCCACCGAGACCATCGATAAAAAGAGCTTACATTGTGCTTGATTATTTTCAACGGCAATCATATATTTGATGTATGCCGCAAGCTGAGCATCATTTAGCTTTCCAATTTGTTCGACTGTCAATCATTCTTCTGCTCCTTGATCATAAATTTGATCTTCTTCGGGTGGGTTAGAGAGAAAAAAATGTATATCATAAAGCGCCGAGTTGATCAAAATAGATTCACTGTGTCTTCGCATTAGAGTATATAATCTCCTAGATGATCCTGATATAATTTGAGGGGTTGAGCGGGTTGGCAAAAAATACAAATGTAAGCGAACATCTCTCGCAATTGCTTAGACATAAAGTATGTTCCATTGTCTGTGAAGCATCGTTCCCATTCTTCATCCGACTCAAGTAGTCCTCTTGCGATCGCTGCCGCTGTAAATGTTTCGCATAAATTTTCATATGCCGTACGCAAAATCTCAAAATTTGTTGCACCAGGAGCATGTAGTAGTAGTAATCGGAGATAAAAGCGTGCTTCATCCTAAATGCTCACCACGTACATTCATGCGCTATTTTCCTTTCGTTCTTGCCATTGACCTCGCTCATGAACAAAATGGTAAGTGATATCGGTGTAAACCAAGACTTAAGCTTGGTCTTTCCAGTACGCGCAGCCAAAACTACTTCTTCTTCAGGAGCTACTTCAAAGTCTCATAACAGAGTGCGATCTATCGTGCATTGCTGAATCTCGCAGGCGCCACATTGCTCCAGGAGCACTTACATATCGGCAATCGCTGAAGTTTGTAATTTCATTATATCGCAGCTCAAGTTGACCATTTGTTGTGATGGCGACAGTGGAACAATCATATCCCTTGAATATGTATTTGTCGTCTTCGATACAAAGGATATCCATTAACGTTTAGTTGAGTTTGCTTATTGCCTTCAAAAGTAATGGCAGAATTACAGAAAAACCGACTGCAATGTGTTCACTTTGCGCTAAATTTGCGACATGATCAGCGAGACCTTGATACTGTTCACCCCAAAGTCGTTTCTGATTTTGAACAAATGTAGTTGAGATTATTTCCTTCTACTTGCAGATGTGAGTCAACCAGCCATTGCTGTGTTAGTTTTGCTGCGTTCATGATTGGATTGAAGTCACCTCGTATTGCTGTCAATGCAGCCTTATATTGGAGCATACTGATATTCTTACGAACTGCATTTAATTTTGCATCACTGTAACTGCCACTCTGCATAGATTAGCATTCTTGTGTGCACGAAAACAAGCAATCAATCTTGTCCAAAATATCACGGCGACAGTTATCATTACGATCGAATCTTTTGTCGGAAATGAGTTCGATGTGGATTTGTTGTGTCGGACATAAGACTTTTGAGAAATTCAAGATAATCAACAATCTGTCCTTGAATGTCAGTTGGATTTGGTAGCATAACTTTACCTTTTCGACAACAGGATGTGAACAATCTGTCAGTTGGTTTCTCTGCAGTAAAGCTTCTTGGTTGACAGAATGAGCAAAGCTTATCAAATGCTCCACAATTATGATAATCAACAGGTTGGTTGAACACGTCGAAATTAATCGCTTCCCTAAACGTTGTGATGCTGCATTAGAAGTTCGATGCGCTTGCAATTGATCGGGTGTCGTTTGGGAAATTCATCATCGTTCATATATTCAGCATCATTTGCGCGCAGTTTCGCGAGAGACTCCTGACTTTGCCATGCCATAAATTTTAATTTGGCACGTTATCTGTCTGTCTTATTAATAAAATTTTTCTGCTTACCTCATTTTTTAGAATTTAAACTTTTGATATCAATTTAAAAACACGTTTTGTCAAATTCATATTCTACTTCGAAAATAACACAAACTCTTTCGATTTTACGATTGCATTGTTGTTGTATTTTGTGTATTCCGTTGACGAAATTTTGGAAAAAAATCACTCTTTGCGTTCTCGAGTGAGTCAGTGACACATACGTTTATAATATATGTACATATATTTATTTTCATTTTGCATAATAATTTTTTTAAATGTTTTACACTTTTTGGGCTGTTATAAAATTCTTAGTCAATTTTATTTTGTGGGAAACCTCACTATATAGTGTTTCAACCGGATTATTGGGGTTATTCGCGAAATAAAACCCGGAACCAGTGAAAATGTACTAAAAATTGGGTTTACAGAATGGGCTGCTGTCAAGAGACTGCATTCAAATGAATAAAATATCCGAAAACAGTAAACTGACATATTGTTGCACCTTTTTATGAACCAAGCGATTCTTCGGTAATGCTGCACCGTGGGTACTACTGATCTTTGTAGCGTATTGACATCAGAATTTCTTAAAATTATGCAATGATCGAACTTGGTTGCCAATAAGTTGAACAGTTCACGATTTGTGGGCATGTCACTCCGTCTTGTTCAAAACAAGGCAACCGAGTTGCCACAATAAATATTTTGACCCTTTACATATGCGCTTGGCTACATACACTATTAGTGCAATGTAAGACATTCCTCGAATAATGGAAATCATTGATTCGAATGCACTTTAACGTATTTAATTGGTTTGAACGTCGCTCCATTCATATTTTAAAAAAGCAAACTAGAAATATTTACCACATTACTGTAGTCTATATTATAGAAAATCTCGATTATTTAATGTCGTTTTTATTATGCTATTGCAGTCTCGCTGAATGGGATTTTTTCAGCTAAAACGAAACAAGATAATTTTCCGATTAGTCAGAGCAAATACAGCTTTAATAAGTTGTTTTGTTTATTTTTAAGATAAAGTAAAAGTTCCAGACTCTACAGTTAAAAAGAATTGAGATCTTCCTATTATTATTATTAATCTATAGAAATCTGGTTAATCTGCATAAGTCTAGTGGAACTTATATTAACATAGAATTAATTAATTTTTCATAATTTTACTGAAATTATAAGTTAACTTGTATCGCGAAACAAGTTATACTTAATAATAATTATTCGATTTGTAGGTATAGGGGGCACGTGTACGCACACGAGGTTATCAACTGTTTTCATCTTGCAGTCTAACAATATCGTTTCTCAAATATTTGTTCAGCTTCGACTGGACTCTCAAATACTAAGTGGAAAGTAAAAATTTAAAACAGCCATCGCGGAAGTTTGCAGCTTACACTTGTGTATAGAAATAGCGGATCCTTTATTTTGGAATGTAATAATAAACGCGATATTTCTTTGTCCTTAGAAATTGTAACCTATAATTGGTACAACTTGATAAGAATTATTTTTCAGCCACGTGGATTGTTCACGTGTATGTACTTCTTTACCGTTTTTACCATAATAATTAAATTAATTACCTACACTAATTGCAAGATTGCTATATAACATTTTGTGTTGTCCTAAAGTAATTACAAAAACATATCACTCGAATTGAGAATAATTACTTAAGTAAATTTAAAAAAAAAAAAATTTAATTTATTTACTTTTCAATTAATTCCATGTCCATACAAATTAATTTGAAATTACCTTTTATTTATCACTTAATTGAGTGTACTCCAGAGTACACTTAGTTAGAATGTTGTAATTACATTGTGTGCCTATTCGAGTACTTGTAGTATATTATGCATTACATGTAACAAACACGAGGGTATTTTACATCCAATTAAGATTCGAAGGCCATTCCGTTGTGTAAGTTCGGAGTGGCTTCCAATTAAAATTCTTGTATATATGCATTATTTAATTCATCTTCAGTGTATGCTAAGGTGAAAGATCAATGTTTTGTTGATGTACACAAATGGAAAAGAAATTTGTTGAGAAGGGGCACAGAAAAACAGAACTACCAATAATTTATTTATTTTTATCTATTTTATTCATTTAATAAATGTTTTAAAATTAGTGCTAGTCCAGGAGCCGAAAAAACGGGACATTTAATACTTATTAATATGTTACCACTGGTGAGGCCTATTAACGAGAACAAGTGCACTTAAGTTGAATTTTTATTTTATTCTAAATTTATAAAAAATTTATAAATTATTATTTATAAATTATTTTATTCTAAATTTATATTCTAAATTTATATTTATTATTTAGTACAAATTAAAATTAAATTATATCCGATGGTGTACGGTGTCCGGAAGTGTAGCAGACTGATTATTTGCATGTTGCATTTGTCAACATATTCCCGGGCCCTTATGCATCCGGAAGTGGATCTGCCTGCTGGGCTGCGACTGCATTATGTCTTATTTTTGTAAGCAGTATGCAAGTAATAACTGCAAGAATTACTGGGAGGAGCAGATATATTGACACGTAATGGTGATAGTCATGCACATTTACATCGGCTGTTGATGTCTCTAACAATCGCTTTTGATTCTGAATTCAGGTTTATATTGCTTCAATTTCCGATAAGGTTGTTGTTGCGGTAGGTTTCATCCCTGTCCTGTGGTTTTCGTTTATAAAATCACTTAGGTTAAGTTGTGGCATAAATGATATTTCTTGTTTACTGCTGGATGTCCTAAATCTCGACACTGATGAATGTATCTCCTTTCAAAATGCAGGTTGGATCAAGTTCCAGAATTTTAGCTTCTTCAATGAAAATAGTGCGGTTGTTTCAGTTGTCATACTGCTATCGTTTTCTCATATAAGATTGCAAAGTGTTTTGGATTTCATCACGAAGATCCAGGCATTGTATCTACGCAGTGGGATAAATAGTGTAGTGATATTCATTTTGTTGATTTGACAGCTTGTTGAGAGGTCTCCAGTTCGCTTGAGTAGTTGCACTTCACAGTTGCTTGTATTCGTATTATAATCGTATAATGGTTGATGGATTTTGCAAAGATATTCTCCGTTGAAGGAAGTACATGAATTGAATTCATCAGCAGAAAGTTACATGTATTATTTGTGTTGTAACGTGATCATCAGGTAGTTCGAGGTTGGTTTGATGTATACATGTTCAAACTGATGAATGGTAGGCACTGCCGGAATTTTGACTTCAAATATGAATATAACTCCTATTTTTATTGTTTTAGTTTGAATTATCTTGTACATGGCAACAATGTTGATAGATTCGAAAGAGTATGTCTTGACTTGGTTTCAGACTTTGAATGATTTCTCCAATCTGTCCTTGGAGTTGGTGCGGTGTTAGTATGGGAGGGTCTAGTATTCCTTGATGAACCTCTGTGATAGTGTCGATTATTGTGGATTGAAGCTGACGGAGTTTGATTATTTCCATCATAGTGTGAAGCTCTTGTTAAAGTTAGTCGACAGTTGCCAGCCGAAAGATAATGCAGATAGTGTCTTGACTATTTTTAAACTATCCTTATACTCTCGCTTCTATCGATTTTTAAATTCCTATAAACTGAAATAATTTCTCCTTCACCCGAATGATGTAGCCCGATCCTAAATTCTCCTAAATTCGAGTTCATGACTGATTTTTGCTGTATTCAAGACACTATCTGCATTATTTTTCGGCTGGAAACTTTCGGCTAGCTTTAACAGTATGTGTGAAGAGCTAAATCAGTGAATTCTTCATGAAACATTATATTGTTCAGAACATTTGTGAATGTCTCGAATTTTTGACTGGTTTCTTTAAAATTATGTTTAATCAAATTGATCGTTGATTTCAGTATCGACATCTGTTGTTGTAGTAATTTTTGGTGGTGGTGTTGATTTGCATTTAATTTTTCGATGCTGTCCTTGTAGGCGTTACTGGCACGTTGGTCAAGCCAATAAAATCGAAAGAGACCGTTTTTGGCGAGTAGTTTTGTTTTCACCTAAAGAGTTTATAATATTATTTTGCTCTTTTAACTCAAGTTTCGCAGTGTTTCATGCATAACCTGTTCGGCTGTTGAGTACAGCGCTCAAGATAGTCTATAGTTCAGCCACATATTGTGTAAGATTAAAGTACGTTATAATCTTCCACTCACCGTTGATTAGATTACCTTGACCTATTTTATCAAGGTAAATTCCAGAATGAGAGGTGAACCGTGATATGTTGTATTTCATTGTTGCTCCTTGGACTACTATACCGCTCCCAACATGCAGATTATTGCGAGTGTATGCGACAATAGTCTTGGGTTGGTGTTTGCTCTTGTCAGTCGTCTATGTGAATTTGGTTGAATATCCTCGTCGCTGACCACAACTGTATCTTCGCACCTATCTGTTGTTAGTGGTTCTTCTTTTTGCAGAGCTGAAATTTTTGTGATGACCCTTTTGTAAACAGAATTTCCTGTGCCGAGTGCTGAGACGACTCATACATGTCCATCCGTGCCTGGATGTACTTCAACTACTCTACCTCGCATCCATTTAGAAGGAGGTAGGTTATCTTCTATTAGAAGAACGAGCTCCCCTATGTTGATTTGTGGCTTCGTATGTAACCACTTTGGACGTTGTTGCAGCCTTCGTAGATATTCGTTGCACCATCTCTTCCAAAAGTCTTGCTCTAATTTGTCCTGTAGCTGCCACCTTGAAAGTCTATTGACATTTGAATTCATTAGATCACCTTCGGACACTGTTGTTCTCGATGAGCCTATTAGGAAGTGACCTGGTGTGAGTACTTCTAGATCATTTATGCCATTAGAACGGTTTTCGGATTTAGAACGTTTGTCAATTCTTCGTAGGTCAGTGTGGTGTTGCCCAAAATCTTTTTCAGATGGGTTTTGACTGTTGATGATGCTGGTGGTTGAAAATGCCATGTTATACCTTTCCAAGCTAGCTTCTTTGATACAATTTTGTTGAAGTTCGCTAGAGCTTCTTTCTTCATGTTTTTCAGCTAGTTGTTGGCTCCAATGAAATTTGTTGCGTTGCCGCTGTACATGTCACTGCATAATCCTCGTCTAGAGCTGAATCTTTTGAAAGCTGCAATGAATGCCTCAGTAGTAAGATCAGTTATACCTCTATATGAATTGCTTTAGTGGCAAGACAGATGAAGATCGCTATATGCATGAGTGAATGGCCTTTACGGTTGCACCCTTGGAGATGGCAGATTTCCCATTAGCTGGTTACCCTCTTGGTGTGCTCCAAATTTGTGACAAGTAACACGTTTTGAAATTGCCGTTTTAGTGGCATTTTTTGCACGTATATGATCCAATACTTCTTACGTAATTATGAAAGCGTAAGTTGAATTCCGCCATGCGATGTTTTCAAGTGCGCGTATGGAGGAAAGTATCGCAGGATGTTTTTCTTCATAATTTAGCAATGAATTCTGAAGCCTTCCGGATACCCGCAGAATTCCATGTTGATCCAAAAAATGGTTTAATTGCAGTAACATGCTTATTTTATTGACTGGCTTGTACTTCAGCAATTCTTCTATTTCCGCTTTGAAAACGTTCTGCTTCATGTAGATCATGCTCATCTACATTCTCTTTTTGGCATCTTTTGATAAAGATGTTTACATTCTTTACGATTCTTTTTACTCTCATAAAGCTTGAAGTTTTTTCTATTAAGTGTATGAACTGGTTGTCTTTCTCGTTGACGGTTGCCATATTTGCATGTTTCAGTACAGCTTCTGCTTTTTCATCAAATTCTTGGTATCTTTCCATCGAATGATAATTTTTATTGTCTTTTAACCATTGTGGTCCAGTCCACAAAATGTTGTGATTCATATTAAGTTAATTTGTTGTTATTCCTCGACTGGATTACCTTTTGATTTTATATGATGCCATTGATGCGGTTCAGCCAAGCTTCAGATTTCTGACGCTCTATTGGCAACGTAAGAGTTGAACTTTTGAATTTCGCCTTGTATCCATGAAAGTGCTATTGTGGGGAATCAGTCCATGCATAAGTTGGTGCTTGTACTAAACAAAGTGGTTGCTTGACTTCTTGCACTAGTTTCGCGGCTAGGAGAGTTCCGCTAAACTCTAAACGTGGTAAATTTATTTTCTATTTTGTCGGTGCCACTCTTGTTTTTGCTGCTATAAGGTTGATGTCAATTTGCTCTCCAGTGACTGCTTTCAGATAAACACAAGCTGCATATGCCTGTTCTGAGGCGTCACTAAATCCATGGACCTCGACGATTGATTCACTTGTGAACCCTATCTAACTGTGGATTTTTAATTCATTTAGCAGGGTAAGTTCTTCTAATTAGATAACCCATTGTTTTGTGATTTCTTCTGAGACCGGTTCATTCCAAGCAAGCCCTAAAAGCCAGAGTTTTTGCATCATAATTTTCGGAGTTATTACTATTGGGGCTAGCCATCCTAACGGATCAAGTAGTTTGGCTGTTGTTGAGAGGATGATCCGCTTCGTCACTGATCCAGAGTGCGCAGGGAGGTCTACATTAAATTCAAAGATGTCCGTACAAGGTTCCCCATAAAGCCTTAGAGCTTTGATGGTTTCATCTATTTTAATTTTGTATACATCTGTGCTTCCGGTATCGGTGACGTTAGTTAGTAATTCCTTATGATTGCTGCTTCACTTCCTTAAATTGAAACCCCCTCCTTGAAGTAGTTGACTTAACTGATTTTGTACAAGCAACGCTTCTTTTATCGTGCCACATCCTGTTGTGAGGTCATTGACATAAAAATCGGTTTTTTCTACTTGGTAAGCAGCTGGGAATGTTTTTTTCTCATCCTCTGCTAGTTGTTGTAATGTTCTGACCGCAAAGTAAGTGGTTAATGAAGTTCCGTACGTGACTGCTTTTAATTGGTACTCCTGTGTATCAATTTTGTACGCAAAACGACAGCGCGAGTTGACGAGGTGAACAAAATTTTTGTGTACATATACAGTGTATAATACACAATTTTATATTTGTATTGTGTGTTTTGCTCTCTTGTATATGTGCATTCTATTTGTCATTTTTGCGATGGTAGGTATCAAAATAAATGGTTCCGGTTGAATCGGTTTATTTTTTTTGATACTGACGTCTACTCACCTCTTCTATTCGTTTGCTTTTGAGCGGTGAAATGAACAAATATTTTATGTTTTAGGATTTTTAATATTCAAATGTGTGAATTATGTTCAATTTAATTCAGAATTATGAGGATAATTCGAATTAGTTCTAAAATTGCGAAATGTTTTCGTATAGAAACGTCAATCCAAAAAAAATCAAAACAAGACCATGCGCATGCGTCTCGCTTACTAATACAAACAAGATGCTCAATACTATATTTATCCGGTTTGCTCGCCTCGCGCTTGTTGCTTTTCGTACAAAATTGACACACTGAAGTTACTCAGTCGGCGAGTTACGCCATTGTCTTCTGCAGCTATCCATATTTGCCGAAACATTTTTTCAATGTCTGCGGTAAACGCGTGTTTGTGCTTTCGCCATCTCATAACGATATGGGAAAGATCTTGTTGTAATTTTGAACCGACATGCACGATATCATTTAGCGACCGACCATTGGTTGTTTTTGCCGAGGCATCAAACACCACTCTTAACTTTGTTGTAGTGCTTGATGGTTTGAAGATGGTGTGATGCGGCATATAGTATGTGGTCTTAACTGTTGTTGACGTTGTTGAGAGTTTCTGCATATGCCCAAGCTAATCATATTCATCCATACATTTTTTGTATTGAGCCGCTAAGTTCTCGTTCTTCAAGAATTGTTTTTCTAGTTGGAGAAATCTTGCCGTTGCCATTTTTTTGAGTGGCCTAATTTTCCATCAATGGTGTTAAATGGTGTTTTTACGGTGTACCTGCCATTTGATGACCATTTGACACTGCTCTGGAATATCTCTTTACACATTTCTTTTCTGGTGTTTGCTTTCTTGGCGGATGTAAATCTTCGATTTCCCAAAATTTTTTAAGAGTTTTTTCAATTTCATCCAAAGAGTTCTTCTCGGTGGTAATCGCACTTGTGATTGTTAAGTTTTCATTTGGCTATGCTGTTTTGGTGGTTTTTCCTAGAATTATCCATTCTAGGTCGGAGCTTTGAGCAATTGGTTGTTGATTGTTTTGCGTAGTTCAGTTTCAGGTAGTATAATATCCACAGAATAATCCGCACATGGATCAATATTTCAGGGAGATTACACTCAGATTTTAACTTTCTTTTATTTTCTTTAGCATCTCAGCATGCAGGGGAATCTACTTTTCGTTATCTTGATGGTATTTGGGCACGGAATCGTTTTACTTGTTTTCTGTGTTGATTCTGGTGAACTGCCAGTCGAAAGCCACCTCAATCTTGCTTCCCAACTTTGTTTAATGATACCCCGACGCAAAAAAAGAGATGCCAACCGTTAGGTCTGCTTGGGAAGAGAGAAATAGAAAAAAATATAATAAGTACAAATGAAAACAATAAAAAAATTAAATGAAAAGATAAACACTGGATAGAGTATTTAGGTCTACAAAAAAATGAAATTTATCTCAAAATAAAAGAATTTAATTTTATTTGGCCACAAACCGATAGACCAAATAAAATAAATTTTTTTTATTTCCTACCAGCAAATAAAAATTTCTTAATTATTGTTTGCTGGTAGCAATTTGCATTAAAGGTTATCTAGTTCTCCTATGCCATAAGTAGCCTATTTGTGTTCAGAAATTACCTTAAGTACCGTATGGCTATAAAGCTCTGGCAGCAACAGCGCTATTAATCATGCACTATCGATTAATGGAATTTTTCTAGAGTAAGTAATGGATTGGCATTTACTCATATTCGATGAGAGCGCGTTATATAATGCGTTCAAATCGGTTATCACTAAAACAATATTTGACATTGAAAGTAAAGGGAATCATATGCAATACTTCCAAATATCTTAGGGATACAGGAAAATTTCACAATTGCCGTATAGTGCACTTGTTAATATCCATTTGATTTCTTCTTTGAGTTTCTGAATTTGGGTCAGCGAATATTTTGTTACAACTCATTGGTCATAACATTTAAATTCCTTTTTAATAATTAGTAATATATTACTGATCGTTGTGGCTTTATTTTTCAAAAAAATCAGTCTCGTTTTGGTTGTTAAAAAAATAAAATCGTAGAGTCTAGTTTTGAAAAACAATTTTGTTTAAGATTTTTAACATTAACAGTTCAATAAAAGTTGTAAAATACGATAATAAACAGTATAGCTATTGTTAATGAAAATTAAAAATACTATAATTCTTGATTAGCTATGGTTTAGTGAAAAAAATAAAAAACAAACGTCCATTTCTTCGAATAAACGTATTTCGTGTAGTATTAGTTCGTGTATGTGTTTTGGGTATTGGAATGTGGAGAAGGTTCGAAATTTGCATTGGTGTAGAAATAATATAGATTCGTAAATTAGCCATACAACTTTAATTGGATTTATAAATTTTGTGAAAAGTAATAAGTGTATATGCGTTGAGTATTGTTGCGTTATAATACCAAGGAGATAAAGAAAAATCGGATTGGTTGCTTAAAACTTTGCCACCATAAAGTAGTTACAAAAGTTTCATTAAACAGAGGCTCGCCTCATATTTAAGGGTGGCTATTTGTGTTTTGGTATCGAGGAGAGGACCCGCAACAAATGGATGGCCAACCGGCTCTTCATTTATTTACGGTTTCTCGAGCAAACGCCTAGGTCCGTCAACTTATTTGCGGGTGGCCAAGTGAGGCCACTTCATTTGTTTAATTTGCGGGTTGCGGCGAGATAACGCCCAACAAGTTTTACGGGTGGCCAGTTGAGGCCCTTCAAATTTACGGTGGGGCAAGATAACGCCTTTATTACTGGTCCACGGCGGGGAGACGCCCAACGATCCGGGCGTAAAGCCTGTGGCATGACGGCTCGAAGGCCGCAACATCCAGGTACAATTTTTTTTTTGTTTTACTTTTAAGTTCAATTTTTTGTTTGTTTATTTTTATTTTCAATCTGTTTTCTTAAATTTTAAAATTTATTTTTATCAAAATTTAAAATTTTTTTTGTTGCTGTTTTAAAAAAAAAAACAAAATTGTAATCAAGTACCACAGAACGGAGGTCGTGCACGTGACCTTGGCGCACATTGGTCTCGCCCCAAAAGTTTGTTGAGGCGGTTATTTTTATTCTTTTTGGATTTTTGTTTTCTCTTACGGGTTTTTGGTTTCCGCTTCCTCGGCGGTAAGTTAATCAAAAAAATGAATTACTTTAAGTTTGTGTCGGGTCGGTATGGTGGGAGGGGAAACTCCATTCTGTGCCGGTTCCATATGTACAGGCTGTGCTTGCCACTCCCCTTCGTCCCCTTGGCAGGATATCCACTGGGTCAGAGTAGTGAGTCCAGTGAATGTGTCGTGAACGTGTTGTGGGAGGTTCGTTGGAGGTCGCTCCGGCTGGTTTTTTTTATTTAATTTTTATTTGAGTTTTATTTTTTTAATTATCTGTAGACACGATGTAGGCCAGAGTCATGCAAACCTCCAAATCCCTACGACATAATCACCGTGCGTGAGGCCTCTGCATGACTAGTTGAAATTTGCGGGTCGGCTGATGCCGTACCTAAAAATTTCGCTCCGAATATTTCCTAACAAAACTTCAAAAATTTATTGTAAACGTTCACATAATTTAAGTAATCCAAGTCCAATCTCGTCTTTACATTTTTTTTCCAGTTTGTATTTCTTCAGTGTAAGGAATGAATTGGTGAAAGCATTCAATTGGGAGTTTGGGATTCCAGGTAGAGATTATGGTCAGTATCTGAAAGGTCAACTAGAGAGTGAAGCTGCAGAACTGATAAAACACATAACCGTGTCAGATGCGAATTACATTCAAGCTTAGGAGTTCGAGAAATATGTCGAAGAACAACTCATAAATCTGTTACTTGCTGTTGTTATTCTACAATAAAATCTACTCAGCAAATAAATGAGAATGAAATCATTAAAAACTGCTTTATCCACGTCAGCTGTCCTAGCAAATGTGGATTATAGTAAACCTTTCAGTATGGGTAGGTAGCGTACTATTCCAACTCGATTCCGACGGGGCACAGTGTCCGATATTTTTTGTGTCCCAAAAACTAAACGCCGCCCAGAGAAACTACTCGGTCACCGAGTTGGAATGCTACGCTGCCGTTCAAAGTGTTAAGAAATTTAAATGGTATAATTGAAGGGTATCCAATTTATCTGGATGGTTAGCTCGTTGGAGCTTAAAGCTCCAAGCTTTCAGTTTTCAAATGGCCTATTGGAAGGGATCACAGAACGTAGTTCCGGATACCTTGTCTCGTGCTTTCTTTGAATCGATTAATTTCGTTATTCACCCTATAAAATTGAACGCTGACAACCTGTTGAAATCGCCTGTAAGTTTAATAATTGGTTGCAAATTTCCCGCTTCAATTCTATCTGATCCTTTACACATAGATCTGTCAGATAGCATTTTTGCGAGCTGAATATATGAATTTAGTTCAGAAAGATGAAACAATGCCAGAACTCCAACTCCATAGCAATCTCAGAGTACAATCAGGAAAAGGTTTCCATTCAGAGACAAGTTTATTGGAAACGGATGGCGCAAGATGTAAAATTATTTATTAAGAACCACAAAGATTTTAAAATGAATAAAGCTGCCAATTATTCCATGAAACCTCCAATGGGAAATCAATTTGAGTCAATTTCAAAATCTGTAAATCGAGGTTACGGTCCTTACTCTAGATCTAAGCGGGGAAACCAGTTCATTTTCAATATATTAGATAATTAATAAGCCTCAGCTTCTTTGCTATCACAATGAATTGGAAATGTTGTGTTTAATGTGTTTTCTGTTCCCGAAATAGTTTTTACGGACAACGGAAAACAATTTACATCCATACTATTCCAAGATCTGCTACATAAGTATGGAGTGACACATACACGTACGCTTATTTACACCCCTCAGAGTAATGGGTCAGAACGTGTAAATCGTACGGTGCTAGCCGCAATGCGTTCATATTTGTCTGATAGTCACACCAAATGGGACCTACATTTGGCGGAAATTGGCTCTACTCTACGAAACGTAAATTATTCCTCTTCAACCTTTTCTCCTCATTACTTGGTATTCAGTCAACATATGATTTTACCTGGCACAGATTAACAAGTCCGACAACTGATTAGTGAAGTTCGAGATAAGGTTTAGCATCATTGAAAGATAGCATACCAAAAATGCTCGCGGCAATATAACTTGCGTAGCCAACCTAACATGTAAATCCTCCAAAATTTGTTCCTGCCCTCATAGACTCCAAAGTTGGTAATGTAGCAAATAATATTAAAGATTTATATGGCAAACCCTTAGGAACATATCCCGGGAAGACATCTTATGCCCGGCTATGACACTTTCTCGGGTGTGAGTCGTCCCCATGACTTGCAACGATAGTCAAACGGTTAATCCCCACCGTTGCTATTTATAGTTAACATTGTAATAAGTAAATATGGATTGTTTTGTTGAAATAAAACGATCGTTTGATTTTGATACCGTTTGATGAAATATAAAGTTTTCTTGATGGGTTTTGTGGGTAGGTGAAACGGAGTCAAGATTTAGTTTTTCAAAACAAAACAACTGAGATTAAATTTGATAGTAACCGAAAATAAAAGTTGTGCTGGTATTCGAGGCACGTTTGTGACGTGTTTCACAAAAGGTTTTGTTTTGATAATTAAGAGTGGATTTATTAATTTTGTGCCGGTAACAAATTTATTGAATTCAATGTGGTTTATTGGTAGTTGCTGTTATTTACCATACCATTATTAAAAAATGAAAGAAAAATAGAAAAATTCTCTAAATGAAATTTTGATCACAACATCAACAGTATACGGCCAATATATACTCGCCCATACGATTTTATGTTTTGGTTGATGGTGGTATCAGCTTGTAAAAACATATGGCCTTTGCGTCTCTTTTCTGATCATTTAATACTTTCTGCTAAGTGAACATATATCCACTTGCAATTTTGAATGTGGATATGCTAATCAGGGATACTCATAGCGGACAATGCAGAAAACCTTTCTAGATTAAGTAAGATTAGATGGATCAAGGTTAGTGTTTTGTTTATCACTTATACCACTCCTTGGAACAATCAGGTGGAAGTTTTGGATATTTCACATGGGTGGGTGAGTCTTCTTAAAGTTTGTTTCGAACTCTGTCCATAGAAATATTTTAAGTTTTAAAATTTAGACTAATTTAGTTTAATTTTTCTTTGCTGTAATAAAAGCAAAATAGTGCTCCTTTTATGAACAAACAATTAAAACTTTAATTGATGCGCCCACACATGGTTTAAAATCTCATACTTCTTAATTAACAGTTTTTCGGTAATCTAGAGACACGTGTTTTAAAATGTCCAGGAAAAGAGTCATAACGGTTTAATGGGCCCCCAAAAACATGTCGTTATAATTTTTATTTTTATGACTACTTTAAATGTATAGTCCGTCAATTTATTTTATATTTATATGGTCTTGCGTTGAGAACTAGTTTAATAATTTGAAAGCTGCGTGCACTTCGCTAATTAAGGGCAATGTTGAACACCTAAAATACACGTTCACTTTTGAACATTAAACAAAAAATAGTTCGAGCCGCATATGACGTCGATGCCATACACAATCACCAAACCAACCTAAATGTTATTTGTAAATAATTACTTTGGCTAAGATTGGTGTTTACAAATTAAAAATGTAAATACAAGCGCGATGATACTTTGAAACGGTCAGCATGTAAAAAAAAAAATTTAACACAAAAAGCGAATGTACCTCATACATCAAATGGTGTTATGACGCTAAAGACATTCATCAAAATTTTTACATATTTACCATAATTTTAACCAAACAGACATGAGTAATCGAATACCGAGGGGATTTTTGTTGTTGTTGCTGCTATTTGTTTTCAGTGGTAATAATTTAGTCACTGTGATGACCATCAATTACATTTAAAGGCCGGTGATTAGCTGTATGTACATTCGAGAGCGAGCAAATCTGCATTGATTTTATACGAGTTTACTCAAGGGTGCGCGCTTTTAGTGGGCGACATAAAATTAAAAAAAAAAAATTTTTTTGATTTATTATTTGGATTAATTCAGACATCGTATATTTTTAGGTCAGTTCTATTGAATTCAATTTTTGGTTGCGAATAAACATCTTAAATAAAATAAACTATTTCAAGGCAAGTACACGTACGCTCGATATTTTTTGTTGCTATTTATTGTAGAATTCCCAAAACATAATTATTAATGTAAATATTTAACAAGCATATAGATAAATTCTAAGATCAAATAAACACAACATTATGTGAAGGACCAATACAATAAGTGCTGACTAATTATTGTAACAGCACCCAAAATATAATTAATCAAAATTCCATTCACAGTGATTTATTGATAACTGTATGTTTCCAAACTTAGATCAACAATATTGTTTATGTTTGCTTAAATAGTGTTTTTAGCAAAAAATTCTAAGAATTTTTTGTAGCGTATGAAAACGGAAAGCTTCTATTTTAATTCTATTCTATTCTACTAAAGTTTGTGTTAGGGGTCAAAAGGCAAAGAGGAATAAATGTAACTTGTTAACTGTTGCCCGCACTTGTAGATATAGTCCATATTTATTTTATTTGGGCGATAGTCTACCGACATGTCATTGTCCCAGTTTAGCTTATGAGAGCAGGATAACAAGGCCAAGGTGTAACACACCACACAGAAGCCAACGTTTGAAACAAAAGCCGAGCGCACATATCTACAGTCACCACAATATGTGAAAAAATAAAAGAAGAATCGACAACTGGCGTGAATTCTGCTGGCTGGTTCCGTTACTTCGGGTGATCCTAACAACTACCTGTTCTTTGGGCTGCTGCTCACTTTGAACACTTTCTCGTATCTTACTCCCTCTACCCCAAATGAGCGGAATTCGCAAGACGATACCGTGAATTATTCAATGAATGGCTCGTTTCACAGTTCGCTCTCTCTCTTTTTCCACTTACACACCACTAATATGACTGTCACTATTTACCAGGATGGATTCAATTAACAATAAACAAAAGTTCAGTTTATTTTATCACTTGAACCACGTGGTAATACACAAACACTCAGTTTATCATTTGGATCAGAAAAAAACTTGCGAATGAAAAGCAACAAAATAACATTAAAATTCGGCTTGGCCCCGTGTCTTGCACCCCAAGAACGAATTTATTTCTTTTTTACTACTTTTACTTTCTTGTTTTGTATGTATTTCCACATTTTTTTATCTTTGCAATCTGTTCTGGGGCCGATGCGATTATAAAAATCGTCTAAAATCGAGCTCCTATTTCTGGACCTCTATTAATGGAAAAGGCTGATAAAATAGCCATCGAAATGGGAATTACCTTTGAGTATAATCCTTGGTGGCCAGAAAGTTTCTAAATAAGACACGCAATAAGATCATCTTTAATTGTGGAGAGCCGAGACAAGTATCAACTGATATGACTTCCGATTGGATAATTCGATTTATTTTTTCGTTACATGCAGGGAAAAACGTTAACATTTAAATAAAAACTTGTGCTTTAAAAAATTTAATGAACGTCTTACAGTACTTGTTGGATGTAATTCTAATGGAACAGAGAAACTTCCTCTTATTGTTATCGTAAAGTGTCAAAATCCGAGATGTTTTAAAATGGTTAAAAATCTACCCCTTCAATACACACCACAAATAAAAAAGCCTGGATGACTGCGGACTTATTTTCGAGTTGGTTAACCTGTCAAGAAAAATCGAAAGCTTATTCGAAATTCGAAATACCAAAGCATTAAAAGTTTTTAATTGTTAAATTGGACAGATTATTACCAAGACGAGTTAAAAAATTTGAGTAAGGACTCTTTTAAAAGAAAATTAAATTTAAGTTGTGAAGATACACTTATTAAAACATTCATGCAATTTCAAAAATGATTAAAGCTCTAAGCAATAAATTTTTTAATCTGTTCAATAAATCCCTCGAAAATTACGAAAAATTCTGTAATACCAAACAGAACTTTTAATATATTTAAACAGTGTGCTTCTGAAACCTTTCAAAAAATTTATAAAGGTAAATTAAAAGCACTTTATTAATCTTAGTTCGAAAAAGCTTAATAAGTCAGCATTAATTCATTTTACTGATTTGAGGTTAAAATTATTATTTTAGAGATGTAAAATATTAAATAATGTGAGCTTTTTTGATGAAATACGGGAAATTGTTTATATGAAATTTTCTATGACTCAGAAATCATAAAAAGCTCGATAATTGAAAAATCATTATGGTACAAATACTGCAATCGAATTAAGCTATTCTTAATTTACTCAAAATACTTTACTAATTCGATAAAAATAACTTTATAAAAAAAAGCTTTCGCTAAAATTTTGTAAAGCCGTCTTGAGAAGGGTTCAACAGATTTATTTTTTTGATACAACACAAAAAGACAAATGATTACTTATTAAATCTTTCAAAAAATTAAGAATTTTTTAAATTCTGCATCTTTTTTTGATTTTTGGAAGCTTTCAAGAAATCTTAATTAATTCATCGGTTAATCTAAGCTAAATTAACAGCGTGTACCAGATCTAGTTCGAAAAATTAACAAAAGTTATTTAAATAAAAATTAAAAATATATTAAGTTTTGAAATAGTAAACCTTCCAAAACCAAGCAAATAATAGCTCCAATTTTTTTGTAGAGTTAGGGCTTTTAAAAAATTCTAAAATTTTTTCATTTGAAATATTGATAATAATTAAGTTGTAAAAACGGCAAAAGTTCATATAAAATATTTGAAACTTTGAAAAGCTTTAAACACCTTTATAGATTATTAAGGTTTATTTTACAAGAAGTTCTTTAAATATCTGTACCGAAAAGGTAAATTTGTAAATTAGTGACTTTAAAAGATTGATCTTGTTTTGGGTTAATACTTTGAGGACTGATATTCTGTTGGTTTGTAGCACTCAAGGTTGAAAAAATGATCTAAAAAGATGGAAAATGGATACCACATGAAAAGAACTGAAGCCAACATTGGAAATCGTTTAATGGTTTGCAATTCTTTGCTTACAAGACACCGAAGATGACATTTTTTGTCTCAAATTGTGACTGCTGATGAAAAACGATGAGACAAAACGATGACTGACGTTAAGAAATGGATTCATCTTGATGAAGCACCCACATCAAAAACAAAACGAAACATTCGTGGAAATAAGGTTATGTTGTACATTTGGTGGAATCAGAAAGGAGTTGTGTACTATAAGCGTTACCAACATCCAGCAAACAGCGTAAAGTGATTTTGCTGCACGACAATGTTCGACCATATGTCGCACAAAAAATACACTGGAAGTACTTAAATGGGATATTATACCGCATGCTCCCTATTCACCAGATTGTACCCCATCACCAGATTGTGGCCCAACGCAATCGCATCAAAAGACAAACAATTTTTTTCGTTGGAATCGGAATATCGCCATATGTTTGCTGCAATTTCTAAAAGTAAAGTCAAACCTGTTTTTGAGCGGTCTTTTTTAGTGCGATTGTTTTTATGCGGTATATGAAAAAAAATTATTCAGTATAATCTACTTAAGTTCTTTTAAAATTTCAATCAAATTAGAATACAAATGAATGTGATTAATCTAATTAGCTAATTGGGCCATTTTGTTTTTTCGATTTTTGATATTTCATCACGTTGCGTAATGAAAGTATCCTTATTCAACGCACATTATTTTTTTTTTAAATTTGTTGTGAAAACTATTTTTTTA
The DNA here is from genome assembly GCA_932526605.1 of Nephrotoma flavescens. NCBI lineage: Eukaryota > Metazoa > Arthropoda > Insecta > Diptera > Tipulidae > Nephrotoma > Nephrotoma flavescens. Next base: position 35,394,059 of record OW052222.1, on the reverse strand, counting down.
CCCACCCGTGAAGTTTCGGAATTTTTTTTTATTCGTCTTTTTATGCGGTTCGGTCCTTACTACCGCACAAAAACAGTACTCTGAACAATAAATTTTCTCAAACAAATGACCATTTTCTAAAAATGCTCTAATTGTTAAGACAATCCATATGAGCTTGAAGTAACTGGCAAGCCTTATAAATCCTATTAAACTTCGAACAAACGTTATAAATGTAAATAAATCCTGACAAATGCAAATTGACATATCTAAAATCTAAGATTTTAATTTAATTTACAGGAGGTCTTTAGATGATATTCTGTGTTTCTGCATTGCATTGCTAAAAAAAATAATCTTATTAAATAGTTTCTAAAAAATAATTAAATATCACTAATGCTGAAAACAGATGTGCAGATTTTTCGCATGCAGCGCCGCACACAGTTCTGCACGTAAAATACATGAGCATGATTTTTTGACGCTTGTGTGGGGCATTTTTTATTTAAAGTTAGAGCACTCATAGCTTAGTGTTGTGATTTTTTCTGTGTATTTTGTGTGTTAACAAATCTGTCTTTATTTAACTAATTAAACGTTTTGTCACACAGATAAAAAATGTTGTAATTGAAATGTCTTATATCGTATAAAAATGTTTTTTTTTTATAAATCCTATGATTTTCTCCTCCATCTTGACAAAATTTAATGTCAAAAGTGAAATACAAAAAACAATGTGGCATAAAGTGGCCAAGTTTTTAGCACAGAATATATACAAAAGCGACATAACTCAATATTTTTATGAATTTCTTTCGACTAAAATATATGACCTTTTATATCAAAATAGGAGTGGTAAAACTGTTTAAATGGTAGATAATAGATAGCGCTAGTAGTTTTCAAAAAATTAAAATCGCTTATAAAATCTTCGCAGTGTACATCTAAAATTTCCTCTCAATTGGCTCTCTCAATTTAATGTCACTTTGATTTTGGCTGCACTGCACTACATCAACCGTATTGCTGTAATTCGTAAAATCTAAAAAAACTTCTAAACTAACTAAAGATCTCAACTATGAAGCGTGTAAAAAATTAAACAAAAATGGTAAAATTCGATTTAACGTATCATCATCAAAATTCGATTTAACGTCATCATACAAGAATGAATGTTCGTATGTATATATCATATTCATAAGCTACAAATTATGCATTGAATTACTTTTTTTTTAGAAAGTCGTCAAAAAAGAATTATTTTGGAAACCCTGAATAAAACGGGTATGGTGGATTATACAATATAAATCGCTAATATAAATCGGTTATATTAGCTACATTGGAAAAAACTGATGTAGCCTAGCCCCCACGTTAATATCAGGAATTCGATTTCAAAATTGAAATGATCGATATGTCGTTTACAAAGTGGTCAAATAAATGTATGAGAGGTGACTATCAGGATTCAATGACGTATTTATATTTTTGCCTTTTAGTCATGCAACCATCCGACAAAAATTATTTAAATGTATTATGAGGATTTTCGGCGCCAGAAAAGTTAGTCCTTAACTAGAGGGTCGGCATTGGAAAATTTAAATCGCGTACGGGAGGGTTAGTATATCGACAACAGCAATTTCAATGATATTCAAATTCAGTCACGATATGATTGACACACAGGAGTGTACAAGGGTTCTTCAATCACACTGAAGGGTGAGACGATTATCGAAATGTTTTTGTATAAACCGCTATTTGAATGGCAAATACTGTAAAATGCGAGAACACATCGCATTTTAATAGTATTTGGCAACATTGGTTATCATTAATCGAGGGCGGCGTAATGCACTAAAACATTTGATTAAAGTTATTCAATCACGGAATTCTTGGAGCATTTATATTATGTAAACTATTTCAAGGGGTTCGGATTGAGAATCCGGAAAAATTCAAATTTATGAAAATTAAATTTTTAATAAAAATCCAGAAATTTCTATTAATCAAGATTTTATTTCTAAAAATTTCAGGTAAACTACATTCGGCATATAAGTTTTGTTCTGAACACAATAACTGCCTCAAATTTTGGTCGATGCACAATAAATAGGAATTACCGAAGATTGCAAGTAATGCTCGAGTACGTGAAATCGCTAAATTGATTCGCTTTCTTCTTTAATCGCCATGTTAAGCGTACAGTTGGAATGAGTATAATGTGTCTTGTCCCTGGAATTCTTCCAGACGCAATTTTTGGGGCACCCATGTCAGACTCCTCGAACGCGACACTGTTGACTGCATGGGGCAATTATGCCGTTATCGAATGATTTAAATTCATTCTGATATAGCTTGATGACGAATTCGAATAGTTGGAATGCCTCGGCTGAACTGACTCATGATGGACTGTCTCTGTGGTAGATTCTGATCACGTAATCCGTGTAGATAATATTTGTTACTCGATCTGGGCATATTCGATCAAAAATAGTTGATACCCGTGCCAAAGAATATAGTATATTCTGTACCCGTGCTAAATTTTTAGCCTTAATCGAATCAGACATTTGACAGAAATCAAAGAGAGAGAATTTATTTTTACACTACTAAAAGTTTTTAATGTTTGCAAAATGATTTTTTTTTCAAATTTAGAGGCATCTATTGGCGATCGTGGAAACTATTTTAGGAGTATTGTCAAAAAAAATGGTTTCTAACTGTCGTTTCTGATATATTCTGTGTTTTTCGTTTTATTTTTTTCATGTTGTTAGCACCGACAGATACACAGTCAAAATAAAAGTAAAGATGACGTGCGGAATTTTGCGTGGCATGCGTCATTCATGTATTTTAATCCACAGGCACTAGAGTATTGTAATTCTGATGCATGCGGAATTCTGCACATGTGTTTCCAGGCATAAGCGGTTGTGGTTGAACGTCAAGGTAAAAATTTAATGTTTTATAATATCATAATATCAACGCATTATTAATTCCATTGGGGAAAGTTTACACAAATGGCCATCATATATGGTAAAAGTTAACCATTAGGGTCCAGGCAAACAAAAACTCCCAAGTTTGAACTTAAGGCTAAAAATTTAAACATCGAATTTGGGGCTTGAAATTTTGCTTAATTCCTAAATAAAAAAGCTGTTACATGATCGTAACCAGCGCTTTTTGTTTTATAATCACCACTGTTGTGTCTTGGCTAAGTGTGTATGTATTTTTTTCTTTCGCACAGGTTTTCATTCAAGGTTGGCAGTCTTGCATTTTTCGAGATTGAGATGGAGCGAGGCCAATATACATCGGGTGCGCGTAAAACCAAAACATTTCATAAGAATGTTTTTCTTATATGCGTCTCTTTTACATCAATGAGAATTTATGTAAACGAGAAACAGAGAAGAAAGATAATTCTTCTGGAATGTTTTGCGCGTCGCTGTGTGGCGCAAGAATTTTTTTCGTTGATTCATAAAAAGTTTTGGTTTTTGTGTTAAGACAACATTGAGTTTTCCTTTTTTTGCTAAATAAAAAAAAAAAAAAACAAAAGGAGTCTAGTTTGGATTTTTGTGATAAGTCGGGTTCGACTTTAAGAATAATATAGTTTTTTTTATATAAAAAAAGTTTCTAGTTTTTGGTCGAATTTTAATATTAAAATTAAGTAAAGAGATATTTCTTTTGGTGGGTTTAAGCCCCAACTTGTGGATATTCGTAAAAATTAAAATGGTACTTGAATAAATAAAATTGATTTATTTTTAAAAGAAAATTAAAAGTTTCAGTACAGGTGTTGTGAGTTGAAATTTTGTTGTGTTGGGAAAGTAAAAGAAAAACTATTTTAATTCATGTAGTTGTCCCATCGGGATAACCCATATTTTTTTTGTTGAAGAGTGCGTTGTGATTACGTGTTAAATTTCCGAAGCGGTATCAATCAAACCGTTGATTATTGAATTGTTGTGGGGTGTGCTGTGCCGCACCGGTACATTTGTTGCGCGTGTTTTAATAACTGTCAAGTACAACCCAATACCGGTTGCCTAACGGGTGTCATATCTAATTGGTCTACGGAGGGAAGACGCCTAGCATTTTGGCGGCCTAACGCGGTCTTTCACATGGTATAACGGCATTGGGGTGGCCAGGTGAAGCTACTCCATTTTATTTGTGGATCAGCGAGACAACGTTCAACTTATTTTGGCGGCCAGTCGAGGCCAAAATATTTACCGAACAGGGTGTGTCGCGACGGTACTGTACTGGGTGGCCAGTTGAGGTCACCCATTGATATTCGAAGCGAAGACGCCAAATTTTTTTGTGGCCGAAGGCATACAAAGCCCAACGAAGGCATACAAAGCCCAACGAAGGCATACAAAGCCTAACGAAGGCACACAAAGCCCAACGAAGGCATACAAAGCCCAACAAAGGCATACAAAGCCCAACGAAGGCATACAAAGCCCAAGGCATAAGTAACATTTGACAGTTAAAGCGAAATTAACGTCCAACGTTTTGGGGCGGCCAGTTGAGGCCAGCCGTATTATTTGCTGTAGTACCGGCAGATGGGCCGCATCGGTGGAGCGGAGCACGGCATTTACGAGCGGCCGCGCAAGGCCGCAACATTAATTTCTCTTATATATTAAGGTACAATTTTTTATTTTTCTTTTATACATTTTAAAATTCTTTTTGTTATACATATTATAATTTTCAAAAATTTGTTTTAATCGAGCACCGCACAGCGATCGTGTGTCGCGCGCTCGATGCACATTGGTCTCGCGTCTCGCTTTTCCTCCATTTGTTCCGGCGATTACTCTTTTATTTTTTTACTGATTGTTGCTTTGTAAAATGAATTACTATTTTTTTTTCGGGTTGGTATGATGGGGGGGGGGGGAGAACTTCCGTTTCGTGTCGGCGCGATTATTGCGGTCCCTTGCTACCCGCGTCCAATTTCGTAACCAGGGCTTGGCCTTGTTTGAGTTCGAATGGATTCTTGCACCAAGGCACCTCTCTCTTTTATAATTATTGTGTTGTTCGTTCCTCAAGTTCCCTCCGACGAATTTCGGCGGAATTCCGGGTTTTATTATTATTTGCGGTTTTATTTTAGTTTAAGTTTCTGTAATCACGGTGTAAGCCAGGAGCCACGCATGCCTCAATCCCCACGACCCTTCTCACTTCTCCCTGAGAATGTAGCCGGCAAAAATCACCGTGGAGGCCTCTGCGTGCGCTTAGTGATATCTGCAGGTTGGCAGCAGCCAGCCTGTAACAAAACTTAAGCCTAATGATTTGTTTTGGGCTAGAGTACTTGCATTTATATAGACCTATAAATAAAAAATAAAATAGTATGAACCTAAAAATTGATTTTCGGCCATGAAATTTGGTTAATGCTTAAACAAAAAATTTAATAATTGCGTGTTTCGATTCTCTCGTATTAACTTTATTTAATTTTTATTTATTTTTTTGTATTTCGTTGCATATTCTTGGGACAAAATTTCGTTGGATTTTTCTGTATAATGCGACCCCAAAAATATCTTCGATGTTAAAATACTTTAGGTTTTGGTTTTAATCTCAGTGATTATCTTGTAACTATTTTATTAGTTTAATTGCTTATGTGGTAGTTTACGGGAGGGGGAACCACTACTTCTAAATGTTTTGTTCTGTTTAGGCGCTTTGGTCCTTGGGTGCATGACTCCTTTCAAATTTTTGTATTTCATAGCTGACGTATTCCATGTTAAAATTTAAGTTTTTACGAATTTTTGAAATTTGCACGTGTATTTCACTTCCCCCCATTTTCCCGGACTCTCAACATGAAACTTGATCTGGAAAATTTTTCAGCGATAACCATCGACAAACCGATCCGAATAAGATCTTTTCCAGATATAACACTTTAAAATTTAAGTTTTTATGAATGTTTGAAATTTGCACGTGTATTTCACTTCCCCCCATTTTCCCAGAATCTCGACATGAAATTTGATCTGGAAAATTTTCAGCGATAACCATCGACAAACCGATTCAAATAAGATCTTTTCCAGACATAACACATTCAAATTAAGTTTTACGAATTTTTGAAATTTGCACGTGTATCTCACGTCCCCCCATTTTCCAGGACTCCCAACATGAAACTTGATCTGGAAAATCTTCCAGCGATAACCATCGACAAACCGATCTAAATAAGATCTTTTCCAGACATAACACTTTAAAGTTTAAGTTTTTACGAATTTTTGAAATTTGCACGTCTATTTCACTTCCCCCCATTTTCCCGGACTCTCAACATGAAACTTGATCTGGAAAATTTTCCAGCGATAACCATCGACAAACCGATTCGAATAAGATCTTTTCCAGACATAACACTTTCAAATTAAGTTTTACGAATTTTTGAAATTTGCACGTGTGTCTCACTTCCCCCCATTTTCCTGGACTCTCAACATGAAACTTGATCTGGAAAATTTTCCAGCGATAGCCATCGACAAACCGATCCAAATAAGATCTTTTCCAAACATAACACTTTAAAATTTAAGTTTTTACGAATTTTTGAAATTTGCACGTGTATTTCACTTCCCCCCCCATTTTCCCGGACTCTCAACATGAAACTTCATCTGCAAAATTTTCCAGCGATAACCATCGACAAACCGATTCGAATAAGATCTTTTCAAAAAAACTTTCAAAAAAAGTTTTACGAATTTTTGAAATTTGCACGTGTATCTCACGTCCCCCCATTTTCCCACCTTGTTAAAGTTACCCGAAAGTTGTCAGCCGAAAGATAATGCAGATATAGTGTCTTGACTATTTTTAAACTCTCTTTATACTCTCGCATCTATCGATTTTTAAATTCCTATAAACTGAAATAATTTCTCCTTCACCAGAATGATGTAACCCGATCCTAAATTCTCCTAAATCCGAGTTCATGACTGATTTTTGTTGTATTCAAGACACTATCTGCATTATCTTTCGGCTGGAAACTTTCGGCTAACTTTAACAGTATCATTTTCCTGGACTCTCAACATCAACACAACTTTTGAAGTTTGCCCATAAACATTCTACTCATATTATATGCATAAGAAACTTGTAAATTGATATCTGTATTTTAGTTTTATTTGTTGTTTGTTACGAATATATACATATTTTCGGCTGATTTTGTTGGTTAACTATTTTCGGCTGGGATTTCAATTTAATATATATTTATTTAACTTTCGGCCGATATAGTCGAGACACTATCTGCATTATCGATTTTTTCACTTTCGGCTGGCAACTTTCGGCTAACTTTAATAGGCTGTTTCTTTGTTGACTCAGCAGTACTAGCATCAGTAGTTATGACAGCTGTTTCACCAGCAAACGTTCCTGTTCTAGTTTCTACTATGTTTGGAAGATCATTTGTGTACAGAAGGTATAATACAGGGCCCAGAACACTATCTCATGGAACCCCTGCCAATTTTTACTTTATAGTTTTGAGTATTCCCCTTTCTGTCTCACTCGGACGTAACGGTCGTTGATGGAAGACTTTATCAATTCAAAATATTGTTTTAGCAAATCCCGTTGGAGCTTAAACTCGGGACCACGGTGTAAAACCTTATCAAATGCTTAGGCTACGTCTAATGATTTTTTTCAGCACTTCCTCAATTTACCTGTGTCAGAGATTCTATGTATCTGTTCTATAGTTGAGTGCCTTTTACGGAGCTTAAATTAATGTGCTGGTATAAGATTTCTGCTCTCTACAAAAAGCTTTAATCTTTTGAGAAACAGTCTTGCGAAAATCATTGATATTTTTGTTAGTAAAGAAATTGGCTTATATGTTTAGTCTCTACTGGCTCTAGTTCTTACTTTTTTGTAATATTAATTGTTGATCATGGGTACTTTTCGAGGCTTTCTAGTTGTGCTTCTATCGTGTAAGTGTTTGAGATTTATTCTAGGTTGATACTTTTTTCGACTAAGTGTAGCTGCAGAAAGTATTCCCAGTTTGTTTTGTTATCTTTGAGTCTTGGAGGGCTTGCTTTCTTTATTACCGCAGCATTTATTGTCATTAAAACTCTAGAATGGGTTGATAATAGCCCTTCTTTGTTTCCGGCTGCTAAGTAATTTTCGGGGATACTTCTTGATACATAGGTAGCAATGCAGAAGGTCAGAAATTTTATTTGGGCCCGTATTCCACAGGAGGTTGGCTCGAGAGGGTTCAAAATCCTAAATGCCAAGCTCGTGCTAAAGAAAAAGGTCAAAAATCAAACAGTAAAACATACAACCAAAGTTAGATCGCCGCCCCCCCCCCCCCCTTTCATGCTAACATTTGACAACAGTTAGAGCATGATCAAATGCTTTTGTTATTGCAAAGAATGATAAACATTTTAATGAATTTATACGCAATTTAGAGGCTTGTTGAAGCTCCATCGAAATATTGGCTTAACCAATTGTTCATTGAGTAAGGGGTCACACAACATCGGCACATCTTGTTAGGGTCATTAACATTTTTATACCAACAATATTTTTCTGTTAAAGTTGCATTTTTAAATTTTTGTAATTTGTTTATAATTTCTGCACTTATTTGATTTATGGCGGAGGTTCATGACTCTGATGAATTTTCGCAACTCACGGTACTTGAATTTTATACGAGATTGCAATTGTAGTTGGTTTGTGATTTTTTGGAAGAAGTCACATACAATTAATAATACATAAATAACAATATCGATGACGATGCACTTTTTATTGCTTAATTTATTTATTCTGCAATCAGATTCGTAGGAGCAGCAGAAACTTATAATATTAACCATATGGTTTTTAGCATATTGTAACCAAATAATACTTATAATGCCTAAATTATTTTGTATATCATAAGATTGGACTAGAGTGAAATATAAAATACCTGTCGCGCTGAAGACATGACTTATATACGTCATAGACGGCCGCCAGTGAAGTTTAGCAAATATTGGCAGTAAATCAGTTGAAATGTTTTTTAATCTAAACTTTCCATTATAGTGCCATGTCTGAGCAGGAACCACTTTAGGATTCGAAAAATCATGTTTTACTCAAGTTTATTCACATGGTATAACGATCCTAGTTCCTTCGACATATCTTGGTCACCTGCGATCGCTAGAACAAGTGCAAGGAGGAATATAATTTAAAGAACGGTCGTACCTAGATATTCAACGACACTACATAGGTTTGTCGAAAGTGGTTATGTGCAATATAAATGGTTTAGACCATTTAGGTTAATTTTATATAATTCAAATTTGTATAATACAATTTTTATAAACCCTTTTAAATTCGTCTCTAGTCCAATTAAAATCGAACACGACAGAATCATTATTAAATACACGGCTTGAATTAAAAATTGGGTCCGATATAGCAAAGTTGCAAAATTGCTAGAGAATTGATTCTATACGGCTAGTTGAATTGTTGGAATAACTACGGATTCCAAACAATTGAGGCATATTCCAAATGCGAGCGAATAAATGAAATGAGGCATACTTTTAGAGTATACGGAAAGTGAAAATATTAGGAGAAACGCACTAAAAACTCCAACATTTAATTAGTCATGTTGATACATTTGACAATATGGTCTTTAAACGATAAATTTCGAGAAAATAATAAGACCTCAATCTTATAGAAAAGAATGAATTCACATGATCAGCTTTATCGAACGCTTCACTAAAATCAGTAATCGTCAACGGTTTAACCACCTTCAAAATGCTAAAGTCGAAAAATTTGAGATCAAAACAAGCTTTGCCACAGTTGACCGGCCGAACTCGAATTGTTTGGCACAGTAGAGTCCGCTGGAGTTAAACTTTTCTATTGCCCGTAACCGAAAGATAGACCAATGGTCTATACACAGCTTTACCTGTTTTTCAGATTTGCCAAATTTTTCAGTGCTAATTCGACCTGATCTTCACTGAAGGGCGCATCGTTTTCAGTCGTTTTCTGTATCATTTGCAGGATCATAGTTTCTTACCATGTTGTTATTGTGGTTCCATGAGATAGAATTGAGCTTAATGACCCCCGCTATTTAATTTTACCCGCTCAGTATTTATAAATGAATCGATTTCTAACTTTGTTTAACAGCCAACCGATCACTATAAGTTGAGACCAATATTTGACTCCCCATTGTGACGGTAGGTTCTTGCTTGTCCTTATTTATTTAGCAAGTGCAGTCTATAGCTATAGATATAAAATCTGTCATGTGTCAAACCAGAGAGTTGACCTGGCGTTAAAATCACCACATATCATTATTTGTCTTCCTTTTAGCGCATTAAATATAACTTCTAATCTTTTCAGATACGGTTCCGGTTCATCACTAGCCTGAAAGTAGATACTTACAATGTAGGAAGTGCCAAGTTCTCGATTCTACACAGACACTAATTGCAGCTGCCCTATGTGTCCAAACATATGACATCTGAAACACCTAGTAGGCATTAAGAAGTCAGCAATGTTGCAGGAGGACCACTCCAGGTATAAGTTTTTTGTTTTTGTAAGAGCTTTTTGCGTGTGTCCGGCTCAAGGACCAGTTTTAAAACATGCTTTTATCCCGTTAGGATCCACTCCAGGCAGATTTTGTTGCCATTTCGATAATAAGGCCATTTTCCTTAATCTCCCTTATCCTCTTGATTTTTATTTCCAGCTCAGCTAGTTTAACTACTTCTTTTAATTTGTCCATAACTTCATTGCTACTGCCAAATTTGGAAGCGTCCTTTGGTTTAACAATAATATATTGCATCTTTTGATTTTACGTCTGTTTAGACGGAGTCTTAGCAGTTCTTTTGAGTGTATTTCCGTTTTTCCATATAGTCTCTAAAATAACTACATCTGCGCATTTTTCATCTGCGCTAGTCATTTCCAGCAGGGTTTTTGTTTTATTTAGTTTGGACTTACAAAAGCCCAGGACATTAAGACCCTAACGCCTTATCTTGACCTCGAGAATTTTAATTTTGGTGTGAAAGATCTTCACATTGTCATTGTCTACTGTTAAATCAAGTGTCTTATTTGTGTCTGAAGTCTAAAGTCATTTATGTTTGGATTAACAAGAATCCTTGACCATGAAAATACTTGTTCAAATAAATGAAGTTGTACGATTTTTTTTTTGAATAAGTAAATCACCATAAAACCTTTCCTTTCTCCGCAGCAGTTTTCAAAATTGTGTCTTGACATGTAATACATGAAGCACTATCTAGATCGTACTAGATTACTTCTATGAGTAACCAGTCAGAAATCCTTTTTACCGAAAAATGTGCCCAATTCCATTGAAAAACAATGATCGTTGAACGTAGGATTTTATGCCATAAAGTGTTCTAGAAGCCAATAAGCTTGGCATTCCAGATGGAATATAATATGTAATCAGAAGTGCCAGGTTCTTAGGCTTATAGAACATTTTAAAACAGAAAAATGTTCGTTCAACCACTATATTTTTCTGACGGCAAAGAACATACATTGATTGGTTTATTTATGTCCGAAAATCGTTTACTCAACGGTCTTTGATATTCAAGCGAATTGGACCAGTTCTGGATTAACACAAATTCAACAATTAAATATTGTGAATGGCAGGCAACATACCTGTATGGGAATAGACAAGCAGGAGGAGCATGTCAGAAAATCGTTCATTCGTTTTCAATACATTTTCTTTTAGGCATTTCTTTATTTTTGATTTAAAATAATTTCATATTTTTTCCCTCGTTTTATCGGGTCCTAGACTGACACTAATTTTTCCCCCATGATCGCTAAATATGTAAAAGACTCTTAATCGGTATGTAACAATGGAGCTCCATACCAACAAGTAAAATCATGGGGTAACATTTTATTATTTGGTTAGCTCTCAAAATTTTACGTTACGTTTATTTGGAAAATCATGCTTAAGCTTGCGCTATACACCATCCTTAAATCATTTAAAACAAGTTGACCTACTTATTCCAGATAGCGTCAACAAATCTAAAAATCAATGTGTCAAAATTTAGCTTTCATGGAATGTTCTATGAAAATATAAAAATAGAAAGTCGATCAAACGATATTTTTATTTTGATTTCGTAATCCGACAAAAAACTTACTTACAACTTGTTGATCTTTCTCACCCTTCACTTCAACCTTTAATTTCATTGGAATCGGTTGATCAATGTATGAGTCTAAAATCACTTGTTGATTAATGTGTAAAATTTCTACTCTTGTACTGTCGTGACATTGTTGTGATACATTTTGGTTGTATTTTGTTTTTTTTACAGTTTTTGTACATAAAAGGGGATTTTATTTAGTGGTTCGACGAATAAATGACGGAGCAAGACCAATGTGTGCCCTTGTGCGTGTGTACGAGCGGTTAAAATGTAGACTAATTTTTTTTCCATGTGTTTCTTGTTTTGTATCTCGTTTTGCGCCGCTCATGAATTACATGGGCGAGAACGAGAAACTCATGAAAAAGAAAAGTATTTTTCTGCATTTTTTTTGTTTATTTGGAGCCAAAATTTTTTTTTGTTGGGTCGCATTGGAAATGACAGAAAGTCAAGTTTTGAATTTGGTACGGATAAGTCGAGTGATCAAACTCGAAATATTTTGTTAATGGTCTTAACTTGATTATACGGCGATAAAACGCGATAATATAATTGTATATGAAAAAAATAACAATAAAGTTAAGCAAAATTACAGCTGAGTTTTTCTGTGTTTTTTTATATAAAATAAAATGATAAAACACAATATTGTGAATAGTGGTATGCAGTTTGAAAATTCAATTCCTATTTGATTATTTGCGGGTTGGCAGCCACGCTGTCATTGCAATTTCGAATTTCGGCGGGCGAGCGCAACGACAGTTTTAGTTGGATGGATGCAACGTTATTTTAATATATTTTCTGAGATTGAACGCTGCAACTAGTTGTAATCGACGAGAACGCCGCTTCATTCTACGGGCGGCCGACAGAGGCGCTATTTATAGCCGAGCGGTATAGCCAACCGGCTATTCGCTTTTTATGGTAACGGGAAGAGGCCTCGCAACAAACAAGGACGCCACCGCAACCACCTTACAGGGTGACCTTGTTGAAGGTCAAGGTACCATTTTTTTTACTTTTTCTTTTTTTAATTTAAAATTTCTTTATTTTTCTTTCCTCATTTTTTTGTTGTTTAAAGTATATATTTTAAACAACAAAAAAATGAGGAAATTGTGTAATCGAGCAACACATTACGGTGATCGGGCACGCAAACAGGGTCGCCCATTGGTCTCGTTGCGTCATCTTGGGGCGCTAAATTTTACCTTTTTGTTTTTTTCCTCTCATTTTGTTGTTGTTGTTAATAAAAATTGTACGGCGATTTTAAAGTTGCATTAGAGTTATTACTCCCCCTTCAGTTTGGTTAATAGAATGAATTACTAATTTTTCTGCCGTTGCAATATTTACAGGCTTGGCTTGTCACTCCCATTCATTCCCTTGGCAGGACATCCACATAGTTGGAGTGGTGAGTGAAGAAGATGTGTCGTCCATTCAGCGGCGACCGTAAAATCCAGCGGTCTCCTCGTGGCACTCCGGCGGTTTCATGCTGCGGAGGTGTGAATTGTTGGGGATTCGTTGGAGGTCTCTCCGAGTGAAGAGAGGCTTGGTCTATTGAGGAGACGTCCCTACCGTCTAATGCTGCTTTCGTTGTCCATAGGTCATTCGGAGGGTCTCTTCAGCAGACTGGGTACTTGTCACTCGGAAAGATCCGGTCGTCATCAATTGATTATAATTATTGCACACATGATTATAATTATTGTACTCTGTTCCTCAAGTTTCGCGTGAGGCCGCCTAGTTGACTAGTTGAAATCTGCGCGGCATCTATGGAGCCATCCGTAACAGTCTTTGCATGCGTTGTTTTAAGCCTTACCATACTCATGAATAAAAACTGACTTCCTACGTAATCTTGCTGTTTTACTTGTACCGATTTATTATGTGGCACTGTCCTGTAGCCTTTCGATCATGGCGTTGCCATGTGGTAACAAGACCCCATGAAAACACTGAGACCTTTGAAAAAAATCGGATGATGCAATTCTTCTCATTTTGATCTAGAAATTGAGCATGTAAAATATTTTTGAAAAATTCATAAAAGTAACGTCAAGATGATTCGAATTAATCTCATTTCTTTGCCATGTAAGTAAAAGGCAATTCATGTGAAATACGAACGAGTTGCGGCCAATTATGCCGGTCTCAATGAATTAGAGTTGGAACGTTAATTGTGATTCATAATTGAAGAGTTGTAATCACATCAATTTTAGGCGGTACGATTTTCTAAGGTGAATATTTCGGCCAACGTCAAAAGCAGCTACTATTTACAAATTTTATAACTTCGAATAACCATTGCGATATCAGCACTATAATAAAGCATGCAATTGTTCTTATTCGATTTGACGTAATACATTTTTCCAGTTTTCAATATGATAATCATTGTAGTTTTATTAAAATATCACATCATTTTGAAACAAACTTCTTAAACAAGTGCTGCAACTTCTTATACAACCAAACGGTATATGCATAACAATATCACAAAATTTTCACATACGTATATTTATTTCGCGTAATAATTCCCAATACCTAACCCACAATTATTATAATAATTGCTCAATGTTCAGTGTTTCAGAATTACACTTTACACAGTTTCGCACGTTTTTCCAATATAATTGATCAAACAAACAAGAAATTTCAATTATCCACCGTCACTAGTTTGTTACACACAATCGTCACACGCGGCAATGTGTGTGCTTGATACAGCAAATAACTACGATCAATAAGCTTGCAATAAACTATATACATTATCCAATCGCTTATAAAGTTAACAACTATTAATAGTAATACGAAAATTATATACGGTTCGTCTCTTGTTCCGTCGTCGAAATCTTTTTATTTATATTAAAAAAATGTTGCACGTCACACAAAACTACAAAAAAAACACGAAATTGAATAAAATACCAGCGATAAAAAAATTTCAAAGTCGCTGTGAGAGCGTATGTAAGAACTCGCAGAAGAAAATTTACACACACACACACACACACACACATGATAATCCCAATGTTTTGATTATTTATTCGTTATTATGAATTTTTTTATGTGTGTTGCTGTTTTGATTCAAGTTCAGCACAGACTATGACGCTATTTTGTGTCTCGCTCGGTAATAACATTTTTATTGTTTGTTGTTTGCGCGGCACGATATTCACTTGGTTTCCATATAATGAGTTGGTGATTGATAATTTTGATCATTTGATATTGAAACACATTTGAGTAAAGTGATCATAAAAGATTCGTTTAAAATTATCAAATACATTATTCTTTTTTTTAATTTTGTGCAAAAAGTTTATAAACCAAAAACATTGAGTGACATTATTTTAATGTATATGAGTGAAAATTTTATAAATATTACATGTAGTGAAAATTATACATGAGTGGAATTTATATATATATATAAAGATATAATTTTTGGTGGACATTGGATACAAGACATAAAATAAAATTGTAATTGAGGTGTGTAAAATTATAATTTTTTTTTGTTAATTATATATAAAAAATAAAACGTGAACTGTGGAATTCGTGGAATACAGGTTAAAAGTTTCTTTGTGGTAGCCTACACAATAAATTATTTTATAGCTTTTATTGAATGACATGTGTACTATTCAGTATTATTGCCTAGGTGCGCTTAGATAAAATACAGTTAGGTTAATTTGCATGTGCAATAAAAATCGATACTCATTTGGATTTATTCAATTTGCTGTTTACCCGGATAATAGTTCGAGTATTTTAAATTCAAAAATGATCATAGCCGTCGGCTATTATATTACCAAATAATACTTAGAAAGTGAATCATTACGCTAAAAGCTCGCGTAACATAATAATTTCAGTTTTTATAAGTTCATGGGTAAAACAGATTTACTCAAAGTAAAATATAATCATAAAAAACTTTTGACACTCTGAAATTTTCCGAAGTTAGCGGATCGGATCGTAAAATTTGTAAATCTTCAAAAATAAAATCTATATTTTTTTTTGATGTCCCATTTGCAAAGCTTTTTTATTGACATATTTTGTACATTGTTAATATTGAATTTATCGTTGGACAAAAGTTAAACATCATAAAATAAGCAATTTAACGTTTATGACACAAAAAAATTAAAAATTTGTTAAAGCTGCCTTAGTGTAATGACCCAAATATAATATCTATCTGAAATTTAAACTTTACCACCCTGTTCATTACTAAATGAGTAGAAAAGCTTCTTATAGCAGTTTATTTGAACTACTACAAACAAAAATGTAAATAGAGCTTTAGAAACGGGGACCGATTGGCACATTACTAGTTGTAGGTTCTATATATAAATAAATGTTTTAAAGTAAGAGTTTGGATTTAAAAGCTTACCAATGCATATTATTCCAAAATTAAAAATGTTTTGCATCACTTTTAATAAATAATTCGAAATCAAAATATTTTATATAATCTGAAAAATTTTCTTATAAAATATAAAAAAACATATTTATTTAAAACTATTTTAGATAAAAGCTTTTATACGTATCATTATGTTTTTTAATTTAAATAAATATTTGAACAAAAAATTAAAGGAAAGCTCACCATACAAAATTGAATATTTAATCAAACTTATATTAAGTTGAAAGCTCTAATGAAAAATGTGTTGCAAATTATTTTAAAATATATTGACAACGGAGCTTTTACGTTATTAATGATTTAAATCTGCTTTTACGTTATTAATGATCTGAAACTGCTTAAATATTCGCTAAGGTAAAAGCTTTGTTACTAAATATGTAATCATCTCTTGCTAATTTCACACATTATATAACTCCAGTATTGGAAAAGCTTGTTAGTTTGAATAATATTTTAGATTCAGTATTTCAAGATAGACAAAAGCTTTAAAATCGTTATGTAAATTTAAAAGAGTATTCATTTTTAATATTTATAACAGTAAATTTGAGCTTTAACAATTTTTGAAAGGCAAAAGCTCTTTTTAATTTCTAAAATCGTGGTTTCGTGAGCTTTCTTAAAATTAATTTAAAAAAAACCTTATATTTCCCATTTCGAACCACCTACATTGAACGATACTCAAATTTTTCTCAGATAATTAAAAATTAAGTTTATACTTTAGTGTTTTAAAATTGAGTTTTTATTTTAACATTTGCAATTTTAAATGGAAATCGATTTGGAGCTTTTGTCAATTAAAAAGTTAAATGTATTTTACGGAAAGATTAACTTAAAATATTTTCTAACAAAAAAGCTTCTTTAAAGTAAAAGCTTTCACATCGAACCATTATAATTATAAATTCTTTTAAATATTGCAAAATCATTGTTTTTACAATAAAAGCTCAGTTTACAAATTAAATTGTGTTATTAACTTATGCTTTTATTAAAGTAGTGCTGCAGATAGTATTACCTAAACCAATTAACAAAAAAATGAAAATTTGTTTTCTGTGTTTATTTACTACAAATATATCACTTTAATCTTGGTCTTAACCTTCGGATTTTGTAAATGCTTCTCTCACTTTTACGATTGAATAATTTGAATGTACGTTAAACTGAAACATCAAAATTAAAATATTAAATTGGTTAAAAACTATTTCTGGTTGTTTTACAAATTTTACCAAATCAAAATTAAATGCTTCCGATATATTGTACTGAAGTCAAGATATATGCTTAGTATGCTGCAGTATTTGGTTTCCTTTTTGTAAGAGAAAAGCTTTAAATTTCTCATAATTTAAATAATTTTTTTTAACCTGCCGGGATAATTTAAAACACGGTATTAGAGCTTTTACTAAAAGCAAGTAAAGTTTTAGATAGTTATATAACTCCGTCATATTATGGTTGATACTTTTACAATTGTAAACTCTATGCTCAAAAGTTTAATAGATCCTAAAACCATTTAGCAAAATTAGATGAAAGGATTTTAAATCATATTTAAAAAATATACATACTTATATTTTTTTAAACTTCTAATGTCACTCTAATGTTGTGTGCCAAACTGAAGGTAAATCGTTTAGTATGGTAGGTATCGCTTTTACTGAATTTACAAAAAAATTTACTTAAAAATGATATTTACATTAAGTTTGGCACTCTTAAATTTTTGAGCTAAGCTTACTAAATTCTAATTGATATTTTAAAGTGCGGGTTGCTAATGAAGCTTTAAAGCATTGACCTAAGTTGAATGTGAAATCAATATAAGTAAATTTTGTTAGCTATTTGAATACGAACTTTATACTTTTGTGTGAAAATTATATAGGTATATGCTAAAGTATACAAGTTGGAGTAAATGTGCAAGCTTTGGTTAAATTTAGATCAAAAGAATTTTAATTATAATAAAAAATATTTATTTTAAATAACATTTTAGTTTTACCAAGTATTTTGTACATTTTGTAAACTCCTCTATCGAAATCTGAAAGCTTGAGTAAAATCTGAGTATCTTACGAAAATGAACCTGAAAATTTAGTGTACGATTAGTTTTGGAGATTAATTACAATTTTTGCTCTGTATCGTGAGGTAAATGAAAGCTCATTTTTCGAAAATTTTTACAAAATTTTTATAATTTTTTGGTGAGCATAATTTGCTGTAAAATAAAGAAATATAACAAGCTTCAGAATAATTATAAAAGTTAGTTTCGTAAATTTTTGGAAAGCAAAAACTTTAGCTTAACTATCATTTAAAATATGTATTTTGGATAACAGCTTTAGATTAAGCCCTAACGGCGATCATTAGAGCTTTAACTCTTAGACATAAAAAAACTTTCTTTTTAAATTAAAAATTAAAATTAAAATTTTAATTTGTTAATGGTGTAAAATGTTCCAAAGATGCTCAGACTTTGCCCAAGATTCCAGATTAATTACTTAATCACTTAACTTAGTTTTAAATTTTTATTTAAACTAAATATTTTTTATTAGAATTCAAAAAAATCAAATACTTAATTTCTTTAACATAAAGTTTGAAAGTGTACGAAACTTAATTTGTATTAGAATTTGAAAATAATTAAAAGCTTTTTAAAAAGTATGTTTAATTTTGAAATAATATTTTAGAGTAGTCCACCACAGTTTATATTTAAACTTATTCTAAATAAGCATTGTATTCAAAGCTAAGCCGATCTTTGACTCGTATTGAGCTTTTGAATAGTATATACAAATAATTTCATTTAAATACGGATCCTCGTTTTTTCAAAAACTCTTTACATATGACATTAGGATATTTAATCAATTTGAATAATTTTTTGCTAAATTCAGAAAGCTTTTGTGTAGTTCTGAAAAATTTAAAGTGTTGTTATTTCTGTTGAGACGTCCTTTATTTTAGTTAGTGATACAATCTTTTTAAAGTTTTAGGATCGACTGTACGAGTGCAATTCAACAATATTGTGATTTTATTAAATATTATTTATTCAAACCATCTCTGAATTTTAAAAGCTAATATTCCTAAAGCTCTTATATATCGAATGTAAGCGACATTTATTTTTTTTACACACATATTGATTTCCAATGACGCTCTAAATTTCCATATAAAATAGATTAATGTAAACAGGTACTGACTTAATTACCCGTAATTAATTAAAATTATCAAGAAAACATTCCCGCAATGAATTTTAATCAATTTAATTATTGATTTCATTTATATTTTTCAGATTAACAGCCATACATACCGCAATCGCACGCGTATATACAACACAATAGATTTAAAGGAATTCCACAGCGACGATAACAATTACACAGAAATATGAATAATTGTAGAATTATTTATTAGAAATAAAGAAATTTGAGACAAGAAATAACAAATACTCCGAACAATTATAAAAAAAAAAACAATAAGACTGTCTAAAAGTATCCTTGGGAGGAACCAAAATCGGCAGAATTACACATATCACAATGACACCGTTAAAACTCAGCCAAAGTGAAAAACGTAAGTATATTTAAATATTTAATGAATCATTAATATTAATTAATAATCCTACATACCATAATAAAAGTAATGTACAGTTTCCGAACTGTAACGAGTTCATCAAACTCTTTCCACCTTGCACCGCTAAATTAAGTTTCCAATGAAAACGAAAATAATTTTTTTTTTCTCTGATTTCGTGCGATCTTGTAAGGTCACCGAGGATAGTACGTCGTAATTTTAATAAATCTTATTGTTTATTATCAAATATTTGAGTTTTGTTAGCCGGGCGGATTTTAGCGGTTTTGCTTATATACGGCAAAATATGCAAAGTTTAGTATGTCACATCTTCGATTCAATGTCATATGCCCATTTGTTAGTTTTTTTTGTGTCACGTCTTTTTAAGCACGTATTGAGCAATTTTTCATAACTGTTCGCTTTAGAAAATGAATATACGTTTTTGTTTGATGGAAGACCTAATATTGTAGTAGAAAACATTTATGCGAGCTTTTAAAAGCTTATTTGTGTTCAAATTTTCAGAATAAAAGAAGCAATTTTCACTGTTAGATGAATTTTGCTTTATGATACTTTATAGCAAAGCGCTTACCATTCATTTCGTGCTCTGAACTTATTTGTATCAGAACATTTAAAACTCACGAATTTGTTTAGCTTGTGATTCCTCATAGAATAATTTAGGCACATATCTTGAAAACGGCCACTGTATTGAATGCATATTTGTGCATTTTGGTTTTAACTCGTGAACCAATTTAATCTTATACGGGGAAAGGTGTAACTGATATCACCAATTGCTGAGAACTTCGCTTGGTGGCAGTTTCGAGGTTTTCCTCAGTACTTGCTTAATACAAGAGCAATGTTCACATTATTTCGATGTCTTCAAGCACGCGGAAAATCACTGGCACCTTTTTGTTGCCGAAAACGCTAAACCAATTGGTAAATTGTTGGAGCGTTGGATGCATTTAAAACATGAAAGAAACTTCACTATGATCTTTCCATGCAACAAAATTTTTAAGTATAATTAACGTGACTCCATCCCAGTTGTGAATTATACAGAAAACTTGTCGACATAATTATAGTAATTATCTACATACATTGTCTACACGTGTAGAATTTTAATTAATTAGGAGATAAATGTGGCATAACACTCACTAACTAATCTGTTGATTTAGAGCTTTTGTGTTTTAGATTTTAATGCGAGGTGTTTTTTAAAAAAATAAATTTATTTAAACTTTAACTTTTAAAGTTGTTTACAATATTAATATTACCAAAAAGCTCACTAAAGCTACTACTATGTTTTTAAGATTTGCCGTTGAAATTCAGCTTTTAGCATACGACAAAAATTTAGCAGTAACGAAAAATTTTCGATAAAGTTTTCAGACGCAAAAAGCTTGTTTGAGGTTGTACTCAGTAAATTTTTGAAATTAGAATAAAATCATAAAATATCACTTTATTAAACTTTGTTAGAAAAAGCTCTTAATGGTTACTGTAATTCTGACAAAATCATTTAAGTTTTAATTATTTTAATCTTTTGATTTAGTTATCAAACTTAAAGCTTTTTAAATGTCGACACAATATTCAAAGCTTTCGACACACAGAAAAGCTAGTTATTAAAATCACATTTAAATTAAATATTAAATTAGAAATCTATATTAAAATATCGGTTAAAGCTCTTGAATTATTAACTAACATAGGTCCTTGCTGGTAACATGTTTCGAAATTCGAAGAAACAAATTTGAGGTTGAAATAACAAATTGAAAATTTTATTGACAAATTTAAAATATTTAAATAAAACTTTCATGTTTAAAAAAAATCTCCAAAAAGTTAAACAATTTGAAGAAATTAGTGATAATTTATATCTTGCTCTACGTATTATCTTTATATAATATAAACTTGTGAGGCAAAAAGCTAATATTCAATTTCCTAATATGAGCTTTCTTCGTATAAAAATTATAATTTTTTAGTAACTTAACTTCATAAGCATACTCAAAATATCTAAAGCTCTTATTTGTGAATAATATTTTAAAAATGATTAAAATTGAATGCTGTTTTCAGGACAGTGGCATTTTTGCTTAGGACGTCCAAAGGGTAAAAAAGTTTTAAATAAAATATCAAGAAGTTATTATCAGACACCCAACCATGTATTAATCTAAAATTTTACAAAAAGCTTAAAGATCGAAATATTTAAAAACTTCGCCTTTACGTTTCTGCTAATAATATTGTTTTGTTAGAGCTAAGCTTTTATTTATTGTGGGAGAGCATTTTACCTAAAACTTGTTCACAAAAAATGAAGATTTAAACAAAACTAATAAGCAAAATTAATTATTTGCTGCTGACAATCGAGATAAATTATCATACGAGTATTAAAATCACTATAAATACAAAGATCGCTAATGAGTAGTTGTATACTCGGCCATGGTTATTTCCATTCATAAAAGATCAACATACAACATAAAATGTAAAATTTCCTCATTTTACCTTAAACCAGGTTGTTAACTTTGTAAGCGACAAATCATTGGGAAATTGTATGCGCTAACATGACTTGTACGCATAAATTAAATAAAACTGATTTCACGGTCAATGTTGTGGTCATTTTATTATTAATATTTATTAATCATTGTAGTACGATTGTTTCACGCAGTCGCCGATGAAGTCCAATTTTGAAATTTCTTTCTTCTGGAAGTAATTAAGTTAAACCAGTCATATAGTTTCAGCCATCATGATTCATACAGGTTTACATTAACAGAACGTTATATTTCTTAAGTAAATTACAAAAATTATACTTCGAACGATTTATAAACACAAAAAGCTATAAAATTATTATTTTTGTGTAGCTCATGACGACACGAAGATGATATTTAATTGATTTTCAAAGGTGACCAGAGGTTAGGTGCAGCTACAGTTTAAATAAATCATTAAAACAATTTTTTATGAAGAGTGCTTATGTTTGTTAATTTGCATTTCCTGATTTTGTAAAAATTTTAGTTTTTGTTAAAAATAAATATCGTCGATTTACAAAAGTCACAAAGTTTGTTCGAATGCAGACAAATATTGATTATTTTAGAATAAACAAACCACAATTTATTAAAAAATATAGAAAAACGTTTCGTACGCTAATAAAATTCCACGAATTGATCGGCTTACCAACTACAGATGAGTTGTTCGTTAAAAAAAAGTCAAACAAATGAAACTGAATTTAATACGAGTATAAATATTTGGATAAGGTAAAATTTCAAAGAACAAGAGCTCAAGACGTTAAACTGAACATAATCATATATGTACTTTGTTTTCAGATGCTGTTAGCTTTTAATAAAATTAAAGCTTTTAAAAACGAACGTTCATCTATATGAACTTTTAAAAGCTCGTAATTAATCAATTACGCAATAAAATATATTAAAAGCTTTCTTGAACATTTTAAAACTTTTACAAATCTGTGCTTTAGGCACACTTTTACAATTTACTCTAAATATAAAAGGTAATTTTATAAACTTTTTTATTGAATGCTTTTAGGATATTACAAAGGTACTTTGGATATTGCTGAAAGCTCTTAACAAAATATAATTTAGAAACTTCGCTGAATTAAAATTGCAATAACTAAATGCCATAAAATAGAAAAATTATGATGATAAAAGCTCGAAAAATTATTTAAGAGACTCATAACTTTTCGTTAGATTTTATTCAATAGGCCAATCATTAAAACTAAGTTTTAATAATATTCAATAGTTAAAATTTATTTATTAAGTATTATTTAATAAAATTTTGGGAAACTTTAAAAATTATTTGCTTGAGACCGTTCATATTATCAAGCCATAATTTACATAATTTACATTAAAAGTGCTTAAGCACAGAATATAGAATACAAACAGAAGAGACACAAGCCGATTTTTCTATGGAAAAATGTCGACCGTTTTTTTTATCCTTGATTTGTATGGAAAAGGGTAGAATACAGTGGTGAAAAAAATTGTGCACTGAACTTTTTTACATTCAATAAGGGTATAGTCAAATTGTGTTTTGGTCCACTTAGTAGCGTATATATATACTTTATAATATATGGCTTAAGTTTTGCTAATCTGCATTTCCTGATTTTATTAAAATTTTAATTTATGTTAAAAGCAAATTTTGTTGATTCATAAAAATTTCAAAAATTTGTTCGAAGGCTGGTAAATATTGATTATTTGTTAACAAACAAAAAAAAAATACTTTTCGCTCGAATTGATTAGTAAAATACCACGAATAAATCGGCTTACCAACTACACTTTGAAACAAATATTAGGATTAGACAGAATTTCATAGAACAAAAATAAGCAAGGTGTCAAATTATCAAATATGGCTGTTAATATTTAGAAAACCAAAGTTTAGAAAACCTGCATTCAATCAATTCAGCAAAAATAAAAAATGCTCCAAACTGCCTTGACCAGCTTTAAATAGTCTATTATCATTTTAATTCGTGCAACTATAAAAATAAAATGTTTGTTATAAAAGCTTGATCACCTGCTTCATTCAGCTGAAAAATTAGTAATGTTATTAGTTAATAGTGTTAATCGACGTTTTAAAAATACATTTTTATAGTTGACATTTCAATAGTGAAGTTTTGTAAAGTAGCAAATAAAAATAATATTTTCTTTCTCTAAATTTTTTGCTGATTTAATGAATTTTTATTTCAAAATTTTTTACTTCACCAATGTTGAAATAAAATAATTAAATGTGATATTTAAGAAAAAATGTAAACTGTTTTATAGCATAACGTGATCTATTTTTCATAAAGAAAAATTGTTACAAATTTTCTGCTACATATTTTAACACATTTAAAATGTATGAGCTTTCACACTTACCATTTTAAATAGACTAGTAACAACCCGCCAATGAACTTACCGGACAAGTGGTGCTGTGAATAAAGATTCGGCACTTGGACCGGGAGGTACTGGCTTCAAATTTTAAATATTTTTTTAAAAATGTGAGGGACGGTCCACATGACATTCAGAATTTCAAATTTTTGAACCCATCTATAACAGGTCTACCTTCTAAATATAGGAAATATTCTATAAGACCAATATTCTAGTACATTTAGTTTTTAACCTACTTTTGTATAAACTTTCCTAAAAGTAAACTTATTTGTATTATTGAAGAGAAAAAAATTGAATGAGTTACTTTTTTTAACTTTCTGAAAAAATGAACTTTTCAAAATAATTAACTAAGCTTTTTCAACCGTTGTAATTAAACAAATTTCGAGTTAAAAAAAAATTAAACTGATGAAAGCTCATCTTTTAATATTTTGAATCCCTTGGAATCTAGCCTTAATTGCTTTTGGTAATCAGCAAAACTTTCAATAACTTATGATTTAAAAGCTTATCAGTTGCTTCGCAAGTTTTTTCACTAAAATGTTGTAATTGGTTAAAGCCAGAACATATTTGATTTGAATATGCTATAAATGTTAAAATCGGGCCAAATATAAGGCTGATCAAGGCAGATTCAATCTTTTATATCCATATACAAAGAAGATGCTTCTGCTTTTGAAAATATAGTTAATACGTTTTTTTTCTAAATTTTAATTCCTAATTTTGAAAGTTTGACTTTGTTACTGTAAGATTGTTCACAACCTACTTTTATTATTTAAAAATATGAAACATAAATGAGATTAATAAACGTCGTTTTAAAAATATTTAATTATGCTTTTATAATCATTGACGAAATGAAAGTTCTTGTTTAATTTTAAATAATAACATCGTACAAGTTTTTATTTGAGTCCATTTAAAATCTATAACACAGAAAGCTCAGTTGATAATTATAAAAGTTTAAATTTTTCCAACAACAGTAAACTATTTTATCAATTTTTATTAAATTTCCAGGCTTAACATTTTTTAAACCAAATTGAAATTTTTTGAAATTAAGCTTTTGTTTTAAAAATTTTCCGTAATTAATTTTATTATAGAAAAGCTTAAAAAATGTTTTCTTTATTTTGGTTTCTAATTTTTTAAATTCTGGGATGCAGAACGTACATTAAAGCTCGAATTTTCAAAATTAAAACTTAACGTTAGTAATTTAGTTAGCTAGTTTTTAAAATAATTTGACCTTACTAGGAAATGTTAGACGAATTCACCACAAGCTAATGGTTCTGACAGTAAAGAAACAGAAGAATTTTAAGAGCCTGCTTTTGATCTATATTTGGATAACGTTTGTATGCTATTACAATTTGAAGACGTTCCAAAATAAATAAAGCTTTTTGCGAAAACAAAAATGTGTTTTCGAAGAAATTTAGAGTTTGTTTCAATCATCTCATTCTGCATTTCGATACAAAAATCCGGAATGTAACGGGCGATCGCGCATTGTATGCAAAGTTCATTTATGTGTCAATGCTAACAACAACTGCTTTTACGTTTTTCATAACAAATGAGTAATGATAATATCTTTAATCGTTATTGAATAATCAACATTTTTTTTTATATTTGTTTATTTTATGTTATACATATTTATAATCGCATCTTCGTGGGAACATTCAAAATACTGAAGTAAAATGTGATAAAATGAAACGATCTGTGAACTGTAATTTACATACCTGAAGTAAATAAAATTCTTATTTATTCTAAGTAAAATTAAGTCATAAATAAATAAATTAATTAAAGTTGAATTTGAAAAATTGTTGGTTGGTTTATTTTGATTAGAACCATTTTGACTTGGAATCTAAATATGTGCTGCCGAAATTATTCGAAATAAATAAAATTTCTTCAATGAATTTACATTATCTTATAAGCTAATTATACTTAGCACGTTGCATCAGTTGACTGAAATCACAGTCATAACTTATTTAAAAATACAATTTGTTAAAAGTCACGAGTCAAAGGGTTACAGTAACCGATGAATTAATTAAGATTTCGTAAAAGCTTCCAAAAATCCAGAAAATGCATTTTATTAAAGTTTTTGAAAGCTTTAATAAATCAAATAAAATAAATAAATCTATTGAACGATTCTCGAGCCGGCTTTACAACATTTTAGCAAAAGCTTTTGTTTTTGTAAAGTGACTTTTACCAAATTAATTAAGTTTTAAAATTTATTTGAACTACTAAATTAAGAATGGCTTAAAAAATTGCAGCATTTGTACCATAATGATTTTTCAATTTACGAGCTTTTCGTAACTTCTGAGTCATAAAAAATTTTGTATTAAAAATTTATGATAAATCCTGTATTTTATCATAAAAGCTCACATTATTTAATATTTTCAATCTCTAAAATCTTAATTTTAACCTCAAATCAGTAAAATGAATTAATGTTGACTTATTAAGCTTTTACACTTATTAACTAAGATTAATAAAGTGCTTTTAATTTACCTTACTTAACATTTTAGAAAGTTTTCAGAAGCACATTGTTTAAATATATTAAAAGTTCTTATTTATTGAACAGTTTAAAAACTTTATTGTTTAGAGCTTTAATACTTTTTGAAATTGCGTAAAATATTTAATAAGTGTAGCATCACAACTTCAATTTAATTTGCTTTAAAAATATTTCTTACTTAAACCTTTTAACTATTCATGGTAATAATATGTCCAATTTAACAATTAAAAACTTTTAACGCTCCGAATAAACTTTCGAATTTTCTTAACACCAAGTTAGATTATTAAATGTGCATCATCCACTAAAGGAACCATTAAAGGAATTTTCGAAAGCTTTTAATAAGGATTTGAGTACTTGTAAAGCTTCGGAAAAATAGCGGGATTTATCCCTTTATATTAAAAGTTTTATGTGCAATTCTAATTTGAAATTTTAAAAAGTTTTAATAAACAGTCAAAAAACTAGTAGTTACAACCAAAAGCAAATAGCTATTCTAAAATCCTGAAAACGTTCCTGATTTCGAAATCAACAACCTATTTTCAAAACAATATTTTGACAACAATTGTGAAATTTCACGAGAAAAGCACAAAATATTAAATATTCCTCATTTCAAACACTTCAGTTTAATAAGCAAATATACGAAAAGTATTATATTTGATTCCAAAATTTTAAACATTTAAAACATGAAAAGTTTAATTTTTACAATTTATTATTGGAGCTTTAATAGATATTTAATTTGCCGTAGCTTTTACCAGATATTGTATCACAATTGCAATGAAATTGAAATTCTTTTCTATACAAACTTTAAAACTATTAAAGTAAATTCAATACAGCAAATAAAAAAAGCTTTCATTAAAAGCTATTGTTTATTCTATTGTTTAATCATTCATTTGTAATTTTCTTAACAACTATGAACTTTTTAAATTCTATGAGAGCATAAAGCTTGTTTTATAAAATATTAAATAAACGTAAAATCTTCGTTGTTTTACTTTACTTTTAACAGTGGATTTTATTGTGAGCTTTTTATGAAAGTTAAATAGTTTTAAAGCTTTTACTTTTAAAGAAATGTAATAGTAGTACTTTCTATTTTGAGAGTTTTTTTAAAATTACCTAGATAAATATATTAAAACTTTTATTTTGTATTTCGAAACCAATTTTAAATTCTTATAATTTTAAATAATCAATCTAAGCTAGAGTAAAATTATTTGTCTAATTCTATCGATCTTTATTAATTAAAAGCTTTGAGAACATTTTCTAAAGAGACTGATTTGTGTTTTCGCCTTGATTATTTTAAATGTAATTCTTGAATCACCTTTTTTTAAAACCCAAAGACTTTAACATGACGCTATCAGTGAAACTTTCTAGTCAACTTTTACCAAATAAAACCAAATATTTAAATTTCTAAGCCTACGCAAAGTCGCCGTTTATTCACAATCCATTCATAAATAAACATTTAAACCTGACTTACGATGTCTGATACACCGAAAAGTTCAATGGTACCCGGCGTGTGTATCCAATTTATCATCACAAACTTAAATTCGGAAATACCGTCTACTAAATCATGTGCTATGCGGTAAACAAAAATGTTGACATCAACTATTTACTATGCCATTATGGCATGTCAATTTTGACAGTTAATTAACATGATCGTGTAACTGATAAAATGTTTTATGTCATCAATGGTATAATTAACTACGTTAATAACGACCGATTAACATTTTTTGTATTTTTGTATTTTTTTCTTTCACTCTTCTTTCCAAGTCGTTCACTCTTAATTTTTCTTTTTTGTGTGTTTCTTGTTATTTTTTGTGTGTGTATTAATTTGTATATCTCTTGGCGACGAATACGCGATCGCATAACTAAGAAATAAAAAATGAAAGTTTTTTTTTGATTGGATGGCCTTGACCGAAATCATGCGTGTGTAATTTCATTATCACGGATACATTTCAGAGTAATACAAAAATTATAAACAATTTTATTATTTGTACTTGCAGGACTACTAAAGTGTTCGGTTTTCGGGACGCTATGCTTAATCACATCTTTCTGCATCTATTACTTCGATCCAATTAAAATAATCGTTCAATATATGATGGAGCTCCGAGCTGGATCGTTTATATTCAATCTGTGGCAGAATCCGCCCCTCGAGGTGCTGGTGAAAGTTTACCTCTTCAATGTAACGAATCCGTATAAATTTTTGGCGGGAATCGATAAAAAGCTGAAACTTGAAGAAATTGGACCATATGTTTACCAGTAAGTACCCTCTGTCAAACAAATAATCGAGCCGCCCAATATTTTATTTTGTATTCCTTTCTGTTTTTTTTAGAGAGGTTCTCGTAAATACAGAACCAGTTTTCAACGATAATGGCACACTTAGCTTCAAACCAAAACGACATGTTATACCGAGGCCTGAACTTTCGGTTGGCGATCCGAAGAATGATATTATTATTGCACCAAATATTCCATTACTGGGTGTGTCGAGTGCAGCATATGAAATATCATCAATTGCCGCGCTCGGATTTAGCGCACTTGCCAAATCGATAAACAGCCAGCCGATCGTAAATCTCACCGTACACGATTTTCTATGGGGCTATCATGATGATATCATTAAATTGGCATCCGATTTTGTGCCAAGTTGGGTGCATTTTAAAAAATTTGGAATACTCGATCGCCTTTTCGACGATGGCGAAAATTTGGTAACGATGCATTTGCCAAAATACGTGAACGAGCAAAAATTAATGGCGAAGGACGAGGAAATAGTAGAAGAACCTAAAGAAGTGCAACGATCTCTTGAGGAGGAATTTGAGGAACGTTTTAATCAAAAATCGCGAAATAAACGATTTATTTTCGGTTCAGCGGCACCTAAACCGTCAGTATATGAGCCAACGGTTCGCGATTTCTCGATCGACCAGTGGAATGGATCACCGGGACTAGCGCAATGGGGTTACACCTCAATTAGTAATAATAAGTGCAATACACTGAGAGGAAGTTATGATGGTACACTATTCCCGCAGAATATAACACAAGGTGAAGTGTTTTATGTTTATCGTAAGGTATTTTGTCGCACGGTGCCAATCGTGTTTTCACATTCGGGTGAAATGTATGGATTGGATGCATATTGGTTCCGGTTGGGCGATAATGCTTTTATTAGCGATATGGACGATCCCGCAACATCGTGCTACTGTGATAATGGGAAATGTTTGCGGAAAGGATTGGGAAATATTAGACCATGTTATTATGGTGAGTAGCTCAATTTATTATATTTAGCGTTTAGATGAGCCAACATGTTGCTCGTTCTGCACGAGTTGCTCAATACGATAAACCTTCAAGTATTAAAAACTTGCTCAATATACACGATATCTCAAATAAACTTTGCTAATTTTATTAATTTCGACTTTCTTTTTATATTTACAGGTATACCTGCCGCTGTTTCATTACCACATTTCTACAGAAGTGATCCATCGCTATTGAATGAGGTCGAAGGTATGAATCCGTCTCAGGAAAAACACGAATCCGAAATTATACTTCAACCACAGCTTGGTGTACCAATTAAGGCAAATACACGATTTCAAATAAATTTAGTACTAGGCGAGACCCGATTTAATAGTGCGGTTAAACCTTTCGATAATACGGTACTGCCCATAATGTGGGCCGAATTAGCAATCGATAAATTACCGAAATATTTAGAAGTCCTACTGAAGGTGGTGTTTAATATCGCGCCATATGTAATGTACGGTCTAATCATATTCATTGGAATGCTGGGCGTTTCATTGTACGCAGTTGGAATAATTGCGTGTTGCTTTATCCCTAAAACGGTGCTGACCACACAAGAAACGTACCCAAAACAAGATATCCGGTATTCAGCAATAAATATGCTGCCGTATATCAAGCGGGGCCTAGAAATTTACGGTGAATTAAAAATGGATGATGATGAAATTCATGATAGTGTTTAGTGCCATGTCAAAGCAAACTGATTATATTTAATATTAAACGATCATCTTGCCGCAGCTATGTATATTTACTAAAGGGTCTGAACTGAAAATCATAAATTAGAATTCAATTTATGTGATAAAATGTAGTAGTAGTATTCTAGTTTGTAAGTAGTACTCTTGGTTAAAGTGAATCCTAATTTTAAGTTTGTACTTATAAAATTCTGTGATGTAATCTTAATAATCTTAATTATATTATTTAAACGTAAGACTATTTTGAACAAATAAAAAATAAGTTTTTTAAGAAACATTGAATTTGGTATATTTAAAGCCATGAAATATATATTGATCATTATTATTTTCTATACACATGTTAGACAATCGGACGATGAATGAATTTTAATTTTGGCTATACCAACCTGTGCACACATACCTCGCAAGTTGCTCCATAAAATTCTCATAAATTATTCGACAATTTTATTATATATAAAATTTTATTTTCTGTACAGCATGAAACACAAAAACGTTGACTAGAATTTCACTATGAAAACACGCACGATGCCTTACTAATATCTCCATTCTTTGGTACTTTCATCCAATTCGTCCTGTGCTATAGTTTCCGTAATCCATTTCATGTACGATGAAATTCTGGTATAGACATCAGGAAAACCTCGCAATGCGCAACCGGATCCGAACGATGTAACACCCACTAAAATCCATGGACTGGTTTGTGATAAACGGCATTGTAGTGGTCCGCCCGAATCACCCTGTAAAATAAGAAAATTCAATTCAATCAATAATTTACTATGTATAGCAGTGCTGAAAATAATAAAATTTTGAGTAAAGAAAAATAGTATTCGTTACTCAACGCTAGTGGCATTGTTATCGAGTAAGAGAATTTTTTTCTAATTTAATTTTAAAAACAATACAAATTGTGTATAGAAAAAAATCCACCGGCCTCATATTGCGGGAGAAGGGTGGCAAAGGGAATTAAAACGAAAACAACTTCATCAACAACATAAAACAACCATTGCTTGTGGGGTTGTAAAATGAAATAACACGAGAACTCTACCGCATTTGTAAATGGTTACAGGTAATGAGGTCATGAATTTTAAAATCTGCTCACAATTTATAATCGAACGTGTATGGCAGGCGAATCTGTGACAATAAATTGTATCCGTTCAAAATCAGTAAGGCAAAGAAAATTTTAAAAAGCTCAGAACCACGAAGATCGCTGGGAACGCTGGGAATTCATTACTATAGCCCAACCGCACAAAATTGACTACCAAAAATTTTGCTTCTAGGACTATATATACTTACTTGACGGAATAACTCCAGCTTGAATATTGGTATTGCAAGGCACACGATTAATCTATATGGTTGCACATAACATAGTTGGGTTTCAAAATGTCAGTTTTTGTTAATAGGCCGCTTCAATTCCTTGCCACTTTGCAACCTAAATCATTCTACCATATCTGAAAGTTTCCTTTACCCTGCATAATTTCCCAGCCTTGCTACAAATTCCTATCTGTCGAGTGGGATAAACTTTTGAAATTTTTTATTCATTTTGTATCTCTTTTTCACAAAATAAAACATTTCAGTGGAAGAAAATATTAAAAGTGATCCTTAAAATGGCAAATTGATCAATCTCCGAAGTATAAAGGAACTCGGTAAATGAAATCTTTAAATTTAACAATATTCCGTCTTTCCACCATTTCTTGACGAATTACGATGAAATTTGGACATAGTAGTATTGATCAGGGATTTTAAAGTAAGTTTTGGACTAAATTCTAGGATATGTTCATGCTGGACTAAACTGGCCATTTCATAACCAGTCCTTATGAAAAACGGTATTTGTACATTTTACACGATATACATAAATTTTAAACTGGAGAGAACTCGGCTATTTCTTAATTAAATTTTTTAAAATTTGTATTGCATACAGAGACAATTCGAAAAAAATTTATGGCCATACAATTTATTTTCAGTTTTTAACCAGTATTTCAAAAACTTCCACCAGTAACCAACCACAGGTAATGTACCGGTACCAGTTGGGCAAATAACTTCCTCATGGCTTTCCAATTCAGTCGATGCTTATATTGTTTGAAAACTAAGGTGCTGTTGTTTTAACCACTCTGGTTCGTCCCACCAATGATTATGCTGAATATGTTGTATTCCCGCCAATCCTCCTGTAGCGCAATTTGCAGAATTTCTACCGCTTTGTACATGATTCCACCGCTTTGCATATGACCGAAGGAATAAATTGTTCAATTGCCAAGCTCATTATTTTTAAAAATAAGCGTATTACAATTGTATAGCATAGGATCTCCACCCCTCGTGTCTTCATAAGGTGTGAAGCTCAGAAAAAGGAGGAAATTGTTGGAATTAGTTTCTTAATTTATTGTAATGAGAAAATTTATGCTTGTTGGGTGTTATTTAAATATATGTATGCAATTTCACTTCACATGGAGGTTTTTTTGGTGTGGTAAAACTTTAATGGAGGATGAAGTTTTTCCGGTTGAGCAAAAATAGAAATACATGGGTGTAAAATTATTTATGATAAAACAACCTTTTTATAGAATCCATCCAGATTATATTTTATTTAATTTTATCGAACAATACATCATAGAACCTAAAATAATGATTTCGTTCGGATTTAGCAACTTATAATATACGACACCAAGCTGGTCCCACCAAACACACAACATGAGTTTTTTTTTCCACGAATATTCGGCTTTGTGATCCATGTTCAATCGTGGCCATTGGTGGTCCGCATGGTTTCTTCTTTTTTAGGTTATCGTAGTGGATCGATTTTTCATCACACGTGACTGGCAAACAGCATTTACCATGGAAAAAGTCAGCGTCCAACATTTTTTGGCTTCATTTCATGTGGGACCCGATTTCCATATTCATCCAATAATTGTTCCAATCCCGCGTTTACCTACAATTTCGTTCTTAAACTTTTGAATCCACTCTCGACAACTTTACTCACTTAAGGCAGCCTCACCATAAGCTTCTACAAGCAATCAATGTACGTCAGCTGCAGATTTCTTCATATTAAAGAAGTAAATCAAAAGTTCAAATGATGCTTACTTACTCCGCTCAAAACTCGACATTTTCACAAGAAAAAATATATGATGCCTACACAAAATCACTAATATTTTAAGGTTATGTTGTTGACAGTTCTATAACCTTGTGACGTGACGTTTTACAGTGGGCAATTTTAACTGTAACTTGCAGGTGGCACCATCTAGTTTTCCATTGAAAGTTAGTTTAACAGCCAAAATTGACAATGCAGGGTCAGTACAGCCATTTTTGTTACTTGACGGTGGTAAAACCAGATGAGAATAAAAGTTTTGGACCCTAGTACTAGAATTTTTTTCAAATTAATTACAAATTTGTTATACTGTGAGAAAGTTTTTTACAGATCCCGTCAAGTTCCCGTCGCTCTCTTACTAAACCAATATTTTATCTATTTATTATCACAACTCTAGCGGAATTCGGTCAAAATCGCATGAAATGTGCTTATCGATGTTGGAAAAAGAATATGATGTCATTTGTATCACGAAAACATAGCCGAAATCTGCATAATATTTCCCCAGGCTATACTATGTGTTCAGACGCGATCGTGATTCGGAACTTAAATTGTCGGCGAGAGGTGGCGGATTCTGCCACCTGTCTCAAAAGATATTCGAGCAGATATTATTGACCTGGAGAGTAACGAGTTGGAAATTATGGCTGTTTCAATGGAAAGTTGACGTTGATAGATATTATTTGCAATCGATACGGATCCACAGCTGATATCCGGAGAGCTATCTGCATTTTTCTCAAACCAACTAGCGGTTGCGGCTACTGATTTCGAGTATGTGGTAATTTTGGGAGAACTTAACATGTATAATATAAAGTGGCTTACTGTTGAAGATGATTTCCTGCCATTCAATGATGATTTAACCTTCGATCTCGTGATGAATAACATCGAAAATCAGAGCAGCAATATCCTCAATCTGGTTTTCATACCGCCGGTGGTTTTGTCTGCAAGCGAGCCATGGTTTAACCGTCGCCCATCTGGCCTAAAAGATCGGAAATCTAAAGCTCATAAAAAATACAAATTGAATCAATCTGTCATAAATTATGAAATATTTTGTGATTTCAGATTTCAATTTAAACATTTAAATCATTTCTTGTATAATTCATATACAGTTGAGGTTGAATCGAATATTAGCAATAACCCTAAATGTTTCAGGAGTTATACTGAGTCTCAACCAAACTAAAGTGAGAGACCCTTTAAATATATGCGGCCCTGATTGGAATAGTTAAATGCCCAGAAAAGCACTACCAGGGGGGTGAAACTATTTTGAACCCATATTTTTCACCGAAATGGTGATTTTATCAAAAGCGGCGAAGGCGTATGATCCATAAGAATGCAGTATGCAAGTAGCAACAATATGGATTCAGGATTTATGGTTAGGCGGGTTTGGTTGGGATGAAAGATTGGCTGGCCATATCGTAGAAAGATGAAACAATTTAAAGGAGCAGCATCCTAAATTAAAACAAATGTGAGTTTCACGGATTCTGCGATACCTCGGAAAATACATACAGTGCTGTGGTATATGGTAGAACGATTGATCATAGCGGAAATGTGACAGTGAGCATCCTAACTGCTAAACCTAAGGTCGCGCCAATAGCAAATCGACTATCAATAACCCGATTGAAGTTATTAGGAGCCGCACTTTTAGCCAATCTAATGAGGCAAACCATAGTGGATCTGGAAATTTCAGAAGTGACAATGCACGCATGGGCGGACTCTATGATATTATTGGCGTGGTTTAAAGCAAACCACAAGGATAAAGGGCATTCATAACCATATATTTTCATGAAATGTTAAAACAAGATGGCCTACATTATAACCCTTGCAACCGTAGGGCAGAGTTATTGGATTCTTAGCGGTTTAAAAACAGTCAAGGAAACAATTTCAAAACGCATTGTGTGCCATCGTCATCTAGTTAAAGGTGCTCAGCAGTTAATGAATGGGCGCCTGCCCAGTCCAGAAATACAAATTAGTCGACCGTTTTTGAACGTAGGTATTCAGTACTCTGCCAAGCCAGATAATATCCGCTTCATAAGCAGATGAGGCTAGCCTTCCCGCATCTATATAGTGAAAATGGCTCAAATTTTGTGCTGGCCAACAAAATTTTAAAGAACGGTCATGAGGAATATAGGTTGAAATGTAACCAACACCTCATCGAGAATAAAGCCTATTTAAATTCGAGAAGTTTAATAATAATAGTCACTGAAGTGTGGAAATTAGTGTGTACAGTTGTGGAACAGAGTACTGATTTTGAACATAAAATTTGATAATTTGCACACGTTGTTCAACATTACACCTTCTATGGTGAAGATGTTGCTTTAACAACATGACTGCTATAACCTAACAAAATGTCTGAAAAAGATACATGAATTTGCGTGCTAGAGTTTTCGACAATAAGTTAGTTTGGTTGTGGCCGTCGACTAGAACAGTCGCATAAATAATTTAATCAATATTTGTTTCTTTAATTAAATTAAATTTTGTTGATTTCATGGTTTCACTAAATACTAATAATTTTAACAGTGTTAAAAAGTAATTGAATTTGTGCATAAGTAACTTTATTAATTTGCAGTGTACAAAATAGTGTTAAAATAGTTCAGAATTGTGTTTTTAAATGCTATTGAAGGAAATAACGGTGTTATCCGATCCGTTAACAGGTATTCTTATCTCGTGTAGTTTTTTACATGCGATGGGATTTGTGGTCAAATTTTTTCTTTAGACATAAGCTACTATAATTAAAAAATAAAATTAACAAAATTTTTGTGCAACGAACGTTTTTACTGTTTTGTGTCGCTTTTGTTTGATCAAGCAAAAGTTGGTGCATTTTTCACGATCTCGTATGTTCTTTTGATGTATGCAAGTAATCTGGGTTGAGGTTAAATTTGGAATGCATTAACATGTTCGTATTGAAATATTTTGTATTTCTTGTTCTCTTTGTGTTTTTTTTATAAACGTAACGGGAAAATATTAACAATGTTTTTATATCTAAAAAGGTTTTCAATGTATGTGTGGTGCATTGTTTTCGCAATGAATGTTTTTTGTGTAGGAATACGAATTGTCGAATTTCAGGCACGGACGTACGCGTAGCGTGCCAGCAGTGACGAGTGGATTGTCGTCAAGGATGGAATTGACATACAGTCGACCAGTTTGCGTTAGTCGATCTAAACTACAGAGACTACAATTCTGTTCGGGACGAACAGGCTTAGATGGGGGATAATGGAACGGTCTCGCCTATTGGTTTGATGGGCAATCTCGATTTTTTTTTCAAAAAAGGGAGGATAATCGTGCTACATACTTTTAAAACGGGGCGGGTAGGAACCGTTGTTTTTGAAAGAGTTTCTGAATTTTGCTTTTTATCCAATTTAACTCATTTTCGTCAGCTTAATTTCGTGAATGTTGGTTAGAAGGTAGCAATGGGGTGGACATATTTATTTGTGACATATTTTTAGCGATTTGGAGAGGAACAAATGGATACACAAACTATCTATGGTGCAGAGAACTGAAATGAATTTTCACGATATGTAAAGTCATTTAAAAATACAGTAGCGGCGTAGATATCATGAAACTGAATTGTGGTGTCTGCGGTTGTCTTGGGATATTTCCATGGGTTTTGTTATCGTTTTGGTATGATTTGTAGACATTTTGGGGGAAGCCGATCATTTTTGGAATTTTTAGGACGATTGCTGGAATTGAGTTATCATGGCCTTGTAAAACGTAAATTTTTTGATTTGTGACATAAGACACTTAGTAAATAGTAGCGGTTTAATATAAAGAGGATTGTCCCGTTTATTTGGAGTTTTCGCGGAGTTTCCATTTGATTAGGAATTTATTGCCTTCAAAATGAACCAGATGTTTCATTAATTTCTACTGAGGATTATTGATCTTTGAAGCTGAGCTTCGTCTAACTAAAATAAAATTTTAATTTAAAAGTCAATCAAAACTGTAGTCAGTTATAATTAGTAAAAATGATTTATTTGCAAATGCCTGTGTTGCTTAATATTCAAATTATTGATTTAATTTGTTTAGATTCTAGAAAAATTTAGGATTCTAGATCCGTGCGAGCTATTCATTACTAAACTGTTATCCATTTAGTTTCCTTTGCGTTTGACCAAAACACGCTTTAATTTTAGGCATTTTTTTAGAATGCTGATATACATTTCTGTTGTTATTTTATTACCAGCGGAATAAAATATTAAAAGGGTTCCTTAAAATGACAAATTGGTTAATCTCCGAAGTTCTAAAGATTCTAAAATGAGTTTTGGACAATTTTTGAACAACCGACCCTAAGTTCATACTAGAGTAAACTTGCTCATTTCATAACCAATCCTTATGAAATTTGGTTTCTAGATTGATTTTGAACTGAAATATAAATTTTAGATAAAAATATGGCATCTGTGCATTCAACACGATTAAAATTAATTTTGAGCTTGAGAGAAATCGGCTAATTTTTGATTAATAATTGTAAACTTTGTATCGCATACATGGAAAATTCGGAAAAAATTTATCGATTAGAATTTTCACTATAATTTTTTGAATTTCTGGGGCTATGTATAAGATCTTTTTAGTTTCTGGCCATATATAGCAAAAACTTTTACTAGCAACCAGAGTTTTGGTTGTTTTTCTTATAGCTAATGGTTCTGTCTACTAAAACAGTTATGTTGGTCTACAAATTTGACTTGGAAAGTTTTTATTATAAAAATAAAATAAATCTGGTTTGGATTTGAAAATTGACAAGTAGTTAGTTGACTACTGGGGAGCCTATTATGATTTTTTCGATAGTGTTTTTTTTTGATAATATCCAGTCATATTATTAAAGATGTAGTTTTGTTTAGCTGGTCAAAGAAAAACCGGCAAATTTTTTTGTTTGAAATTATTAAACGAAATTTATTTATAATTTTGTTATAATAATGGATTTTTATAAATAGAAATGATGACTCAGAAGAAGAAATAACGCACTTTTTTCCAACCAATCACGGTTTTCTTTGATAACTCACTCCATTTCATTCAAGAGACTGAAATTTTGAATTGATAACATTTGTTGTCGTCTTATTAGGAAAATAAAAAAATAAAAATAATTTATACCCCTATATATGAATCTCACTTGCTTGTCACCGGTGGAGAGACGTCACCATAATCCAATTTTGGTATTCTGATTCTCATTGTGGGTGAGAATCTCACATATTCTCACCCACAATTTCTAGGCGACACCAAGTGGAAATTTCAACATTTTTGGCAAATTAATACGCCTATTATGGTTCTTACACTTAACACACTCAGTAACTTCAAGTCGCCGAATTCAAATTTTAGTATTATGATTCTCATCGTGAGAGCGCGGTGAGTGAGAGTAATGTCAAAATTGCTCACATCAAATTTTCAAGTGACTTCGTAGTAATTTTTTTTTTATTTGTTCTCAAATAATTATTGTTTAGATGACCTAATAATTTATTGACACAAATAAGTATTTATTTTATACAGAACTTTAAAACTGTTTTACAACAGTTCAAACTCAAAGCAAAATCTCAGTAGTATGTCAAAATATACTAATAATGGTATTGTCAACATGAAAATTAATGGAAATTGTCATAATACATAAAACTACAGTGCACAACTCTCACCAAAATAAAACTGAGAAGCTTAATACCAAATTAGTACTCTCACAACTTTTAAATACGTCCTTTAAGCTAGCAGAACTCATACAGTAGAACATTACAAGATACTATGAATAATTATAGGCTAATTATAGGCTAATTAAATGCTCTATTAAAAAATTTTGGGCTCCATCCATGCCAACTAAAACGCGGGTACCTCTAACAGAACCGAAATCGAAAATAGGACCAAAACCGAAATTAGAACGCAAAACAAGAACAATTGACATACTAATAATTTTAGGCCCATTATGGCCTAATCAAAAGCCACATTAAAAAAATTTGGGCTCGACTCGTTTTTGACCAAATTTCAGGCCATTAATCTAAAGCTAGCAGAACCCAAATCGAAATCGAATTGTTTTGCGTTCTAACTTCTGTTTTTGGTTCGATTTTCGATATGGGTTCTGCTTAGATTAAATGGCCTGAAGTTTAGTCAAGAAAAAGTGGGGCCCAAAACTTTATAATGTGGCTTTTCATTAGGCCATAATGAGCTTAAAACATAATATTTGAATGTCAATTGTTCTTGTTTTGCGTTCTAATTTCGGTTTTGGTCCGATTTTCGATTTTGCTTCTGCAAGCTTTAGATTTAAATGGCCTGAAAGTTGGCAAAAAACGGGTGGAGCCCACAATTTTTTTATTTGATATTTGATTAGGCCATAATGAGCCTAAAATTATTTGTATGTCAATTGTTCTTGTTTTCCGTTCTAATTTCGGTGTTGGTCCGATTTTCGATTTAGGTTCTGCTAGCTTTAGATTAAATTATTCTGAAATTTTTTCAAAAGCGAGTGGAGCCCAAATTTTTTTAGTATAGCTTTTGATTAGGTCATGACGAGCCTAAACTTATTTGTTGTCAGTTGATCTTGTTTTGCGTTCGAATTTGATTTTTGGCCCGATTTTCGATTTAGGTTCTGTTAGCTTTTAAGTGATAAGGCCTTACTTTTCTTCTAGAGCGAGCATAATAAAAATAAATAAATAGGGCATTTAATTAGCCTAAAACTAACCTTTAATTTTCCAATTCTTTTTAAATCGTTTTTTGATATGGGTTCTTCTAATTTTTTCTTAGCTAGCAGAACCCGCGTTTTAGTGGGCAGGGGTGGACTCCAACATTTTTTAATATAGAATTTAATTAGCCTTTAATTAGAATATAATTATCCATACTATCTTGTAATATTCTGCCGTATGGGTTCTGCTAGCTTAAGGGACGTTGCATGTTCCGTCTTTGTT
Source organism: Nephrotoma flavescens (assembly GCA_932526605.1). Classification (NCBI taxonomy): domain Eukaryota; kingdom Metazoa; phylum Arthropoda; class Insecta; order Diptera; family Tipulidae; genus Nephrotoma; species Nephrotoma flavescens. Next base: position 35,353,134 of record OW052222.1, on the reverse strand, counting down.
GATTCGTTTCATTAAATCTTCATCTAGCCTATCTCTTTGCGCTAGAGTACAACCAAGCTTTACAATTTCATTGGCCTCTTCTTTTGCTTCTTGGCTGGTATAAATCGGTGTGGATATTGGAGAGTTTAGCCTCATCATCTTAGCCATCCTAATATTTATTTCGAAGCCAATTAATTTTGCTAGATCTGATAGCTGCTGTACTTAAGAAGGGGCGATACAGTATGATTCACTTTGTTCGCCTTTATTGAACGCGATTACTCGCAAATCTTGTATGAGTTTGGTTATTTTCTTTTTTTATATATTCAAAGAAATCAATTCTGTGATTAACATGTATGATTTCAGATTATTTAGTTTAAAGTAAAAATATGAAAAATTTGACCAAAAAGCTTTAAACAAAGAAAAAAAAAATATAAATATAGGTAAATTTGATTTCATATTTAAAAATAATTCTTCAGGATATTTTTGAAGTTGTCCTTTGATAAATTAAAGTCCAATAGTTTTCTCCATAGTTTGTAGAATAGTGTTCTAATGCTAAAAACTCATGGTTTCGAAATGTTCTGCATGGCACATGAATTGATATGTTTCCCAAGATGTAAGCTGAATCAGTGTGACCAAGCAAAACGTTATACAAAAAAAAGTCGCGCCTAAGAAAAGTCGTCTATTTTCAAGCATGCATATTTTGTAATCCGCGTGCATCTTGTTGAGTACGGAGGTAACCGAACCACATTTTCATGGAGTGGATTCAAAACCGTTACAGCGTATTCCAGTTGAGATCGAACGTATAAGCGAAATAAAGTGAACATAAGGTTTGAATGTCTTACAGTTCACCTGTCCAGCTTTTAACAAATTCAAACATGGCTTTCGCTTTCGCAATACAATTTTCAATATGCCTATCAATATTTTCGACAAATGTAACACCTAAGTCCATAAACTCATTGACTCTGTGCAATACTTCATTGTTGATTTTGTATGAAGTAATTACTGGATTTCTTTTACGATGGAAAGAAATGATTTTGCATTTCTTAATATTTAAGTAAAGCGACTTTCGATCACACCACTCACTTAATCTATCGATGTCTTCTTGAAGTTTGTTCGTATCTTGCACTCTATTAACAGTACGAAAATTTTTCACGTCATCAGCAAAATATGAGTACGTTTGAGTTTTTGATTATCTCGGTTATTCGATCTATAAAAACAATAAATATCCAAGGCCCGATGTGATTAGATTGCCCATTTCCTATTATTACAAATTGTCGCCGGTTTGATAGATAAGCCAATGACAGGTGGAATCAAATGCTTTACTGAAACCCGTGTCCGATTGTGTTTTTCTATGTCGTTAATTATTTTTCTGGTGAATTCAACCAGATTAATTGATGCGGATCGGCCAGGCTGGTGTATTGATATATTGATTGTGGATTTAAAGGTGTTGCATATAGCTAATTCAAACAACTTAGGAGTTGATGATGTAGTTGATAGTCATGTGCATGTAACGTCGTCTCGTCTATCCGATTTAAAAATTGGCATAATCTTTGAAATTTTCCATTTTTCGGGAAACACACCGTTGCTTAAGGGGTGGTTGAATAGGTAACATAATGGGATTGTTAAAATTATAGCGTACCTCTTCAGAATAGAAGACGGCTTTATTGTCAAGACCAACGGCCTTCTCTAAAACCATTTAAAGCCGATAAAATGTTGTCCTCAAAAATAACAGGAGGGGTTATTATTGATGGGTTGTTCATACAATCCACTATAGTAACGCTTGATCTATAGACTGATTGAAAAAACGTCGCGAACATATCAGCCATCTCTTTGTCTTTTGAAGAGCAGGTATTGTTGTAGGTCATTATTCTTAAAGTATTTCCAAAATTTTTTTGGATTTACTTTGATTTTGTGTTGGATTTGATCAAAATACGACCTGTATTTTGATTTGAAATAAATTTCAAATTCGTTACTGTGTTGTAGAAACATTGTTTTGTCTGCTTCTAATCCGCTTTTTAACATTCATACGCTTTCGACTTCCGATTTTTAAGCATTTTTGTTTAAAAAAATGCTATATGAATTTGGTTTGCCGTCTGTCCTTCTGTGTCCACGATAACTTGAGAACGGATGGAGATATCAACTTAGTTTCTTCACTAAAAGTTCATGGGAGAGACACTTTTGATTTGGACATTTCTGTGTTTAGGGCATTCGGAGATATGTAGGGCTTTGTTAACCCCTCCTTAAAATTGATAGATTTTTTTTATTTTCTATTCTATTTTGGTATCGTAGAGCATGTGAAATGGAATAAAAATATATCTGGTGTAGGTGTTGGTTTGTATGGGTGGTGTGGTTGGGGGGGGGGGGGGGGGGGGGGGGGGTAGTGGTATCAGTAGTGGTATGGAAGGTGGGGGCGTGAGATATTTGAGATTTTGTGGATGAAAGGCAGGCAGTAGATGGATGTGCTTTGGCATATGACCATTTAGTGTATTGTGTCGACTACACCTTCGAAATTCATGTCGGTGCAGTGGTAAATTCTTTTTGTTAGTCTGTTCAATTATAACGCGTGTTGTGTTAATATGATCGGTGCAACTTCGCCGTGGTCTGATTCCAGAGTTGATTGACTTTAAAGTTCTATCTAGGATGAAAATTGCTAACATCTTTATGGTTGTGTTGAGGAGGGATATACCGCAAATTTTTGAAGTTATAGTCAAGCCTGCCTTCCATTTTCTTGGTATTCTATCGTATGCCCAGACTTCTGATATTACTGGTCTTGTTGTAGAGTTAGTTGTCGTTATGCCTCCTTTGAATATTTCAGCTCTGAGATATTGTCGTCTTTGATATTCGTAAATTTTCCACTTCGGATCTGCTATCTTGAGAAGGTATTCAGGGAAATGCCTACGGCCATTCCATCCGTCTTCGTGATTTCTCGTATTGTATTTTGTTGATACATTTGCAACTTGAGTTGCGAGCGTTCTTCCATTTTCTCCCAAATTTTATCTCTGATCTAGAGTTTGCGTCTGTATTATTGGTACTGAATTTGTTGGTAGTTACTTCTTCATTGGTTTAGAATCTGAGCTTGAACACTTCTCAGAATGCATTTCTTGTGTCAACATCTTTTAATCACTCGGTGTTAAATTTCTTCCTATTCGAATTGTAATTTTACCAGTTGGTGTGGTCACATCTTGTAATGACGTCAAAAATTTAGTATTAATCTTTACGTTCTGGCATCAATTATGTTCATAGAACTCATTCTTCAATTTGCGTCTTCTGTTGGGGCATAGCCCTGAATTATGGTTTGTGTTTCGTTATTCTCAATGGACTTTCTCTAATATATTGTGTTTACTTTTACACCGTTTTCCCAACTCACTTTCCTAAGGCCAAGAATTTCGATTTTGTAATGCTTCAGTTATTTCTCTAATTGTGCTAGAAATGTTTCTATTACAGTTCTGAAATTTCGATTCCCATGTACGATAGCCGAGGAGCAGTAGCTGATTTGTCAGTAAATTCAATTCTTTTTCTAAAATTCTATGACAAAACCGATCGAAAAGCTGTTCTAAAACCGTAAGTAGTAAACGATCTACCCGATTATCGGTATGCGGTCTATCAGTTACAATGACCAACTCACAAACTAGTACTTGTAACGAAAACAAAATGGCAATGCCAAATGAAATTTTTCACAGATTACGATATTTGAAGTACAAAACTCAGGCTGTGTGGCAAATTTATAGTAAAAGCCAATTTTAAGTAAATTTTTCGCTAAATTCATTTATTTTTCAAAAACTCTATGGCAATCTGATCGAAAATCTGTTCTAAATCCGATTTTTACCTAAGTAAATGATTTACCCGCCTATTAGTGCGTAGCTTTATAGCATAGTAAGCGATACATCGTCATGGGCTCGCCTAAACCACTTTCCAGCAATCAAACAGTGCGCGGTGGAAAATTTGAAGTTCACCACTGCTGTTCGTTCGCTGAATAATTTGCGTCATAGATACAAGTAAAGTCAACTTTGTAAATAAAAATCGACTGTAGGACTGTAGTACACATTTTTCGAAAAATTTTAAATAAATAAATTAAAATTATTAAAATTACCTTTATTATCTAAATATTAACGTTCACACGCTGCCACGAGCGTAAATTAAATTAAATTTAGTGGTTTTCGTAAACTTTAAGTTAAATTATGAATAACATTCAAAAAAATTCTTCTATGCGATGTTTCTGCTCATGACGGTGAATAGAAAAAAAAAATGTATAACAGTGCTTTATATACAATTAATATGGTTTAGATCTTGGACTTTTTTTAAAATATGGTTTAAGTCTATGAAAATTTTTTTAAATTAAATTTTATATTAAAATTACAACAAACGAATTGCAGTTTGTAGCATAATTAAACTACTTAACCTCATGGAGCTCACGAATCCACTTTCCAGCAAACATATTACTGGAAAAATCATGTTTGAAGCAATCCTTTGTTTAATAATTTGCGTCTTAGATAGAGAACTCGATTCTGTAAAAATCGATTTTAGTACACATTATTAGAACAACATATCATATTTGCGGTTTTAAATATAAACTTTTACTAGACGCTACGAGCGTAAATTAAATTAAATTTAATTAATTTCGTAAATTTTCTGGCAAATAAGGTTTAATTTAAATTATGTTAGAAATAAATTTCAAAAGTTTCTTCTAAACGATGTTTCTGCTCTTGACGATGAATAGAAAACACATTGTATAACAGCGCGGTATACACGCAAATAAAATGGTTTAGATCTTGAATAAATTCTATGTTTTTTAAATCTATCTAATTTTTTAATGATTTTATATTTTGATATAAAAATTACAAACGAATTCATCTACATGGAGCCCACGAATTCACTTTCCAGGATATAAACAGTACGCGGTGGAAAAATTCGAATCCATGTGCGTTTGCTGAATAATTAGTGTTTTAGATAGAAGTATGGCGACTCTGTCTGTAAAAATCGACTTTAGTACAAATGTATATCAGCTTAGGTGCTTCACACGGCGAATAGAAAAAACATTGTATAACAGTGCTGTGTATACAAACAAAACGGTTTAGATCTTGGATTTTTTTTTTATATCGTAGTCTTAGATCATTTTTTATTGATTTTATTTTTTGACATAGAAATTTACAAACGAGTTGGAACTTACCACGCACGTACCACCTTTTCCATCGAGCCGCCCGGCACATAAATGACCTTTATGTATTTTAACAAATCCTCCGTACGTTACGTCACATCTACAATACAAAATAATTACTTGAAATAATTTTACGCGCTATTTATCGCACTACACTCACTTTGAATTACCGTGAATCGGTACCTTCGCCTTGAGTAGCACATCAGTTAAATCACCATCCATAGTCGATTTACCCCATCCCGTTGCAATGCAATCCGTATACTGTATATCATCATCCCGCGTATACGTTTTCCCGATATGTTCATTCGGCTGCTTAAGTAGATACCCGTACGAATTATCCGTTCGCCGATTAAATCCATTCTTCTCTTGAAAAAATTTATCGTTACGTCGTCGCGATGAATATAATTTTTTCGCCGTTCGAGTGGCCGCCGCCTCCTCCGATCTATTTAAGTACGTCACAAATTTTTTTGTTACAATTTTATTCATATTCAGCTTACGTAAATAATTTTGATCTTTCGACAAATCGGGATAGCTATCTAAATCATCGTCGTACACCGTCGACGGTGCGGGTGATGGTGGTAAAGGTGTTGCTTCATACTCTTCTATATCATGGTAAGCACTAATGAAGGGCAAACATATTTTACGCACATTTGATGTTGGCGTAATATTGGCAGATCGTGCTAATTTCATGAGCACTAAATCGTGTTGAAAATTATGATACCGTTTATGCATAACGATCCGTTCAACCGATATTCGTTGCTCGTCACCCGACTCAATTTTACGATTGTATTCACCGAGTACCGCTGTCCAAAGTGCCGGTAGTGGTAAATTAAATAATTCGTTGTGGACACAGTGGGCGGCCGATATAATCCAATTTTTATCGATCAGTACACCGCCGCACCAATGGCCTAAAAATCCTAGGGACGGATGTAATAATTCTAATGAGACTTGCCACGGAAAATAACCCTCCCTCGTTAGTTCACCCGCAATTATTTTCGAACGACGATGTCCACCTCCTGATGATGATGATGATGGGATTTGCTCTTCATCCAACACTGTCGTCGTTATAATCATGGTTTTATTATTTAAATCGTTCGTTCGCTGTTGACGATTTAACTTTGGTCGTACACCACATGCTGCAAATAAAAAACGGTTGATAGGGTTTATGTCTTGTTTATAAAAATTTATAGTTTTGGTTTGATTTAGCAACAATATAATGATATAGCATTACAGAAATTAAAACTATGTTTGGTAGGCAGGTACAGCAGTACGAGAATGTGGCTTTTTATTTGTTCACAATGGTATATATCGAGGAAGATTTTTTTTTAAAACAATTTTCAATTGTTCACAGTGTTGTTGTTGTTGGTTTATAATAGTAATAATACTTTTCATACTATACAACAAATTCTAGATATAGCTTTACCCGAAAAGAATGTAAAATTTTGAAAAAATTCAATTTTGAGGTTTTCCCAGAAACTAAAATATTTAAATAGACACCCGACCACAGATTGAGATATGAACGTATACACATATAGATCTGTTATGGAAATATTATGTATTTTTAGGGAATTGCCCACAGACCGGAATAAATAATTTTACATTGAGATGTGAATATACATTAGAATGTCATAATAATGAGTCTACGGGCTGTTGAAAATTTTTAAGGCAAACATATTGAAACATTTTCGTTTGTGGCTGAACCAAAAAAACACTATATCCCATTTTTATTAAATATATCGAGTTTTATCACTTGAGGAATTGAATTCTTAGCATTTTCTTGTTATCGATTTATACATTTTTCGGAGCATGATTCGGAATAATCTAAAGTATGTTTTCTATGTACTTATTACGAATAATTGTGTGGCCAAACATACAAAAATTATAGTGGCAAAATAGTTCCTGCTAAAACAATTGCATCAACAAAGGATTGTTTGGCCCAGTGCAGATTTCACTGTGAGAAGAAAATTACCAAAACCGAACGGGAAGAGCTTTTTAGTGCATTTTACTCATTGAACCAGCAGGGAAAGAAGGATTTCATTTTAAAGGTGACCACAAGAACGGAAACCATTCGCAAAACGAAGAAATCAACTGACTCCCGGCGAACCTATTCATTTGGATTTTTTGTTTGACTTAAATGGAAATCGTGTACAAGTATGTAAACCGGATTGGTTATAGGAACTTTTTCTATTTCCCAAAAGCCAGTGTATAATGCGCATAAATCTAAAAATATTGTAACTCGAGTGCAAAAAAATGGTAGAGGTTAAAATCCCACCAAAAAATACCTGAGCTCAAACTGATGGAAATTACAGACCATCTGATCATTCTCGGCCATTGAATCGCACTACTGTCAAGCCAATATCTCCAAGCTTTATCTTGATCAAAATTTAAATCTTAAGAAGATGTAACAATTTTAATTTACATTTTCACGCTCAAATTCGGGTAGGAAAAAGAAGAGCACAATAATCTGAGAAAACAAATGATGAGAGAGCAAAATTCACTAGATAAGGAATCTGCGGGATTCCAATTTTAACCTTTGACTTAGAAAATGATTAAACTCGTCTGCTAGCGGAAATTGATCCTTCATTCTATCATTCGAAGCTAAACATCTAATCAGACAGCACATTTGTCATCAGCGAATACAATTTATGGCGCAATATGAACCGAACATACGAATTAAGATTTTTGAGAAAGTTGTTGAAGAAATCGACGTTACACAATTAATTACTTGGAGCGATTCGTGTGTTGCTCAAAACAAAAATTCCATAATGGCATTAGCTGTGAAACATTTTCTGAAGACACATCCTGACGTTCTAAGTAGTTTGATTAAATATCCATTTTCAGGTCACTCAGCACTTCAAGAAGTGTACAATGTGCACTCTCAAATCGAAAAATGAATATTTATGGGACTCCGGATCACCATTCGTCATAATTCAAATGAAACCGTTCGAATTAAAAAACTTTGGTAGATACACAAAAAGATGTTTTGATTTTTCAATAATGATAATGCTCATTGAACATTGTTACGAATACATTTTGGCAGTCGAGAAAAACCAAGGGGTTGTGAACAAATATTTTATACAAGCTGTTTCGAAAGCGGCTAAGCCGCCCGTCAAAATTAAAGCACTCATGAAAAAAAAAATAATAACAATAGTGAATATAGTGGAGGGTAGATAGTTTTAATTTCGTGGTAGGTAGTTGTGGTTAGGTTACCTACCCAACACCCGGTAGGTTAGGGATAAGTAAATGTAAAGTCATAAAGTCATAAATCCTTCGAACCAATTTAAAACTGGCACACGAAAAGTGAAAATTCGCATAACAGAAAACGCTCAGCAAGCATAGTACACAGCAAGACAATGAATGAAACTGTGTTTGAAATATTCTGTCACATACAAAATGTTAAATAACTAATATTCGGTTAAATTTAAAATCAATTTTTAGTGCTTACATTTTTACATTTGGAAGACTTCGCGGAAAACGATGTTTCGAGTGAAATGACTTCCCTTTTTGAGGATTTTCCCTTATACGCAATTTCATTTGTGCAAGATTTCTGCAGCGTGACAATGCAACGTACAGCTGTCCATGCCAGAAAACTGATGTCTGTATATCAATTCCAACTTGATCGAAAGTTTGACCTTGCGATTTGTTGATTGTGATGGCGTATGCAGGTGTGATCGGAAATGGTCGCCGCTTCAGTATGAATGGCAATTTAGTATCTGTTGGAACCAAATCAATTCGCGGTATAAAGACAATATCTCTACGATTGCACTATGATAAAATTTCAGCTGTTATAAAGTTTCAGTGCAGTTTCTTAACAATCATTCGAGTGCCATTACACCTTGCTTTTTTGGGTTTAAATTTCTCAGCAGCTTTATAATTACTCCAGGCTTCAGAAGTAAAACATGAGATGGCATTCCTGATGGTGTTTAACCATGAAGAAACTCTGCTGGATAATTTTGTACATCATTTGGAAACTCTGAGATCCGAATCAACACTGCAATAAATTTCAGCTTGTCCTGGCATCATGTCGATGATTTTACCATTCATCCTAAGAGTTTGTTGATTTGTCGGTACAACAATGACGCGGTTTGCCTATTTCTGCACAGATACTTCGGAAATATTTGTGTCAAAAATACTTTTAACCAGATCTCCAGTTTCGATCATTTGATGAGGAATTTGAACAGTGCAGTCATTGTTGATACCTTTGATAAGATGATGATTGCCCATACGAACTTGTAACAACCAGTCGTTGTTCTCTTCTTGACCTGTACTTCGCATATTTATCGTAATCGTAAGCGATAATTGAAGAAGGTTTCTCCACAGATCGCTGCATTTTAAATAGCACTCGATGATGTCCAGCTTGCGTTCCTGTTACAACAACTGGAAGTTCAACAACGAAAACAGCTTCTCGAATTGGATCGAAGACTTGCACTTCTGCGGGACTTCCCAATGGAGTTGGTAAGCCGATCATAGCGCAAGGAAGTCCGTGCTATATAAAAATTATGTTGATATAGTGGAGAGACACATTTTTTGCTACATTTTCAATATAGTGTCAATCGAGAGTCATGTCATCTGCATACTTCATCCAGAGATCAATAGGTTTTGAAATTGGTCAAAAGCAACAAATGTAAGCGAAAGCCTCTCGAAGCTGTCTTGGCATTTGAAAGACTGTGGCTTCTGTTAAGCAGTGATCTCATTCAACATTGTTTACCACAAGGCCCCATGCAGCGGTAGCTTCTTTGAAGGTTTTGTAAATAACACCATTGAATGTTCGTACAAATTCAAAGCTGGTGATACCTTGAATATGTAGCAGAAGCAGCCACAGGAAGAAACGCTCCTCATCTCTCAAGCTTACTGTATAGATTCGTGCAACAACCTTCTTTCCGCCTGTTTGACGAAGTTGACATTTACCGCGTACGTAAACGTAATGGTGGGGAATTCCAGTATATAGGAAATGACGTGCGTTTCTCATGCGAGAAGCCTCCACATAGCTTCTGGACCGCTGACATATCGAGTATCGATGAAGTTGCTGATCTCATTATATCGAAGCTCCTGCGGAGATGACACATTGATTTGATGGCACATTTGACATATAACAAATTCAGGGTTTTAATAAAGCAAAGTCATGGCTAACTCACATTGCGTCACCGACGGACCCTGGCAGGCAGTCAGGTTGTGCTATTGTATATTTTATTTATTTATTTATTTCAAGTTTTCCAAGCTTATATCAACGTTGAGTACTGTAATTCGGCCAAATCCATCAAATACATTTGCAAATATGTATGGGCTGTCAAATGGAAGCGAGCTCACAAACTATCAAATGGGCAGTTATGTATCAAGCAAAGAGGCGGTTTCACGTATTTTAAACTTCCAGATCCATGAACGCAAGCCGACTGTGTACCACACCTAAGTGTACACTTGGTACGCACCTAAGTGTACACTTGAAAAATGGAAAGCGAGTCTATTTCATTGCCAATACCACCCTACGAGTTGCCGCCACACCACCGAACGCAACGTTTACGGCGTTTTTTCAAATCTGTTAACAAGATTCCTTTGCAAACACGTTGACGTATCCAGAAGTTCCAAAGTAATATACTTGGCATGCCTCGAGGAAAGTATTTTGCAAACGGAAATAAGGCATGCGTTATTCCGGGTATACACCTCCATCCCAATAATGGCGAGTGTTATTTTCTGAGAAAGTTGCTTCATACTGTTCGAGGACCAACATCTTTTCTGGCTTTGATTACTGTTGACGACGAAGTTTGTGAATGACCGACACTGAGAAGCAGTTTTAACGTTGCCAATCTTTATCGAAAGAAAATAGTATTTTAAAAATACTATTGGTGATTTTCACCGAATGTAGAAAATGTTGGCTTCGTCTACAAGAGGGACGATAATTGTCAAGTCGATTGGTATGACAGTTTTGGCAAGGGAAGGGGCCTTGCATCATAGTAAACTGCGATTCACGTTTAAATGAAATCGCGAATAGCATTTATCGACTCTTCACCAAGACGACAACTAAGTTTATTGCAAAAATTCGCTGATACAAAAGGTGATTTAACTGTAAAAAAATGACATTCTTTTCTAAAGGTGTTGACATTAACGACTTCTTGTGATGTTTGCTCGCACCCTTTTTCAATAGCCATCATATGCAGCGACATTTAACATCATTATTTACATTTGTTATGTTCATTTCGCTATCCTCACCATCCACTAAAGTTTCTGGTTCTGCTTCTATTCGAAACAATCTTTCCAATCTTTCAATTCCCCGCTTGCCAACATTAAGCATTTCCGTTTTTGACGAATATGGCAGGGGAACTCCCGGTTTAGTTAGTGATTTGGTTTTTACCCTCATTTTTAATGAATTGAATAAACTTTTTCTGATTTCCGTATTTAGCTGATCAATTTTATTCAACATGATTGTGATTACGGTTTCGGCCGTAATTATTAAGCTTCTACTGCTACTTGTACGGGTGACAAAGCAAGTCACTCTAGTGCAATCTAGTGTTTTTTTATGCAATCAATGAGCTTTAAGAATCGTTGGATCATAAGTAGTAAAGTACCCCAATGAGTTTTAGAGTCTAAAATTAGTCGAATCTCAACACTGAACATTTTTTTAACATACTTGTAAAATTGTATTGCGTACAGGGGAACGCTTGAAAAATTGTGTAACATTTCGAACTGAATTAATGCATACCTCGAATAAAATGTCAGAGTATTCAACTTCATAATATTCTTCATTTCATGAGTTTATCATCATATTGGATATGATCAGGTTCGTCGCATTCATTTGTTTCTATTGTTGCTTCCACAAATCGGGGTGATTTTATATAAAATATCTGTAACGCCAAGATGTAACCCATCGTTCATACACAGCATAATTTCAGATTCTGATTCTTTGCCAAATTTAATATTTACTGATGCTCCGTCACATGTTGTGGCAACAATATCATTTTTCAAAGCCAATCCAAATTTGTTACTAATTTACAAATTCCAAATCGAAATAGTAAAGAATTAGGTTTAGGTATCTTCTGGCTCGTAGGCTTGTCCACTCATCAAAAGTGGATGATAATTTATTGAATTGTTTTGATTTTATTTTTTCCTTAAGTTCATTTTCAATTTTTCTAGCATTTAAAATCAGTTTCATTGCCGTATTTTCGGATTTGGGGCAATCCTTGAGCTTTTATTGATCAACATATATGGATGGATCTAGTAATTTTTCTTATAGACAAACTATCTAGTGCAACTAATCTTGATACATTTTCTTCCAAGGTCCGGCTCTTTCATTCAATTTTTGCTTGAGGTTATGCTGGCTCTTTAAATGATTTTTTAACAAATATTGCAATTTGATTTTTCTTTTTGAATTTTTGTGAAATGTCTATGAACTTTTTAAAAAAATTATAGATTTGAGAATTAGTCTATAGTTTGTCTTCTTGTGTAAAATCTATGATAAATCGTTTCAAATGCAGTTAAAAAAATTACCCGGCTATTTTCCATAAAAACCGGGTTTTCGATTTTTGGTTTTCATTGAAAAACTTGGTTTCAGAAACCAGTTTTAACCGGTTTGCAAGCCCTAATACCTACACAACGTCGCAAAAAAAAAAAAATCGGTAAACTCTCATTTTCTTTCTTCTCAATTTTTTTTTTTTTTTTAATAATTTTCATTATTTCAAACATGAAAACAACAATAACTCGCTCTTTCAAACATGAAAACAACAAAAGTTGTCTCGCGCCAGCAGATTACGATGAGATACCAGTTTCCTTGCATAGCAGCATCTTTTGTAATGCGTCTTTGATAGTTAGGATGCTAAGGTCCTTATGTATATTTTTGTTTTTTATGAACCAGGGTGCTCCTGTAATCAGTCTGAGAATTTTTGACTGTGTTCGTTGAAAAAGGTCGATATTCGAATTTGAGGTTGATTGCCATATTTGACACCCATACGACAAAATTGGTTTAATCGTTGTATTATACAGAAGGAGTTTGTATTCTAGGTCAACAGTTGAATATTTTCCCAACAACCAGTGCATTTTATCAATTTTCAATTTGATATGGTCTCGTTTCATTTCAATATGTTTTCGCCAATTTAACCGTCGATCTAGCAAGCTTATTTAAAGTGAATGTTACGTGGGTCGATTCCTCTTCATTGGCCTTTATCTTCCATTTCTTTAGCCATATTTAGATGTCATAAATATGTTGTTACAGAGTTTTCGGAAGTAGACGTCAGAATTTGCGAAGACTTTGGTAGATCTAAAGTGAAAATTAAATATAACGTTGGGCCAAATACACTACCTTGTGGTACCCCTGCGTTATCTAACATTATTTTTTGTTTTATTTAAGATTTTTTCGGCCTTTCGGACAAAATATTATTTTTACCGGATTATATAACGGGTTTTCCAATAGGGACTTGACAACTTTGAATTTAATTTGTGAATGCACCCTTTGACTAATCATCGAACTGTCACTGTCAATTTATTCAGTAAATACAACATTTTCATCATGGTAAAGTACACGAACGTACAACGTCTGCAAATTATAAACAGTTTACTAGTAGACAGGCAATAACAAGTTTAGTGCAAAAATTTGAGTCTACATATTCGTTTTGTGATGTTGCCGTGCCAGTCAGACAACGGGTTGGTAGAAGTATCGAAAATATCGCTGCCACTCAGGCGTCCGTAGCAAACGATCCAAAACAGTCAATTCCACGGCGTCGTCAAGAATTGGACATCTCCCAGACCACTTTATGGCGAATTTTGCATAAGGATCTTTACACACATACAAGATCAAGCTGACACCCATACAAGATCAAGCTGACTCATGAATTGAAGCCGATGGACCATTTGAAGCGATGTACGTTCTCCGATTGGGCTCTGGATAAGATGATGAATTTCATCGCAAAATCATCTTCAGTGACGAAGCTCATTTTTGGCTCAATAGGTTCGTCAATAAGCAAAATATGCGTTATTGGTCGGGTGAACATCCACATGTGCTTCACAAATCAACACTTCATCGGCAAAAAATAACTGTTTCGTGCGGTTTGCATGCCGGCGGCGGCATTGGGCCATATTTTTTCGTCGACGATAACGATCGTCACGTTACTGTGAATGGCCATCGTTATCGCGTCATGATTACCGATTATTTTTGGCCCGCATTGGAAGATATAGAGTTGGACAACATGTGGTTTCAACAGACGGTGCCACAAGCTGCACAGCACATGTAAACGGGCTAGTCAATTGGCCGCTTCGTTCGTGCAATTTAACGCTTCTTGACTATTTTCTTTGGGGCTACGTCAAGTCATTGGTCTATGCAAATAAGCTGACGACGTTGGAACAGCTCAGAGCCTACATTGAACCTACATCGAAATAGCGGCCGTTTCGGCCAAATTGTGTGGCCGAGTCATCGAAAATTGGGTCCAACGAATCGATCGCTGCAAACGTGCCCGCGGTGGCCATATGAACGAAGTCGAGTTCCATTCATTAAGTACTTTAAACCGATAATAAAGTTTTTGAAATATCTTTATTGGTTTGCGATTAATTTAAAAAAAATAGTTGTAAAGTCCTTATTGGAAAACCCTTTAGAATGTTTATAATGTCATATAAAACAAAAAGGCCATTTATTCACAATATATATATATATATATATATATATATATATATATATATATATATATATATATATATATATATATATATATATATATATATATATATATATATATATATATATATATATATATATATATATATATATATATATATATATATATATATATATATATATATATATATATATATATATATATATATATATATATATATATATATATATATATATATATATATATATACCACCAAATGGAGGAAATAAATCCCTCTCCCCCATTTTAACCTCCGGGGTCATTGTGCAAAAATGCACAGAACCCTTACAACTGATAAAAAGTTGGTCTACTCATATTATTTTTGCTCTACTAATCTTAGTGCACTTACAGAGTGAGAATTTCCATAAGTTTCTGATTTGGTGACATAATTCGCCAAATCGATAAGTTCTTGTTTTGTACTATAGGCAAAAAGCGAGAGCTGAAGGAGGTTCTCATTTTAATAAGAGTTGTGTCTTGTGTGTATTGAGAGTAAATGGCCTTTTTGTTTTCTATGACTGGAAAAGTCGTAAACATTGTATATACCGGTAATAATAATTTTTGTCAGGAAACCCGAAAAAATTAAAAAATAATTAATAATTTTAAAAACACTGCTAAATTATTTTTTGTGATAACGCTTAAAATATTTAAAATGATACAAGTAATACGTGTTGACACTTTTACTAATTATAGTCATTTAATAAAAAATGTTGCGTTTCAGTTCTATAAATGACTAAAAAAACTAAAAAAATTTGATCAAAACTTGGCGTATTTACACTTTTTCTTATAGGCACGGGTTGTGCCTAAATTTTTTCAAAGATATTTTTATTATAGGACACTAGGACACTAAGAGAACTAAAATACAACTTTATGTAAATTTCATATGAGTCCTACTTAGAGGATTTTAAAGATAGGACTCATAAGAATAAAAGCGCACGTAAAAAAATTTTTTTTTGGTATATGGCGAACTAAAAAAAAATTTCTCCAAACTATAAGGATTTCATATAAAGATTTCCATTAACATATGTTCGAAAAAAATGGTCTGACATGACGAATAGTAATTAAAAAGTTTTGTTATTAAAATTTGGGTATGCTGTATGAGTTCCCAATAAAATGTTTACAACTTAACTTATTCCAAAATGTAGGCCGATTGGATGAGGCCACCAGCTTCATTGCAACATACAATATTCTACTAAATTATTCATAATCACTATGCCCTATTAAAATACAAAATAAAACTAATCGAGATGATTATGTCTTTTATGCACACAGCTCATTTATGTACCCCATTAAAATAATTCCAGTTCACGTTCCACATACATTTCTAACTATATATACGTACACCTATTCTAATCCACACTAATCTCGCAATTTGCATATAAATATTCGATAGTTTTTGCTTAACAATATAATTCCTTTGGTTCGATTGAATTTTTCCAAGAATTTTTCATTTTTTTTATTTTTCGTTCGTTCGTTTCATTCGTTTGATGATAAATTCACTTTGATAAAAATAGCAACGTTTACCTAACTCTACACATTATACAACGTATAAAGCGCACTAAATTGCGGTCTATTAAGAAATTGTTTACTATATGCTAGATGCATAATGAAGAAATGTTATCTAATTACCTATCACCATATGACATTTAGAAAAAAAAAATAAAATACCGAAGTGTTAAACACTGGGAATGGAAGTGGTGTGAATTTAGCATAATAAGTGTATTCCAATTTAAAATTATTTTAACGAGTTTGGAATTTTGATACTGTCTCGATGTTGAATAAACCTTATTAGGACTTGTCGATGTTTAATAAAACAAAGCAAAAAATCTGTATTTTAGTATGAATTGGCTCAAGGTTACAAATCAAATGTTTATACATTTTAATCTTGATATCCAAGTTGCAAGCTCTTGCACACTCCAACGTCAAATCAAGTAAAGTTTCTTATTAGATTTATTTTGGTATTTTCTTTTCCATTCTTTAAAATTTACCAAACAACGCACTAAAAATACGGAAACAACCCAGTTCGAAATTTGTCAACATGCATGTGAATAATTTTTTACGAAGCTTTTTCTTACTTTTTTCTAAATGCTTATGATAAGGGCAAAAAATAATTTTTGGTCCATTTTTGATGGTATGTTAGCTAAATAATTATTTAATGACAATTCATATTAGTTTCTCAAATGAGTCGACGACAGTTATGAGACATGTCTTTTTACGTGAAAAGAAGTTTCCTCTTTCTTCTATGAAAGAATTATGACAAGTCTTCGGACTTTCTTATCATGTCAAGTACTTTTAATATAACGCACGTAAACAATCGAGAGTCCGGCATATTTGTAAAATTTTAATATCCCTTACCAAATTTTTTTCAGTTTTTTATGTTCATTAAAAATGCAAAGCGAATTATACCAAAAAGATGACGGTGCTATTTTTAAAATAATTTTTTTTTTTAATTATAATTAAGTTTTTAAATAAAATTAGAAATAATTTGCATGCCATTTTGTTAGTCTTCATTTAAATAAAATGTTCTGGTGGAAAAGTTTGTTTTTAAAAACGCTATGAAATGAGCATACATCTTTATTTTGGGCAACATTTTTTTACTGTGTACTTTGATTTCCGATTTAAGAATGTAAAACGATTTTGTTCGTGTAGTTCCTTCTGCTGGTCTTACAGTAATCCATTCTGTGAATCCGGTTTTAAAAACTTTTTCGCTGATTTCAGAGCCTATTTTCCAAAAAAATGTCGCAAAGCTGGATTTGTATCTGGAACATCCACATAACAGATTGATTGTTGGTCGGTTTGTATGGCATATGGCAAGATTCTGTTTAAACCAAATTTGATCACATAAAAAGTTGATCAGCATGGCTCTGTAATGGTCGTTATTGACGGTAACAAATCTTCCAGCGGCGTTTACTTAAATGGACCAATAACGCCACTACACCAAAATCCACACCAAAAAGTCACTCTCTAATGCATTGGCTTCTCTACGATTGCGAGTGGCTGTTCCGAACCGCAAATCTATAGCAGTTCTGCTTCTTTTCATAGCCTCAGAGATGGAAATGCACATTTTCTGAAAAGATGAATTTTCGGCCGAAATCTACGTTATTATGATTTGCTTTCAACTTCTGAGTCATCTGGATCTTGTAGGTGAAAAGTCCGAGGCCTACACTGACACAACACTGACTTTCATAATAAATTTTCAATATTTCGAAACGCTGCTCTAGCGAAAACATGATTGTTTCATGCCGCGGAATATTAGAATGATATGCTGATATTTTAAGCAAATCGTCCAACAAAATGTTGCCATAGCACATACATTAAATTACATCATATATCATATTATATATACGATTCATTTCATATATAACTATCAGAAACAACTCATCACAGACATGCCACACACTATTCCTCTATGACTTCGACTCACCTCAGACATGTCATAAACGATTCTTCTCAGGCGTGTCACAAATGAAAATTAATCCTATTTGCCCTACCGACCTACCCTACATTTAGAAATTCAAACATGAAAGCCATATGCGATTTTAGTGCAATATTGCAGGATTTTTCTTGATGTCTGATGCGTCCAAACGCCAAAATGTTCACCAGAAAAAATATTGTAAACACATATTAAATGGAAACATGGGATAACACCAGAAAAGGATTTGTAAAATGCTGAACATACAATGGGAAGCATAATACATTACCTATTGGAAATGGGTGTCACTAAAAGCTTTGGAGCTTCGTTTTTTTAAATTTTGTGAAATTGATCAAAATTAAGATAAAAGTTACGAACCGTTTCCATTAACAAGGTATATTTTTTGCACCTGATGTTAAACCCTAGAGCATTATATTCCAAATATATTGGGAGATTGAAAGCAACAGCGCGCAATACGCGACTTTACAGTAAGCAAATAAATGTACAGAATCCTACCAACTTAAAATTTAATTGCAAGCACCTCTTGTGGTCGTCATTTACAAACCTATTTAAGGTACACTAAAATCGGTGCAGTTTGATCGGCCTGAATGCCAAACAACGAAAAAGGTGCGATGAGACAGACAGACAGTTATTTTGTAGAGAGTCATGTTAATGCTCGTTCACAATTTTCACTCAAACTCAAAATTGAAATTCAAAAATTCGTAACAAATTCGCAGCCTTGATTAGAAGGTTAAAATAAGGCTTGTTAGATGATCACTTTAACAACCTATTTTTGACTTAAGTCCAAATATCTGTTAACTTTCTAAGCAGGATAGCAAATTTGTTACGAATTTTTGTATTTAAATTTTGATTTTGAGTGAATTAATTTTGAGTGAAATAAATTTTAATTTCATTGTTTTCCAATATTGATATTCAAGTTTTGATTATTTCTTCTTCCCTTGAATGTATATTGGTTCTAGTTAAATTATTTAGTTAGCGTGTGAATTTTATTTGCATGACATGTGTTTGCACAACGTTATTGAGTTGTGAAAAAATGTATTTAATTATGAAATTAGGGTAAATTCTACGGTTTAACCTATTTATTTATGTTTAGCTATTCAACGCATTAAACGAATTTCTATTAAAAATTGATGCAATTGATCTAATTACAATAAGTTTGTAATTGATTTTAAAATAAAATAAAAAAAAATTCACACGCTAATTAAATAATTTAATTTAATTAGAACCAATACATTCAAGGGAAATATAATCAAAGCTTGAATATCAATATTGGACAACAATGAAATATAAATTGAACTTCCATAAAGCTTACAACGAAGGTATTTCAATAAATCGATCGAAAGTTTAATAATTTTCACTCAACATCAAAATTTAAATACAAAAATTTTTAACGAATTTGCTATCCTGGGTAGAAAGTTCCAGAACAGCTAGTTGGATAATCCATTAAAATCCGTATTTCAGGTGCTACCGGAATCTGAGTCCAAATCTCTGAGAAGACGTGTTCATAGCCGTTTACAATAAGTTCCTAACCAACACCATAAGTCCCTATCCAGACAGCAAGTTGGTAACGCATTTCTATATCATATTTCAATTTTGAGTTTGAGTGAGAATTGTGAACGAGCTTTAATATGCGTTCCCAGAGATTTTGCCTTAGGTCCCGATAACACTTGAAATTGGTTGTTAAAGTGATCATCCAATCATGCGCATTAGAACTTCCTAACTAGGACTGCAAAATTGTTATGAATTTTAGTTTTTCAATTTTGAGTGAACAATTTTTTTCTCAACTGAAGATTATCTTTGAAGAAATCAAAACAGCGCCGCCCAATGGTTGCGGGATTTGATTGTGGGTAATAACAGATGGATATAGCGAAGGAAGTTTTTGATGTGTAAACATCTTTACGCGCGCCTACCAAATTTTTTTGTATTAGAGTAAACTTGTAAATGAAACGAACGGAAATGACGTATACCTACTTCGTTTGAAAAAAAAGCAAGAAACTCAACAAAAACAATTTTTACTATACATGGCATGCTTTTATGTATATGTATAATAGTAGGGAAAATGAAAAAATTAATTTAATGAATGAAATAGAAACCATCGACATTTCCATCTATCAGAAAAATCAAAAAAAAAATTACGATACGAAATACGAATTACGATTACGAAATTGCATACTCATACGATTAAAAACACAGTCAACAACTGCTGTATATTGCTTTATCACGAGTGACGAGTCTCTAGGCGCTGTTCATCACGTCGGCTATCAATGATCATGTCTTCTACTGAATGGGGTTATAATGACATCTCGTTTTTAACACTGAACTGCCAGAGTCTCAGGTCACAGTCACGCGGGTATGCTCAATTCATTTGGTTTTCGAGACCTGGCTGCGCAATGACGAACTGCAATGACGTTAATATTCCTACTTTTGAATGCTGTTTTCAGTTCAATAGAGATGGTCAGTGGGCTACCGGAGTAGCAATTCCGTCAAAAGATCCATAAAATGAGCATAGTGGACACAAATAATTTGCCGTACTTTTTCAAAACCAATATTGACGTAACAAATGGCATGGCGACTCTGGATGGATTTCGGTTCAAATTCACAAGTTGGCAAGAAGGTCAGGTGGCTTGAAGCTGGATGGGCGCAGAAAACGAATATCGACCGATGTTTGGTGCCCATTTCTAGAAAAAGCTCAACTATTAATCGAAACAACAATTAATGTAAAGCGTCGTACCTTCATGTGCCACCACAATTCATGCACCACAGGGTGGTACCTATAACGAGATAGTCAGTATATACTCTTACGATAAAAGACACAGTTAATAAATTGTGTATATTGCTTTAGCACGAGCAACGAGTCTCGAAGGACTGTTCATTACGTCGGCTATCGATGGTCATGTCGTCTACCATGGACGTAAAAATGGGACCTCAATGGGTCTTCTTCAAAATTAGCTATCGCGCCTCACTACAAATCCGCTTTATCCGTTGTAATGGCGAATTTTGTACGAGATAATAATGACGTCTGATTTTTAACATTGAACTGTCAGAGTCTTAGGTCATACACATCACCTCGACCTAACTGACACAATCACGCAAGGATGCTCAATTTTCTTGCTTTCCAGATCTGCGTTCAGTTCAAGAGAGACGGTGAGTGAGCTGCCGGAGTAACAATATATAAAAATTCAAATAGAATACTCATACCATACAGTCACCTCGCATAAAGAAATCATCGTTGGACAAACAACTGGTATGAGCGTAACAACACAACTCATTGGTGATATATGTACGGCTGAACTTCAGCTTCTCAATGGGAATAAGATGCTTTCTGTAGTTGTATTAACCTCGCCGAATAAATCTTTCGAAGACATAATGAAGTTCTTACATTTCGTCCTTGCCCCATATCCTAACGAATTTCAAAAATTCTCCAATCAGACTATCATCTTTTGCCGGTGATTATGAGCGGAATTTCAATCGACGCAATTGGATTTTGGTAGCTAAAATAAGATATATTATATACTGTCGACTCTAACTTTAAAAATTTTCATTGAAAAACTGCACAATATCGTCGTCCCATATCTAGTAGTAAATATATTTCGATCTGAGTTCATGTGCAAATCGAATTCGTCTCGCAGGAAGTTTATAAGTGGTTCAGCTTGAGGAACAGCAACATGTTCCTCAAGCTGCACCACATATAAACTTCCTGCGAGACGAATTCGATTTGCACATGAACTCAGATCGAAATATATTTACTACTAGATATGGGACGACCATATTGTGCAGTTTTTCAATGAAAATTTTTAAAGTTAGAGTCGACAGTATATAATATATCTTATTTTAGCTACCAAAATCCAATTGCGTCGATTATACCGAAAGAGTAATAAACCAATTAAACGATAATAAACAAATGAAAAACTCTGGTTAGTAAAATTGCATTCCTTCTTCCTTCAAAGTAAACTGTACCCACGTACTGTACCGACGCCATGTTTACACATCTCCTTGAGAGTACTAATGGACTCACTCATTTTTTTTTATGAATACATCGGTGGTTACCAATGTCCTTTGACCTGTAAATTACGGATAATTAATTCAGCAGTCGAATTCTGGTTTAATTTTTCATTAACCATAATGATTTCTGAAATAGATGAACTGAAGAGACTGAAAATTTTACTATTCGGTAAACAAGCCGTACGCAAGAATGAAAGGCTGCAGCAGGCGTAGGAACAAACTGGTTAGCAAAGCGTGGTTGACGCCCAACAATACATATTTACAGTTACGGGTGGTCATTCTTTAATTTTTACCGGACAAGTGGCGCCGTGATTAAAGCTTCGACACTTGGACCGGAGGTTTGAATCCCACCAGAGGCAGGATGCAAAGCGAATTTTCATCATCGGTTACAATTCTTAATGGTAATAAACACAACTATAACACACTTGAGTGCAGAATTCAGCGCCGACCCACCGTCCATGTCAGTGTGCAGGTTGACATGGAGCTTACAATGTGGTGGTGGTATACTGTAATTGAGTGAATGGGTGCTGTGTGCAAGAATGAAAAGGGCTATTAATTGACCTTAAAAGGACATTAAATACATTGGACAATTAATCTTTCTTTTTTAAAATAAAAATAAAAAATCCCAAATTCCAGCATTACTTTACCGAAGGTCAAAAGGTATTGTACAATTTTTTTTTTGGTTTTTTCCGTTTCTCCAATTAAATTCAAGTTAAGTTTAAGTTTTCAAATTTTCCAAATTTTCGATTTTAGGTTTTTAAGTTTAGAGATTAATTTAAATTTTCATTTTAAGTTTTTCCATTCTGCAAATCTCTATTAAAATATTTTTTAATCAAGTACCGAATAGCGTTAGAATGGAGCACGTACCAGGGGGGAGGGGATGCACACTGGTTCCGCTTCGGAAATATTCACGTTCAGCGACAATTTCAGCTTGATTTTTTTCTTCCCTCGGCATTCGGGTTTAGTTTTTTTTCTTCATTCATCGACTTTAGTTGTGCTCCGTTGCTATTCTGATTTTCTGATTATCGTATCTATTTTTTTTTGTTTTTTTTTTGGTAATAAGAAAATCTCTTTCCGGGTCGGTTGTGGCTAGGTATCGGTTTCTAGGGGTCGATTGATTATCAGGGTGGTTTTTTCAGCTGACATAGTACTTGTCACTCGGGGAGATCCGGTCGTCCCTGGGTGGACACACTCGGTTATTATTATCTTTATTTTTATTGTTCTTTAAATTTCGCTCGACATAATTTTGGTGTCATTTAAATTTAGTTTCTATATATAATTTTATTTTTATTTTTGTTCTGTAACATGGTTTAGGCCAGGAATATGCAATCCTCAACTTCCTTACGGCCAAAAACCCTGAGATTTAGTTGGAAAAATCACTGCATGTTTCGAGTGGGAAATTAGATAAGGAGCAATCTCTGATAAATCTGTCTACAATTCTCTCAAGTGTTTTGAGAAATTTTGCAGAAATATTAAAGGCCTAAATACTGTAGGGTCAGTATAATCCGACCTGCCACAGTTGGAATGGTCAACATTAAACATTTGTTCTGACGCCTTTTCGAATTCTAGAACGGACCCAAGAATGGTCACTTACGATTATAAACCGTAAATAAATAGTAAAAAATAAAAAAAAAAATCCCGGACAGCACCTCTCAAAAAAACTATACCGTTTTTAAACGTTAATAAAATCAGGTTCGTCGCTTATTTGGGAATTTTATTTTACAAAGTTGAATAACAAATCCAATTGGAATAAGCCATTAGGATAAAAATATATCTTTTTTCAACGATTTGTATCAAAAGTAGAAGACCTACCATAAAATCAATTTACATTTTAGTTTCTTCATAACTCGTTGAGTATTGGTCACTAGTTGATTTCGTTAGGCCATCCCTGCATAATTTTCCCCTCACAATTTGAAGTTTTCGAGTATTAAAGAAATTCGAGTATTAATTAATTAAAGAAATTAATAATTTTTTCAAATTTGTTTTCAAGTTTACTAATATTTGTACCCTACTAAGAGAATAATTTCGAATCGATTTACCCGGTCGGTATTTTTAGATTAGTATGGGGGAAGAAAATTATGTTTCTTCGATTTCTTCGAGTTTTCTTCAAAATTCGAATAATATAGAGAATTTCAATGCAAATTGTATTCCGATTGGGGAAATTACCGCCGATTTCAAGAATAAGGCCCCTGGAGAAGAAAACAATACTAATAGTTTTATAAATCCAAGATCGTTTGTTAATTGCCATTGAGGATTGGTCACTAGTTTATTTTATTTGTCACCCTTATTTAGTGATTTATTAAGAAAATTTATTAAAAACGTCATTGTTCAACGATTGTCGACCAAATGGGGCCGATCGTTGAATTTATCAAATTATTTATGTCAGTAATTTTTCCAGACCTGAACACACCTGAATTTTTGCAATAAATCGTTTTGTAATTACCTAACGAAATCAAATAGTGGCAAATCCCGAACGACAATCGATCAGACGATTCCGATTAGGCAATTATTGGTGATTTTCATTATTCGGTCCACGATTATTCGCAAACATTAAATTCTTTTTTTTAGAGCAACTTTTTTTATTATTTTTTTTTGTTGATTTTTGATGCACAAAATAGTATTTTAGAAATATTAGAGACCCAGCAACTGAAAACACCCTTTCATTTGCAGTTGAAGTTGGCTGTATCACGAGTAGTGGTTGGTATATTCGTGCCGCTCTCCTAAGTGGTCCAAACGGAACACAACTTAAGCTTTTAAGTTTTGACTGGTTGAGGTTTACGACTCTAAAAAAGAAATTACACATGCATTTCTCAGGTGAAATTTTAGCCCCAAATATATATTATATAAAATCCATATACTTATCCATCCATATATCCCATATTTCAATATTATATTTGTATTTCAACACTTAAGAAAAATAAATAAATTAAATTTAAAATCTATTACATTCTTAACAGAAATAAACAGCCAACTGGAATTCTGCTAATTCCAGTTGGAATTTTAAAGCCTTACTAAACAGTCGGGATTTAAACCAAATATACTGAACTCACACCATTTATGAATTTTCCACTAATTTCTGATAAGAATTTTTTGAGTTTTATATCAATTAACAAAAATTCCAGAGATTTTTCCAGCAGCTCGATTCTGGTTTTCCTATAGGAAAAGGAATTAGGAAAAATATTTTAGTTAGTGTAAATTTTATCAAAAACAAAATAAAATTGGGAATATTTTTCCCATCCAATTTCGATACGGAAAAAATATTTCCTAAATTATAAAATTTTAGATCAAATTAGATTTCTCAGCAGGCCAGAAAATGATATTTTTGACAAAAACGCTATGTAAATATTTTTCCTAACTCCTTTTCCTATAGGAAAACCAGAATCGAGCTGCTGAGATTAAAAAAATATACCGAACCAACTTAAAAAAAAAAAATTCAGCAATCAAACTTAACGATAAAAATTCATAGGAATACACCTGAATCAGTGCATTATTAAAACTAGTTGGGTTTAGGTAGGTGCTTAATCAACTACTTCACGAATTTGCGAGAATTGAATAACCATCTCCAGATATGGTCAGCAGTGGCCGTCAATATTTAAGTATAAAAAAACCAAAAAATCTCCCGACTACCGATAGGTGACTCAGACCTGAATCAGAAACATCGGAAATGGCTAATATTGGGCATCTACATTTGAGTAAAAATGAAATTAGTACACCGAGAATATCAAAATTCGTAGAAATATTTCCGAAGTCGTGCATTATTAGCGCTAGATGGTTTTGGATAGATGACTCAATGACCAACACCGTGTATTAGCCAGACCTGATTCATGATCTCTGGGAATGGCCGATACTATCTAAATTTGAGTACAAATGATAGCGGTATACCGAGAATACGAAAAATTGCTAGTACATGATATTGATCATTGAGTCACCTAACTAAACGACTTGGGATTTATTGCTATGCGAATTTTCATATTATCGGTGTACCGATATCAATTTTACTCAAAGTTGGATGGTCATCATCGGCCATTCTCAGAGATCATATGATTCAGGTCTGGCTAGCACAGAGTCACCTAACCAAAAAAACCTAGTGTTAATAATGCACGCCAAATTTGGATGCTCATTATCGGCAATTGAGGTCGTGATTCAGGTCTAGGTAGTACACGAAGTTAGTTAATGGGTCACCTAATCAAAACCACCTAGCGCTAATAATTCACGACTTCGGGTTTATTGCTACGAATTTGGATATTCTCGGTGCTGATGTCGTTTTTACTCAAATTTGGATATCCATTATCGGTCATTCCGGCCGATAGTCACCTAAACAAACCATTTGGTCCTTACAATCCTCGACACCGGGTTTTTTATATAAAGTTTTATATTCTGGGTATTCTTATTGAATTTTAGCTCAATTTTGAATTTAAACCTTTTTCTTGTTTTATTAAATATTTATTCTAATCGTTTTAAAGTTCTAATCTGTTTTAATGAAAATCTCGATAATTTTTACACAATACTTGTTGAGTTTATTTATAAATTTTTATTTTAGAAAATATTATATATTTTTTATTTAAATTGAGGTTTGAGTTATTTTTAAAAAAAAACTCATTCTTATATGATTGTATACTAAAATTTACAATACGACTCATTTCTTTCCTATTTGAATGTGAAATAACAGTGAGATACTCGTACATACAAAACATTTATGGAAAGTGTGGAATACTTCACACACGTTATCTTATGTTCACCACAAATTGGTTTCTGACAACTATGGCAAGTTGAATATGCTTTTCGATGTTTTGTGCAAAATTGGTATCGATAACCAGAAATTTTTCTTTTTTTTAATACTGAGCTCACTCGGTGCAGATTTTGCTTCCATTACACTAGAAGATTTTAAAACAATACAAATTTGTATATTAGTGGATGCGGTAGCATGTGCGGCTCGCAAATTGCTGACAAGCTGCGATGAATAATTTCCTCTTGGTAACGTGAGTCTTCTTAGTATTTCTTGTTGGACAAGATCAGCTACAAGTTGCTCGGTAGCGACTGTTGTGTTGTGGTTGAAAGTAACACCTTTGAATTTTTCGGACATACTGCACTAGAGATATGTTTTATTGAAAATCTAACGTACTGGACAATACTGCGGGAGTCTGCGAATTTCCTGTTTGGTAATTGCAGGCAGAAATGTTTTATTTGCGCGAACTGTTCCAACAACAGTATTTTTTCTTTTTAATAACGCCTTTGCTAAATTTAGAGTTGTAAAAGTATTATCGCATGTGTTGCGCCTCTTCAAATTTTGTACTAGATCTAGTACAACCCTTTGACCCTGGTTTCTTTCTGGAGGTGCATTGGCTAGTATGTACTTGCATATTCCAAGAGAAATGTGATTTGCTGTCACACAAAGCCCAAGTTGTTATACCGTATTTTGCAGGCTTAGACGGTATATACCGCATAAATGGGCAGCGATCACGAAAAGCTACCAGCTGTTCATCTACAGTTACGTTTTCGTATGGAACGTACACAAAAAATCGTGCCGATCATTTTTGTCATCAAACCGAATGACCCGAGAAATCATTATGAGTTTATTTTTTGACATTGCAGCTCGAAAAATAGGTTTTCCCATTTTATCGTCCCATAAATTTTCAACAGATTCACCATGGGATTTATAAACGCCAGCCCAAATTAAAATACCTATATATGCCTGAATCGTGATATCATCAATATTGTTCAAGTTTTCACCATAAGTTCATTAGCCCTCTAAATTGGTATTATCCACTATTATTTTTCTCATTGAATATGTCAATCATATTTCGAAGGCGTCTTTTACATTTCATATTCGTGAGGCTGAGTATCGTGTTATACCAGGCCTTTCACGAATTATATTTTCAGCGCGGACTCTTGAAGGTAGTAATCCGATAAGTTGATGCAGAGTCGGGACTATCATCCCCACTTTCATCGTTCTCAGTACTCACTTCGTCATGTTCTTCATTTAATTTGGGCTGAGTTCTTTGGAGGTGTGCACGTGCGACCTCGAATACGTGGGGGTGAAATTTCACCCGAAGTTCGCTCTCGTAAGTTTTTGTATTCCAGCTATTGCCTTCGTTTATAAAATAATTCAGCATCGTTTTTTTGATAAATACAAACGAATTAAAAAATTTTAACCATCCTAAGTTTCATAATAAAAAAGTAAAATAGCTTTAAAATCATTAATGGGTGAAATTTCACCCGAAGAGTGTTCTTACGTTAAAACGGTGTGATTTTCTTGCCATGAGGTGCCGGGATTTTTTTTTTGAATTTTTTATTATTTATTTACCGTTTAATAGGACCAAACAATAAAAATTCGAACAAAGTCCTGTTCAAAGGAAAGAAATTAGAAAAATTATGATAAACCAGTTCCAGTACCCTATATTGAACCAGCTACTGGTTTATGTGACAACATCCACTGCAAACTTCCTTACTTGCCCAAAAATGAAATTACGTAGCACGACCGTCAACATAAAATCTTGTGCAAATTTTCCAATAGTCATATGAGCAAAAAGTGATAGTAAAATGAAATGAAAATTCAAACGCAAAACTGGAAATAAAATCATGAAAGCATAATGAAATGGTAAATCGTATAAAAAAAAATAAAAACATATGGAGGTTATATAACGGATATTATGCTAAATGAAAGTTCACCACATAAATCTTTAAAACTTTCCATTTCACTAAATAAATCTTTAAAACTTCACATTCAATTTTATATTATGAATCGGATGCATATACATATACAGATTACGGGTGGCGCACGTCTCATCGGCAAGCACTCTTTATCATATAATTAAAGTGTTTTGTCTTCATCTATTCAAAGGCAATAAATTTTATGATTCATATGCAAACGCTAAACATCTTTTCCACATGCATAATTATGTATTCATATACTGGTACTGATATACCAGAGATGCTCAAAATCAAAAGACGTATATAAAAAATTGTACGAAATTAGTTTGAGTTGCAAATAATTACGTTAATTAAATTATGATTCAAAAGGTATCATTTATACTTTCACTGCATATGCACGCGCTTAACAACGCGGTTTACTAAGACGAGATGAATTTATAATTGAACGTCTTTCAAGCGCGTACGAGACGCGAGAACGAACTACGTTATCATAATATAATAAAAATTATTATTCATGGTAAATTATAAAATAAATGTTACAATGTTGTTGTTAGTGGTTTTAATTTGTACTTAAAACAACAACACGAAATACTCAAGATATGAACTGGTTAAGGTTTATAGGTTTATTAGGCAAGATAACAAATTTGTGCGAAAATGGGTGAAAATATAGGATAAACATCTGGAAAAAATTATTGTTATACTTGTTCGTAAATCAATTGAATACGGCTGTTGTAGACCGCATGCTAATGAATTAGCAGAATTTCGATTTCGTTTAGCCTTCATATCCGTGGGAATATAATAAATAATTTTACACTAATTTTAAACACTTGCGATTCGTCTAGAAGTGTTTAGTCGTTGTAATTCGCGGATTATCATAAAATTATATAACGTAGTGGTATATATGGGCCTTATACATTTACTGAGTACGCATGATAGGTGATAAAATCAGAACTCAGTGTACATAAAGTTAGACGAAGACGACTTTTGTCAATGGCGTGAACTCTCGATTTAACCGACCTTGATTTAGCGGACGCTCGATTTAACGGATGCTCGATTACGCGGACGCTCGATTTAACGGACAATTTTTTTATTTTTCAATTTTTCGGTTATCGAATATGATGAGATTGGGTATGTTGGATGGAAATGGGATTCTTAAACAATTTTTGGCGATATTCCAGAAATTTTTTCAAAAATCATTTAATAATCCCATTTCCATCAAGCATACTTAATCCAATCATAATCAGTTAAGAATTGGTCGAGTTCTGCCCCGGGTGGCCATATTCCAAAACTTCCTCTAAAAATCATTTAAAAATCCCATTTCTAACCAGCATACAGAATCTCATATTAATTGGTTAAGAATTGAACGAGTTCCGTAACAGGTGGCCATATTCCAGAAATTCATTCAATAATAATTTAAGAAACCCATTTCCATTAAACACACCCAATCCCAAAATAATCAGCTAAGAAATGCCTGAGTTCTTTCCCACATGGCCATATTTTAGAACTTCTTCCAAAAACTGTTTATGAATCTCATTTCCATCCTACAAACAAAGTCCCTTCATAACATAGCTCCACAAAAAAAAAAACTCCGGCACCCGAGACAAGAATAGGTGTCCTATATGTTTTTGAGGTCGCTGATCACGAATCTGCACTCAGAATTTCTGTATCGCATCAAAATTTGGAATAAATCGCAAAAAATCTATGAAAATAAAAATCGATAAAAAAAGCCCGCCTGCTTGTCAGCCTGCCAGTTCACCTACTCGCATGTCTACCCGCCTGCCTGTCTGTCGGTCCACGATTTTTTACGATTTTTCGCAATTTTTTCAGGACTTTAGTCTTTTTTTTGGCGATTTCTTTTTTTCTTTTTTATATTTCATTTTAGCATAGAAGCAATTTTTAAAAAAAAATTTGATGCGATACGGCAATTCTGAGTGCAGATTCGTGATCAGCGACCCCAAAAACATATACGACACATATTCTCGTCTCGGGTGCCGGAGTTTTTTTTTGTGGAATCGGTCAAGAGATAAACGAGTTATGTCCTAGGTGACCATATTCCAGAACAAGTGCAAAATCTATAGTCGATTAAATTTAAAAACATTCGGATTTAACGAACATTCGAATTTAACGGACTGTCCCAATTAGTCTGTTAAATCGAGCTTTTACTGTACTAAATCTGTCGGAGATTTACTGGATTGTCTCAGTAATTAAAAAAAAGCATTCTTATAGCAAATTCTTTCGAAACAAAATTTTGATCTTAGATCAAAAAAATGATTGGCAATACAATAAATTTGATCGAAATGTCATTGAAATACATCGCATTGCCAGTCATTTTTTTGATCTAAGATCAAAATTTTGTTTCGAAAGAATTTGCTATTAACTAATATAAAGAAGCGGTAGCCTACTGTGCAGTCAGGCACAATTATTGATTCAAGCAGGCTCGTCAATTCGGTGGTCTGAAATGTGTAAATTACTTGACCAAGCCATATCACTCTGTTGAATTTAATGAAATCCAAAATACTGGTGTTCCATCGAAAATTCGATGTGAGTTGTAATTTGAAAAATGCAACCGTGACGAGGTCAAGTTGAAAAAAACTGGAGAGTGTCATCCAATTCCAGACGAGAAATTTTTTATTCCGTTTTTTAGCCATTTGTTACAACTCCTTGCTCATAAAACTGTTTTATTTCCAATTTTGTCTTCAAATTTTTAATCTCATTGTAGTCGTTTGATAAATGCATTTTACTGTTCGCATTTCCATCTGTATTATGACATTAATCTTAAAGTTTTGTTGTAATGTATGCGTGGGCCTTAATATTATGTTCTATATGCTTTTTTACCTACCCTGTTGTACTACATAAATGCCGAATAATTTGGAAGCATGATTTCTTGTTTTGGTACGTGCGATTGATGCGTGGTAGAGAGAGTGTGCAAGTGACGCGCACGAAAAACAAAAAGCAAAACGATTTTTCTAGATTTTTTGGTAAGAGATTTTTTTTTTAGATAGTCTGGTTTTAAATTTTGTGAAATAAAGTCAAACTTTATATTTTGTATGGAGAAAAAAGTCTACATAGTTGAGATTTTTTTTTATAAAATATAGACAAGTTTGAGATTATCTTTGTGTTTTTGATGTAAGTTTGGAGGTTTAGTAAATGGGGTAGAAGAACGCTTCCAGGTTGATTCAATAAGAATAGTCCCATTCAACCGGCACCACAGTGCAACGGTCACCGTAAATTATTAACGGGGCCGCAATTAAGTTAAGTGCATCAACGATTTTTAAGTTAAGTGCATTAACGAAGCAATTAAGTTAAGTGCATCAACGAAGACGCCCAACGATATTATCCTTAGTTAAGGCGAGCCAACGCCCAACAATATTATCTTCGGATTTGGTAGATGACACCCAACGTTTTTTTTCTTTTGGGTGGCCAGTTGAGACCACTTCATGTTTTACGGTTAGGGCGAGCCAACTCCCAACATTCCTTGTTAACAATGCGAGCCAACGCCAAACGGGATATATTTTTTATCCAAAGGCGGGAAGACGCCCAACGTTAATTTTGGTCGTTAACTGCGGCCCAACCGAAGGGCGAAAGGTATCAATTATTTTTTATTTTTATTTTATTTTTTTTTATTTTTTTGTTTTTAACTTCACTTAAACTCTCAGCCGACATTGTACTTATCATTCGGGGAAGTCCGGTCATTCCTGGATGAGCGACGAATTCTCTTCTCCTTTAATTTAATTTCCTTTTATTTAGTTGGTTTCTTATTTTTTATTCTGTTATTATTCCACGGTGAAGGACAAGAGCATGCCGGCCTCAACTTTTACACGACCCAAAACCCTCAGATCTAGTCGGCAAAACTACCGTGGGGGAGACCACTGCGTGTTTAGATGAATCTGCACTTTGGCTCCGTGCCACCCGTAACACGTTGTTATATCGCTTAAGTCACCAGACTGACCTACATATATTCTGTAATTTTTTTTGTGTTCCTGGCGTCGACAATGTATACAACATCGGCAACCTAGTAAATCATGATAACCAACTCAAAATTCGCATTTTGCTTGCATTCGAATATAACACACAGACGGAATATTCAACATTCCTCTTCCATTTTACCGAACACCTTCTTGCAGTTAAAAAAATCCAAATGGTAATTTTTATTTGTTTAAATTACTGATCACCGTCATTTTTGCACTCTTTTGTTATAAACAGTAATTGCTTACAGGCTTCAGATGTGAAGAGTGTGGGTAACTGAAGCAGGGAAACTTTCGAATTTCAAAATGAAACTTTGCATACCGATTAAGTCCAATTTGTGCTAGTTAGTGGCCCGGGAAAAAATTAGTGCTAGTCCAGGAGCCGAAAAAACGGGAAAAGAAAATTTCAAATTTCGCCTGAAAGACGAAACAAATAAAATCCAATTTTTAGAAATAAACCAGAAATAATTTAAGCCTAATTTTAAAATTTTCCAAAGGCATCTACACTGACAAAATTTGTGCTGATCATAGAAATATGATTTTCATACATTTTCATTAATAAATTCAGGAAAAACAAACTAACCCCTAAAAGATACTAGTTTAGACATAAAAAATACAGAGGTATACCGTTCGGATTAGCACAAATTCAGCCACTTTATTTTTTGGAAGGCAATGAACATGCTTGACAGGAGTATGCTATCTGAATTGCTTATTCTTGAATTTTATAATATTTTAGTTCTATATTTTAATTTGTTGTTCAACAAAGATATTATTGAACGATATACCTCTGTATTTTGTTTGTTTAAAATAGTATCTTTTAGGGGCTTGTTCGTTTTTCCTTAAATTATGAATCAAAATGGGTGAAAATCATATTTCTATGATAAGCACAGATTTCGTCAGTGTAGCCGCCTTTGATAAGTTTTAAAATTAGGCTTAAATAATTTATTTGTTTCGTCTTTCATTTTGAAAATCGAAAGTTCCCTCCTGCAGTTACCCACACTGCGGAAGAAGATTAAGAAAATTCATAAATTAATTTCGAAATAAAATGGG
Organism: Nephrotoma flavescens; assembly: GCA_932526605.1. NCBI lineage: Eukaryota > Metazoa > Arthropoda > Insecta > Diptera > Tipulidae > Nephrotoma > Nephrotoma flavescens. The sequence continues at coordinate 35,319,270 of OW052222.1, read as the reverse complement.
TATTCGTTTTAAACTTCTGAGCATTATTTACGAGAGAATACTGTAGACTTAATTGTAGCGAATAATTCAGCGATCGAAATAATGTTTATCAGCGATCGAGATAATGTTGACTGTCGTGTAAAATTTAAATTAATTTTAAAGTAACGGGCGGCCCATCTAGCTGACAACACTTACGTCATTCTTGTTATGACAGAAAATTAGTTTAATGTTTCACATTTACGAGGCAATTTGTGGATCAGTTTATGAAGCAAGGTCAAGGGCACACACGTCATTTGGTTACAACCAAACGGCGCAGCTTGTCACACAGCAAACACAATAATCGGTATTTTGCACACTGTCTTCGGGGATCGAATAATCAGCCGTAACGGAGATGTCAATTGGCCACAACTGCGATTTGATTCCGTTGGACTTTTTTTTTGTGGGGAGCCGTTACGAATAAGTGTTATGCATCCCATTCAAAGACTATCCATGACTTAAAAGATCAACTGGAAATTGTCCTTGCTGAAATAAGAGCCCATACAATAGAAAATGTTCTGTAAAATTGGGTTGACAGAATGGGATACAGTAAAACCAGCCGTGGAAGTTATTTGAATGCAATTCTGTCCCAAACTTTTTGGAAATGTATACTATTTCTAATAACAAAACGTGCAAACGTTAGAAGGGCCACCCTGTATTTTTCATACCTTTCTAACTGAAGTGGGCTCACTGAAATATGTTCAAACGTTGCTAGATTTGACTGACCGACAACTAAATTAAATTGGGCAGTGTTTCTCGTACTCCTATTTTAAACGGAACGATATTTGACACAAAACGATTGACACAAACGATTTCAAACGATTTTCCAGATATTTTGGGGAAAACTGTTGAAGAGTTGTTCCATTCCACATTTAGTCCACATTTAATTAGCTCAAAATATTTAAGCAAGAAACACTTATGTATGCATGTTTTGACATTTAACTGCTGAATTAAATTGAGCAAGTAAAAAATATGTGTGAAAAGTAACCTCTGAAAAGCCTAACTCGATACCGAGTAACCGAATATAGTAACCGAAATTATACCGATATAATTTGAGTCAAAATAATTAAGGAATGTAAACGTCCTGATATGCCGAAAAAATTTACACGAAGATTCCTTACATATCACTGGTCATTGATGGTAGAAGACTTTTGAACAGATAAAAGTTGTCGTAGCGGCAGTAATTTTGACATTCTCGATTCCAATCAGGTCACTGTCACACTTAATGACTGAGCCACCACTGATTTGGTAAATTTTGGTTTCTTTTCCGTAAAAATAAATGGTATGCGCGGAAACATCTGATTGTGCTTTGTTAACAGCATCTTAACTTCAGATTTAGCCAGTGATATTTAGAAAATTATTTAAAGTAGATACTGGGTTCGAATCCCACCAGAGGCAGGATGTAAAGCAAATTTTCTTCGTTGATTACGATCGGTGATGTTAATAAACACAACTTAGACCCTCTGGTGGAGTGCAGAATTCAGCGCCGACCCACCGTCCATGTCAGTGTGCAGGGTGACATGGAGCTTGCACCGTGCAGGTGGTATACTGTAATTGTGTGAGTAGGTGAATTGATGTGTGTGTGTGTGTGTGTGTGTGTGTGTGCGTGAACGAAAAAAGGAGTATTAATTGACCTTAAAAGGACATTAAATCTATTGGATAATTAATCTTTCTTTAAAAAAAAAATAAAATAAAAAAAATAAAAAAAAGTCAAAAATTAGAAAAGCTAAAAGTTCTTTGAAAATAAAAATCGAAATATGTAAAGCTTATTTTGATCAGTTAATCAAGGCTGGTGAAGATCAAGGCATTCTTCCATTGATTTTCTAAATTTGGTTCTTGGGAAAAAAATTTCGTTCAGGACACGTCCTATTTCTGGTAAGATCCGCAGCAATGCTAATCGGTTTGAGAGTAGTGTTTATCCACTAAAGGTAATCCGTTTATTGATCAGAAATTTGGGAAGTTAGTAGAAAATGTGCACATTTCATTTCCTAGTCACGCCAGAATTTTATCCTAAAAAGTAACGGGCGGTTTCCTAATTTATACTCTAAAACCACATGAAACAGAACTCAGATAATCACGATTTTATTGGTCTCATGGAACAGCTGGTTCTGAATGACAGTTTTCTTAGAGAAGGTTTAACGAAAATTATTCGGTTGTTCCTCAGTAAGAAGATTGAGGTCAGTGGGGTTTTTAATCTGATCTGATGAAGAAGAAATCAAGGAGCAAATTCTTCGTATAGGAGACATAATCCAAAGCATATTTATCAATTTCTCTTTCGGTCTTCTATCTCTCTGAAAACAAAAAAAATTTACCGACACAAGATGAGACGGTTTTCGAACTTGAATATGAGAGTTTAGAGATCAAGCAACCACCTACACAGTCCGTCAAAAGAGTAATCAAACACGTAGAATTAAAACAACGTTCTGGTCTATGGAAAAACTAATTTTTACCAACAGAAAATTGATCAATTTGAGGCATCCAAGCCCATAAAATAACGGTACTATCCAGTCTAGACCGCAGACTAGAAGTTAAAGTGCCTAGAGCTATCCAGTAATAATGGTACGCAAAAACAAATGGCAAATTGACTCTCTTAAATCTGTGACTGAAAAAATCGATGGATTATCGGAAATTGTTGGACGTTTAACTGGGACAAACTACAAAACTGCACTGAAAGCGCATTCTTGAAAATCGCGCTCCCGCATGACTATCATGGGAATATTTTCGTATACTTAGATGATCTACTGCTCATCAGCGGCTCATTTATGGAGCACTTTAATTTTGACTCAATTTTACTGAACCGATGCACGAGAAACAGCCAAGACGACCACTCGGTGTGGATATCGGCGTTTTATTGATATTTTTTTCCATAACAGTACTTAAAACTGCAACTGTTTAAAGAAACGAAGAAATTTGAACCCGATGAACACTTCTTGCCCAAATCAATTTTTTATCATATTTGACGCGATTAATGAAGGAATCGGTGCAGGATTGTGTGAATAATGAGCGACCAATTGCTTATATATCGCAAAAACTGACACCAACCCAAAATAATTACCAGGTCACAGAAACCGATTACGATGGATCCTGACTTCGGGAAAAATAGTGCAAGGGGCTTGATCGGTAAGCCTTGAGCTTTTTTATAAAAGATTTCTTAGCTAAAACGATTTAAATGAAATTTGAGATTTTAAAGGTCAAAATATTCTACGCGATTCGATTTTCCAACGGCCAATTTTAATTTTATTTTAAAGGGCACTTCTTATTGATTCCTGGAACTCGACTTTAGTGTTGTTTAGAAATAAATTTCGTAGTGAAATTCTTGTATTTTTTCTGCACTAATTTTAATTTTCCATTTCGTGAAATAATTATGCAATATTGTCGATGCACCATTCTTAGGCGATAAATTATATCGTCGGATAACTCGTCTAATGTTAATGTGTGTCATCCGCAAAACACGCGATGGTGCAATCACATGGTAATCGGTAGGTCCGAAATATATAATAACTTATACTCATTAACGACTTAAGACTGATCCTTGAGGTAGTCTAGCTGGAATACGCTTTCGACCTGATGCATATTTGTTATAAAACACCTAAAAAGTACGATCGGCAGGAAAGCTTTTGATTACTTCTATTATGAATTGTGGAAACTTTATCAGGTGTAATTTATACAAGAGACCTTCATGACACACTGGGTCAAATGCTTTTTCGATATCGAGTGTTAGCATTCCTGTAGAGAACTACTTATTTCTGTTTTTTTTAATGAAATTGACTATCCGAGACACTTGGTCATTGCATGAATGACAACTTCTAAGTCAAAATTGCACATTTGAGATAAAGTTTATCTTCTCTAAAATTCTAAAATTCTTACAAAAAATACTTTTTCTAATATAGTTTACCCAGGTTGCTAAGTAGACTGATTAGTCTGTAACTACTTGGATTAAGCGCCTTGTTTTCGTAAAGCAATAATTTTCGCATTTTTGAAGCTCTTTGGAAAATTATTGTTTTTGGTTGAAAACTGTTTCTGTTTTTTCTGATACACCCAGTTGAATATGTAAGTGAGTAATACAATACCTTGTTTGGGTAGTCGTTTTAACTGGATGTTATCGAATCCTGAAGATTTTTTAACTTTCGTGTTTTAGTTATTGCTTTCAATTCTTCAAGGGTTGTGTAGTATTTGGCGTTTAGCGGGCACTGGCCAGTTCCTAATTTCGTGTAATATACGTTTTTGGATGCTTGGGATATGAAATTGGCTCGCTCCAGCATGTGTGTTATGGATCTGTCTAGCAAACGTCTATTCTTTTTCTTCATCTTTCAATAAATATTTGGTTTCGTTGCCAGTAACTAATTTTAGAGCAGGGATTTTTCATTGATTTTTTTTCCTTAATATTTTAAATACCTGCCATATTTTATTGCTTTCATGCGTTTGAGCATTAATTTTTTTAGATTGGAATCTCATTTGTTATTTATAAAATTTTGAACTTGGAATAACTCCTTCTATAGTTTCGCTGACCAAGTTGAGAATTTCTTCTTCAGAAAATGAGTCAGACAATTGTACCACTTCGCTGTACTTTGGTCTATTTTGTTGCTTATTGGTTATGCATACTGTGAGTGTTTCTGGGATACGTTGGGAAATTTTGTTCGTAATTAGTCACCAAATATCCATGGTTTCTTGTTGGTTGAATAAATTTCTTATTTTGAATTCTTTGATGTTCCAAAAAGAAGATTATGACCTATGTTCACCTTTACAGTTACAGCAAGCCATCTGCTGGTCGGCTTCGAGCTAATCTTGTCGCTTTCTAGTATTTTATGTTGGCCACCACAGAAGGAACAACGAGATTTTAGAAAACGGTTCGGTCCCCCACGAGATAAACATTTTGATTGTCATAACGCCTCTGTTTTATGTTGAATGGTGTCACATATGTTATACTCGTAAGATCCTCGTTAACTAATTCGTTGTTTATTTCGGGTGTATCCATTTTTGGTGATCCCATGAGAACAAACCTCAGTTCTTTGTCGTTATTCAGTTTATAAGTGTAAAATTCAACTCAGTTAGTTTTTAATACTTCAAGCAACGATGAATGCTTCGTAGTGGACGGAGATTGGTTTTTGTGTCCATTGAAGGTTAATTTTATTTTATAATTTTGCACTTTCAAAAAACAAACAAGGTTTAACTGTCTATACGTTTATAAGTATATCACATTGAACGATGTTGACCTCTTGACTGTATTGTGTAAAATCACTTTCTTAATGATGTTTAAAGCGTTTTCTATTTGATGTCACTTTCGCGTAACATCTTCAATAATTTCGTTTTTTGCGAGATTTGGCTATATCTTTGATTGTATGACCAATCGTGTCCTCATAGGTAAATCAAATGATGCACCTCGGAATTAAGCTTTGTAGCAAAATCTCATAATTTTTGAAACTATATGAGTTTCAGATTTTGTATAGTGAAATAATTTGATGTGATTTCTCATTTGATTGTTGTTATGGACCTAGTTGATTAATGGTGGAGTATTGAGCTTTCATTTTTTTGTCTAATTTTTTATTCTGGTGTATGAATGAATCAAGATAAATGTTCATGATTTTATTGTCTTTCTTTAAAATTGTAAATTCTTCTTCAACTCAGAATCCTTTGAGCCACTCTTTGCTGCTGTATCATCTGGGGTATTACATTCCATATTTGTTATACTCATTGCTTGTTTGGCCAATACATACCAGTTTCGATTGGTCCCTGATAGTACTTTGATACTGCTTAAGCATTGTACACACATTTAAATTAGATTCCACCTTGATCTGGCATAATTTATAAACCCAATAACATAAACAATTTTCTGGTAATTACTGCTAATCATTAGTAAAGTTATTTTAATTGCCGTAAAACTATTACATTGACATTGTATTTTGATTGAACGAAATGAACGAATTAATTTAGGCATAAAAAGTTTATCGTTTTTCAAATGAAAGTTTTTTTTTTTCATTTTCAATTGAAATTTTCTAGGTTTTTACTTTTTCTCTGATTTGAGTCATTTAACTTAAGTAGTTTTTTTTTTATTAGTCGGTGTCGGTCGGTAATTTTATCTATGTAACTAGAGTCTGCCTATATTTAGGTCTATTTCGGTAAAGAGGCAAACATTTTTGTTGTATGCCAATTATAAATGAATCAGTTTGAGGCATCGTTTGGTCGATATTATGTTTAAATTTTTGTTGGCACATCTCCAGTCAACCGAAAAATCATAATTTTCGTATAATGATAAAAAGTTTCGCACTTGTGCTCAACTCCGAATACACAAAATTTTCAGGAACAATCAAATACCATAAATTAACTTGTATATATTGTTCTGTACCGCGATAAACCGCACTCCCATAAAAATAAATAATTGTTCGTGCAATTTTTTGGTTACCATATACACATTTTGGTTACCAAATATCCACACAAACACACAAGGATATATAAAACCAGGATAATAATCATACACAGGATGTCGTTTTAAAATATATTTGGTTCTAGTATTTTATATACCGCCGTGCAAGGTGTGTGTATTATTGGGATTATCTCATATATCATAAGCCGTATTCAAATTCTAATATTTAACATCTTTTGCTCTTTCTCAATTCAACCATGCATGAACCGTATATACAGTGATCGTATACCGTACCGTAGATATTTTATACCTATAGCGTGTGTACAGCAATATACAATATAAAATGAAAAGTGAAAGCATTCCATATAGAAATAGCCAAAAAGCAAAAGAAAAATCTAAGAATGGTTTAAAGAATGAGATACAGATAGCTATATACATTTTATAAATCTTAAATATTTAATTATGTATCAACAAATTGTAGAGTACGTAAAAAGAAAATTAATGTTTCAAGGCGGATGTACGGTATTATTGTGCGGAGGTCGAATTATCTAAATCGCACGTTCAGCAATGAAACTCACTTCCGTAATAGGTAGTTTAGGCGAGTTGGCTAGCAAATTTTTCGTGACTACCTTTTATGTGAATTAGTATCATGTATATATAGTCTGTGTCATTGTACAGCAATTTTTTTTTGGGTTACACGAAAAAAAGTCGCAAATTTCTTGGGAAAATAATTATTTAAAAAAATAATAATTTCAGCACAACACATTCATCAAATTTATACTTAATTATGTTCTTTGGCTTTTGAGAATGAGTAATTAAAATTTAAAATTAATCTTCTTGATAGTCTTTAGTCCGTCATATTTGATGGTTGGAATTTCGGGGTACATAAATAGTCAACTTTCATATTTGAAAGTTTTTATATTGAGCAACATGTTAAGCGCATGCTGAATTTTGTTTCAGAATATCAAACATAATTTTGACATATGGATATTTTGAATTTGAAGAATATTAAAGGCTGCTGAAAAATTTTTAACATTTACTGAAACATTCAGCCGTATATCCAGGCATGAACTAACGTTTTATAATATTCCAAACTATATTTTTGTAGGATGTTGTAACGGAAATTATAGATTTGGTGATACTGTTAAAGTTAGCCGAAAGTTTCCAGCCGAAAGATAATGCAGATAGTGTCTTGAATACAGCAAAAATCAGTCGTGAACTCGAATTTAGGAGAATTTAGGATCGAATTACATCATTCGGGCGAAGGAGAAATTATTTCAGTTTATAGGAATTTAAAAATCGATAGGAGCGAGAGTATAAAGAGAGTTTAAAAATAGTCAAGACACTATCTGCATTATCTTTCGGCTGGAATCTTTCGGCTAACTTTAACAAGGTGATTTGGTGGTGTTGGTAGTTTCTGCAACCTTTCAGTTTAGAATCTCTAGCGTAATGAATACAGTAATTTACACCCACCTATTTTTTCCCAACTATTGACACTCTTTGAAATAATTATTCCAGTAGCTAGTGATTGTTTATAAAGCAAAGATGAAATGATCCAATTTAGATTGGGTCCAAAATTCACGAAAGTCCGACCAGGCCCATCAACAATGTTAACTGAAGCGAAAGAACTAAAGCAATCTTAGACCTAATTAAAGTATTTCAACGTAAAGGGTTCCCTAAACGAAAAAAAGATATTCTTTACGCTGTGAAGGTTTGCCTCAAGCAAAATAATCGAGTTCATTGGCACATCTCATTTCATCTGCTACTGCTGGAGACGGAACAAACTTTATGTTGTCGCCAAAAATAAAATGTTGTTAGCAGCGAAAAGGCCTAAAAGTATTTACGAAGTAGATATGGGTCTGGCAAAATCAAATTTAAATATCATGTTTTCGTTACAGTTACAAGGAATAACTCAGTGCTAGAATGAAGACACAATAACTTTAACAAAAATCTTACTAGAGATTTATTTAGGCCCTTATTAAAAGAAATTGTTGTCAAATCAGTATAACTTCTGATACTTTGCGGAATCGACTCAAGTCATGTGTCCCTTTTCCTTGGAATTAGTATGCCATCAATATGTAGATACCTAGGTAGATTGTCAGTAGCGCACTTTGAAAATATTGAAATTTCTTACAACAAAAGAGCTATCCGTGAATGCTGTAGTATTTTAGGTGCCGAAAAAGTGGCAATTTTGAAAATAATTACTGGTGCTGCTGATACTGAAGATAAGTCTAATGATTATAAAGCTTTACACAAGATGTACACCTAGCTTAAGTTAAATAAATATAAAACAACGGAGAAAGGAAATATGGAAGAAGTAGGCGGATATATGATGAATTTCCCGTGGCTTTCATCAGGCGGCATCACTGGCATAGATATTGGCAATTTTAATGAATTTGTTTATTGCGACCAAGTAATTGGCCATTTATATGATATAGAGAGCATAACAGTACTCAGTGGCAATGAATCTATAGGTCCTCGATTGGGTTAAATTTCTCCAGAAAACATTTTAATCGTTTATGACAACTTGGATACCCACGATAAACTTCTTTACCGATAAACGATAAATAAAGGCGAAAGAAAAAAACAAGAAAAATCGAATATCTTAAAGATGAAGGGAACGCTGAAAGAAGTGGAAAGAAAACCATTAAAGAAAATGAAAAAATACGAAAAAAAAAATCGAGATAACTGCATTTTGCTGATGATGTGATGGCCAATACTTCTCAAGATATAAGTAGTTTTGTTAACTCTGATTTGAGAATTATTAATACATGGGTTGATACTCATTTCATATACTGTTCAGTGAGAAAACTAAAATTTTGTGTATTTTAATTATTGGCTGACCCTTATCAGAGTTATGTCAGCCCCAAAAATGGCACATCTTTTATAGGAATTACTATTGTGATAGTTTCTCAAAGTAAGCCATAAAAAATACTACCATACTAGTTTTCCAAAGTCAGCCCAGAAATTTTTAATCTAATACTCTCACCAAAAATTCATTATAAAATGTTTACTAATAATGCACGATTTACATGTTCCAATTTTTTTTTCAGTAAAAAATGAAGGGTTAAGTATATTACAATTTTCGTTTGCGAGAGGAGCACGAAACAAATTCCAGTAAAATAAAATTGGGTTTTTTCTTTTTAATTTGAGCAAATCTTGTTTTCATATATGGTTGATTGATTTTAACTAGTAAATTTTTGTTATTTGCGTGCAGCTCTATTTTTCTGTAAAAAGTTTGTTGGGAAAAAAATTGGAACATGTAAATCGTGCATTAAGAAACTTAAATTAAAATTAAAACAAACTCATACAAAGTAATCAAAGTCTAAAGCAACCGGATATCCAATACTAACAAGGCCCTCATGGCCTTTTATGGTTCCGTTACAGCTCAAAAATACACTTAAATTTGTTTTCTGTAACTTCTAGGTTTAGGTCAAATAGGCCGATTAGTCCACATCCTATTCTATACCAGTGGTAGGTTTTTGTGGCTATATAAATACTCATCAAATATTTCTCTTTAACTTGCTGGTTTTAATATTGGCCCGCTGTGTCGTTCTGTTTTACGGTTAGTTCTGGTCCTAATCTGTACCAGTGCACCGGGGCAAGCGATCACCGCAAAGCTCTCGTGGCCATATTAGACCTAGCCTAATAAATACTCAACAAATTTTTCTCTATAGTTTCTTGGTTTTGTATTTGCCTGCAAATATATTCTGTTTTTCGATTAATTTTCCTTTTTATCTACATCAGTGCACCACGGCAACCGATTCTAACAAGGCTCTCGTGGCCATATACTGAACAGTTTTACATTAATAAATAGTCATCAAATATTTACCTGTAATTTCTTGGATTTGGTATTGGCTATGCAATGCTATTAGCTGTTGGAAATATTCATCATTTTTTTATCCGTAACATCTTGGTTTTCAGAATGGCCTGCAAAGCCATTCTCTTTTCCGACTAGCGCTGGTCATAACCTTTACCATGAAATTGTACTGGGCAAGCGATAGCCGTATAAGACCCAGTTTTGCCTCTATAAAAAGTCATCAATTTCTAAAAAATCTCCGATTGACGCTGCACTTTCAGTAGTCCGATGTCTGTCAAAAATCACTGGGATCTCAAAAATTTGTAGAAAAATCTTAAGTATGTAGTTTCATCCCGGCCAATCAATTCGTCTGTGCTGTACACGGACCGAATTTTTCTTGATTTCCTGTTAAGTTTTGAAAAAATAATCTGGGCCGGTTTCAACTTATTTCTTTTAATTTATAATTGTTTTACTGCCATTTCCGTTAGACCGATTTTGACCAAAAATCATTGGTCCCAAATTATGGATAAAGATTAAACACAAAAAACCTCCTATGGAAGCTACCACTTCCGGTAGACTAATATCGGTCAAGAACCACTGATATCTTCCAATTTACGAAAAAGATTAAGTATGAAGTTTAATCAGGATCAATGAATCCTGATTAAACTAAAGGCTGTACAGGATCAAGTTTATTACTGTAAACATTTTTGACAAAAATCGTCATTTGCTTAAATTTTAGTAAACTGTTGTAATATTGTTGCAACATTAATTTAAAATCTGTTTGTTTTAAAACCGTTTTTCTCGTTAACAACATACTTTTTAAAATATATATGCAGAAAACGAAAACGCATTTATTGAAGCTGTCACGTCCGGTAAAAAACGAGAAATCTGCTATGGAAGCTGTCACTTCTGGTGGACAAATTTCGACCAAAATTCTTTGGGATTTCCTTATTTGTCGAAAAACCTTAGGTATGACGTTTCATATCGATCGATCAGTCCATCTGGGTAGTAACGCGGTGAAATTTTTGTTATAGAAAAACGGGTTTTTTGACAAAAACGTCATTTTGTTTTAAATTGTGGGCAACTATTCTAGAACAGTATTGTTGCAAAATTAATTAAGAATTTTTTAGTTTATAGTCGGTTTTCTTGTAAACGATATATTTTACAAAAAATAATTGCAAAAAACGAAAAAGCTCCTATGAAACAACCGGTTCCAGTCGGTCGATTTCGACCACAGACCACTAGGATCTCTCAATTTATGAAAAAACCTTTTTTATGTAGTTTCATCTCGAACAGATAAACCGTCTGGGCTCTAGAGAAGGCACAAACATTTAGTTTGCCTGCACACGAGTGCTTTTTTTGACTTCGGATATATAGCGAAAAATTCAGTGCCAGTGCAATAAAATTGCATGAAACTTCATGTAAATTTAATGGATTGGAATTAAATGGCCGCACAAGTCGCCAACGTACCAATATGTTTGGATAATATGTCTACTTCTACTTTATACGCATAGCATTATTAAACCACAATCAGACCGTTTCTAATAACGCCAAAGCCTAGATAAAACTAAAATATAGGAGCTATCAAATAAAAACACAACAAAACTGATCGGATATTCCGTACCTAAAACAGAATTCGCTCATATCTTCGACAACAACATCGTCGACCGGACGGATGGCCGACAACCACATCACCGCCAGGAATTTCGGCCGATTGCTAAAATCGCCGACACAACCAAATCGCCGACAAGCCATATTGCCGACACAACAACATCGCCGATACCCACATCGCCGACAACGACATTGCCGACACCAACATCGCCGGCAGCCACATCGCCGACAAACACATCGCCGACCGGACAGATGGCCAACAACCACATCGCCGACAGGAACTTTGGCCGACAAGCCCACGTCGCCGACACAACCAGATCGCGGATAAGCCACATCACCGACGCCCACTTCGCCGACACCATGTATGTGAAGATAGCCCAAATTCCATCCCCGAAAAATGCGATAGCAACACTAATTATTGCTATCATTATATGCAATTATCCCCGCCGAAAAATCTCAACATTACTCTCAGTCCCGAAAATATTTGCTATCATGATTGTCGGCAATGTGGGTGTCGGCGAGGTGGGTGTCGGCGATGTTGTTGTGCCGGCAATGTGGGCCCAAAATTCCTGTCGGCGATGTAGTGGTCGGCGCAGTGGATGTCGGCGCAGTAGGTGTCGGCGTTGTGGTTGTCGGCGATGTGGGTGTGGGCGATGTGGTTGTCGGCGAAATTGTTGTGTCGGCGAAGTGGTTTTAGGCGATCTGGTTGTGCCGGTGATGTGGGCTTGTCGGCCAAAATTCCTGTCGGCGATGTGGTTGTCGGCGATGTGGTTGTCGGCAATGTGGGTGTCGGCGAAGTGGGTGTCGGTGATGTGGTTGTCGGCGATGTGGGTGTGGGCGATGTGGTTGTCGGCGAAATTTTTGTATCGGCGAAGTGGCTTGTCGGCGATCTGGTTGTGTCTGCGATGTGGGCTTGTCCTGTGGGCGATGTGGTTGTCGGCCATCTGTCCAGTCGGCGATGTTGTTGTTGGCGAGGTGACCTTTACGCCCTAAAACCCTGCCTAGACTAAAAGAATCAGATTCATTTAGTTGAGGCAGCTGAGATTTGTTGAATTTAATAGTGCCCCGAAATTATCATTAGTGAAAAAACAGGTTCTATGAGCCTACACCCACAACACTTAAAAGAAAGAACAGGTAGTGGTGGATAATAAACCGCACGGAAAAAAACATAGGAACAAGTAACTAGCAACTATGTACTTCGGAATCTAAACCAATGGAGAAACGCGAATTGAACATCGTGAAGCATTATGAAATTATATGCCCTAAAATTTTATTCATTTCTCTGCCACACTACAGAAACGAGGCGAATACAAAAGCAAGCCAAAACCTGCTGTCCAAAAGAAGAAGCCACTGCATTCAAACTTGAAGGTACTATCAAAGAAACACGGAGAAACTGATTAGTTCCAGTTAAGATTTTTAGTATAAAACACAAACATACCTCATTTCACAAACGCTGTTGCCAAAGTAATTCGATCTCTCAGGACTTCAGATAGTTATTGTTCTTTAGAGGATGTCTGGCTAAAAAATCGAAGAAATGTGGGCTGTCTTAAAGAAGATCCCACAACTTCCTTCAAAACCGATTGAGTAGATTTCATTGATGTCATGTCCATCAAATGACTACCAAGCTAGATGTGCATATGAATGAATCTTTGTTGCTGCCACTTTGTATTTAGAAACTGGGCGGTAGCATCTATACAAAAAATTTCCACTATTTCGCTCAAACGTTTAAAATTTTCAAAATCCGCGACAGTAAACTTCATCCTCTAAAAATCAAAAATTCTAACCATTGGTGTTATTTTAGCTGAAAGGAATTTTCTAATTTTGAAATTATTTAAACGTCCTTTTGTGACCAGTTGCATCAAACTTAGAAATTAACAGAGGCAGCTCTACTGCTGATAACAGAAATTGAAGACTCCCTCCAGAATATTAAAATACTGTCGTGCGCCTTCATCAAATTACAAGGCTTTTTGACAACAATAAATTAAAATAATCGACAAGTGTAAAAAATGGGTTTTGACTTCTCCATCTTAGAACAGACTATTAATAAATGTGATTATTAAAATTATGAACATTTATGGCTTTCTTTAGCGTTACAAAATCACTACCACGTGGATCTAGAGGTTTTCTTAAATATGATTTTCTGTGTCTCGTTGCCTGCCAATTATTCAGCAGGTTGAAATATACCCACATGAAAAACATTATATTTGCTGATGATTTAGTCCTGATTAGCTTAGTAAGTGACTAAAGTACAGAGAAAAATTGCTTACACCTTGCTTATATATAGGAGGGAAATTTCATTTTCAGTGTTACAGTTAAAAATCGAAACCCTTCAAATAATGCCGTAAAGTACATTTTTGGGGGTAAGGAACCAGGTAACGAAAATAAAATTGCCCAAATTTGGTCCTTCGACACTCCGATATTCGACGAAACTGTGAGTACCTGAGTTTGAATTTTGAAAATAATCCGTATATGTGAATCTTCGCAATTAAAACGGATGGTTTATCAAGATAGCTAACAATAAAAGTTAGTTTAATTTACCTTATCACTAAATCTTACCTTATCACTATGAACAATTTTAAATGAGGAAGCCTGCTAAATTTGTTTTAGTTGTGCAGTAAAGTAATTATTATCATTTTAAGATATATTATAATTTTAGCTCTTCGATGTATATATTGAGCAACTGTAGCTTAAAATTAAATAATAATGTATGAATCTAAAAAAAATTAAATTAATTAGTTTACACTTTTAAATAAACTTTCGAGGTACCTAATTTTAAACGCTTTTTTGCATATTGAAAACGGAATACGCTTTAAATGATAAACTGAGCAACTGAATTTCAAAATGTGGAAACTAAATAAACTTATTCTATTGAGCAACTATACCTAAAAATTTAATACCTAAAAATATCTTAAATATACATTTAATTATTTACCAAATATTTAAAAATACAGTGAGCTGATTTTAAAAATTCTAACGTAAATAATGTTACGGAATTTTAAAAATTGAGCAAATTCCATGATCAAAGTTCCATGATCAAAGTTCCTCTTATTTCTGCCACTAATCCATTCACAGTTGGAAAACTGACTTGGAACTATAAATCCTGATTTATTGAATATTGAAAGTATTTCAAGTATATTTTGAGCAACTATGGCTGCAAGTTAAATATTAATGTGCAGATACCTATTTATAAAGTTGACACTAATTGTTTAAGTTAACATTTTTCTATTCGAGCTACACTTACTGTAAATTTGTAGATTAGGTAAATCTTTTCAGAAAAGCAATAAATTAATCTGATTGCGAGACGTTCTCATATTATTTACTATTCCACTGATATTATATTGAGCAACTAATACTGCATGAAGGTAAATATTAAAGGATATACCTAGTAGCAAAACTACCACTAATTCATTTATCAAAAATTTTATAATGTTTAAATAAACCGATTTTAAATGCCGTTACTAATATTAAGCTATTTGAACTGACTGACCTAAACATATTATTAGATACATATAGCGTATAAAATATTCAGCAAGTGAATTTTAATAGAATATATGCATTTTGAGCTACTTTTGTTGAATATAAAATCAATTTGTTTTAGTTGGGTAATATTTTAATTTTCTGACTTCTTCACATTATACCCCATTGCAAATATGTTATATTGAGCAACTATAGCATAAAAATCAAATTTTAAATATCTATATACTATTTCATCATTTCAGGCCCAACCTAAACTACCCCGCTGAATTGTGATATCAAAAAAATAGTTTTAATGATATAAAGAGCTACACCGTTTTAATCCATTTCTATTAAAAATTTATGAAGGAGTGACAGTTTGTGAAAAATTTTAGTAAATAAAAACAAATCCAGAAACTTTTTATAACATTCGTATTCTTTCTGAATATTTTTTTGGTGAACAAATCCACTGCATAAAAAAGAACCTTAGAGCATAAGCTGCTAGAAAAGTGTAGCACGTTTGAAATAATCAAATTTTAATTTAATTAAAATTAAAATTATTACTAATGAATATTTTTCTATTCGCTCTTTATAATAATTTGACAAATTGAGCAACTAAACAGTGTGCAAATTATATTAACATGAAAAATAAGAAATAATGGGCGACATAATGCATAGTACAATGACTGAAACTGGAAAATTTTATGAACCAGTTTACCGGATTTTTTCTACTATAACTATATTGAGCAACTACAAATTACGTAGTTAAATAACTATTGAGTTATTTTCGTTAGGCAAATATGGCAACTGTTAATTTCTTAAAATTATCTGTTTTTCAAATAAAATAATTAACATATAGATTGAGCAACTATCAAAATATTAATATTTTGCTCAATTTTGTTTATTGAGCAACTTAATTGGGTTACCAAAAATATGTGTGTGGCGAAGGAGCCTTAAAGTTCATCAAAATATGGCTTGGCTTGTTTACGCTAAACCACGAAGAAAAATGTTTTTTCTAACCAACTGTACGTCTAACTACACCAGAAGAGACATTTCAATTATCGAAATACGAACACACTGACCAATATCTATACATATTCGAGCTACACCTACTACAATCAATCAATTTACATCGCCGCTAAGTGCAATTAAGTCGTTCATGCAACAAGATGCTAATCAGCATTCCATCCAAACCATCAATTTGAACGTCTCTTTTATAGGTTTTTTTCTGTATTTTGAACTCTCTTCCGTGATCTTATCGCGTGAACAGCCAAGTAATTCAATTTGTTATAATTTGGTGTAGTTTAATATGGGGCACCAACATTAACATTATATTTAGCATAATGTCAGACAACATAAATATTTTCATCAAGTACAAAAATTACTGACCTACGATTTCCTAGTAAATTGACTAAAATTCATGATTTCTGATAAGAAACTCGTCCCATTATGTATGCTATGGATGCAAGCAATATTTTCTAAAAAAATTAATATTCTTAACGCGTTTGTCTACACCACAAAAACAGATATTTTGAGATAATGACCGTTAACAAAAATGCTCAAATAATGTTACGGACATGTTTGTCTTACATACATATTGATTATGTTTAATTATTAACAAAATTCATCACTGTTGAAATGCATAAGTACATGACTCCATTAATCATTGATATTTTCGACACTAATAACCTACTAATACGATTCTTGTATACGACCAAAAAAAAATAAATAAAAATCTATATCTTTAAGCCATTTTTATCACGTCTTATATTCTTTGAACATATTTCATATATACATATATAGAAACATCATGTAAGAACACATACCCCAAGGCGATATTTAAGAGTTCGTCTGTTTGCTTTATACGATGGAATTAAAGAAAAGTGAAACATAAATTCAATTTCAATCTTGAAACCATAAATTTTTAATCCAATTACGAACAATTCGTTTACTCGGAGTCTAGTTTATGGTGCATGAAAAATAGTAAGATCACGAGTTTACGTGATCGTATAAAGTTTGACAATTTTCATGATGATCATTATTTATTTGAAAAAATACGATTGACTGATCGATTTAGATTGTGTAAAACGCTGTGATCCATATGATTTTGAGGCCGATCACGATATTAATCAATCGAACACTTTTAAGTGGCTTTTAAATAATAGAAAGTGGTGAGGCGGGATCATTTAATGAACTGAATCTGTTACATTAATTTAACCTTACTATGATGATCGAGAGAAAGAATAGTATATGCAGAAAGCTCGGTACACTATGTGATGGCGAATAACAAAAAACATAACAGAATTTACAAACGAAACAATTGAGTATAAATTTGGAGTGAAAATTTTATTTAAAATGTGATCAGAAACGGTTTAGTGTTTTCACTCAAAATTTCCACTCAAAAGTTTCACTCAAATATTTCACTCAATTTTTTCTTTTGATTTGTTTATATAAAATTCATATATTATGATAATAAAAGATAATGAGATTCACTACATTTTGTAACAATAATAAAGATCGAGATAAAGCGTTTACATTTAAATCAAAACGTTATTAATAACGATCGTTAAATTAGTTGTTTACTGCGATCATATTGAAAATGAAACTTTATTGTGTAATCCATCTGTAGCAGAAAATAAGTGTTAACTTTTATTGATTAATAGTAGAAATCGTGAGAAAAAAAATACTAAAAAATGTGATTCAATAGGTGGCAACGAAAGTGGTATTAAGTTAAATCGATTTTGTTGATTAATGATTATCAAATTGATAATAAATATATTTTCCAGTCATTCGGATTAGTTAATTTACTGTCTTTCAATAAACAAATTTCAGTATCAACAAGAGCAGAGAGATCGTGCAGCTTCTGATCAACTTGAAGTGATCCGTTGAACTTTTTTCGTGCAGTCTTACAAAAACAAACTCACACAAAATGTTCACCACTCAGATGAAATTGTACAATAGAAAATTCGATGGACCCTCTGGAATAAAGTGTTTTATTCCAGAAAACTATAACGATATTTTCGTAACACTTGTCAGAATAATGTTACTAACAAATCACTTTGGTTGCATTAATGGGAAAACGCGTTAATCTAGAGCGATCGGTCATTCAACAGCGAAAATTTGTTGAATGCAGCAATATATCCTAGTCAGATGTTTCTCACAACTTTACTGAAGTTAATAAATTTGTTCAGAAATTTGATCATAAAAGAAAAACAATTATATTATAAAAAGTGAAATGTTATCAAAAAATACTCAAAAGTTAATCAAGTTAATCTGAAGCACCGGAGCACTAAATAAGTCAGATGCTCCCTATCGGAGTAAAGTTTTTGCTATAATAACAAAATTTACACTGTATCCAATAAGTTCTTAGAATTTAAAAAACACTCAAAAATAAACTTTCATAATAATATTTGAAATTTTTATATAAACACAAATATTATTACTGTTAATTTTTGGGAATTGATTTGAGTGAATTTTATAAAATGAAATTTTTTAAAACAAAGCGCAGTACGAATTGCACAGATGTAATCAAACTACCTCGATTATATTTCAATCAATGATATTCTCCCTTGCATAACTAAAATCTCAGAGATTTTCGAGCTGACGGTTAGATAGGATTGCTTAGGGGCCGAGTTAAATGATTCAAATTTGCAAACAGTTTTGTGTTTCACTCAATGGTGCTCTCTCTCGAATAACGAAATTCTCAGAGATTTTCAAACATGTGGTTACGTGAGATTTGTTTCTTACATCAAAAAAAAAATTAGAAGCTACTTCGATCATCACTGTGCGATCCGTAGGGGCCGAGTTAAATAATTTTAGATTTACAAAAGTGTTTGTATTACACCCAATGATATTCTCTCTCGAACAACAAATTTCTTAGAGGTTTCCGAGCACGTGGTTAGATATTATTGGTTTCCTAGATCAAATACTACTTCAGAACCACTTCGATCACCTCTGTGCGATCACCTCTGTCCAATATTCAAAAATTTTGTATTTCACTCAAAGATACTCTTTCTCGAATAAAAAATTTTTCAGAGATTTCCATGTATGTGGTGAGGTGAGATTGATTTCGTACATCAAATACAGATTAAAATCCACTTCGATGTTCTCTGTTCGATCGGTAGAAGCCGACTTAAATAAGTTCAAATGTTTAAAAAAAAATTAAATTTCACTCACCGAAATTCTCTCTCGAATAACAAAATATCTAAGAGATTTCCAACCATGTGGTTAGACAGGATTGGTTTCTTACAATAAACACAAATAAAAAACTTCCTCGATTATCTCTACTAGATCCGTAGAGGCCGAGCTAAATAATTTCAAATTTTAAATAAAATTTGTGTTTCACTCAATGGTATTCTATATCGAATAATAAAAATCTCAGAGTTTTCCAAGCATGTGGTTAGGTAGGACTGGTTTCTTACACCAAACACAAATTAAAAGCTACTTCGATCATCTCTGTGCGATCGGTAGGAGCCGAGCTAAATAATTTATAATATTTAAAAAAAAAATTTATTTCACTCAATGCTATTTCTTTCGAATAACAAAAAACTCAGAGATTTCGGAGCGTGCGCTTAGGTATGATTGCTTTTTACACCAAATACAAATTAAAAACTACTTTGATCATCTCTGTGCGATCCATAGGGTAGAGTTAAATAATTTCCAATGTTTAGAAAAATTTATTTCACTCAATGATATTCTCTCTCGAATACAAAACTCTCAGAGATTTTCAAACATGCGGCTAGGCTGGGTTAGTTTCTAACATCAAATACAAATTAAAAGCTACTTCGATTATCTCTGTGCGATCCGTAGAGGCCGAGTTAAATAATTTCAAATATTTAAATTTTTTTTTTATTTCACTCAAGGATATTCTCACTCGAATAATAAAATTCTTATAGATTTCTAAGCATGCGGTTAGGTGGAATTGGTTTCTTACACCAAATGCAAATTGAAATCTACTTCGATCACCTCTGTGCGATCCGTAGGGGCAGAGTTAAATGATTTCAAATTTAATAAAAAACAATTATATCACTCAATGCCATTTCTTTCGAAAAACAAAAATCTCATATATTTCGGAGCATACGCTTAGGTAAGATTGGTTCTTACACCAAATACAAATTAAAATCTACTTTGATCGTCTGTGTGCGATCCATAGGGTACAGTTAAATAATTTCCAATGTTTAGAAAAATGTATTTCACTCAATGATATTCTCTCTCGAATACTAAACTCTCAGAGATTGCGGCTATGCTGGGTTAGTTTCTAACATCAAATACAAATTAAAAGCTACTTCGATTATCTCTGTGCGATCCGTAGGGGCCGAGTTAAATAATTTCAAATATTAAAATTTTTTTTTTATTTCACTCAAGGATATTCTCACTCGAATAACAAAATTCTCATAGATTTCTAAGCATGCGGTTAGGTAGGATTGGTTTTTTACACCAAATGCAAATTGAAATCTACTTCGATCACCTCTGTGCGATCCGTAGGGGTCTAGTTAAATGATTTCAAATTTAATAAAAAAAATTATATCACTCAATGCTATTTCTTTCGAATAACAAAAATCTCAGAGAGTTCGGAGCATGCGGTTAGGTAGGATTGGTTCTTACGCCAAATACAAATTTAAATATATTTCGATCATCTCATTGCGATCCATAGGGTTAAATAGCTATTTTGATCATCTCTGTGCGATCCATAGGGTAGAGTTAAATAATTTCCAATTTGTAAAAATAAATTTTCTCACTCAACGATATTCTCTCTCGAATACAATATTCTCAGAGATATCCATATATATCTCACTCAAAGAAATTCACTCTCGAATAATAAAAATCTCAGAGATTTCCCAGCTTGCGAGTAGGTAGAATTGATTTGTTACATCAAATACAAATTAAATGCTGCTTCGATCATCTCTGTGCGATCTGCAGGGGCCGAGGTAAATTATTTAAGAAAATTATTTCACTCAACGATATTATCTCTCGAATAATAAATCATCAATTTCCAAGCATGTGGTTAGATAGGGTTTGGTTCTTACACAAAATACCAAGTAAAAGCTACTTCGATCGTCTCTGTGCGATCCGTAGGGGTCGAGTTAACTAATTTCAAATATTTTTAAAACTTTTATATTGCACTCAATGATAACGATTTTTTTTTCTAACTTTTCTAAAATAAAGGCAAGAATGTGGCGATCTCAAAACCACATAGAATCCTTACAATTTTATACTTTTAACGTGCCAAATTTAAATGTAGTTTTTGTTCAAATACAAGTTGTATGGATATATCTGGCTCAGGGCCCAATCTCGCAAAGATGTCAAGGATCTTCCTACATTGTTTTCTGGAGTCAAAATTAGAGCCAATTTTCCCGCTTCAAGAATTTTAATTTTTTACACCAAAACTTTATATCGATGTTAAATTGGTTTACGCAAACGATCAACCGATAATAGTTTACCATAGAACAGATTAGGTCCTAACAATTTAACGCAAATTCCAGGTTTGTTAAATGAAAAATTTTCTTTCGATCGAATTAATAGAACGAGTAATAAAACGTTAAATAAACTGTGAGATAGGAGATCGATAATTATATGAAATATTTAAAACGAGAAGAAACGATAGCGATCTATTCATAAAATTATCTTATGATCGTCAGGATGTTTTATTGATATAGTGTCACAAGATCATCGCTGAAAAAAATTTTCTATAGAGATCGCGATCGTAAATTTAAAACGATCGCGAGATCATTATTTGATAAGATTTGTTTGGAAGCCGATAAAGAAAATTTTGAAACTCCGTTCGCACATTAATTAATTGCCTCGATCAATTAATCGATATAGTTACGAATGATGACACAAAATATGTTCGCATTTTATACGAGTAGTCTACTTACCCAAATTATTATAGTTATTCCGTCCGGCAAAACCATTTCCAAATCCAATAAATATTCCCATTAACATTAATAAACAAATGTAGATTAAATTTGTCATTGTTTTGTGCAGTAAAACACAAACACATATACACCAAATTAATATTTAATAATTAATAATGCAAATTAAAAACACATTTGCTCACAAATATACACACACAATATACATATATATAAATTTTTCACACACTATGCCACCAAAATAATTAATACGATAAACTAATAATTGAAAAAATTATTTTTTTTATAATAATATTTTCGTACAAATTGTTGATAAATCATTTTGCATTTTTCGGAAATTAATTTTGGTAATTTATTTTAATAATTAATATTTTTTTTTTCAACAAAACTATATTTCGGTGGACTAGTAACTCACAAAAAACTATAACACTAGTAAAAATTATACGGATGCAGCTCGCCTCGCATCGACTTTCTGTGATGAACTGAAAAGTGCTTTAAAAAATAATATTTTTTTAAAAACCATTATTACAATGTTTTGTTATTATTTTATTTTTGTTAAACTACGAAAAAAAACTATTTCCACCACTTCTAGTTAGCAACAACAACAACGACAGCATGTTTCTTATATTATTTATCGATCAATGAAAAATTTAGAAAGAAAGGTAAGTTCCTCTCGTTTTTTATTTCACTTATTAAATTTCGTTGTTAATTCTCTTGTGGTATATAAAACTATACAGCAAGCATATTAACAAATATAGTTTTTGTATATATGTATATACCTCCATATCACTTTTGTTGTTTCTTTTAAAAGTCTCTACCATTCATTATGCTTAGTTTTTTTTTGCACTATGATTGAGAAAAATATAAAATAAAAATGAATTTGACATTAGCTAATAAATTATTAGATAATAGAATTTAATGTATTGTGACACACGGTGACAGTTTACTAACAGTTTTATGAAATTTTTAATGCGGGACGTGGTGTGATTTAGATGGGCAGGTTCGAAATAAGATTCTGTTTTCACAGCGTGGTACTGATTTAATGGTATCTTCGAGTTAGATTTCTAATATGAGATTTAGAATTTTCATTCATCCTTAAAATTTGTAACAGTATTTTCTTTATGAAACCCTTCAAAACGTATAATAGTACGAAGAATTCGTAGCTTTCATTTCTAAAAAGCTGAACTTCCAACTAGCACTGTACATCAATTCCCGTTGAAGTACTCCTAAAGGCAAGTGTATTGTCATTTACTTTGCTGAATCTATGAATTAAATGCAAAAATGAAAAAATGAACAAAAATGTCTAAAATACTTCGATAAGCTACATGATTAAATCAAAATTAACAAAAAAGCATCTCACTCTTTCTTCAAATCGGTGGAAATTTCCCCAATCTGAATACAATTTGCTTTGAAATTCTCTTTTTTATTCGAATTTTTTGCCGATACTTTAATCATTTTTCAAATGTGTTTTTAAGGCCCTGTTTTTCAAAATCCAAGTTTTCTTTTCTTCTAGTTCTAAAGTATTGATTTTGAAAAAAAAACTATTTTTTATTAATTCCGGCTGGCCGGACTAATAATAGTTTAACATAAAAATAAGATATCTTGCCCAAAAATTGACTAAATATAAAAAAGCATGGCTGCGAAGTCATGGCAGCAAACATGTTGCACTGCATGCCGCACCTATGAGCAGGTTAAATAGAATATATTAATGACACCTACTAAACAGAAAAATAATTGCACTATTCGGTTAAAAAATCGCCAGGTTTCATCCCTATCCGCCTTATTACAGAAATTTATCAAAAACGTATTTTTTAAAACCCATTTAGGACCCACATGTTCAATTTCAACTAAATCGGTTAAAAATGGCCTAGTTCCATAGCGATGACCATATTTCAGAACTTTAACAAAAAATCATTTTAGAAATCCATTTCTATCGTACGTGTCGAGTTTCAACAAAATCGGTTTAGAAATGGCCAAATTCCATCCCTATTAGCCATTTTCTAGAATTTTATCGCAAACTTATTTTTGAATTTTGTCAAAAAATCATTTAAGCGTCCCATTTTTCCACATGTCAAATTTTAAAAATTCAAGCCAGGATTTCCTAAAAATCGGGATCTTTTTAAATACAAAACCGGAATTTTGAAAACTAGGACTTTAAACCCCTCGATCTTGAAAACTGGAATTTATAAAAAAAAACGGGATTTTGACAAACTGGGATTTTGAAAACCGGTATTTCGTTACAAACCCGTTTTCAAGTTTACTTATATTTGTCTTCCTACTAACGGAATAATTTCGAATCGATTTATTCAGTCGGAATTTTTCCCTTAGTAGGGGGAAAAATTTTGTTTCCTAATTTAAAAAAAGAATATAAATTTTAAAAAAATGAGTAAAGTAGACGTAGTAAAGTGATGTAAAGTAGTAAATTGAATTTCGATTTGAGAAATTTCCACCAACTTCAAGAATACGGTCCCAGGACTATAACGGTATTTTTGTGAACTAAACTAATTCAACTGATTTTGTGGCATTGTACAAGACCTTTTACAAAATGTACATACATCACTTATGTATCATGAATAATTTGCGTCCAGCGCCAACACGGTGGGTTTTTCAACTAAAGGATTGATACTAAAATTAAAACTTTTTCCAATCAACGATATATCACATGAATTTATTGGAATTAGAAAAATATTAATGTCTGAAGCGCCACAACGGTAATTTCGAGTACTAAGATGCTTCAAATAAATTTATGACAATCTTGAAAACATTTTCAATGACATGTCACACTTATATATTTTTTAATAAATCAATAATTAGATACTAATGCCAAAACGATGGATTTATCGGATCCGTCACACCAGCCGGAAGCATGTCAGCTGGAACCAAACCAACTATGGCACAAGTAGCATAATGCATTGTACATTGTGCACTATATGATTTTTCAGTCGGAACCTTATAATTTCTGCCAAACCAACTAGGACACACCACTATCACGATTTGGCTGGAATTATATGGTTGCGGCTGAAAAATCATACTGTGTGCAACGATACACAAGGCATCGTGCTACTTGTGCCATAGTTGGTTTGAATTCGGCTGATATGATTCCGCCTGGTGTGACCGACACGATTTATCAACTAAAGCGGTGATATATTGAACCCAAAAATAAATTTGGTTGAGAGGCTTAAAAATGTATTCAAATTATGATGTTTACATTGTATCAATACAGAAATTCATAAAGAATGGTAACATTTGATTCTGAAATTTAATAATTATTTGAATAGTCTGGCATTCCAGATTGACAAGCTACCGCTTTGATGCCGCCCTGGCCATTTCATAGGCATGGTTAAAAAATAAAATAAGTCTGGGCTTGTTTTTGTATATGTTTCAATATTTTAATCTTTGGCCTGTGATTCACTATAACCGCTTGTTAGCCATGGCCTGTTGGTGAACCTTTGTTTAAATGTAGAGAAAGTCTGATATACAAGTAGTCCGAATGAGGAGAAACTGTTGTGGATATAGGGAATCAAGTCCTGCACTGCAATTTAAAGCGCTCTTTTATTGATGTCAGCCAGATTTGTTCCAAAAATCGCGAAAATGGACATTTGGGCTTGGACACTTGGACTTGGATACTTGAACTTGCACACTTGCACACTTGCACTTGTACACTTGGACTTGGACACTTGGACTTGGGCACTTAGGCTTCGACTTGGACATTTTAATTTGGACACTTGAACTTGGACACTTGAACTTGGCCACTTGGACTTAGACACTTTAACTTGGACATTTGGACTTGGACACTTGGATTTGGACACTTGGACTTGTACACTTGGACGTGACCACTTGGACTTGGACACTAGGACTTGGGACATTTGAGCTTGAATATTTGAACTTGAAAACTTGAACTTGGACACTTTTATTAGGACACTTGGTCTTGGACAATTAGACTTGAACACTTGAACTTGGACACTGGGAATTGAACACTTTGACTTGGACACTTGGACTTCGACACTTCGATTTGGTCACTTGGACTTGGACACTTGGACTTGGACAAGTGGGTTTGGACACTTGGACTGGGACACTTAGGCTTGAACACTTGGACTTGAACACTTGGACCTGGACACTTGGACTTGGACCCTTGGACTTGGACACTCAGACCTGAACACCCGGATTTTGACGTTTGGACACTTGGGGACTTGGACACTTGTACTTGAACACTTGGATACTTGGAGTTGGACACTTGGACACTTGGACTTGGATACTTGGAGTTGGATACTTGGATTTGTACACTTTCATAATTGGACTTAGACACTTGGACTTTGACACTTGGACTTGGACACTTTGTACACTTGGACAATTGAGTTGGGCACTTGGACCTTGACACTTGGATTTCGAAACTTGGACTTGGACACTTAGACTTAGGCACGTGAATTTGGACACTTGGACTTGGACACTTGGACTTCGACACTTTGACTTGGACACTTGGACTTGGACACTTGAAATTGGGTACTTGGACTTGGACACTGGGACTTGGACACTTTTAAGCGGTAAGCGAATTAGGTGAAGTTACAGTAAATATCGTCTGTGCAAAGGGTAAAGTTGCTCCATTAAAGCATATTTCTCTAGCAAGACTAGATCTCTGTGGTGCTGTTCTACTTTGTGAGTTAGTAATATTTGGTTTACAAACGTACGAACATATAACGATCTATGTATGGCCAGATTTCATGATCGTCTTTTGAACGTGCACAGGAGGTGGCAAAGTTTTATCGCATCAAAAATGTTGCATGTCGTCCCTAGAAGAAACTAGTCACATATTGAATCAAGGCAAAATTTGTTTGATAACGCGAGGAGTAAACCCGTTTGGTTGTGACTATAGAATTTTGGGACAACAAACGACCTACTTATCCAGCCACCTTCTGGAATACCGAGATATAGCTGCTTCATCGTTGGATTGGGATTTCAATCTACAACAGCATACAAAAAGCAAAACCTAGAAAGAGAATGGTACGTAGAAAGAAGACTGTACCTGCATATGTGTTGAGTGAAGGTAAATAAATTAAAACCGTTGGCTTTAGAATTTGAGGCAGCTAGGGCAAATTTGGCAACTATGTATATCAGTAAAGTGGTGCAACCTGGTAGATATTACGGAGACAAAAGCGGGAATACGAGAAAAGTTGATGCAACTAACAAGTCAAGTATCATATTATGGTTTATGTGAGGGAAGTTAGATCACTGGCAGTTTGATTCCCGATGAATGCAACATAAAAACAACCAAGAATAGAGGCAAATTATCAGTCATAGATGCTGTACTGCAAAATTGCTTAAATATAGTGCCCGGCCATAGAAAACGAAGAAAGAATTGGCTTACCAAGAAGGGGAATGAGCGTCGAGGATAATCGAGCAGACGATTCCAGTATGATGGATGAATATGAGTTCGGCAGTGGAAATGATCAAAATAGCAAGCGTGATGCAGAAGACCGCCTCAGACAGATTAGCTAAGATGGTACACCTTGAAGTTGAAGAGGATGAGTGCTTGAATATGACTGGGCAGATAAAGGATGCATAACGATCGATCCGCAGAAAGAAATAACAGCACGAGCAGCGTGAGATGCACGGCACAAATGATGCACGGCACAAATGAAAAGGTTCCTATAAAAGTTTTAAAAGGATCTTGAACGATGTGTAGCAAATACAGGAACACCTGGGAGGTAGACGATACGACATAGTGTTACGAGTGGTGAAGTGGTATTTTCATTCATGTGGCCCATCCACTAAAAATTTTTGAGCTGTCAATTAATTTGATTATCAGAATTTTAGCTCTCAAATTCTTCGTTATGATGCTGGTGGGAAAATTTGGTTCTTATCTTCAAAAGATGCAAATCCCAAGATCAACCAGGCTTAAATGTCTGCCTAAATGATTCTGTCAGAATTTCCAATTCATTTCTACAGTTGCATCATAATAAGAACGGAAGTATTTTGCTTTGTTTAGAACGAATCTGTAACGACTTTTCATCCCCAACACCAAACCAGGTAATAATTAACAGAAACTTATTATTACAGACAAATCACGCCCATATTGATTTTGATTATAGGTATTCGCATTTGTGATTCGCCACCCAACAAAAAATTCTAGTCACACTACGATTTTCAATACTATTTTAGATCACGACACAACGACGATATTTAATGATTTCATGTCATGTACTCGAAATTAGATTACAAGGCCCGCAGCTATTTAATTAATCATGCGCCTATTAGTTGTTTGTGTTTTTTTTTTGTTATTGTTGATATCCGCAGTGCTCCACAAATTAAATCATATATAAAGATAATTGTTAAATGTGTATCGATCGAGAAGTACCGTCAAATTACAAATTATATGTGGGTCGATTAATTATTTTGAATTTTAACAAAAATCAATAAATTCTTTCGGCGCGCTCGTTAGCTTTCATTTTTATAAGACGTGAAGTAATTTTATATTTTTTATATTTTTGACAGTCAAACAATTAACGGTATGAATATTAAGAATAGTATAACAACAACAACAACTATATGAACTATTTTGTTCCACTTCGTTAAATTTAGAACTACATTATTTATAAATTTTTATGTGGTTGACGCAAAATTTTTACAACTCGACGTGAATATTGCGATACGTTCGGTATTTTTATGCGACCCATTGAACAAGAGATATTTTCCATTTTAATTTACCATTTTATATATTGAAAGTGAAATTCGTTTCCAGTTTTTTTTTATTATTATTTTGTATTTTTTTTTTTTAAGAACATTATACAAAACGAAGAAGGAGTGTGAAGCTGACGATTGTTCGTACACGGTGTGGTATTATAACTTTTCATTTCATGACATACACACCGCTATGATTTTATGGGCACAAGGTACTATTTATATTTAATCCAACCGAAAAATTATTTGTAAACAACTCAATTTTTATTGGTATCTCATAAAAATTCTATCCGCCTTTATTGTGTTTATCTGCGGGGCCATTTCTTCGCACTACGTATATCTCATATATATATAGCCTAGCATTACAACATTTTCAAATTAACTTTTCCCCACATTCTGTATATACCTTTTACGGCTATAAAATTAATTACAAAACATTACCATTTCCCGCGAGGGTTAGGCAGCTTAAAAGTATATTATCCGATTTTTTTTTGTTCCACCTTTATCCAAAAGTGAAAAAAAAAATATAAAAAGATTTTAGATGAGAATATTATTTTCTTAACGCGTAAGATAAGTTTCGAGTTCACATGTTAATTAAGGAGGGGTTGAGGTAAAATTCCAATTTAAAATAATACAAAGTGAATATAATATGCCCAATTGACAATTGAATTCCCAACGACCATAATACAATAATTATTGTAGAGTAAAAAAATGAAAGTAATTTAATTGGCTTGTTTTTGTTGTCAAAAATTAATTATAATTTGTTTTTTTTTCTATTTAATTATTTATTTCACGATAATTAATTCATTTTCGCACGTTTAAGTAACCGTTGAATTAATAATTTTATGGAAATTAATATGTTTATAGAAATTAGTAAATTGTTGACGAAACTGTGGATTTCACTTTGCTTAGTGTGATTATTGGAATTTTAAAAATTATATTTTTAATTAATTAGATGTCTGCAGCGTTGAAGAAATATTCAATCATGTTGTTTAGAAATATTCAATCATTTTTCGTAAATGCTTCAATGGAAGCTATCACTTCCGGTTAACCGAATTAGAAAAATGCATTTATTTGGTATCTTTATTCAAATGGATCAATTATTATTTGTGTGTAATTTTAAAATTTATTGTCTTATTGAACCACAAATGTATTACATGCACGAAGTAAATATCTATGTTTATTTAGTAAAATTGCGTAAAATACCTACCTAGATAAAGTGAATATCTGATAAAAGTTCATCCAATGTTTTAATCCAAAATTCACACAAATAAAATAAGACAACAAATATTACATGCAGGAAGTAAATCATACGATTGTTACAGTCATATAGGTATTAGGCTTCAAATTAAAATACAAAATTATGTTTAAGAACCGGAATATTTCTGTTGGATCTAATAATTACTTAAGCCGATTTTCGTAACCGATTTACATTTAGTAAAATATCAACGTATTTTCTAACAAGAATGAAACAATATTTGGAAATCAAGAACAAAACATTTTCAATCACAAAAATCATGAACGCTTTTTGCGAAAAAATGCGATGAGAATTATGCTTCCCAAATTTGACGGTATATGCCGTTAAAAAATATACTTGTTACTTCAGAAAAAAATGCTTGTTGGTTTTTTATATTTTTGAAATCCAAAAAGTATGCGATCTTAAACGAGGTAAAATTTGGTATTATCACCGATTCCGAACATTAATTTTTTAGGCTGTGTGCCAAGCTTAAGGTAAAAGTCAATTTTTAATGTAGTAAAGGCTTACCTTAAGTTTGGTACACAGCCTTAATTGACTCAAAAATTGATGATGTATACCAAAAATTGGGTTTTGACCTTCACTTGTTGTTCACACATTGTGTTTGTTTCGTCTTCACATTGTTTTTGTTTCTGCTCGCCTGTTACTTGAAAAAAATATTTTTATTGGCTTTTCATATTTTTAAATCCGTAAATCCGTAAAAGTATGCAATCCAACTGTTTACGTTTGTAACAGGCGACAAGACTTAAAAGAAGTAAATTTTGGTATTATAACCGATTCTGAACATCTGTTTGTTAGTTTTATTCAAAAATTGATGATGTATAACAGAATTTGATTATGTTATTTCTGCTCGCCTGTTACTTGAAAAAAAAATTATTGGTTTTTCATATTGTTAAAATCCACAAGGTATGCGATCCAACTGTTTACGTTTATAACAAAAGTCGCTTGTGATGATGTATAACAATTCCCCGGGAATTACAGAATACTGGATGATATTTTGACTCAAAAAATGATGATGTATAACAGAATTGGGATCTGATGTTCACTGGTTGTTATATTCTTCTTGTTTTTGCTCGCCTGACATTTAAAAAAAAATCTTGTTGGTTTTTCAAATGTTTGAATTCCAAAAAGTATGCGATCCAACTGTTTGTAACAGGCGACAAAACTTAAAAGAAGTACAATTTGGTACTATAAATGATTCTGCACATCTGTTTGTTACATCTTCTTGTTTGTGTTCGCCAGTTTTCTTTTAAATTTTGAGCCGGTTACTTTTATTTGTAATTTTTTATTATTTTTTTCTTATAAATTTTTGTTTTCCTGTAATATTAGCCATGTTTTGGAATTAATAATTACTTACTTTCTCTTTTTCGCTTCTTATTCTGCTATAAATAATAAAACTGCATTGCGATTCCTATAGGCATTCGGTTTTATTTATCTTTCCTTTTCTTTTTCTTCGCCTTTCGAAGTAAAATTGTTTTTAAAATGAATTACTGAATTTCCGGTCTGGTATGGTGGGAGGGGAGACTCTAGTATTTGTCGGTTTCATATGTATAGGCTGGGTTTGCCACTCCCTTTCATCTGCTTGGCAGGACATCCACAGGGTCGCAGTGGTGCGTCCGATGAATGTGTCGCCATTCGGGGGTGACCGTAAAATCCACGTGGTCTCCTCGTGGCTCTTCGGAGGTCTCACGCTGTAGAAGTGTGAATTGTGTGAGATTTGCTTGAGGTTTCTTCGTATGAGAAGTGGCTTGGTTTGTTGAGAAGACGTCCATACCCACTAATACTGCTGCGTTGCGGCTGGGCATCGGATTTTCAGGGTCGATGGGACATTCCGGAGGCGGGCGTTCTCTTTAGCAGACTGGGCACATGTCACTCGGGGAGGTTTGGTAGCCACCGGAAGGGCACACCTGGTTATGATTATTTTATTCCTTGCCTCAAGTTTCGCCCTACAAATTTCAGCGGAACATCGGGCTTTTTTTTATTTTTTATTCATTTTTAATTTGGATTTTTTTAAATTTTTCTGTAAACGCGGTGTAGGCCAGAGTCATGCAAGCCTCCGAATACCCACGACCCAATACCCTGGGTATTAGTATTTAAAATCGCCGTGCGTGAGTCCACTACATCGATAAGTGATAAGTGCGGATGGCTGCTAGCCGTCTGTATCAAGGTCATATGAAATTTCCACTTCCGGAGGTCCAATTTCGGGGAATCCCACTGATTTTCCGTGTTCATCACACCAGCCGGAAGCATATCAGCCGAAACCAACTATGGCACAAGAAACACAACGGATTTTCACGTCCAATTTTTCACGCTATGTCCTAACTTGCCCGCCAAATCGGGGACGTACGGTTATTGAAACTTACCTATTTCGAAATCAGGTGCGAGATCATGAAATCTGAACGGAAAACCCAAATGTTTCATAATATTTCAATGCACAAACACAAAAAAGTTAGGGATATGATCAAACTTGGCCTCAACATTTTGAATGAAAACAGTTTAACGGCAAAATTGTATTCGATAGCCAACCAATCTATTATGTAAATTAGTATTATATTATAATGTTACTGCATGTATGTTCTGTGTGGTGTGGTGGTTAAGTGTCTTGCCTTCAAACTTGCGGTCCCTAGTTCGAGCGTCGCAGTGGCATTTGGTGCTAACATTTTTTTTTATAAAATACAATTATGTAATTAAAAAAAAGAAAAAACAACGTTGTCAAAATCAAGTTTTGACGCTATTTTAAATTTATTGTTTTTTATTTGTGCTAAACCTGCGATGTAATAGGCGCACATAAATTGACTTGCTTTTTCTTACAAAAAATCATGAAATTTTCGAGATTTCTTTTTGTGTAACAGGCAACGCCGCACCATAATTATATTTTATATTTCTGCTAATGGACTTAAGATGTCGCAGTAATAGTTTACGTAACCAAAACGTTTAATTTTATACTTCATATAAGTTAGTTGTTGGAATGGTGCTTTGTGGTGAGATGAATAAGTGTCTTGCCGTACAGGTTAATGTTCCAAGTCCGAGCCTCGTATGGCGTTTTTCTTTATTTAAATAAAACACTTTTTCATTTAATAATTATAAGATAAAACAAGTATATTTTTTTTTATTAAATACAAATGCAAAATACAATAAGTTTTAAATAGAATATCTAGATTTTTTTTAAAAGTGGTGTCCTTAAAAACTGCGGGTTTGGGTTCGACTTTCGTTGTTACGAATATTTTTATCTAAAATACAAAAAAATTATATCAAAATAAAATCAAATTAAATTTAAATAAAGCAAGCAAAATTTTAAAAAATTTAAATTTATGCATTTCAATTAAATATTAGCGTTCTTAAAATGTTGAGAAATTTGACAGAACGTCTCTTATTTTGAAATACGGTCACTTGTGTGATCGAACCTGGATTGCAGGCGAATGAGGCGACATATTGAAGCAAACTAAACGTTGATCTACTTATAAATACATCAATAATCCAAAATAATCGAAACATTCGAAATCTGTGACTATAAATTTTATCGGCTCAAAATAAGTAAGGCTAACATCAGGGATTTTCGTGAAAAATTGAAAACTTTTTTTTGTTGAAATTTCTGTTCAAAATGATTATAGGTAATGTATATAACATGTTGAGCACGAAACTACCGGTAAAATGCACCAGGAATGCTCGGTTATTAGAAGTTATGAATTTTGAAAAACGATCACTTGTGTGATCGAACCTGGATTGCAGGCGAATGAGGCGACATATTGAAGCAAACTAAACGTTGATCTACTTATAAATACATCAATAATCCAAAATAATCGAAACATTCGAAATCTGTGACTATAAATTTTATCGGCTCAAAATAAGTAAGGCTAACCATCAGGGATTTTCGTGAAAAATTGTAAACTTTTTTTTGTTGAAATTTCTGTTCAAAATGATTATAGGTAATGTATATAACATGTTGAGCACGAAACTACCGGTAAACTGCATCAGGAATGCTCGGTTATTAGAAGTTACGAATTTTGAAATACGGTCACTTGTGTGATCGTACCTGGATTGCAGGCGAATGAGGCGACATATTGAAGCAAACTAAACGTTGATCTACTTATAAATACATCAATAATCCAAAATAATCGAAACATTCGAAATCTGTGACTATAAATTTTATCGGCTCAAAATAAGTAAGGCTAACCATCAGGGATTTTCGTGAAAAATTGAAAACTTTTTTTGTTGAAATTTCTGTTCAAAATGATTATAGGTAATGTATATAACATGTTGAGCACGAAACTACCTGTAAAATGCATCAGGAATGCTCGGTTATTAGAAGTTATGAATTTTGAAAAACGATCACTTGTGTGATCGAACCTGGATTGCAGGCGAATGAGGCGACATATTGAAGCAAACTAAACGTTGATCTACTTATAAATACATCAATAATCCAAAATAATCGAAACATTCGAAATCTGTGACTATAAATTTTATCGGCTCAAAATAAGTAAGGCTAACCATCAGGGATTTTCGTGAAAAATTGAAAACTTTTTTTGTTCAAATTTCTGTTTAAAATGATTATAGGTAATGTATATAACATGTTGAGCACGAAACTACCGGTAAAATGCATCAGGAATGCTCGGTTATTAGAAGTTACGAATTTTAAAATACGGTCACTTGTGTGATCGAACCTGGATTGCAGGCGAATGAGGCGACATATTGAAGCAAACTAAACGTTGATCTACTTATAAATACATCAATAATCCAAAATAATCGAAACATTCGAAATCTGTGACTATAAATTTTATCGGCTCAAAATAAGTAAGGCTAACCATCAGGGATTTTCGTGAAAAATTGAAAACTTTTTTTTGTTGAAATTTCTGTTCAAAATGATTATAGGTAATGTATATAACATGTTGAGCACGAAACTACCTGTAAAATGCATCAGGAATGCTCGGTTATTAGAAGTTACGAATTTTGAAATACGATCACTTGTGTGATCGAACCTGGATTGCAGGCGAATGAGGCCACATATTGAAGCAAACTAAACGTTGATCTACTTATAAATACATCAATAATCCAAAATAATCGAAACATTCGAAATCTGTGACTATAAATTTTATCGGCTCAAAATAAGTAAGGCTAACCATCAGGGATTTTCGTGAAAAATTGAAAACTTTTTTTTGTTGAAATTTCTGTTCAAAATGATTATAGGTAATGTATATAACATGTTGAGCACGAAACTACCTGTAAAATGCATCAGGAATGCTCGGTTATTAGAAGTTATGAATTTTGAAAAACGATCACTTGTGTGATCGAACCTGGATTGCAGGCGAATGAGGCGACATATTGAAGCAAACTAAACGTTGATCTACTTATAAATACATCAATAATCCAAAATAATCGAAACATTCGAAATCTGTGACTATAAATTTTATCGGCTCAAAATAAGTAAGGCTAACCATCAGGGATTTTCGTGAAAAATTGAAAACTTTTTTTTGTTGAAATTTCTGTTCAAAATGATTATAGGTAATGTATATAACATGTTGAGCACGAAACTACCTGTAAAATGCATCAGGAATGCTCGGTTATTAGAAGTTATGAATTTTGAAAAACGATCACTTGTGTGATCGAACCTGGATTGCAGGCGAATGAGGCGACATATTGAAGCAAACTAAACGTTGATCTACTTATAAATACATCAATAATCCAAAATAATCGAAACATTCGAAATCTGTGACTATAAATTTTATCGGCTCAAAATAAGTAAGGCTAACCATCAGGGATTTTCGTGAAAAATTGAAAACTTTTTTTTGTTGAAATTTCTGTTCAAAATGATTATAGGTAATGTATATAACATGTTGAGCACGAAACTACCTGTAAAATGCATCAGGAATGCTCGGTTATTAGAAGTTACGAATTTTGAAATACGATCACTTGTGTGATCGAACCTGGATTGCAGGCGAATGAGGCCACATATTGAAGCAAACTAAACGTTGATCTACTTATAAATACATCAATAATCCAAAATAATCGAAACATTCGAAATCTGTGACTATAAATTTTATCGGCTCAAAATAAATAAGGCTAACCATCAGGGATTTTCGTGAAAAATTGAAAACTTTTTTTGTTGAAATTTCTGTTCAAAATGATTATAGGTAATGTATATAACATGTTGAGCACGAAACTACCGGTAAAATGCATCAGGAATGCTCGGTTATTAGAAGTTACGAATTTTAAAATACGGTCACTTGTGTGATCGGACCTGGATTGCAGGCGAATGAGGCGACATATTGAAGCAAACTAAACGTTGATCTACTTATAAATACATCAATAATCCAAAATAATCGAAACATTCGAAATCTGTGACTATAAATTTTATCGGCTCAAAATAAGTAAGGCAAACCATCAGGGATTTTCGTGAAAAATTGAAAACTTTTTTTTGTTAAAATTTTTGTTCAAAATGATTATAGGTAATGTTGTAACATGTAGAGCACGAAACTACCGGTAAAATGCACCAGGAATGCTCGGTTATTAGAAGTTACGAATTTTGAAATACGGTCACTTGTGTGATCGAACCTGGATTGCAGGCGAATGAGGCGACATATTGAAGCAAACTAAACGTTGATCTACTTATAAATACATCAATAATCCAAAATAATCGAAACATTCGAAATCTGTGACTATAAATTTTATCGGCTCAAAATAAGTAAGGCTAGCCATCAGGGATTTTCGTGAAAAATTGAAAACTTTTTTTTGTTGAAATTTCCGTTCAAAATGATTATAGGTAATGTATATAACATGTTGAGCACGAAACTACCGGTAAAATGCACCAGGAATGCTCGGTTATTAGAAGTTACGAATTTTGAAATACGGTCACTTGTGTGATCGAACCTGGATTGCAGGCGAATCAGGCGACATATTGAAGCAAACTAAACGTTGATCTACTTATAAATACATCAATAATCCAAAATAATCGAAACATTCGAAATCTGTGACTATAAATTTTATCGGCTCAAAATAAGTAAGGCTAACCATCAGGGATTTTCGTGAAAAATTGAAAACTTTTTTTTGTTGAAATTTCCGTTCAAAATGATTATAGGTAATGTATATAACATGTTGAGCACGAAACTACCGGTAAAATGCACCAGGAATGCTCGGTTATTAGAAGTTATGAATTTTGAAAAACGATCACTTGTGTGATCGAACCTGGATTGCAGGCGAATGAGGCGACATATTGAAGCAAACTAAACGTTGATCTACTTATAAATACATCAATAATCCAAAATAATCGAAACATTCGAAATCTGTGACTATAAATTTTATCGGCTCAAAATAAGTAAGGCTAACCATCAGGGATTTTCGTGAAAAATTGAAAACTTTTTTTTGTTGAAATTTCTGTTCAAAATGATTATAGGTAATGTATATAACATGTTGAGCACGAAACTACCTGTAAAATGCATCAGGAATGCTCGGTTATTAGAAGTTACGAATTTTGAAATACGATCACTTGTGTGATCGAACCTGGATTGCAGGCGAATGAGGCCACATATTGAAGCAAACTAAACGTTGATCTACTTATAAATACATCAATAATCCAAAATAATCGAAACATTCGAAATCTGTGACTATAAATTTTATCGGCTCAAAATAAGTAAGGCTAACCATCAGGGATTTTCGTGAAAAATTGAAAACTTTTTTTTGTTGAAATTTCTGTTCAAAATGATTATAGGTAATGTATATAACATGTTGAGCACGAAACTACCTGTAAAATGCATCAGGAATGCTCGGTTATTAGAAGTTATGAATTTTGAAAAACGATCACTTGTGTGATCGAACCTGGATTGCAGGCGAATGAGGCGACATATTGAAGCAAACTAAACGTTGATCTACTTATAAATACATCAATAATCCAAAATAATCGAAACATTCGAAATCTGTGACTATAAATTTTATCGGCTCAAAATAAGTAAGGCTAACCATCAGGGATTTTCGTGAAAAATTGAAAACTTTTTTTTGTTGAAATTTCTGTTCAAAATGATTATAGGTAATGTATATAACATGTTGAGCACGAAACTACCTGTAAAATGCATCAGGAATGCTCGGTTATTAGAAGTTATGAATTTTGAAAAACGATCACTTGTGTGATCGAACCTGGATTGCAGGCGAATGAGGCGACATATTGAAGCAAACTAAACGTTGATCTACTTATAAATACATCAATAATCCAAAATAATCGAAACATTCGAAATCTGTGACTATAAATTTTATCGGCTCAAAATAAGTAAGGCTAACCATCAGGGATTTTCGTGAAAAATTGAAAACTTTTTTTTGTTGAAATTTCCGTTCAAAATGATTATAGGTAATGTATATAACATGTTGAGCACGAAACTACCGGTAAAATGCACCAGGAATGCTCGGTTATTAGAAGTTATGAATTTTGAAAAACGATCACTTGTGTGATCGAACCTGGATTGCAGGCGAATGAGGCGACATATTGAAGCAAACTAAACGTTGATCTACTTATAAATACATCAATAATCCAAAATAATCGAAACATTCGAAATCTGTGACTATAAATTTTATCGGCTCAAAATAAGTAAGGCTAACCATCAGGGATTTTCGTGAAAAATTGAAAACTTTTTTTGTTGAAATTTCTGTTCAAAATGATTATAGGTAATGTATATAACATGTTGAGCACGAAACTACCGGTAAAATGCATCAGGAATGCTCGGTTATTAGAAGTTACGAATTTTAAAATACGGTCACTTGTGTGATCGAACCTGGATTGCAGGCGAATGAGGCGACATATTGAAGCAAACTAAACGTTGATCTACTTATAAATACATCAATAATCCAAAATAATCGAAACATTCGAAATCTGTGACTATAAATTTTATCGGCTCAAAATAAGTAAGGCTAACCATCAGGGATTTTCGTGAAAAATTGAAAACTTTTTTTTGTTAAAATTTTTGTTCAAAATGATTATAGGTAATGTTGTAACATGTTGAGCACGAAACTACCGGTAAAATGCACCAGGAATGCTCGGTTATTAGAAGTTACGAATTTTGAAATACGGTCACTTGTGTGATCGAACCTGGATTGCAGGCGAATGAGGCGACATATTGAAGCAAACTAAACGTTGATCTACTTATAAATACATCAATAATCCAAAATAATCGAAACATTCGAAATCTGTGACTATAAATTTTATCGGCTCAAAATAAGTAAGGCTAGCCATCAGGGATTTTCGTGAAAAATTGAAAACTTTTTTTTGTTGAAATTTCTGTTCAAAATGATTATAGGTAATGTATATAACATGTTGAGCACGAAACTACCGGTAAAATGCACCAGGAATGCTCGGTTATTAGAAGTTACGAATTTTGAAATACGGTCACTTGTGTGATCGAACCTGGATTGCAGGCGAATCAGGCGACATATTGAAGCAAACTAAACGTTGATCTACTTATAAATACATCAATAATCCAAAATAATCGAAACATTCGAAATCTGTGACTATAAATTTTATCGGCTCAAAATAAGTAAGGCTAACCATCAGGGATTTTCGTGAAAAATTGAAAACTTTTTTTTGTTGAAATTTCTGTTCAAAATGATTATAGGTAATGTATATAACATGTTGAGCACGAAACTACCGGTAAAATGCATCAGAAATGCTCGGTTGTTAGAAGTTACGAATTTTGAAATACGGTCACTTGTGTGATCGAACCTGGATTGCAGGCGAATCAGGCGACATATTGAAGCAAACTAAACGTTGATCTACTTATAAATACATCAATAATCCAAAATAATCGAAACATTCGAAATCTGTGACTATAATTTTTATCGGCTCAAAATAAATAAGGCTAACCATCAGGGATTTTCGTGAAAAATTGAAAACTTTTTTTGTTGAAATTTCTGTTCAAAATGATTATAGGTAATGTATATAACATGTTGAGCACGAAACTACCGGTAAAATGCATCAGGAATGCTCGGTTATTAGAAGTTACGAATTTTAAAATACGGTCACTTGTGTGATCGGACCTGGATTGCAGGCGAATGAGGCGACATATTGAAGCAAACTAAACGTTGATCTACTTATAAATACATCAATAATCCAAAATAATCGAAACATTCGAAATCTGTGACTATAAATTTTATCGGCTCAAAATAAGTAAGGCAAACCATCAGGGATTTTCGTGAAAAATTGAAAACTTTTTTTTGTTAAAATTTTTGTTCAAAATGATTATAGGTAATGTTGTAACATGTAGAGCACGAAACTACCGGTAAAATGCACCAGGAATGCTCGGTTATTAGAAGTTACGAATTTTGAAATACGGTCACTTGTGTGATCGAACCTGGATTGCAGGCGAATGAGGCGACATATTGAAGCAAACTAAACGTTGATCTACTTATAAATACATCAATAATCCAAAATAATCGAAACATTCGAAATCTGTGACTATAAATTTTATCGGCTCAAAATAAGTAAGGCTAGCCATCAGGGATTTTCGTGAAAAATTGAAAACTTTTTTTTGTTGAAATTTCCGTTCAAAATGATTATAGGTAATGTATATAACATGTTGAGCACGAAACTACCGGTAAAATGCACCAGGAATGCTCGGTTATTAGAAGTTACGAATTTTGAAATACGGTCACTTGTGTGATCGAACCTGGATTGCAGGCGAATCAGGCGACATATTGAA
Organism: Nephrotoma flavescens; assembly: GCA_932526605.1. Classification (NCBI taxonomy): domain Eukaryota; kingdom Metazoa; phylum Arthropoda; class Insecta; order Diptera; family Tipulidae; genus Nephrotoma; species Nephrotoma flavescens. The sequence goes on along the minus strand of OW052222.1, from coordinate 35,278,556 downwards.
GCAAACTAAACGTTGATCTACTTATAAATACATCAATAATCCAAAATAATCGAAACATTCGAAATCTGTGACTATAAATTTTATCGGCTCAAAATAAATAAGGCTAACCATCAGGGATTTTCGTGAAAAATTGAAAACTTTTTTTTGTTGAAATTTCTGTTCAAAATGATTATAGGTAATGTATATAACATGTTGAGCACGAAACTACCGGTAAAATGCATCAGGAATGCTCGGTTATTAGAAGTTACGAATTTTAAAATACGGTCACTTGTGTGATCGGACCTGGATTGCAGGCGAATGAGGCGACATATTGAAGCAAACTAAACGTTGATCTACTTATAAATACATCAATAATCCAAAATAATCGAAACATTCGAAATCTGTGACTATAAATTTTATCGGCTCAAAATAAGTAAGGCTAACCATCAGGGATTTTCGTGAAAAATTGAAAACTTTTTTTGTTGAAATTTCTGTTCAAAATGATTATAGGTAATGTATATAACATGTTGAGCACGAAACTACCTGTAAAATGCATCAGGAATGCTCGGTTATTAGAAGTTATGAATTTTGAAAAACGATCACTTGTGTGATCGAACCTGGATTGCAGGCGAATGAGGCGACATATTGAAGCAAACTAAACGTTGATCTACTTATAAATACATCAATAATCCAAAATAATCGAAACATTCGAAATCTGTGACTATAAATTTTATCGGCTCAAAATAAGTAAGGCTAACCATCAGGGATTTTCGTGAAAAATTGAAAACTTTTTTTGTTGAAATTTCTGTTCAAAATGATTATAGGTAATGTATATAACATGTTGAGCACGAAACTACCGGTAAAATGCATCAGGAATGCTCGGTTATTAGAAGTTACGAATTTTAAAATACGGTCACTTGTGTGATCGAACCTGGATTGCAGGCGAATGAGGCGACATATTGAAGCAAACTAAACGTTGATCTACTTATAAATACATCAATAATCCAAAATAATCGAAACATTCGAAATCTGTGACTATAAATTTTATCGGCTCAAAATAAGTAAGGCTAACCATCAGGGATTTTCGTGAAAAATTGAAAACTTTTTTTTGTTGAAATTTCTGTTCAAAATGATTATAGGTAATGTATATAACATGTTGAGCACGAAACTACCGGTAAAATGCATCAGGAATGCTCGGTTATTAGAAGTTACGAATTTTAAAATACGGTCACTTGTGTGATCGGACCTGGATTGCAGGCGAATGAGGCGACATATTGAAGCAAACTAAACGTTGATCTACTTATAAATACATCAATAATCCAAAATAATCGAAACATTCGAAATCTGTGACTATAAATTTTATCGGCTCAAAATAAGTAAGGCTAACCATCAGGGATTTTCGTGAAAAATTGAAAACTTTTTTTTGTTGAAATTTCTGTTCAAAATGATTATAGGTAATGTATATAACATGTTGAGCACGAAACTACCGGTAAAATGCATCAGAAATGCTCGGTTGTTAGAAGTTACGAATTTTGAAATACGGTCACTTGTGTGATCGAACCTGGATTGCAGGCGAATGAGGCCACATATTGAAGCAAACTAAACGTTGATCTACTTATAAATACATCAATAATCCAAAATAATCGAAACATTCGAAATCTGTGACTATAAATTTTATAGGCTCAAAATAAGTAAGGCTAACCATCAGGGATTTTCGTGAAAAATTGAAAACTTTTTTTTGTTGAAATTTCTGTTCAAAATGATTATAGGTAATGTATATAACATGTTGAGCACGAAACTACCGGTAAACTGCATCAGGAATGCTCGGTTATTAGAAGTTACGAATTTTGAAATACGGTCACTTGTGTGATCGAACCTGGATTGCAGGCGAATCAGGCGACATATTGAAGCAAACTAAACGTTGATCTACTTATAAATACATCAATAATCCAAAATAATCGAAACATTCGAAATCTGTGACTATAAATTTTATCGGCTCAAAATAAGTAAGGCTAGCCATCAGGGATTTTCGTGAAAAATTGAAAACTTTTTTTTGTTGAAATTTCCGTTCAAAATGATTATAGGTAATGTATATAACATGTTGAGCACGAAACTACCGGTAAAATGCACCAGGAATGCTCGGTTATTAGAAGTTACGAATTTTGAAATACGGTCACTTGTGTGATCGAACCTGGATTGCAGGCGAATCAGGCGACATATTGAAGCAAACTAAACGTTGATCTACTTATAAATACATCAATAATCCAAAATAATCGAAACATTCGAAATCTGTGACTATAAATTTTATCGGCTCAAAATAAGTAAGGCTAACCATCAGGGATTTTCGTGAAAAATTGAAAACTTTTTTTTGTTGAAATTTCTGTTCAAAATGATTATAGGTAATGTATATAACATGTTGAGCACGAAACTACCGGTAAAATGCATCAGAAATGCTCGGTTGTTAGAAGTTACGAATTTTGAAATACGGTCACTTGTGTGATCGAACCTGGATTGCAGGCGAATCAGGCGACATATTGAAGCAAACTAAACGTTGATCTACTTATAAATACATCAATAATCCAAAATAATCGAAACATTCGAAATCTGTGACTATAAATTTTATCGGCTCAAAATAAATAAGGCTAACCATCAGGGATTTTCGTGAAAAATTGAAAACTTTTTTTTGTTGAAATTTCTGTTCAAAATGATTATAGGTAATGTATATAACATGTTGAGCACGAAACTACCGGTAAAATGCATCAGGAATGCTCGGTTATTAGAAGTTACGAATTTTAAAATACGGTCACTTGTGTGATCGAACCTGGATTGCAGGCGAATGAGGCGACATATTGAAGCAAACTAAACGTTGATCTACTTATAAATACATCAATAATCCAAAATAATCGAAACATTCGAAATCTGTGACTATAAATTTTATCGGCTCAAAATAAGTAAGGCTAACCATCAGGGATTTTCGTGAAAAATTGAAAACTTTTTTTTGTTGAAATTTCTGTTCAAAATGATTATAGGTAATGTATATAACATGTTGAGCACGAAACTACCGGTAAAATGCATCAGGAATGCTCGGTTATTAGAAGTTACGAATTTTAAAATACGGTCACTTGTGTGATCGAACCTGGATTGCAGGCGAATGAGGCGACATATTGAAGCAAACTAAACGTTGATCTACTTATAAATACATCAATAATCCAAAATAATCGAAACATTTGAAATCTGTGACTATAAATTTTATCGGCTCAAAATAAGTAAGGCTAACCATCAGGGATTTTCGTGAAAAATTGAAAACTTTTTTTTGTTAAAATTTTTGTTCAAAATGATTATAGGTAATGTTGTAACATGTTGAGCACGAAACTACCGGTAAAATGCACCAGGAATGCTCGGTTATTAGAAGTTACGAATTTTGAAATACGGTCACTTGTGTGATCGAACCTGGATTGCAGGCGAATGAGGCGACATATTGAAGCAAACTAAACGTTGATCTACTTATAAATACATCAATAATCCAAAATAATCGAAACATTCGAAATCTGTGACTATAAATTTTATCGGCTCAAAATAAGTAAGGCTAACCATCAGGGATTTTCGTGAAAAATTGAAAACTTTTTTTTGTTGAAATTTCCGTTCAAAATGATTATAGGTAATGTATATAACATGTTGAGCACGAAACTACCGGTAAAATGCACCAGGAATGCTCGGTTATTAGAAGTTACGAATTTTGAAATACGGTCACTTGTGTGATCGAACCTGGATTGCAGGCGAATCAGGCGACATATTGAAGCAAACTAAACGTTGATCTACTTATAAATACATCAATAATCCAAAATAATCGAAACATTCGAAATCTGTGACTATAAATTTTATCGGCTCAAAATAAGTAAGGCTAACCATCAGGGATTTTCGTGAAAAATTGAAAACTTTTTTTTGTTGAAATTTCTGTTCAAAATGATTATAGGTAATGTATATAACATGTTGAGCACGAAACTACCGGTAAAATGCATCAGAAATGCTCGGTTGTTAGAAGTTACGAATTTTGAAATACGGTCACTTGTGTGATCGAACCTGGATTGCAGGCGAATCAGGCGACATATTGAAGCAAACTAAACGTTGATCTACTTATAAATACATCAATAATCCAAAATAATCGAAACATTCGAAATCTGTGACTATAAATTTTATCGGCTCAAAATAAATAAGGCTAACCATCAGGGATTTTCGTGAAAAATTGAAAACTTTTTTTTGTTGAAATTTCTGTTCAAAATGATTATAGGTAATGTATATAACATGTTGAGCACGAAACTACCGGTAAAATGCATCAGGAATGCTCGGTTATTAGAAGTTACGAATTTTAAAATACGGTCACTTGTGTGATCGGACCTGGATTGCAGGCGAATGAGGCGACATATTGAAGCAAACTAAACGTTGATCTACTTATAAATACATCAATAATCCAAAATAATCGAAACATTCGAAATCTGTGACTATAAATTTTATCGGCTCAAAATAAGTAAGGCTAACCATCAGGGATTTTCGTGAAAAATTGAAAACTTTTTTTGTTGAAATTTCTGTTCAAAATGATTATAGGTAATGTATATAACATGTTGAGCACGAAACTACCTGTAAAATGCATCAGGAATGCTCGGTTATTAGAAGTTATGAATTTTGAAAAACGATCACTTGTGTGATCGAACCTGGATTGCAGGCGAATGAGGCGACATATTGAAGCAAACTAAACGTTGATCTACTTATAAATACATCAATAATCCAAAATAATCGAAACATTCGAAATCTGTGACTATAAATTTTATCGGCTCAAAATAAGTAAGGCTAACCATCAGGGATTTTCGTGAAAAATTGAAAACTTTTTTTGTTGAAATTTCTGTTCAAAATGATTATAGGTAATGTATATAACATGTTGAGCACGAAACTACCGGTAAAATGCATCAGGAATGCTCGGTTATTAGAAGTTACGAATTTTAAAATACGGTCACTTGTGTGATCGAACCTGGATTGCAGGCGAATGAGGCGACATATTGAAGCAAACTAAACGTTGATCTACTTATAAATACATCAATAATCCAAAATAATCGAAACATTCGAAATCTGTGACTATAAATTTTATCGGCTCAAAATAAGTAAGGCTAACCATCAGGGATTTTCGTGAAAAATTGAAAACTTTTTTTTGTTGAAATTTCTGTTCAAAATGATTATAGGTAATGTATATAACATGTTGAGCACGAAACTACCGGTAAACTGCATCAGGAATGCTCGGTTATTAGAAGTTACGAATTTTGAAATACGGTCACTTGTGTGATCGAACCTGGATTGCAGGCGAATGAGGCGACATATTGAAGCAAACTAAACGTTGATCTACTTATAAATACATCAATAATCCAAAATAATCGAAACATTCGAAATCTGTGACTATAAATTTTATCGGCTCAAAATAAGTAAGGCTAACCATCAGGGATTTTCGTGAAAAATTGAAAACTTTTTTTTGTTGAAATTTCTGTTCAAAATGATTATAGGTAATGTATATAACATGTTGAGCACGAAACTACCTGTAAAATGCATCAGGAATGCTCGGTTATTAGAAGTTACGAATTTTGAAATACGATCACTTGTGTGATCGAACCTGGATTGCAGGCGAATGAGGCGACATATTGAAGCAAACTAAACGTTGATCTACTTATAAATACATCAATAATCCAAAATAATCGAAACATTCGAAATCTGTGACTATAAATTTTATCGGCTCAAAATAAGTAAGGCTAACCATCAGGGATTTTCGTGAAAAATTGAAAACTTTTTTCTGTTGAAATTTCTGTTCAAAATGATTATAGGTAATGTATATAACATGTTGAGCACGAAACTACCGGTAAAATGCATCAGGAATGCTCGGTTATTAGAAGTTATGAATTTTGAAAAACGATCACTTGTGTGATCGAACCTGGATTGCAGGCGAATGAGGCGACATATTGAAGCAAACTAAACGTTGATCTACTTATAAATACATCAATAATCCAAAATAATCGAAACATTCGAAATCTGTGACTATAAATTTTATCGGCTCAAAATAAGTAAGGCTAACCATCAGGGATTTTCGTGAAAAATTGAAAACTTTTTTTTGTTGAAATTTCTGTTCAAAATGATTATAGGTAATGTATATAACATGTTGAGCACGAAACTACCTGTAAAATGCATCAGGAATGCTCGGTTATTAGAAGTTATGAATTTTGAAAAACGATCACTTGTGTGATCGAACCTGGATTGCAGGCGAATGAGGCGACATATTGAAGCAAACTAAACGTTGATCTACTTATAAATACATCAATAATCCAAAATAATCGAAACATTCGAAATCTGTGACTATAAATTTTATCGGCTCAAAATAAGTAAGGCTAACCATCAGGGATTTTCGTGAAAAATTGAAAACTTTTTTTTGTTGAAATTTCCGTTCAAAATGATTATAGGTAATGTATATAACATGTTGAGCACGAAACTACCGGTAAAATGCACCAGGAATGCTCGGTTATTAGAAGTTATGAATTTTGAAAAACGATCACTTGTGTGATCGAACCTGGATTGCAGGCGAATGAGGCGACATATTGAAGCAAACTAAACGTTGATCTACTTATAAATACATCAATAATCCAAAATAATCGAAACATTCGAAATCTGTGACTATAAATTTTATCGGCTCAAAATAAGTAAGGCTAACCATCAGGGATTTTCGTGAAAAATTGTAAACTTTTTTTTGTTGGAATTTCTGTTCAAAATGATTATAGGTAATGTATATAACATGTTGAGCACGAAACTACCGGTAAACTGCATCAGGAATGCTCGGTTATTAGAAGTTACGAATTTTGAAATACGGTCACTTGTGTGATCGTACCTGGATTGCAGGCGAATGAGGCGACATATTGAAGCAAACTAAACGTTGATCAACTTATAAATACATCAATAATCCAAAATAATCGAAACATTCGAAATCTGTGACTATAAATTTTATCGGCTCAAAATAAGTAAGGCTAACCATCAGGGATTTTCGTGAAAAATTGAAAACTTTTTTTGTTGAAATTTCTGTTCAAAATGATTATAGGTAATGTATATAACATGTTGAGCACGAAACTACCTGTAAAATGTATCAGGAATGCTCGGTTATTAGAAGTTATGAATTTTGAAAAACGATCACTTGTGTGATCGAACCTGGATTGCAGGCGAATGAGGCGACATATTGAAGCAAACTAAACGTTGATCTACTTATAAATACATCAATAATCCAAAATAATCGAAACATTCGAAATCTGTGACTATAAATTTTATCGGCTCAAAATAAGTAAGGCTAACCATCAGGGATTTTCGTGAAAAATTGAAAACTTTTTTTTTTGAAATTTCTGTTCAAAATGATTATAGGTAATGTATATAACATGTTGAGCACGAAACTACCGGTAAAATGCATCAGGAATGCTCGGTTATTAGAAGTTACGAATTTTAAAATACGGTCACTTGTGTGATCGAACCTGGATTGCAGGCGAATGAGGCGACATATTGAAGCAAACTAAACGTTGATCTACTTATAAATACATCAATAATCCAAAATAATCGAAACATTCGAAATCTGTGACTATAAATTTTATCGGCTCAAAATAAGTAAGGCTAACCATCAGGGATTTTCGTGAAAAATTGAAAACTTTTTTTTGTTGAAATTTCCGTTCAAAATGATTATAGGTAATGTATATAACATGTTGAGCACGAAACTACCGGTAAAATGCACCAGGAATGCTCGGTTATTAGAAGTTACGAATTTTGAAATACGGTCACTTGTGTGATCGAACCTGGATTGCAGGCGAATCAGGCGACATATTGAAGCAAACTAAACGTTGATCTACTTATAAATACATCAATAATCCAAAATAATCGAAACATTCGAAATCTGTGACTATAAATTTTATCGGCTCAAAATAAGTAAGGCTAACCATCAGGGATTTTCGTGAAAAATTGAAAACTTTTTTTTGTTGAAATTTCTGTTCAAAATGATTATAGGTAATGTATATAACATGTTGAGCACGAAACTACCGGTAAAATGCATCAGAAATGCTCGGTTGTTAGAAGTTACGAATTTTGAAATACGGTCACTTGTGTGATCGAACCTGGATTGCAGGCGAATCAGGCGACATATTGAAGCAAACTAAACGTTGATCTACTTATAAATACATCAATAATCCAAAATAATCGAAACATTCGAAATCTGTGACTATAAATTTTATCGGCTCAAAATAAGTAAGGCTAACCATCAGGGATTTTCGTGAAAAATTGAAAACTTTTTTTTGTTGAAATTTCTGTTCAAAATGATTATAGGTAATGTATATAACATGTTGAGCACGAAACTACCGGTAAAATGCATCAGAAATGCTCGGTTGTTAGAAGTTACGAATTTTGAAATACGGTCACTTGTGTGATCGAACCTGGATTGCAGGCGAATGAGGCGACATATTGAAGCAAACTAAACGTTGATCTACTTATAAATACATCAATAATCCAAAATAATCGAAACATTCGAAATCTGTGACTATAAATTTTATCGGCTCAAAATAAGTAAGGCTAACCATCAGGGATTTTCGTGAAAAATTGAAAACTTTTTTTTGTTGAAATTTCTGTTCAAAATGATTATAGGTAATGTATATAACATGTTGAGCACGAAACTACCGGTAAAATGCATCAGGAATGCTCGGTTATTAGAAGTTACGAATTTTAAAATACGGTCACTTGTGTGATCGAACCTGGATTGCAGGCGAATGAGGCGACATATTGAAGCAAACTAAACGTTGATCTACTTATAAATACATCAATAATCCAAAATAATCGAAACATTCGAAATCTGTGACTATAAATTTTATCGGCTCAAAATAAGTAAGGCTAACCATCAGGGATTTTCGTGAAAAATTGAAAACTTTTTTTTGTTGAAATTTCTGTTCAAAATGATTATAGGTAATGTATATAACATGTTGAGCACGAAACTACCGGTAAAATGCATCAGAAATGCTCGGTTGTTAGAAGTTACGAATTTTGAAATACGGTCACTTGTGTGATCGAACCTGGATTGCAGGCGAATGAGGCGACATATTGAAGCAAACTAAACGTTGATCTACTTATAAATACATCAATAATCCAAAATAATCGAAACATTCGAAATCTGTGACTATAAATTTTATCGGCTCAAAATAAGTAAGGCTAACCATCAGGGATTTTCGTGAAAAATTGAAAACTTTTTTTTTTGAAATTTCTGTTCAAAATGATTATAGGTATAGGTAGATTGATTACAGGGATTTTCGTGAAAAATTGAAATCTTTTTTTTTTGAAATTTCTGTTCAAAATGATTATAGGTAATGTATATAACATGTTGAGCACGAAACTACCGGTAAAATGCATCAGGAATGCTCGGTTATTAGAAGTTACGAATTTTAAAATACGGTCACTTGTGTGATCGAACCTGGATTGCAGGCGAATCAGGCGACATATTGAAGCAAACTAAACGTTGATCTACTTATAAATACATCAATAATCCAAAATAATCGAAACATTCGAAATCTGTGACTATAAATTTTATCGGCTCAAAATAAGTAAGGCTAACCATCAGGGATTTTCGTGAAAAATTGAAAACTTTTTTTTGTTGAAATTTCTGTTCAAAATGATTATAGGTAATGTATATAACATGTTGAGCACGAAACTACCGGTAAAATGCATCAGGAATGCTCGGTTATTAGAAGTTACGAATTTTAAAATACGGTCACTTGTGTGATCGAACCTGGATTGCAGGCGAATGAGGCGACATATTGAAGCAAACTAAACGTTGATCTACTTATAAATACATCAATAATCCAAAATAATCGAAACATTCGAAATCTGTGACTATAAATTTTATCGGCTCAAAATAAGTAAGGCTAACCATCAGGGATTTTCGTGAAAAATTGAAAACTTTTTTTTGTTGAAATTTCTGTTCAAAATGATTATAGGTAATGTATATAACATGTTGAGCACGAAACTACCGGTAAAATGCATCAGGAATGCTCGGTTATTAGAAGTTACGAATTTTAAAATACGGTCACTTGTGTGATCGAACCTGGATTGCAGGCGAATGAGGCGACATATTGAAGCAAACTAAACGTTGATCTACTTATAAATACATCAATAATCCAAAATAATCGAAACATTCGAAATCTGTGACTATAAATTTTATCGGCTCAAAATAAATAAGGCTAACCATCAGGGATTTTCGTGAAAAATTGAAAACTTTTTTTTGTTGAAATTTCTGTTCAAAATGATTATAGGTAATGTATATAACATGTTGAGCACGAAACTACCGGTAAAATGCATCAGGAATGCTCGGTTATTAGAAGTTACGAATTTTAAAATACGGTCACTTGTGTGATCGAACCTGGATTGCAGGCGAATGAGGCGACATATTGAAGCAAACTAAACGTTGATCTACTTATAAATACATCAATAATCCAAAATAATCGAAACATTCGAAATCTGTGACTATAAATTTTATCGGCTCAAAATAAGTAAGGCTAACCATCAGGGATTTTCGTGAAAAATTGAAAACTTTTTTTTGTTGAAATTTCTGTTCAAAATGATTATAGGTAATGTATATAACATGTTGAGCACGAAACTACCGGTAAACTGCATCAGGAATGCTCGGTTATTAGAAGTTACGAATTTTAAAATACGGTCACTTGTGTGATCGAACCTGGATTGCAGGCGAATGAGGCGACATATTGAAGCAAACTAAACGTTGATCTACTTATAAATACATCAATAATCCAAAATAATCGAAACATTCGAAATCTGTGACTATAAATTTTATCGGCTCAAAATAAGTAAGGCTAACCATCAGGGATTTTCGTGAAAAATTGAAAACTTTTTTTTGTTGAAATTTCTGTTCAAAATGATTATAGGTAATGTATATAACATGTTGAGCACGAAACTACCGGTAAAATGCATCAGGAATGCTCGGTTATTAGAAGTTACGAATTTTAAAATACGGTCACTTGTGTGATCGAACCTGGATTGCAGGCGAATGAGGCGACATATTGAAGCAAACTAAACGTTGATCTACTTATAAATACATCAATAATCCAAAATAATCGAAACATTCGAAATCTGTGACTATAAATTTTATCGGCTCAAAATAAGTAAGGCTAACCATCAGGGATTTTCGTGAAAAATTGAAAACTTTTTTTTGTTGAAATTTCTGTTCAAAATGATTATAGGTAATGTATATAACATGTTGAGCACGAAACTACCGGTAAAATGCATCAGGAATGCTCGGTTATTAGAAGTTACGAATTTTAAAATACGGTCACTTGTGTGATCGAACCTGGATTGCAGGCGAATGAGGCGACATATTGAAGCAAACTAAACGTTGATCTACTTATAAATACATCAATAATCCAAAATAATCGAAACATTCGAAATCTGTGACTATAAATTTTATCGGCTCAAAATAAGTAAGGCTAACCATCAGGGATTTTCGTGAAAAATTGAAAACTTTTTTTTGTTGAAATTTCTGTTCAAAATGATTATAGGTAATGTTGTAACATGTTGAGCACGAAACTACCGGTAAAATGCATCAGGAATGCTCGGTTATTAGAAGTTACGAATTTTAAAATACGGTCACTTGTGTGATCGAACCTGGATTGCAGGCGAATGAGGCGACATATTGAAGCAAACTAAACGTTGATCTACTTATAAATACATCAATAATCCAAAATAATCGAAACATTCGAAATCTGTGACTATAAATTTTATCGGCTCAAAATAAGTAAGGCTAGCCATCAGGGATTTTCGTGAAAAATTGAAAACTTTTTTTTTTTGAAATTTCTGTTCAAAATGATTATAGGTAATGTATATAACATGTTGAGCACGAAACTACCGGTAAACTGCATCAGGAATGCTCGGTTATTAGAAGTTACGAATTTTGAAATACGGTCACTTGTGTGATCGAACCTGGATTGCAGGCGAATGAGGCGACATATTGAAGCAAACTAAACGTTGATCTACTTATAAATACATCAATAATCCAAAATAATCGAAACATTCGAAATCTGTGACTATAAATTTTATCGGCTCAAAATAAGTAAGGCTAACCATCAGGGATTTTCGTGAAAAATTGAAAACTTTTTTTTTTGAAATTTCTGTTCAAAATGATTATAGGTATAGGTAGATTGATTACAGGGATTTTCGTGAAAAATTGAAAACTTTTTTTTTTGAAATTTCTGTTCAAAATGATTATAGGTAATGTATATAACATGTTGAGCACGAAACTACCGGTAAAATGCATCAGGAATGCTCGGTTATTAGAAGTTACGAATTTTAAAATACGGTCACTTGTGTGATCGAACCTGGATTGCAGGCGAATCAGGCGACATATTGAAGCAAACTAAACGTTGATCTACTTATAAATACATCAATAATCCAAAATAATCGAAACATTCGAAATCTGTGACTATAAATTTTATCGGCTCAAAATAAGTAAGGCTAACCATCAGGGATTTTCGTGAAAAATTGAAAACTTTTTTTTGTTGAAATTTCTGTTCAAAATGATTATAGGTAATGTATATAACATGTTGAGCACGAAACTACCGGTAAAATGCATCAGGAATGCTCGGTTATTAGAAGTTACGAATTTTAAAATACGGTCACTTGTGTGATCGAACCTGGATTGCAGGCGAATGAGGCGACATATTGAAGCAAACTAAACGTTGATCTACTTATAAATACATCAATAATCCAAAATAATCGAAACATTCGAAATCTGTGACTATAAATTTTATCGGCTCAAAATAAGTAAGGCTAACCATCAGGGATTTTCGTGAAAAATTGAAAACTTTTTTTTGTTGAAATTTCTGTTCAAAATGATTATAGGTAATGTATATAACATGTTGAGCACGAAACTACCGGTAAAATGCATCAGGAATGCTCGGTTATTAGAAGTTACGAATTTTAAAATACGGTCACTTGTGTGATCGAACCTGGATTGCAGGCGAATGAGGCGACATATTGAAGCAAACTAAACGTTGATCTACTTATAAATACATCAATAATCCAAAATAATCGAAACATTCGAAATCTGTGACTATAAATTTTATCGGCTCAAAATAAATAAGGCTAACCATCAGGGATTTTCGTGAAAAATTGAAAACTTTTTTTTGTTGAAATTTCTGTTCAAAATGATTATAGGTAATGTATATAACATGTTGAGCACGAAACTACCGGTAAAATGCATCAGAAATGCTCGGTTGTTAGAAGTTACGAATTTTGAAATACGGTCACTTGTGTGATCGAACCTGGATTGCAGGCGAATGAGGCGACATATTGAAGCAAACTAAACGTTGATCTACTTATAAATACATCAATAATCCAAAATAATCGAAACATTCGAAATCTGTGACTATAAATTTTATCGGCTCAAAATAAGTAAGGCTAACCATCAGGGATTTTCGTGAAAAATTGAAAACTTTTTTTTGTTGAAATTTCTGTTCAAAATGATTATAGGTAATGTATATAACATGTTGAGCACGAAACTACCGGTAAAATGCATCAGGAATGCTCGGTTATTAGAAGTTACGAATTTTAAAATACGGTCACTTGTGTGATCGAACCTGGATTGCAGGCGAATGAGGCGACATATTGAAGCAAACTAAACGTTGATCTACTTATAAATACATCAATAATCCAAAATAATCGAAACATTCGAAATCTGTGACTATAAATTTTATCGGCTCAAAATAAGTAAGGCTAACCATCAGGGATTTTCGTGAAAAATTGAAAACTTTTTTTTTTGAAATTTCTGTTCAAAATGATTATAGGTATAGGTAGATTGATTACAGGGATTTTCGTGAAAAATTGAAAACTTTTTTTTTTGAAATTTCTGTTCAAAATGATTATAGGTAATGTATATAACATGTTGAGCACGAAACTACCGGTAAAATGCATCAGGAATGCTCGGTTATTAGAAGTTACGAATTTTAAAATACGGTCACTTGTGTGATCGAACCTGGATTGCAGGCGAATCAGGCGACATATTGAAGCAAACTAAACGTTGATCTACTTATAAATACATCAATAATCCAAAATAATCGAAACATTCGAAATCTGTGACTATAAATTTTATCGGCTCAAAATAAGTAAGGCTAACCATCAGGGATTTTCGTGAAAAATTGAAAACTTTTTTTTGTTGAAATTTCTGTTCAAAATGATTATAGGTAATGTATATAACATGTTGAGCACGAAACTACCGGTAAAATGCATCAGGAATGCTCGGTTATTAGAAGTTACGAATTTTAAAATACGGTCACTTGTGTGATCGAACCTGGATTGCAGGCGAATGAGGCGACATATTGAAGCAAACTAAACGTTGATCTACTTATAAATACATCAATAATCCAAAATAATCGAAACATTCGAAATCTGTGACTATAAATTTTATCGGCTCAAAATAAATAAGGCTAACCATCAGGGATTTTCGTGAAAAATTGAAAACTTTTTTTTGTTGAAATTTCTGTTCAAAATGATTATAGGTAATGTATATAACATGTTGAGCACGAAACTACCGGTAAAATGCATCAGGAATGCTCGGTTATTAGAAGTTACGAATTTTAAAATACGGTCACTTGTGTGATCGAACCTGGATTGCAGGCGAATGAGGCGACATATTGAAGCAAACTAAACGTTGATCTACTTATAAATACATCAATAATCCAAAATAATCGAAACATTCGAAATCTGTGACTATAAATTTTATCGGCTCAAAATAAGTAAGGCTAACCATCAGGGATTTTCGTGAAAAATTGAAAACTTTTTTTTGTTGAAATTTCTGTTCAAAATGATTATAGGTAATGTATATAACATGTTGAGCACGAAACTACCGGTAAACTGCATCAGGAATGCTCGGTTATTAGAAGTTACGAATTTTAAAATACGGTCACTTGTGTGATCGAACCTGGATTGCAGGCGAATGAGGCGACATATTGAAGCAAACTAAACGTTGATCTACTTATAAATACATCAATAATCCAAAATAATCGAAACATTCGAAATCTGTGACTATAAATTTTATCGGCTCAAAATAAGTAAGGCTAACCATCAGGGATTTTCGTGAAAAATTGAAAACTTTTTTTTGTTGAAATTTCTGTTCAAAATGATTATAGGTAATGTATATAACATGTTGAGCACGAAACTACCGGTAAAATGCATCAGGAATGCTCGGTTATTAGAAGTTACGAATTTTAAAATACGGTCACTTGTGTGATCGAACCTGGATTGCAGGCGAATGAGGCGACATATTGAAGCAAACTAAACGTTGATCTACTTATAAATACATCAATAATCCAAAATAATCGAAACATTCGAAATCTGTGACTATAAATTTTATCGGCTCAAAATAAGTAAGGCTAACCATCAGGGATTTTCGTGAAAAATTGAAAACTTTTTTTTGTTGAAATTTCTGTTCAAAATGATTATAGGTAATGTATATAACATGTTGAGCACGAAACTACCGGTAAAATGCATCAGGAATGCTCGGTTATTAGAAGTTACGAATTTTAAAATACGGTCACTTGTGTGATCGAACCTGGATTGCAGGCGAATGAGGCGACATATTGAAGCAAACTAAACGTTGATCTACTTATAAATACATCAATAATCCAAAATAATCGAAACATTCGAAATCTGTGACTATAAATTTTATCGGCTCAAAATAAGTAAGGCTAACCATCAGGGATTTTCGTGAAAAATTGAAAACTTTTTTTTGTTGAAATTTCTGTTCAAAATGATTATAGGTAATGTTGTAACATGTTGAGCACGAAACTACCGGTAAAATGCATCAGGAATGCTCGGTTATTAGAAGTTACGAATTTTAAAATACGGTCACTTGTGTGATCGAACCTGGATTGCAGGCGAATGAGGCGACATATTGAAGCAAACTAAACGTTGATCTACTTATAAATACATCAATAATCCAAAATAATCGAAACATTCGAAATCTGTGACTATAAATTTTATCGGCTCAAAATAAGTAAGGCTAACCATCAGGGATTTTCGTGAAAAATTGAAAACATTTTTTTGTTGAAATTTCTGTTCAAAATGATTATAGGTAATGTATATAACATGTTGAGCACGAAACTACCGGTAAAATGCATCAGGAATGCTCGGTTATTAGAAGTTACGAATTTTAAAATACGGTCACTTGTGTGATCGAACCTGGATTGCAGGCGAATGAGGCGACATATTGAAGCAAACTAAACGTTGATCTACTTATAAATACATCAATAATCCAAAATAATCGAAACATTCGAAATCTGTGACTATAAATTTTATCGGCTCAAAATAAGTAAGGCTAACCATCAGGGATTTTCGTGAAAAATTGAAAACTTTTTTTTGTTGAAATTTCTGTTCAAAATGATTATAGGTAATGTATATAACATGTTGAGCACGAAACTACCGGTAAAATGCATCAGGAATGCTCGGTTATTAGAAGTTACGAATTTTAAAATACGGTCACTTGTGTGATCGAACCTGGATTGCAGGCGAATGAGGCGACATATTGAAGCAAACTAAACGTTGATCTACTTATAAATACATCAATAATCCAAAATAATCGAAACATTCGAAATCTGTGACTATAAATTTTATCGGCTCAAAATAAGTAAGGCTAACCATCAGGGATTTTCGTGAAAAATTGAAAACTTTTTTTTTGAAATTTCTGTTCAAAATGATTATAGGTAATGTATATAACATGTTGAGCACGAAACTACCGGTAAAATGCATCAGGAATGCTCGGTTATTAGAAGTTACGAATTTTAAAATACGGTCACTTGTGTGATCGAACCTGGATTGCAGGCGAATCAGGCGACATATTGAAGCAAACTAAACGTTGATCTACTTATAAATACATCAATAATCCAAAATAATCGAAACATTCGAAATCTGTGACTATAAATTTTATCGGCTCAAAATAAGTAAGGCTAACCATCAGGGATTTTCGTGAAAAATTGAAAACTTTTTTTTGTTGAAATTTCCGTTCAAAATGATTATAGGTAATGTATATAACATGTTGAGCACGAAACTACCGGTAAAATGCACCAGGAATGCTCGGTTATTAGAAGTTACGAATTTTGAAATACGGTCACTTGTGTGATCGAACCTGGATTGCAGGCGAATGAGGCGACATATTGAAGCAAACTAAACGTTGATCTACTTATAAATACATCAATAATCCAAAATAATCGAAACATTCGAAATCTGTGACTATAAATTTTATCGGCTCAAAATAAGTAAGGCTAACCATCAGGGATTTTCGTGAAAAATTGAAAACTTTTTTTTGTTGAAATTTCTGTTCAAAATGATTATAGGTAATGTATATAACATGTTGAGCACGAAACTACCGGTAAAATGCATCAGGAATGCTCGGTTATTAGAAGTTACGAATTTTAAAATACGGTCACTTGTGTGATCGAACCTGGATTGCAGGCGAATGAGGCGACATATTGAAGCAAACTAAACGTTGATCTACTTATAAATACATCAATAATCCAAAATAATCGAAACATTCGAAATCTGTGACTATAAATTTTATCGGCTCAAAATAAGTAAGGCTAACCATCAGGGATTTTCGTGAAAAATTGAAAACTTTTTTTTGTTGAAATTTCTGTTCAAAATGATTATAGGTAATGTATATAACATGTTGAGCACGAAACTACCGGTAAAATGCATCAGGAATGCTCGGTTATTAGAAGTTACGAATTTTAAAATACGGTCACTTGTGTGATCGAACCTGGATTGCAGGCGAATGAGGCGACATATTGAAGCAAACTAAACGTTGATCTACTTATAAATACATCAATAATCCAAAATAATCGAAACATTCGAAATCTGTGACTATAAATTTTATCGGCTCAAAATAAGTAAGGCTAACCATCAGGGATTTTCGTGAAAAATTGAAAACTTTTTTTTGTTGAAATTTCTGTTCAAAATGATTATAGGTAATGTATATAACATGTTGAGCACGAAACTACCGGTAAAATGCATCAGGAATGCTCGGTTATTAGAAGTTACGAATTTTGAAATACGGTCACTTGTGTGATCGAACCTGGATTGCAGGCGAATCAGGCGACATATTGAAGCAAACTAAACGTTGATCTACTTATAAATACATCAATAATCCAAAATAATCGAAACATTCGAAATCTGTGACTATAAATTTTATCGGCTCAAAATAAGTAAGGCTAACCATCAGGGATTTTCGTGAAAAATTGAAAACTTTTTTTTGTTGAAATTTCTGTTCAAAATGATTATAGGTAATGTATATAACATGTTGAGCACGAAACTACCGGTAAAATGCATCAGGAATGCTCGGTTATTAGAAGTTACGAATTTTAAAATACGGTCACTTGTGTGATCGAACCTGGATTGCAGGCGAATGAGGCGACATATTGAAGCAAACTAAACGTTGATCTACTTATAAATACATCAATAATCCAAAATAATCGAAACATTCGAAATCTGTGACTATAAATTTTATCGGCTCAAAATAAGTAAGGCTAACCATCAGGGATTTTCGTGAAAAATTGAAAACTTTTTTTTGTTGAAATTTCTGTTCAAAATGATTATAGGTAATGTATATAACATGTTGAGCACGAAACTACCGGTAAAATGCATCAGGAATGCTCGGTTATTAGAAGTTACGAATTTTAAAATACGGTCACTTGTGTGATCGAACCTGGATTGCAGGCGAATGAGGCGACATATTGAAGCAAACTAAACGTTGATCTACTTATAAATACATCAATAATCCAAAATAATCGAAACATTCGAAATCTGTGACTATAAATTTTATCGGCTCAAAATAAGTAAGGCTAACCATCAGGGATTTTCGTGAAAAATTGAAAACTTTTTTTTTTGAAATTTCTGTTCAAAATGATTATAGGTAATGTATATAACATGTTGAGCACGAAACTACCGGTAAAATGCATCAGGAATGCTCGGTTATTAGAAGTTACGAATTTTAAAATACGGTCACTTGTGTGATCGAACCTGGACTGCAGGCGAATGAGGCGACATATTGAAGCAAACTAAACATTGATCTACTTATAAATACATCAATAATCCAAAATAATCGAAACATTCGAAATCTGTGACTATAAATTTTATCGGCTCAAAATAAGTAAGGCTAACCATCAGGGATTTTCGTGAAAAATTGAAAACTTTTTTTTTTGAAATTTCTGTTCAAAATGATTATAGGTAATGTATATAACATGTTGAGCACGAAACTACCGGTAAAATGCATCAGGAATGCTCGGTTATTAGAAGTTACGAATTTTAAAATACGGTCACTTGTGTGATCGAACCTGGATTGCAGGCGAATGAGGCGACATATTGAAGCAAACTAAACGTTGATCTACTTATAAATACATCAATAATCCAAAATAATCGAAACATTCGAAATCTGTGACTATAAATTTTATCGGCTCAAAATAAGTAAGGCTAACCATCAGGGATTTTCGTGAAAAATTGAAAACTTTTTTTTGTTGAAATTTCTGTTCAAAATGATTATAGGTAATGTATATAACATGTTGAGCACGAAACTACCGGTAAAATGCATCAGGAATGCTCGGTTATTAGAAGTTACGAATTTTAAAATACGGTCACTTGTGTGATCGAACCTGGATTGCAGGCGAATGAGGCGACATATTGAAGCAAACTAAACGTTGATCTACTTATAAATACATCAATAATCCAAAATAATCGAAACATTCGAAATCTGTGACTATAAATTTTATCGGCTCAAAATAAGTAAGGCTAACCATCAGGGATTTTCGTGAAAAATTGAAAATTTTTTTTTGTTGAAATTTCTGTTCAAAATGATTATAGGTAATGTATATAACATGTTGAACACGAAACTACCGGTAAAATGCATCAGGAATGCTCGGTTATTAGAAGTTACGAATTTTGAAATACGGTCACTTGTGTGATCGAACCTGGATTGCAGGCGAATGAGGCGACATATTGAAGCAAACTAAACGTTGATCTACTTATAAATACATCAATAATCCAAAATAATCGAAACATTCGAAATCTGTGACTATAAATTTTATCGGCTCAAAATAAGTAAGGCTAACCATCAGGGATTTTCGTGAAAAATTGAAAACTTTTTTTTGTTGAAATTTCTGTTCAAAATGATTATAGGTAATGTATATAACATGTTGAGCACGAAACTACCGGTAAAATGCATCAGGAATGCTCGGTTATTAGAAGTTACGAATTTTAAAATACGGTCACTTGTGTGATCGAACCTGGATTGCAGGCGAATGAGGCGACATATTGAAGCAAACTAAACGTTGATCTACTTATAAATACATCAATAATCCAAAATAATCGAAACATTCGAAATCTGTGACTATAAATTTTATCGGCTCAAAATAAGTAAGGCTAACCATCAGGGATTTTCGTGAAAAATTGAAAACTTTTTTTTGTTGAAATTTCTGTTGAAAATGATTATAGGTAATGTTGTAACATGTTGAGCACGAAACTACCGGTAAAATGCATCAGGAATGCTCGGTTATTAGAAGTTACGAATTTTAAAATACGGTCACTTGTGTGATCGAACCTGGATTGCAGGCGAATGAGGCGACATATTGAAGCAAACTAAACGTTGATCTACTTATAAATACATCAATAATCCAAAATAATCGAAACATTCGAAATCTGTGACTATAAATTTTATCGGCTCAAAATAAGTAAGGCTAACCATCAGGGATTTTCGTGAAAAATTGAAAACTTTTTTTTGTTGAAATTTCTGTTGAAAATGATTATAGGTAATGTTGTAACATGTTGAGCACGAAACTACCGGTAAAATGCACCAGGAATGCTCGGTTATTAGAAGTTACGAATTTTGAAATACGGTCACTTGTTTGATCGAACCTGGATTGCAGGCGAATGAGGCGACATATTGAAGCAAACTAAACGTTGATCTACTTATAAATACATCAATAATCCAAAATAATCGAAACATTCGAAATCTGTGACTATAAATTTTATCGGCTCAAAATAAGTAAGGCTAACCATCAGGGATTTTCGTGAAAAATTGAAAAGTTTTTTTTGTTGAAATTTCTGTTCAAAATGATTATAGGTAATGTTGTAACATGTTGAGCACGAAACTACCGGTAAAATGCATCAGGAATGCTCGGTTATTAGAAGTTACGAATTTTGAAATACGGTCACTTGTGTGATCGAACCTGGATTGCAGGCGAATGAGGCGACATATTGAAGCAAACTAAACGTTGATCTACTTATAAATACATCAATAATCCAAAATAATCGAAACATTCGAAATCTGTGACTATAAATTTTATCGGCTCAAAATAAGTAAGGCTAACCATCAGGGATTTTCGTGAAAAATTGAAAACTTTTTTTTGTTAAAATTTTTGTTCAAAATGATTATAGGTAATGTATATAACATGTTGAACACGAAACTACCGGTAAAATGCACCAGGAATGCTCGGTTATTAGAAGTTACGAATTTTGAAATACGATCACTTGTTTGATCGAACCTGGATTGCAGGCGAATAAGGCGACATATTGAAGCAAACTAAACGTTGATCTACTTATAAATACATCAATAATCCAAAATAATCGAAACATTCGAAATCTGTGACTATAAATTTTATCGGCTCAAAATAAGTAAGGCTAGCCATCAGGGATTTTCGTGAAAAATTGAAAACTTTTTTTTGTTAAAATTTTTGTTCAAAATGATTATAGGTAATGTATATAACATGTTGAACACGAAACTACCGGTAAAATGCACCAGGAATGCTCGGTTATTAGAAGTTACGAATTTTGAAATACGATCACTTGTTTGATCGAACCTGGATTGCAGGCGAATAAGGCGACATATTGAAGCAAACTAAACGTTGATCTACTTATAAATACATCAATAATCCAAAATAATCGAAACATTCGAAATCTGTGACTATAAATTTTATCGGCTCAAAATAAGTAAGGCTAACCATCAGGGATTTTCGTGAAAAATTGTAAAGTTTTTTTTGTTGAAATTTCTGTTCAAAATGATTATAGGTAATGTTGTAACATGTTGAGCACGAAACTACCGGTAAAATGCATCAGGAATGCTCGGTTATTAGAAGTTACGAATTTTGAAATACGGTCACTTGTGTGATCGAACCTGGATTGCAGGCGAATGAGGCGACATATTGAAGCAAACTAAACGTTGATCTACTTATAAATACATCAATAATCCAAAATAATCGAAACATTCGAAATCTGTGACTATAAATTTTATCGGCTCAAAATAAGTAAGGCTAACCATCAGGGATTTTCGTGAAAAATTGAAAACTTTTTTTTGTTGAAATTTCTGTTCAAAATGATTATAGGTAATGTATATAACATGTTGAACACGAAACTACCGGTAAAATGCACCAGGAATGCTCGGTTATTAGAAGTTACGAATTTTGAAATACGGTCACTTGTGTGATCGAACCTGGATTGCAGGCGAATGAGGCGACATATTGAAGCAAACTAAACGTTGATCTACTTATAAATACATCAATAATCCAAAATAATCGAAACATTCGAAATCTGTGACTATAAATTTTATCGGCTCAAAATAAGTAAGGCTAACCATCAGGGATTTTCGTGAAAAATTGAAAACTTTTTTTTGTTGAAATTTCTGTTCAAAATGGCTATAGGTAATGTATATAACATGTTGAGCACGAAACTACCGGTAAAATGCATCAGAAATGCTCGGTTATTAGAAGTTACGAATTTTGAAATACGGTCACTTGTGTGATCGAACCTGGATTGCAGGCGAATGAGGCGACATATTGAAGCAAACTAAACGTTGATCTACTTATAAATACATCAATAATCCAAAATAATCGAAACATTCGAAATCTGTGACTATAAATTTTATCGGCTCAAAATAAGTAAGGCTAACCATCAGGGATTTTCGAGAAAAATTGAAAACTTTTTTTTGTTGAAATTTCTGTTCAAAATGATTATAGGTAATGTATATAACATGTTGAGCACGAAACTACCGGTAAAATGCACCAGGAATGCTCGGTTATTAGAAGTTATGAATTTTGAAATACGGTCACTTGTGTGATCGAACCTGGATTGCAGGCGAATGAGGCGACATATTGAAGCAAACTAAACGTTGATCTACTTATAAATACATCAATAATCCAAAATAATCGAAACATTCGAATTCTGTGACTATAAATTTTATCGGCTCAAAATAAGTAAGGCTAACCATCAGGGATTTTCGTAAAAAATTGAAAACTTTTTTTTGTTGAAATTTCTGTTCAAAATGATTATAGGTAATGTATATAACATGTTGAGCACGAAACTACCGGTAAAATGCACCAGGAATGCTCGGTTATTAGAAGTTACGAATTTTGAAATACGGTCACTTGTGTGATCGAACCTGGATTGCAGGCGAATGAGGCGACATATTGAAGCAAACTAAACGTTGATCTACTTATAAATACATCAATAATCCAAAATAATCGAAACATTCGAAATCTGTGACTATAAATTTTATCGGCTCAAAATAAGTAAGGCTAACCATCAGGGATTTTCGTGAAAAATTGAAAACTTTTTTTTGTTGAAATTTCTGTTCAAAATGATTATAGGTAATGTATATAACATGTTGAGCACGAAACTACCGGTAAAATGCACCAGGAATGCTCGGTTATTAGAAGTTATGAATTTTGAAATACGGTCACTTGTGTGATCGAACCTGGATTGCAGGCGAATGAGGCGACATATTGAAGCAAACTAAACGTTGATCTACTTATAAATACATCAATAATCCAAAATAATCGAAACATTCGAAATCTGTGACTATAAATTTTATCGGCTCAAAATAAGTAAGGCTAACCATCAGGGATTTTCGTAAAAAATTGAAAACTTTTTTTTGTTGAAATTTCTGTTCAAAATGATTATAGGTAATGTATATAACATGTTGAGCACGAAACTACCGGTAAACTGCACCAAGAATGCTCGGTTATTAGAAGTTATGAATTTTGAAATACGGTCACTTGTGTGATCGAACCTGGATTGCAGGCGAATGAGGCGACATATTGAAGCAAACTAAACGTTGATTAACTTATAAATACATCAATAATCCAAAATAATCGAAACATTCGAAATCTGTGACTATAAATTTTATCGGCTCAAAATAAGTAAGGCTAACCATCAGGGATTTTCGTAAAAAATTGAAAACTTTTTTTTGTTGAAATTTCTGTTCAAAATGATTATAGGTAATGTATATAACATGTTGAGCACGAAACTACCGGTAAACTGCACCAAGAATGCTCGGTTATTAGAAGTTATGAATTTTGAAATACGGTCACTTGTGTGATCGAACCTGGATTGCAGGCGAATGAGGCGAGATATTGAAGCAAACTAAACGTTGATCTACTTATAAATACATCAATAATCCAAAATAATCGAAACATTCGAAATCTGAGACTATAAATTTTATCGGCTCAAAATAAGTAAGGCTAACCATCAGGGATTTTCGTGAAAAATTGAAAACTTTTTTTTGTTAAAATTTTTGTTCAAAATGATTATAGGTAATGTTGTAACATGTTGAGCACGAAACTACCGGTAAAATGCACCAGGAATGCTCGGTTATTAGAAGTTATGAATTTTGAAATACGGTCACTTGTGTGATCGAACCTGGATTGCAGGCGAATGAGGCGACATATTGAAGCAAACTAAACGTTGATCTACTTATAAATACATCAATAATCCAAAATAATCGAAACATTCGAAATCTGTGACTATAAATTTTATCGGCTCAAAATAAGTAAGGCTAACCATCAGGGATTTTCGTAAAAAATTGAAAACTTTTTTTTGTTGAAATTTCTGTTCAAAATGATTATAGGTAATGTATATAACATGTTGAGCACGAAACTACCGGTAAACTGCACCAAGAATGCTCGGTTATTAGAAGTTATGAATTTTGAAATACGGTCACTTGTGTGATCGAACCTGGATTGCAGGCGAATGAGGCGACATATTGAAGCAAACTAAACGTTGATCTACTTATAAATACATCAATAATCCAAAATAATCGAAACATTCGAAATCTGTGACTATAAATTTTATCGGCTCAAAATAAGTAAGGCTAACCATCAGGGATTTTCGTGAAAAATTGAAAACTTTTTTTTGTTGAAATTTCTGTTCAAAATGATTATAGGTAATGTATATAACATGTTGAGCACGAAACTACCGGTAAACTGCACCAAGAATGCTCGGTTATTAGAAGTTATGAATTTTGAAATACGGTCACTTGTGTGATCGAACCTGGAGTGCAGGCGAATGAGGCGACATATTGAAGCAAACTAAACGTTGATCTACTTATAAATACATCAATAATCCAAAATAATCGAAACATTCGAAATCTGAGACTATAAATTTTATCGGCTCAAAATAAGTAAGGCTAACCATCAGGGATTTTCGTGAAAAATTGAAAACTTTTTTTTGTTAAAATTTTTGTTCAAAATGATTATAGGTAATGTTGTAACATGTTGAGCACGAAACTACCGGTAAAATGCACCAGGAATGCTCGGTTATTAGAAGTTACGAATTTTGAAATACGGTCACTTGTGTGATCGAACCTGGATTGCAGGCGAATGAGGCGACATATTGAAGCAAACTAAACGTTGATCTACTTATAAATACATCAATAATCCAAAATAATCGAAACATTCGAAATCTGAGACTATAAATTTTATCGGCTCAAAATAAGTAAGGCTAACCATCAGGGATTTTCGTGAAAAATTGAAAACTTTTTTTTGTTGAAATTTCTGTTCAAAATGATTATAGGTAACGTATATAACATGTTGAGCACGAAACTACCGGTAAAATGCACCAGGAATGCTCGGTTATTAGAAGTTACGAATTTTGAAATACGGTCACTTGTGTGATCGAACCTGGATTGCAGGCGAATGAGGCGACATATTGAAGCAAACTAAACGTTGATCTACTTATAAATACATCAATAATCCAAAATAATCGAAACATTCGAAATCTGTGACTATAAATTTTATCGGCTCAAAATAAGTAAGGCTAACCATCAGGGATTTTCGTGAAAAATTGAAAACTTTTTTTTGTTGAAATTTCTGTTCAAAATGATTATAGGTAATGTATATAACATGTTGAGCACGAAACTACCGGTAAACTGCACCAAGAATGCTCGGTTATTAGAAGTTATGAATTTTGAAATACGGTCACTTGTGTGATCGAACCTGGAGTGCAGGCGAATGAGGCGACATATTGAAGCAAACTAAACGTTGATCTACTTATAAATACATCAATAATCCAAAATAATCGAAACATTCGAAATCTGAGACTATAAATTTTATCGGCTCAAAATAAGTAAGGCTAACCATCAGGGATTTTCGTGAAAAATTGAAAACTTTTTTTTGTTAAAATTTTTGTTCAAAATGATTATAGGTAATGTTGTAACATGTTGAGCACGAAACTACCGGTAAAATGCACCAGGAATGCTCGGTTATTAGAAGTTACGAATTTTGAAATACGGTCACTTGTGTGATCGAACCTGGATTGCAGACGAATGAGGCGACATATTGAAGCAAACTAAACGTTGATCTACTTATAAATACATCAATAATCCAAAATAATCGAAACATTCGAAATCTGAGACTATAAATTTTATCGGCTCAAAATAAGTAAGGCTAACCATCAGGGATTTTCGTGAAAAATTGAAAACTTTTTTTTGTTAAAATTTTTGTTCAAAATGATTATAGGTAATGTTGTAACATGTTGAGCACGAAACTACCGGTAAAATGCACCAGGAATGCTCGGTTATTAGAAGTTACGAATTTTGAAATACGGTCACTTGTGTGATCGAACCTGGATTGCAGGCGAATGAGGCGACATATTGAAGCAAACTAAACGTTGATCTACTTATAAATACATCAATAATCCAAAATAATCGAAACATTCGAAATCTGTGACTATAAATTTTATCGGCTCAAAATAAGTAAGGCTAACCATCAGGGATTTTCGTAAAAAATTGAAAACTTTTTTTTGTTGAAATTTCTGTTCAAAATGATTATAGGTAATGTATATAACATGTTGAGCACGAAACTACCGGTAAACTGCACCAAGAATGCTCGGTTATTAGAAGTTATGAATTTTGAAATACGGTCACTTGTGTGATCGAACCTGGATTGCAGGCGAATGAGGCGACATATTGAAGCAAACTAAACGTTGATCTACTTATAAATACATCAATAATCCAAAATAATCGAAACATTCGAAATCTGTGACTATAAATTTTATCGGCTCAAAATAAGTAAGGCTAACCATCAGGGATTTTCGTGAAAAATTGAAAACTTTTTTTTGTTGAAATTTCTGTTCAAAATGATTATAGGTAATGTATATAACATGTTGAGCACGAAACTACCGGTAAACTGCACCAGGAATGCTCGGTTATTAGAAGTTATGAATTTTGAAATACGGTCACTTGTGTGATCGAACCTGGAGTGCAGGCGAATGAGGCGAGATATTGAAGCAAACTAAACGTTGATCTACTTATAAATACATCAATAATCCAAAATAATCGAAACATTCGAAATCTGAGACTATAAATTTTATCGGCTCAAAATAAGTAAGGCTAACCATCAGGGATTTTCGTGAAAAATTGAAAACTTTTTTTTGTTGAAATTTCTGTTCAAAATGATTATAGGTAACGTATATAACATGTTGAGCACGAAACTACCGGTAAAATGCACCAGGAATGCTCGGTTATTAGAAGTTATGAATTTTGAAAAACGATCACTTATAAATACATCAATAATCCAAAATAATCGAAACATTCGAAATCTGTGACTATAAATTTTATCGGCTCAAAATAAGTAAGGCTAACCATCAGGGATTTTCGAGAAAAATTGAAAACTTTTTTTTGTTGAAATTTCTGTTCAAAATGATTATAGGTAATGTATATAACATGTTGAGCACGAAACTACCGGTAAACTGCATCAGGAATGCTCGGTTATTAGAAGTTACGAATTTTGAAATACGGTCACTTGTGTGATCGAACCTGGATTGCAGGCGAATGAGGCGACATATTGAAGCAAACTAAACGTTGATCTACTTATAAATACATCAATAATCCAAAATAATCGAAACATTCGAAATCTGTGACTATAAATTTTATCGGCTCAAAATAAGTAAGGCTAACCATCAGGGATTTTCGAGAAAAATTGAAAACTTTTTTTTGTTGAAATTTCTGTTCAAAATGATTATAGGTAATGTATATAACATGTTGAGCACGAAACTACCGGTAAAATGCACCAGGAATGCTCGGTTATTAGAAGTTATGAATTTTGAAATACGGTCACTTGTGTGATCGAACCTGGATTGCAGGCGAATGAGGCGACATATTGAAGCAAACTAAACGTTGATCTACTTATAAATACATCAATAATCCAAAATAATCGAAACATTCGAAATCTGTGACTATAAATTTTATCGGCTCAAAATAAGTAAGGCTAACCATCAGGGATTTTCGTGAAAAATTGAAAACTTTTTTTTGTTGAAATTTCTGTTCAAAATGATTATAGGTAATGTATATAACATGTTGAGCACGAAACTACCGGTAAAATGCACCAGGAATGCTCGGTTATTAGAAGTTATGAATTTTGAAATACGGTCACTTGTGTGATCGAACCTGGATTGCAGGCGAATGAGGCGACATATTGAAGCAAACTAAACGTTGATCTACTTATAAATACATCAATAATCCAAAATAATCGAAACATTCGAAATCTGAGACTATAAATTTTATCGGCTCAAAATAAGTAAGGCTAACCATCAGGGATTTTCGTGAAAAATTGAAAACTTTTTTTTGTTAAAATTTTTGTTCAAAATGATTATAGGTAATGTTGTAACATGTTGAGCACGAAACTACCGGTAAAATGCACCAGGATTGCTCGGTTATTAGAAGTTACGAATTTTGAAATACGGTCACTTGTGTGATCGAACCTGGATTGCAGGCGAATGAGGCGACATATTGAAGCAAACTAAACGTTGATCTACTTATAAATACATCAATAATCCAAAATAATCGAAACATTCGAAATCTGAGACTATAAATTTTATCGGCTCAAAATAAGTAAGGCTAACCATCAGGGATTTTCGTGAAAAATTGAAAACTTTTTTTTGTTAAAATTTTTGTTCAAAATGATTATAGGTAATGTTGTAACATGTTGAGCACGAAACTACCGGTAAAATGCACCAGGAATGCTCGGTTATTAGAAGTTACGAATTTTGAAATACGGTCACTTGTGTGATCGAACCTGGATTGCAGGCGAATGAGGCGACATATTGAAGCAAACTAAACGTTGATCTACTTATAAATACATCAATAATCCAAAATAATCGAAACATTCGAAATCTGTGACTATAAATTTTATCGGCTCAAAATAAGTAAGGCTAACCATCAGGGATTTTCGTAAAAAATTGAAAACTTTTTTTTGTTGAAATTTCTGTTCAAAATGATTATAGGTAATGTATATAACATGTTGAGCACGAAACTACCGGTAAACTGCACCAAGAATGCTCGGTTATTAGAAGTTATGAATTTTGAAATACGGTCACTTGTGTGATCGAACCTGGATTGCAGGCGAATGAGGCGACATATTGAAGCAAACTAAACGTTGATCTACTTATAAATACATCAATAATCCAAAATAATCGAAACATTCGAAATCTGAGACTATAAATTTTATCGGCTCAAAATAAGTAAGGCTAACCATCAGGGATTTTCGTGAAAAATTGAAAACTTTTTTTTGTTGAAATTTTTGTTCAAAATGATTATAGGTAATGTTGTAACATGTTGAGCACGAAACTACCGGTAAAATGCACCAGGAATGCTCGGTTATTAGAAGTTACGAATTTTGAAATACGGTCACTTGTGTGATCGAACCTGGATTGCAGGCGAATGAGGCGACATATTGAAGCAAACTAAACGTTGATCTACTTATAAATACATCAATAATCCAAAATAATCGAAACATTCGAAATCTGAGACTATAAATTTTATCGGCTCAAAATAAGTAAGGCTAACCATCAGGGATTTTCGAGAAAAACTGAAAACTTTTTTTTGTTGAAATTTCTGTTCAAAATGATTATAGGTAATGTATATAACATGTTGAGCACGAAACTACCGGTTAACTGCATCAGGAATGCTCGGTTATTAGAAGTTACGAATTTTGAAATACGGTCACTTGTGTGATCGAACCTGGATTGCAGGCGAATGAGGCGACATATTGAAGCAAACTAAACGTTGATCTACTTATAAATACATCAATAATCCAAAATAATCGAAACATTCGAAATCTGAGACTATAAATTTTATCGGCTCAAAATAAGTAAGGCTAACCATCAGGGGTTTTCGTGAAAAATTGAAAACTTTTTTTTGTTAAAATTTTTGTTCAAAATGATTATAGGTAATGTTGTAACATGTTGAGCACGAAACTACCGGTAAAATGCACCAGGAATGCTCGGTTATTAGAAGTTACGAATTTTGAAATACGATCACTTGTTTGATCGAACCTGGATTGCAGGCGAATGAGGCGAGATATTGAAGCAAACTAAACGTTGATCTACTTATAAATACATCAATAATCCAAAATAATCGAAACATTCGAAATCTGTGACTATAAATTTTATCGGCTCAAAATAAGTAAGGCTAACCATCAGGGATTTTCGTGAAAAATTGAAAACTTTTTTTTGTTGAAATTTTTGTTCAAAATGATTATAGGTAATGTATATAACATGTTGAGCACGAAACTACCGGTAAACTGCACCAAGAATGCTCGGTTATTAGAAGTTATGAATTTTGAAATACGGTCACTTGTGTGATCGAACCTGGATTGCAGGCGAATGAGGCGACATATTGAAGCAAACTAAACGTTGATCTACTTATAAATACATCAATAATCCAAAATAATCGAAACATTCGAAATCTGTGACTATAAATTTTATCGGCTCAAAATAAGTAAGGCTAACCATCAGGGATTTTCGTAAAAAATTGAAAACTTTTTTTTGTTGAAATTTCTGTTCAAAATGATTATAGGTAATGTATATAACATGTTGAGCACGAAACTACCGGTAAACTGCACCAAGAATGCTCGGTTATTAGAAGTTATGAATTTTGAAATACGGTCACTTGTGTGATCGAACCTGGATTGCAGGCGAATGAGGCGACATATTGAAGCAAACTAAACGTTGATCTACTTATAAATACATCAATAATCCAAAATAATCGAAACATTCGAAATCTGAGACTATAAATTTTATCGGCTCAAAATAAGTAAGGCTAACCATCAGGGATTTTCGTGAAAAATTGAAAACTTTTTTTTGTTAAAATTTTTGTTCAAAATGATTATAGGTAATTTTGTAACATGTTGAGCACGAAACTACCGGTAAAATGCACCAGGAATGCTCGGTTATTAGAAGTTACGAATTTTGAAATACGGTCACTTGTGTGATCGAACCTGGATTGCAGGCGAATGAGGCGACATATTGAAGCAAACTCAACGTTGATCTACTTATAAATACATCAATAATCCAAAATAATCGAAACATTCGAAATCTGTGACTATAAATTTTATCGGCTCAAAATAAGTAAGGCTAACCATCAGGGATTTTCGTGAAAAATTGAAAACTTTTTTTTGTTAAAATTTTTGTTCAAAATGATTATAGGTAATGTTGTAACATGTTGAGCACGAAACTACCGGTAAAATGCACCAGGAATGCTCGGTTATTAGAAGTTACGAATTTTGAAATACGGTCACTTGTGTGATCGAACCTGGATTGCAGGCGAATGAGGCGACATATTGAAGCAAACTAAACGTTGATCTACTTATAAATACATCAATAATCCAAAATAATCGAAACATTCGAAATCTGTGACTATAAATTTTATCGGCTCAAAATAAGTAAGGCTAACCATCAGGGATTTTCGTAAAAAATTGAAAACTTTTTTTTGTTGAAATTTCTGTTCAAAATGATTATAGGTAATGTATATAACATGTTGAGCACGAAACTACCGGTAAACTGCACCAAGAATGCTCGTTTATTAGAAGTTATGAATTTTGAAATACGGTCACTTGTGTGATCGAACCTGGATTGCAGGCGAATGAGGCGACATATTGAAGCAAACTAAACGTTGATCTACTTATAAATACATCAATAATCCAAAATAATCGAAACATTCGAAATCTGAGACTATAAATTTTATCGGCTCAAAATAAGTAAGGCTAACCATCAGGGATTTTCGTGAAAAATTGAAAACTTTTTTTTGTTGAAATTTCTGTTCAAAATGATTATAGGTAATGTATATAACATGTTGAGCATGAAACTACCGGTAAAATGCACCAGGAATGCTCGGTTATTAGAAGTTATGAATTTTGAAATACGGTCACTTGTGTGATCGAACCTGGATTGCAGGCGAATGAGGCGACATATTGAAGCAAACTAAACGTTGATCTACTTATAAATACATCAATAATCCAAAATAATCGAAACATTCGAAATCTGTGACTATAAATTTTATCGGCTCAAAATAAGTAAGGCTAACCATCAGGGATTTTCGTGAAAAATTGAAAACTTTTTTTTGTTAAAATTTTTGTTCAAAATGATTATAGGTAATGTTGTAACATGTTGAGCACGAAACTACCGGTAAAATGCACCAGGAATGCTCGGTTATTAGAAGTTACGAATTTTGAAATACGGTCACTTGTGTGATCGAACCTGGATTGCAGGCGAATGAGGCGACATATTGAAGCAAACTAAACGTTGATCTACTTATAAATACATCAATAATCCAAAATAATCGAAACATTCGAAATCTGTGACTATAAATTTTATCGGCTCAAAATAAGTAAGGCTAACCATCAGGGATTTTCGTGAAAAATTGAAAACTTTTTTTTGTTGAAATTTCTGTTCAAAATGATTATAGGTAATGTTGTAACATGTTGAGCACGAAACTACCGGTAAAATGCACCAGGAATGCTCGGTTATTAGAAGTTACGAATTTTGAAATACGGTCACTTGTGTGATCGAACCTGGATTGCAGGCGAATAAGGCGACATATTGAAGCAAACTAAACGTTGATCTACTTATAAATACATCAATAATCCAAAATAATCGAAACATTCGAAATCTGTGACTATAAATTTTATCGGCTCAAAATAAGTAAGGCTAACCATCAGGGATTTTCGTGAAAAATTGAAAACTTTTTTTTGTTGAAATTTCTGTTCAAAATGATTATAGGTAATGTATATAACATGTTGAGCACGAAACTACCGGTAAAATGCATCAGGAATGCTCGGTTATTAGAAGTTACGAATTTTAAAATACGGTCACTTGTGTGATCGAACCTGGATTGCAGGCGAATGAGGCGACATATTGAAGCAAACTAAACGTTGATCTACTTATAAATACATCAATAATCCAAAATAATCGAAACATTCGAAATCTGTGACTATAAATTTTATCGGCTCAAAATAAGTAAGGCTAACCATCAGGGATTTTCGTGAAAAATTGAAAACTTTTTTTTGTTGAAATTTCTGTTCAAAATGATTATAGGTAATGTATATAACATGTTGAGCACGAAACTACCGGTAAAATGCATCAGGAATGCTCGGTTATTAGAAGTTACGAATTTTAAAATACGGTCACTTGTGTGATCGAACCTGGATTGCAGGCGAATGAGGCGACATATTGAAGCAAACTAAACGTTGATCTACTTATAAATACATCAATAATCCAAAATAATCGAAACATTCGAAATCTGTGACTATAAATTTTATCGGCTCAAAATAAGTAAGGCTAACCATCAGGGATTTTCGTGAAAAATTGAAAACTTTTTTTTGTTGAAATTTCTGTTCAAAATGATTATAGGTAATGTATATAACATGTTGAGCACGAAACTACCGGTAAAATGCATCAGGAATGCTCGGTTATTAGAAGTTACGAATTTTGAAATACGGTCACTTGTGTGATCGAACCTGGATTGCAGGCGAATCAGGCGACATATTGAAGCAAACTAAACGTTGATCTACTTATAAATACATCAATAATCCAAAATAATCGAAACATTCGAAATCTGTGACTATAAATTTTATCGGCTCAAAATAAGTAAGGCTAACCATCAGGGATTTTCGTGAAAAATTGAAAACTTTTTTTTGTTGAAATTTCTGTTCAAAATGATTATAGGTAATGTATATAACATGTTGAGCACGAAACTACCGGTAAACTGCATCAGGAATGCTCGGTTATTAGAAGTTACGAATTTTGAAATACGGTCACTTGTGTGATCGAACCTGGATTGCAGGCGAATGAGGCGACATATTGAAGCAAACTAAACGTTGATCTACTTATAAATACATCAATAATCCAAAATAATCGAAACATTCGAAATCTGTGACTATAAATTTTATCGGCTCAAAATAAGTAAGGCTAACCATCAGGGATTTTCGAGAAAAATTGAAAACTTTTTTTTGTTGAAATTTCTGTTCAAAATGATTATAGGTAATGTATATAACATGTTGAGCACGAAACTACCGGTAAAATGCACCAGGAATGCTCGGTTATTAGAAGTTATGAATTTTGAAATACGGTCACTTGTGTGATCGAACCTGGATTGCAGGCGAATGAGGCGACATATTGAAGCAAACTAAACGTTGATCTACTTATAAATACATCAATAATCCAAAATAATCGAAACATTCGAAATCTGTGACTATAAATTTTATCGGCTCAAAATAAGTAAGGCTAACCATCAGGGATTTTCGTGAAAAATTGAAAACTTTTTTTTGTTGAAATTTCTGTTCAAAATGATTATAGGTAATGTATATAACATGTTGAGCACGAAACTACCGGTAAAATGCACCAGGAATGCTCGGTTATTAGAAGTTATGAATTTTGAAATACGGTCACTTGTGTGATCGAACCTGGATTGCAGGCGAATGAGGCGACATATTGAAGCAAACTAAACGTTGATCTACTTATAAATACATCAATAATCCAAAATAATCGAAACATTCGAAATCTGAGACTATAAATTTTATCGGCTCAAAATAAGTAAGGCTAACCATCAGGGATTTTCGTGAAAAATTGAAAACTTTTTTTTGTTAAAATTTTTGTTCAAAATGATTATAGGTAATGTTGTAACATGTTGAGCACGAAACTACCGGTAAAATGCACCAGGATTGCTCGGTTATTAGAAGTTACGAATTTTGAAATACGGTCACTTGTGTGATCGAACCTGGATTGCAGGCGAATGAGGCGACATATTGAAGCAAACTAAACGTTGATCTACTTATAAATACATCAATAATCCAAAATAATCGAAACATTCGAAATCTGAGACTATAAATTTTATCGGCTCAAAATAAGTAAGGCTAACCATCAGGGATTTTCGTGAAAAATTGAAAACTTTTTTTTGTTAAAATTTTTGTTCAAAATGATTATAGGTAATGTTGTAACATGTTGAGCACGAAACTACCGGTAAAATGCACCAGGAATGCTCGGTTATTAGAAGTTACGAATTTTGAAATACGGTCACTTGTGTGATCGAACCTGGATTGCAGGCGAATGAGGCGACATATTGAAGCAAACTAAACGTTGATCTACTTATAAATACATCAATAATCCAAAATAATCGAAACATTCGAAATCTGTGACTATAAATTTTATCGGCTCAAAATAAGTAAGGCTAACCATCAGGGATTTTCGTAAAAAATTGAAAACTTTTTTTTGTTGAAATTTCTGTTCAAAATGATTATAGGTAATGTATATAACATGTTGAGCACGAAACTACCGGTAAACTGCACCAAGAATGCTCGGTTATTAGAAGTTATGAATTTTGAAATACGGTCACTTGTGTGATCGAACCTGGATTGCAGGCGAATGAGGCGACATATTGAAGCAAACTAAACGTTGATCTACTTATAAATACATCAATAATCCAAAATAATCGAAACATTCGAAATCTGAGACTATAAATTTTATCGGCTCAAAATAAGTAAGGCTAACCATCAGGGATTTTCGTGAAAAATTGAAAACTTTTTTTTGTTGAAATTTTTGTTCAAAATGATTATAGGTAATGTTGTAACATGTTGAGCACGAAACTACCGGTAAAATGCACCAGGAATGCTCGGTTATTAGAAGTTACGAATTTTGAAATACGGTCACTTGTGTGATCGAACCTGGATTGCAGGCGAATGAGGCGACATATTGAAGCAAACTAAACGTTGATCTACTTATAAATACATCAATAATCCAAAATAATCGAAACATTCGAAATCTGAGACTATAAATTTTATCGGCTCAAAATAAGTAAGGCTAACCATCAGGGATTTTCGAGAAAAACTGAAAACTTTTTTTTGTTGAAATTTCTGTTCAAAATGATTATAGGTAATGTATATAACATGTTGAGCACGAAACTACCGGTTAACTGCATCAGGAATGCTCGGTTATTAGAAGTTACGAATTTTGAAATACGGTCACTTGTGTGATCGAACCTGGATTGCAGGCGAATGAGGCGACATATTGAAGCAAACTAAACGTTGATCTACTTATAAATACATCAATAATCCAAAATAATCGAAACATTCGAAATCTGTGACTATAAATTTTATCGGCTCAAAATAAGTAAGGCTAACCATCAGGGATTTTCGTAAAAAATTGAAAACTTTTTTTTGTTGAAATTTCTGTTCAAAATGATTATAGGTAATGTATATAACATGTTGAGCACGAAACTACCGGTAAACTGCACCAAGAATGCTCGGTTATTAGAAGTTATGAATTTTGAAATACGGTCACTTGTGTGATCGAACCTGGATTGCAGGCGAATGAGGCGACATATTGAAGCAAACTAAACGTTGATCTACTTATAAATACATCAATAATCCAAAATAATCGAAACATTCGAAATCTGTGACTATAAATTTTATCGGCTCAAAATAAGTAAGGCTAACCATCAGGGATTTTCGTGAAAAATTGAAAACTTTTTTTTGTTGAAATTTCTGTTCAAAATGATTATAGGTAATGTATATAACATGTTGAGCACGAAACTACCGGTAAACTGCACCAGGAATGCTCGGTTATTAGAAGTTATGAATTTTGAAATACGGTCACTTGTGTGATCGAACCTGGAGTGCAGGCGAATGAGGCGAGATATTGAAGCAAACTAAACGTTGATCTACTTATAAATACATCAATAATCCAAAATAATCGAAACATTCGAAATCTGAGACTATAAATTTTATCGGCTCAAAATAAGTAAGGCTAACCATCAGGGATTTTCGTGAAAAATTGAAAACTTTTTTTTGTTGAAATTTCTGTTCAAAATGATTATAGGTAACGTATATAACATGTTGAGCACGAAACTACCGGTAAAATGCACCAGGAATGCTCGGTTATTAGAAGTTATGAATTTTGAAAAACGATCACTTATA
Organism: Nephrotoma flavescens; assembly: GCA_932526605.1. Classification (NCBI taxonomy): domain Eukaryota; kingdom Metazoa; phylum Arthropoda; class Insecta; order Diptera; family Tipulidae; genus Nephrotoma; species Nephrotoma flavescens. Next base: position 35,240,973 of record OW052222.1, on the reverse strand, counting down.
AATACATCAATAATCCAAAATAATCGAAACATTCGAAATCTGTGACTATAAATTTTATCGGCTCAAAATAAGTAAGGCTAACCATCAGGGATTTTCGAGAAAAATTGAAAACTTTTTTTTGTTGAAATTTCTGTTCAAAATGATTATAGGTAATGTATATAACATGTTGAGCACGAAACTACCGGTAAACTGCATCAGGAATGCTCGGTTATTAGAAGTTACGAATTTTGAAATACGGTCACTTGTGTGATCGAACCTGGATTGCAGGCGAATGAGGCGACATATTGAAGCAAACTAAACGTTGATCTACTTATAAATACATCAATAATCCAAAATAATCGAAACATTCGAAATCTGTGACTATAAATTTTATCGGCTCAAAATAAGTAAGGCTAACCATCAGGGATTTTCGAGAAAAATTGAAAACTTTTTTTTGTTGAAATTTCTGTTCAAAATGATTATAGGTAATGTATATAACATGTTGAGCACGAAACTACCGGTAAAATGCACCAGGAATGCTCGGTTATTAGAAGTTATGAATTTTGAAATACGGTCACTTGTGTGATCGAACCTGGATTGCAGGCGAATGAGGCGACATATTGAAGCAAACTAAACGTTGATCTACTTATAAATACATCAATAATCCAAAATAATCGAAACATTCGAAATCTGTGACTATAAATTTTATCGGCTCAAAATAAGTAAGGCTAACCATCAGGGATTTTCGTGAAAAATTGAAAACTTTTTTTTGTTGAAATTTCTGTTCAAAATGATTATAGGTAATGTATATAACATGTTGAGCACGAAACTACCGGTAAAATGCACCAGGAATGCTCGGTTATTAGAAGTTATGAATTTTGAAATACGGTCACTTGTGTGATCGAACCTGGATTGCAGGCGAATGAGGCGACATATTGAAGCAAACTAAACGTTGATCTACTTATAAATACATCAATAATCCAAAATAATCGAAACATTCGAAATCTGAGACTATAAATTTTATCGGCTCAAAATAAGTAAGGCTAACCATCAGGGATTTTCGTGAAAAATTGAAAACTTTTTTTTGTTAAAATTTTTGTTCAAAATGATTATAGGTAATGTTGTAACATGTTGAGCACGAAACTACCGGTAAAATGCACCAGGATTGCTCGGTTATTAGAAGTTACGAATTTTGAAATACGGTCACTTGTGTGATCGAACCTGGATTGCAGGCGAATGAGGCGACATATTGAAGCAAACTAAACGTTGATCTACTTATAAATACATCAATAATCCAAAATAATCGAAACATTCGAAATCTGAGACTATAAATTTTATCGGCTCAAAATAAGTAAGGCTAACCATCAGGGATTTTCGTGAAAAATTGAAAACTTTTTTTTGTTAAAATTTTTGTTCAAAATGATTATAGGTAATGTTGTAACATGTTGAGCACGAAACTACCGGTAAAATGCACCAGGAATGCTCGGTTATTAGAAGTTACGAATTTTGAAATACGGTTACTTGTGTGATCGAACCTGGATTGCAGGCGAATGAGGCGACATATTGAAGCAAACTAAACGTTGATCTACTTATAAATACATCAATAATCCAAAATAATCGAAACATTCGAAATCTGTGACTATAAATTTTATCGGCTCAAAATAAGTAAGGCTAACCATCAGGGATTTTCGTAAAAAATTGAAAACTTTTTTTTGTTGAAATTTCTGTTCAAAATGATTATAGGTAATGTATATAACATGTTGAGCACGAAACTACCGGTAAACTGCACCAAGAATGCTCGGTTATTAGAAGTTATGAATTTTGAAATACGGTCACTTGTGTGATCGAACCTGGATTGCAGGCGAATGAGGCGACATATTGAAGCAAACTAAACGTTGATCTACTTATAAATACATCAATAATCCAAAATAATCGAAACATTCGAAATCTGAGACTATAAATTTTATCGGCTCAAAATAAGTAAGGCTAACCATCAGGGATTTTCGTGAAAAATTGAAAACTTTTTTTTGTTGAAATTTTTGTTCAAAATGATTATAGGTAATGTTGTAACATGTTGAGCACGAAACTACCGGTAAAATGCACCAGGAATGCTCGGTTATTAGAAGTTACGAATTTTGAAATACGGTCACTTGTGTGATCGAACCTGGATTGCAGGCGAATGAGGCGACATATTGAAGCAAACTAAACGTTGATCTACTTATAAATACATCAATAATCCAAAATAATCGAAACATTCGAAATCTGAGACTATAAATTTTATCGGCTCAAAATAAGTAAGGCTAACCATCAGGGATTTTCGAGAAAAACTGAAAACTTTTTTTTGTTGAAATTTCTGTTCAAAATGATTATAGGTAATGTATATAACATGTTGAGCACGAAACTACCGGTTAACTGCATCAGGAATGCTCGGTTATTAGAAGTTACGAATTTTGAAATACGGTCACTTGTGTGATCGAACCTGGATTGCAGGCGAATGAGGCGACATATTGAAGCAAACTAAACGTTGATCTACTTATAAATACATCAATAATCCAAAATAATCGAAACATTCGAAATCTGAGACTATAAATTTTATCGGCTCAAAATAAGTAAGGCTAACCATCAGGGGTTTTCGTGAAAAATTGAAAACTTTTTTTTGTTAAAATTTTTGTTCAAAATGATTATAGGTAATGTTGTAACATGTTGAGCACGAAACTACCGGTAAAATGCACCAGGAATGCTCGGTTATTAGAAGTTACGAATTTTGAAATACGATCACTTGTTTGATCGAACCTGGATTGCAGGCGAATGAGGCGAGATATTGAAGCAAACTAAACGTTGATCTACTTATAAATACATCAATAATCCAAAATAATCGAAACATTCGAAATCTGTGACTATAAATTTTATCGGCTCAAAATAAGTAAGGCTAACCATCAGGGATTTTCGTGAAAAATTGAAAACTTTTTTTTGTTGAAATTTTTGTTCAAAATGATTATAGGTAATGTATATAACATGTTGAGCACGAAACTACCGGTAAACTGCACCAAGAATGCTCGGTTATTAGAAGTTATGAATTTTGAAATACGGTCACTTGTGTGATCGAACCTGGATTGCAGGCGAATGAGGCGACATATTGAAGCAAACTAAACGTTGATCTACTTATAAATACATCAATAATCCAAAATAATCGAAACATTCGAAATCTGTGACTATAAATTTTATCGGCTCAAAATAAGTAAGGCTAACCATCAGGGATTTTCGTAAAAAATTGAAAACTTTTTTTTGTTGAAATTTCTGTTCAAAATGATTATAGGTAATGTATATAACATGTTGAGCACGAAACTACCGGTAAACTGCACCAAGAATGCTCGGTTATTAGAAGTTATGAATTTTGAAATACGGTCACTTGTGTGATCGAACCTGGATTGCAGGCGAATGAGGCGACATATTGAAGCAAACTAAACGTTGATCTACTTATAAATACATCAATAATCCAAAATAATCGAAACATTCGAAATCTGAGACTATAAATTTTATCGGCTCAAAATAAGTAAGGCTAACCATCAGGGATTTTCGTGAAAAATTGAAAACTTTTTTTTGTTAAAATTTTTGTTCAAAATGATTATAGGTAATTTTGTAACATGTTGAGCACGAAACTACCGGTAAAATGCACCAGGAATGCTCGGTTATTAGAAGTTACGAATTTTGAAATACGGTCACTTGTGTGATCGAACCTGGATTGCAGGCGAATGAGGCGACATATTGAAGCAAACTCAACGTTGATCTACTTATAAATACATCAATAATCCAAAATAATCGAAACATTCGAAATCTGTGACTATAAATTTTATCGGCTCAAAATAAGTAAGGCTAACCATCAGGGATTTTCGTGAAAAATTGAAAACTTTTTTTTGTTAAAATTTTTGTTCAAAATGATTATAGGTAATGTTGTAACATGTTGAGCACGAAACTACCGGTAAAATGCACCAGGAATGCTCGGTTATTAGAAGTTACGAATTTTGAAATACGGTCACTTGTGTGATCGAACCTGGATTGCAGGCGAATGAGGCGACATATTGAAGCAAACTAAACGTTGATCTACTTATAAATACATCAATAATCCAAAATAATCGAAACATTCGAAATCTGTGACTATAAATTTTATCGGCTCAAAATAAGTAAGGCTAACCATCAGGGATTTTCGTAAAAAATTGAAAACTTTTTTTTGTTGAAATTTCTGTTCAAAATGATTATAGGTAATGTATATAACATGTTGAGCACGAAACTACCGGTAAACTGCACCAAGAATGCTCGTTTATTAGAAGTTATGAATTTTGAAATACGGTCACTTGTGTGATCGAACCTGGATTGCAGGCGAATGAGGCGACATATTGAAGCAAACTAAACGTTGATCTACTTATAAATACATCAATAATCCAAAATAATCGAAACATTCGAAATCTGAGACTATAAATTTTATCGGCTCAAAATAAGTAAGGCTAACCATCAGGGATTTTCGTGAAAAATTGAAAACTTTTTTTTGTTGAAATTTCTGTTCAAAATGATTATAGGTAATGTATATAACATGTTGAGCATGAAACTACCGGTAAAATGCACCAGGAATGCTCGGTTATTAGAAGTTATGAATTTTGAAATACGGTCACTTGTGTGATCGAACCTGGATTGCAGGCGAATGAGGCGACATATTGAAGCAAACTAAACGTTGATCTACTTATAAATACATCAATAATCCAAAATAATCGAAACATTCGAAATCTGTGACTATAAATTTTATCGGCTCAAAATAAGTAAGGCTAACCATCAGGGATTTTCGTGAAAAATTGAAAACTTTTTTTTGTTAAAATTTTTGTTCAAAATGATTATAGGTAATGTTGTAACATGTTGAGCACGAAACTACCGGTAAAATGCACCAGGAATGCTCGGTTATTAGAAGTTACGAATTTTGAAATACGGTCACTTGTGTGATCGAACCTGGATTGCAGGCGAATGAGGCGACATATTGAAGCAAACTAAACGTTGATCTACTTATAAATACATCAATAATCCAAAATAATCGAAACATTCGAAATCTGTGACTATAAATTTTATCGGCTCAAAATAAGTAAGGCTAACCATCAGGGATTTTCGTGAAAAATTGAAAACTTTTTTTTGTTGAAATTTCTGTTCAAAATGATTATAGGTAATGTATATAACATGTTGAGCACGAAACTACCGGTAAACTGCACCAAGAATGCTCGGTTATTAGAAGTTATGAATTTTGAAATACGGTCACTTGTGTGATCGAACCCGGATTGCAGGCGAATGAGGCGACATATTGAAGCAAACTAAACGTTGATCTACTTATAAATACATCAATAATCCAAAATAATCGAAACATTCGAAATCTGTGACTATAAATTTTATCGGCTCAAAATAAGTAAGGCTAACCATCAGGGATTTTCGTGAAAAATTGAAAACTTTTTTTTGTTGAAATTTCTGTTCAAAATGATTATAGGTAATGTTGTAACATGTTGAGCACGAAACTACCGGTAAAATGCACCAGGAATGCTCGGTTATTAGAAGTTACGAATTTTGAAATACGGTCACTTGTGTGATCGAACCTGGATTGCAGGCGAATAAGGCGACATATTGAAGCAAACTAAACGTTGATCTACTTATAAATACATCAATAATCCAAAATAATCGAAACATTCGAAATCTGTGACTATAAATTTTATCGGCTCAAAATAAGTAAGGATAACCATCAGTGATTTTCGTGAAAAATTGAAAACTTTTTTTTGTTAAAATTTTTGTTCAAAATGATTATAGGTAATGTTGTAACATGTTGAGCACGAAACTACCGGTAAAATGCACCAGGAATGCTCGGTTATTAGAAGTTACGAATTTTGAAATACGGTCACTTGTGTGATCGAACCTGGATTGCAGGCGAATGAGGCGACATATTGAAGCAAACTAAACGTTGATCTACTTATAAATACATCAATAATCCAAAATAATCGAAACATTCGAAATCTGTGACTATAAATTTTATCGGCTCAAAATAAGTAAGGCTAACCATCAGGGATTTTCGTGAAAAATTGAAAACTTTTTTTTGTTAAAATTTTTGTTCAAAATGATTATAGGTAATGTTGTAACATGTTGAGCACGAAACTACCGGTAAAATGCATCAGGAATGCTCTGTTATTAGAAGTTACGAATTTTGAAATACGGTCACTTGTGTGATCGAACCTGGATTGCAGGCGAATGATGCGACATATTGAAGCAAACTAAACGTTGATCTACTTATAAATACATCAATAATCCAAAATAATCGAAACATTCGAAATCTGTGACTATAAATTTTATCGGCTCAAAATAAGTAAGGCTAACCATCAGGGATTTTCGTGAAAAATTGAAAACTTTTTTTTGTTAAAATTTTTGTTCAAAATGATTATAGGTAATGTTGTAACATGTTGAGCACGAAACTACCGGTAAAATGCACCAGGAATGCTCGGTTATTAGAAGTTACGAATTTTGAAATACGGTCACTTGTGTGATCGAACCTGGATTGCAGGCGAATGAGGCGACATATTGAAGCAAACTAAACGTTGATCTACTTATAAATACATCAATAATCCAAAATAATCGAAACATTCGAAATCTGTGACTATAAATTTTATCGGCTCAAAATAAGTAAGGCTAACCATCAGGGATTTTCGTGAAAAATTGAAAACTTTTTTTTGTTGAAATTTCTGTTCAAAATGATTATAGGTAATGTATATAACATGTTGAGCACGAAACTACCGGTAAAATGCACTAGGAATGCTCGGTTATTAGAAGTTACGAATTTTGAACAACGATCACTTGTGTGATCGAACCTGGATTGCAGGCGAATGAGGCGACATATTGAAGCAAACTAAACGTTGATCTACTTATAAATACATCAATAATCCAAAATGAGGCAGGCGAATGAGGCGACATATTGAAGCAAACTAAACGTTGATCTATTTATAAATACATCAATAATCCAAAATAATCGAAACATTCGAAATCTTTGACTATAAATTTTATCGGGTCAAAATAAGTAAGGCTAGGGATTTTCGTGAAAAATTGAAAACTTTTTTTTGTTGAAATTTCTGTTCAAAATGATTATAGGTAATGCATATAACATGTTGAGCACGAAACTACCGGTAAAATGCACCAGGAATGCTCGGTTATTAGAAGTTATGAATTTTGAAAAACAATCACTTGTGTGATCGAACCTGGATTGCAGGCGAATGAGGCGACATATTGAAGCAAACTAAACGTTGATCTACTTATAAATACATCAATAATCCAAAATAATCGAAACATTCGAAATCTGTGACTATAAATTTTATCGGCTCAAAATAAGTAAGGCTAACTAACCATCAGGGATTTTCGTGAAAAATTGAAAACTTTTTTTTGTTGAAATTTCTGTTCAAAATGATTATAGGTAATGTATATAACATGTTGAGCACGGAACTACCGGTAAAATGCATCAGGAATGCTCGGTTATTAGAAGTTACGAATTTTGAAATACGGTCACTTGTGTGATCGAACCTGGATTGCAGGCGAATGAGGCGACATATTGAAGCAAACTAAACGTTGATCTACTTATAAATACATCAATAATCCAAAATAATCGAAACATTCGAAATCTGTGACTATAAATTTTATCGGCTCAAAATAAGTAAGGATAACCATCAGGGATTTTCGTGAAAAATTGAAAACTTTTTTTTGTTGAAATTTCTGTTCAAAATGATTATAGGTAATGTATATAACATGTTGAGCACGAAACTACCGGTAAAATGCGTCAGGAATGCTCGGTTATTACAAGTTACGAATTTTGAAATACGGTCACTTGTGTGATCGAACCTGGATTGCAGGCGAATGAGGCGACATATTGAAGCAAACTAAACGTTGATCTACTTATAAATACATCAATAATCCAAAATAATCGAAACATTCGAAATCTGTGACTATAAATTTTATCGGCTCAAAATAAGTAAGGATAACCATCAGGGATTTTCGTGAAAAATTGAAAACTTTTTTTTGTTGAAATTTCTGTTCAAAATGATTATAGGTAATGTATATAACATGTTGAGCACGAAACTACCGGTAAAATGCGTCAGGAATGCTCGGTTATTACAAGTTACGAATTTTGAAAAACGATCATTTGTGTGATCGAACCTGGATTGCAGGCGAATGAGGCGCCATATTGAAGCAAACTAAACGTTGATCTACTTATAAATACATCAATAATCCAAAAAAATCGAAACATTCGAAATCTGTGACTATAAATTTTATCGGCTCAAAATAAGTAAGGCTAACCATCAGGGATTTTCGTGAAAAATTGAAAACAGTTTTTTTGTTGAAATTTCTGTTCAAAATGATTATAGGTAATGTATATAACATGTTGAGCACGAAACTACCGGTAAAATGCACCAGGAATGCTCGGTTATTAGAAGTTATGAATTTTGAAAAACGATCACTTGTGTGATCGAACCTGGATTGCAGGCGAATGAGGCGCCATATTGAAGCAAACTAAACGTTGATCTACTTATAAATACATCAATAATCCAAAATAATCGAAACATTCGAAATCTGTGACTATAAATTTTATCGGCTCAAAATAAGTAAGGCTAACCATCAGGGATTTTCGTGAAAAATTGAAAACTTTTTTTTGTTAAAATTTTTGTTCAAAATGATTATAGGTAATGTTGTAACATGTTTAGCACGAAACTACCGGTAAAATGCATCAGGAATGCTCGGTTATTAGAAGTTACGAATTTTGAAATACGGTCACTTGTGTGATCGAACCTGGATTGCAGGCGAATGAGGCGACATATTGAAGCAAACTAAACGTTGATCTACTTATAAATACATCAATAATCCAAAAAAATCGAAACATTCGAAATCTGTGACTATAAATTTTATCGGCTCAAAATAAGTAAGGCTAACAACCATCAGGGATTTTCGTGAAAAATTGAAAACTTTTTTTTTGTTGAAATTTCTGTTCAAAATGATTATAGGTAATGTATATAACATGTTGAGCACGAAACTACCGGTAAACTGCATCAGGAATGCTCGGTTATTAGAAGTTACGAATTTTGAAATACGGTCACTTGTGTGATCGAACCTGGATTGCAGGCGAATGAGGCGACATATTGAAGCAAACTAAACGTTGATCTACTTATAAATACATCAATAATCCAAAATAATCGAAACATTCGAAATCTGTGACTATAAATTTTATCGGCTCAAAATAAGTAAGGCAACCATCAGGGATTTTCGTGAAAAATTGAAAACTTTTTTTTGTTGAAATTTCTGTTCAAAATCATTATAGGTAATGTATATAACATGTTGAGCACGAAACTACCGGTAAAATGCATCAGGAATGCTCGGTTATTAGAAGTTACGAATTTTGAAATACGGTCACTTGTGTGGACCGAACCTGGATTGCAGGCGAATGAGGCGACATATTGAAGCAAACTAAACGTTGATCTACTTATAAATACATCAATAATCCAAAATAATCGAAACATTCGAAATCTGTGACTATAAATTTTATCGGCTCAAAATAAGTAAGGCTAACCATCAGGGATTTTCGTGAAAAATTGAAAACTTTTTTGTTGTTGAAATTTCTGTTCAAAATGATTATAGGTAATGTATATAACATGTTGAGCACGAAACTACCGGTAAACTGCATCAGGAATGCTCGGTTATTAGAAGTTACGAATTTTGAAATACGGTCACTTGTGTGATCGAACCTGGATTGCAGGCGAATAAGGCGACATATTGAAGCAAACTAAACGTTGATCTACTTATAAATACATCAATAATCCAAAATAATCGAAACATTCGAAATCTGTGACTATAAATTTTATCGGCTCAAAATAAGTAAGGCTAACCATCAGGGATTTTCGTGAAAAATTGAAAACTTTTTTTTGTTGAAATTTCTGTTCAAAATGATTATAGGTAATGTATATAACATGTTGAGCACGAAACTACCGGTAAAATGCACCAGGAATGATCGGTTATTAGAAGTTACGAATGTTGAAATACGGTCACTTGTGTGATCGAACCTGGATTGCAGGCGAATGAGGCGACATATTGAAGCAAACTAAACGTTGATCTACTTATAAATACATCAATAATCCAAAATAATCGAAACATTCGAAATCTGTGACTATAAATTTTATCGGCTCAAAATAAGTAAGGCTAACCATCAGGGATTTTCGTGAAAAATTGAAAACTTTTTTTTGTTGAAATTTCTGTTCAAAATGATTATAGGTAATGTATATAACATGTTGAGCACGAAACTACCGGTAAAATGCACCAGGAATGCTCGGTTATTAGAAGTTATGAATTTTGAAAAACGATCATTTGTGTGATCGAACCTGGATTGCAGGCGAATGAGGCGCCATATTGAAGCAAACTAAACGTTGATCTACTTATAAATACATCAATAATCCAAAATAATCGAAACATTCGAAATCTGTGACTATAAATTTTATCGGCTCAAAATAAGTAAGGCTAACCATCAGGGATTTTCGTGAAAAATTGAAAACTTTTTTTTGTTGAAATTTCTGTTCAAAATGATTATAGGTAATGTATATAACATGTTGAGCACGAAACTACCGGTAAAATGCATCAGGAATGCTCGGTTATTAGAAGTTACGAATTTTGAAATACGGTCACTTGTGTGATCGAACCTGGATTGCAGGCGAATGAGGCGACATATTGAAGCAAACTAAACGTTGATCTACTTATAAATACATCAATAATCCAAAATAATCGAAACATTCGAAATCTGTGACTATAAATTTTATCGGCTCAAAATAAGTAAGGCTAACCATCAGGGATTTTCGTGAAAAATTGAAAACTTTTTTTTGTTGAAATTTCTGTTCAAAATGATTATAGGTAATGTATATAACATGTTGAGCACGAAACTACCGGTAAAATGCACCAGGAATGCTCGGTTATTAGAAGTTATGAATTTTGAAAAACGATCATTTGTGTGATCGAACCTGGATTGCAGGCGAATGAGGCGCCATATTGAAGCAAACTAAACGTTGATCTACTTATAAATACATCAATAATCCAAAATAATCGAAACATTCGAAATCTGTGACTATAAATTTTATCGGCTCAAAATAAGTAAGGCTAACCATCAGGGATTTTCGTGAAAAATTGAAAACTTTTTTTTGTTGAAATTTCTGTTCAAAATGATTATAGGTAATGTATATAACATGTTGAGCACGAAACTACCGGTAAAATGCACCAGGAATGCTCGGTTATTAGAAGTTATGAATTTTGAAAAACGATCACTTGTGTGATCGAACCTGGATTGCAGGCGAATGAGGCGACATATTGAAGCAAACTAAACGTTGATCACTTATAAATACACCAATAATCCAAAATAATCGAAACATTCGAAATCTGTGACTATAAATTTTATCGGCTCAAAATAAGTAAGGCTAACCATCAGGGATTTTCGTGAAAAATTGAAAACTTTTTTGTTGTTGAAATTTCTGTTCAAAATGATTATAGGTAATGTATATAACATGTTGAGCACGAAACTACCGGTAAAATGCATCAGGAATGCTCGGTTATTAGAAGTTACGAATTTTGAAATACGGTCACTTGTGTGAACCGAACCTGGATTGCAGGCGAATGAGGCGACATATTGAAGCAAACTAAACGTTGATCTACTTATAAATACATCAATAATCCAAAATAATCGAAACATTCGAAATCTGTGACTATAAATTTTATCGGCTCAAAATAAGTAAGGCTAACCATCAGGGATTTTCGTGAAAAATTGAAAACTTTTTTTTGTTGAAATTTCTGTTCAAAATGATTATAGGTAATGTATATAACATGTTGAGCACGAAACTACCGGTAAAATGCATCAGGAATGCTCGGTTATTAGAAGTTACGAATTTTGAAATACGGTCACTTGTGTGATCGAACCTGGATTGCAGGCGAATGAGGCGACATATTGAAGCAAACTAAACGTTGATCTACTTATAAATACATCAATAATCCAAAATAATCGAAACATTCGAAATCTGTGACTATAAATTTTATCGGCTCAAAATAAGTAAGGCTAACCATCAGGGATTTTCGTGAAAAATTGAAAACTTTTTTGTTGTTGAAATTTCTGTTCAAAATGATTATAGGTAATGTATATAACATGTTGAGCACGAAACTACCGGTAAACTGCATCAGGAATGCTCGGTTATTAGAAGTTACGAATTTTGAAATACGGTCACTTGTGTGATCGAACCTGGATTGCAGGCGAATAAGGCGACATATTGAAGCAAACTAAACGTTGATCTACTTATAAATACATCAATAATCCAAAATAATCGAAACATTCGAAATCTGTGACTATAAATTTTATCGGCTCAAAATAAGTAAGGCTAACCATCAGGGATTTTCGTGAAAAATTGAAAACTTTTTTTTGTTGAAATTTCTGTTCAAAATGATTATAGGTAATGTATATAACATGTTGAGCACGAAACTACCGGTAAAATGCACCAGGAATGCTCGGTTATTAGAAGTTATGAATTTTGAAAAACGATCATTTGTGTGATCGAACCTGGATTGCAGGCGAATGAGGCGACATATTGAAGCAAACTAAACGTTGATCACTTATAAATACACCAATAATCCAAAATAATCGAAACATTCGAAATCTGTGACTATAAATTTTATCGGCTCAAAATAAGTAAGGCTAACCATCAGGGATTTTCGTGAAAAATTGAAAACTTTTTTTTGTTGAAATTTCTGTTCAAAATGATTATAGGTAATGTATATAACATGTTGAGCACGAAACTACCGGTAAAATGCATCAGGAATGCTCGGTTATTAGAAGTTACGAATTTTGAAATACGGTCACTTGTGTGAACCGAACCTGGATTGCAGGCGAATGAGGCGACATATTGAAGCAAACTAAACGTTGATCTACTTATAAATACATCAATAATCCAAAATAATCGAAACATTCGAAATCTGTGACTATAAATTTTATCGGCTCAAAATAAGTAAGGCTAACCATCAGGGATTTTCGTGAAAAATTGAAAACTTTTTTTTGTTGAAATTTCTGTTCAAAATGATTATAGGTAATGTATATAACATGTTGAGCACGAAACTACCGGTAAAATGCATCAGGAATGCTCGGTTATTAGAAGTTACGAATTTTGAAATACGGTCACTTGTGTGATCGAACCTGGATTGCAGGCGAATAAGGCGACATATTGAAGCAAACTAAACGTTGATCTACTTATAAATACATCAATAATCCAAAATAATCGAAACATTCGAAATCTGTGACTATAAATTTTATCGGCTCAAAATAAGTAAGGCTAACCATCAGGGATTTTCGTGAAAAATTGAAAACTTTTTTTTGTTGAAATTTCTGTTCAAAATGATTATAGGTAATGTATATAACATGTTGAGCACGAAACTACCGGTAAAATGCACCAGGAATGATCGGTTATTAGAAGTTACGAATGTTGAAATACGGTCACTTGTGTGATCGAACCTGGATTGCAGGCGAATGAGGCGACATATTGAAGCAAACTAAACGTTGATCTACTTATAAATACATCAATAATCCAAAATAATCGAAACATTCGAAATCTGTGACTATAAATTTTATCGGCTCAAAATAAGTAAGGCTAACCATCAGGGATTTTCGTGAAAAATTGAAAACTTTTTTTTGTTGAAATTTCTGTTCAAAATGATTATAGGTAATGTATATAACATGTTGAGCACGAAACTACCGGTAAAATGCACCAGGAATGCTCGGTTATTAGAAGTTATGAATTTTGAAAAACGATCATTTGTGTGATCGAACCTGGATTGCAGGCGAATGAGGCGCCATATTGAAGCAAACTAAACGTTGATCTACTTATAAATACATCAATAATCCAAAATAATCGAAACATTCGAAATCTGTGACTATAAATTTTATCGGCTCAAAATAAGTAAGGCTAACCATCAGGGATTTTCGTGAAAAATTGAAAACTTTTTTTTGTTGAAATTTCTGTTCAAAATGATTATAGGTAATGTATATAACATGTTGAGCACGAAACTACCGGTAAAATGCATCAGGAATGCTCGGTTATTAGAAGTTACGAATTTTGAAATACGGTCACTTGTGTGAACCGAACCTGGATTGCAGGCGAATGAGGCGACATATTGAAGCAAACTAAACGTTGATCTACTTATAAATACATCAATAATCCAAAATAATCGAAACATTCGAAATCTGTGACTATAAATTTTATCGGCTCAAAATAAGTAAGGCTAACCCATCAGGGATTTTCGTGAAAAATTGAAAACTTTTTTTTGTTGAAATTTCTGTTCAAAATGATTATAAGTAATGTATATAACATGTTGAGCACGAAACTACCGGTAAAATGCATCAGGAATGCTCGGTTATTAGAAGTTACGAATTTTGAAATACGGTCACTTGTGTGATCGAACCTGGATTGCAGGCGAATGAGGCGACATATTGAAGCAAACTAAACGTTGATCTACTTATAAATACATCAATAATCCAAAATAATCGAAACATTCGAAATCTGTGACTATAAATTTTATCGGCTCAAAATAAGTAAGGCTAACCATCAGGGATTTTCGTGAAAAATTGAAAACTTTTTTGTTGTTGAAATTTCTGTTCAAAATGATTATAGGTAATGTATATAACATGTTGAGCACGAAACTACCGGTAAAATGCACCAGGAATGCTCGGTTATTAGAAGTTATGAATTTTGAAAAACAATCATTTGTGTGATCGAACCTGGATTGCAGGCGAATGAGGCGCCATATTGAAGCAAACTAAACGTTGATCTACTTATAAATACATCAATAATCCAAAATAATCGAAACATTCGAAATCTGTGACTATAAATTTTATCGGCTCAAAATAAGTAAGGCTAACCATCAGGGATTTTCGTGAAAAATTGAAAACTTTTTTTTGTTGAAATTTCTGTTCAAAATGATTATAGGTAATGTATATAACATGTTGAGCACGAAACTACCGGTAAAATGCACCAGGAATGCTCGGTTATTAGAAGTTATGAATTTTGAAAAACGATCACTTGTGTGATCGAACCTGGATTGCAGGCGAATGAGGTGACATATTGAAGCAAACTAAACGTTGATCTACTTATAAATACATCAATAATCCAAAATAATCGAAACATTCGAAATCTGTGACTATAAATTTTATCGGCTCAAAATAAATAAGGCTAACCATCAGGGATTTTCGTGAAAAATTGAAAACTTTTTTTTGTTGAAATTTCTGTTCAAAATGATTATAGGTAATGTATATAACATGTTGAGCACGAAACTACCGGTAAAATGCACCAGGAATGATCGATTATTAGAAGTTATGAATTTTGAAAAACGATCACTTGTGTGATCGAACCTGGATTGCAGGCGAATGAGGCGACATATTGAAGCAAACTAAACGTTGATCTACTTATAAATACATCAATAATCCAAAATAATCGAAACATTCGAAATCTGTGACTATAAATTTTATCGGCTCAAAATAAGTAAGGCTAACCATCAGGGATTTTCGTGAAAAATTGAAAACTTTTTTTTGTTGAAATTTTTGTTCAAAATGATTATAGGTAATGTTGTAACATGTTGAGCACGAAACTACCGGTAAAATGCACCAGGAATGCTCGGTTATTAGAAGTTACGAATTTTGAAATACGGTCACTTGTGTGATCGAACCTGGATTGCAGGCGAATGAGGCGACATATTGAAGCAAACTAAACGTTGATCTACTTATAAATACATCAATAATCCAAAATAATCGAAACATTCGAAATCTGTGACTATAAATTTTATCGGCTCAAAATAAGTAAGGCTAACCATCAGGGATTTTCGTGAAAAATTGAAAACTTTTTTGTTCAAATTTCTGTTCAAAATGATTATAGGTAATGTATATAACATGTTGAGCACAAAACTACCGGTAAACTGCATCAGGAATGCTCGGTTATTAGAAGTTACGAATTTTGAAATACGGTCACTTGTGTGATCGAACCTGGATTGCAGGCGAATAAGGCGACATATTGAAGCAAACTAAACGTTGATCTACTTATAAATACATCAATAATCCAAAATAATCGGAACATTCGAAATCTGTGACTATAAATTTTATCGGCTCAAAATAAGTAAGGCTAACCATCAGGGATTTTCGCGAAAAATTGAAAACTTTTTTCTGTTGAAATTGCAACTCAAAATGATTATAGGTAATGTATATAACATGTTGAGCACGAAACTACCGGTAAAATGCACCAGGAATGATCGGTTATTAGAAGTTACGAATGTTGAAATACGGTCACTTGTGTGATCGAACCTGGATTGCAGGCGAATGAGGCGACATATTGAAGCAAACTAAACGTTGATCTACTTATAAATACATCAATAATCCAAAATAATCGAAACATTCGAAATCTGTGACTATAAATTTTATCGGCTCAAAATAAGTAAGGCTAACCATCAGGGATTTTCGTGAAAAATTGAAAACTTTTTTTTGTTGAAATTTCTGTTCAAAATGATTATAGGTAATGTATATAACATGTTGAGCACGAAACTACCGGTAAAATGCACCAGGAATGCTCGGTTATTAGAAGTTATGAATTTTGAAAAACGATCATTTGTGTGATCGAACCTGGATTGCAGGCGAATGAGGCGCCATATTGAAGCAAACTAAACGTTGATCTACTTATAAATACATCAATAATCCAAAATAATCGAAACATTCGAAATCTGTGACTATAAATTTTATCGGCTCAAAATAAGTAAGGCTAACCATCAGGGATTTTCGTGAAAAATTGAAAACTTTTTTTTGTTGAAATTTCTGTTCAAAATGATTATAGGTAATGTATATAACATGTTGAGCACGAAACTACCGGTAAAATGCACCAGGAATGCTCGGTTATTAGAAGTTATGAATTTTGAAAAACGATCACTTGTGTGATCGAACCTGGATTGCAGGCGAATGAGGCGACATATTGAAGCAAACTAAACGTTGATCACTTATAAATACACCAATAATCCAAAATAATCGAAACATTCGAAATCTGTGACTATAAATTTTATCGGCTCAAAATAAGTAAGGCTAACCATCAGGGATTTTCGTGAAAAATTGAAAACTTTTTTTTGTTGAAATTTCTGTTCAAAATGATTATAGGTAATGTATATAACATGTTGAGCACGAAACTACCGGTAAAATGCATCAGGAATGCTCGGTTATTAGAAGTTACGAATTTTGAAATACGGTCACTTGTGTGAACCGAACCTGGATTGCAGGCGAATGAGGCGACATATTGAAGCAAACTAAACGTTGATCTACTTATAAATACATCAATAATCCAAAATAATCGAAACATTCGAAATCTGTGACTATAAATTTTATCGGCTCAAAATAAGTAAGGCTAACCCATCAGGGATTTTCGTGAAAAATTGAAAACTTTTTTTTGTTGAAATTTCTGTTCAAAATGATTATAGGTAATGTATATAACATGTTGAGCACGAAACTACCGGTAAAATGCATCAGGAATGCTCGGTTATTAGAAGTTACGAATTTTGAAATACGGTCACTTGTGTGATCGAACCTGGATTGCAGGCGAATGAGGCGACATATTGAAGCAAACTAAACGTTGATCTACTTATAAATACATCAATAATCCAAAATAATCGAAACATTCGAAATCTGTGACTATAAATTTTATCGGCTCAAAATAAGTAAGGCTAACCATCAGGGATTTTCGTGAAAAATTGAAAACTTTTTTGTTGTTGAAATTTCTGTTCAAAATGATTATAGGTAATGTATATAACATGTTGAGCACGAAACTACCGGTAAACTGCATCAGGAATGCTCGGTTATTAGAAGTTACGAATTTTGAAATACGGTCACTTGTGTGATCGAACCTGGATTGCAGGCGAATAAGGCGACATATTGAAGCAAACTAAACGTTGATCTACTTATAAATACATCAATAATCCAAAATAATCGAAACATTCGAAATCTGTGACTATAAATTTTATCGGCTCAAAATAAGTAAGGCTAACCATCAGGGATTTTCGTGAAAAATTGAAAACTTTTTTTTGTTGAAATTTCTGTTCAAAATGATTATAGGTAATGTATATAACATGTTGAGCACGAAACTACCGGTAAAATGCACCAGGAATGATCGGTTATTAGAAGTTACGAATGTTGAAATACGGTCACTTGTGTGATCGAACCTGGATTGCAGGCGAATGAGGCGACATATTGAAGCAAACTAAACGTTGATCTACTTATAAATACATCAATAATCCAAAATAATCGAAACATTCGAAATCTGTGACTATAAATTTTATCGGCTCAAAATAAGTAAGGCTAACCATCAGGGATTTTCGTGAAAAATTGAAAACTTTTTTTTGTTGAAATTTCTGTTCAAAATGATTATAGGTAATGTATATAACATGTTGAGCACGAAACTACCGGTAAAATGCACCAGGAATGCTCGGTTATTAGAAGTTATGAATTTTGAAAAACAATCATTTGTGTGATCGAACCTGGATTGCAGGCGAATGAGGCGCCATATTGAAGCAAACTAAACGTTGATCTACTTATAAATACATCAATAATCCAAAATAATCGAAACATTCGAAATCTGTGACTATAAATTTTATCGGCTCAAAATAAGTAAGGCTAACCATCAGGGATTTTCGTGAAAAATTGAAAACTTTTTTTTGTTGAAATTTCTGTTCAAAATGATTATAGGTAATGTATATAACATGTTGAGCACGAAACTACCGGTAAAATGCACCAGGAATGCTCGGTTATTAGAAGTTATGAATTTTGAAAAACGATCACTTGTGTGATCGAACCTGGATTGCAGGCGAATGAGGTGACATATTGAAGCAAACTAAACGTTGATCTACTTATAAATACATCAATAATCCAAAATAATCGAAACATTCGAAATCTGTGACTATAAATTTTATCGGCTCAAAATAAATAAGGCTAACCATCAGGGATTTTCGTGAAAAATTGAAAACTTTTTTTTGTTGAAATTTCTGTTCAAAATGATTATAGGTAATGTATATAACATGTTGAGCACGAAACTACCGGTAAAATGCACCAGGAATGATCGATTATTAGAAGTTATGAATTTTGAAAAACGATCACTTGTGTGATCGAACCTGGATTGCAGGCGAATGAGGCGACATATTGAAGCAAACTAAACGTTGATCTACTTATAAATACATCAATAATCCAAAATAATCGAAACATTCGAAATCTGTGACTATAAATTTTATCGGCTCAAAATAAGTAAGGCTAACCATCAGGGATTTTCGTGAAAAATTGAAAACTTTTTTTTGTTGAAATTTTTGTTCAAAATGATTATAGGTAATGTTGTAACATGTTGAGCACGAAACTACCGGTAAAATGCACCAGGAATGCTCGGTTATTAGAAGTTACGGATTTTGAAATACGGTCACTTGTGTGATCGAACCTGGATTGCAGGCGAATGAGGCGACATATTGAAGCAAACTAAACGTTGATCTACTTATAAATACATCAATAATCCAAAATAATCGAAACATTCGAAATCTGTGACTATAAATTTTATCGGCTCAAAATAAGTAAGGCTAACCATCAGGGATTTTCGTGAAAAATTGAAAACTTTTTTGTTCAAATTTCTGTTCAAAATGATTATAGGTAATGTATATAACATGTTGAGCACAAAACTACCGGTAAACTGCATCAGGAATGCTCGGTTATTAGAAGTTACGAATTTTGAAATACGGTCACTTGTGTGATCGAACCTGGATTGCAGGCGAATAAGGCGACATATTGAAGCAAACTAAACGTTGATCTACTTATAAATACATCAATAATCCAAAATAATCGGAACATTCGAAATCTGTGACTATAAATTTTATCGGCTCAAAATAAGTAAGGCTAACCATCAGGGATTTTCGCGAAAAATTGAAAACTTTTTTCTGTTGAAATTGCAACTCAAAATGATTATAGGTAATGTATATAACATGTTGAGCACGAAACTACCGGTAAAATGCATAAGGAATGCCCGGTTATTAGAAATTCCGAATTTTGAAATACGGTCACTTGTGTGATCGAACCTGGATTGCAGGCGAATGAGGCGACATATTGAAGCAAACTGAACGTCGGAGCGGTTTATTTTTCAAAATATTTAGTTTTTAACGTTTCTTTTTATTTTGAGAGAGTTTTATATCGTTGTAAGTTAAATATATTAAAAAAAAACATAAAATTTATCTCAACTGAGAGCCTTTTGATGCAATAGTGTCCGTTTAATTTGATTAAAGATTTTCCAATTTGAATATAAATTTTGGCTTTGCCACTCCCTTACGCCTATATTACGTATCTTACAAAATCCATCGTATCCACATCATGAATATATTATTTTGTACTCCCATCCTGGCAAGATACATAAAAATTCCACCAACAACAATAGACAATGTAAATTTTTTGGATTCTCTTGTTTAATCCACAATTTTATACCATTTCATATCAGAATATTTTCTTAACGACGCACCAACAACAATGCAACGCTGGTAAAGTTTTAAATAATAATTTTTCAACAACAATGGAACGACTTTATTATAAAAGAATATTATGAATTACTTAAGATAAACTTTTCTTGTAGTTGTAACTTAATTACAAACTAGTACTATACTAGGATTGTAATTGCTTATATGTATTATACACTCGTCTCGTATACATACTCGTATACAGTGTTACGTGAAACCAAGTTTAGTTCATTGTTTCAAGATGTTGTTCGAGAGATATGACTGTCTCGAATTAATAGCAGCCCAAATTGGTGAAACGACTTATTAATTTGAGGAGATGTCGCGTTATGTTGAACTTGACTTACAATATTATGATTATGATAATTTAATTATGTCTGCTTGAAAATAAATTGACAATTTGGATTCTGTGGAACAGTAAGATTATAAATAACTTTTAACCCAAGCAAAATTTGATTTTGGTTCACTGACGCCAGGACGTACGCAGGACTGAACGATAGTTTAAGCGCAACGCATACCTAGAGATATTTTGTTCCGTAGGGGTGCACGCATTTTTGTTGTGAGCTGTCGTGTCGTCAACCTGATTTAAGTTCAGTAGAATTTTGTTGTACGGCCAAAATTACTAAAAATTTGAAATAATTTAACCGAAACAGATCATTAAATATTTTGCTGCACAATTCAAAGAAAATTTACATTTTCTAAAAAAAATGCTTTCTATTATGCCTCGTACCCAAATTTAGGTAAGAATTTTTTTTTAATATTTCATGTCACGTGTATTAAATCCAAAATTTAGTACAGCTAATCATAATTTGTGTTTACACGAGCAAATCGCTTTATAAGAGTTTGCAGCAATCAAGTCTTACCACATTACCATGTATCATAAAAATTTGATATTACATTTTTAACGAGTTGATGATAAATTTGCAATATACGCAAAGACGTGACCGCGTATCTCAGACTATTAAAAATTTTCTATATAAACGACCGTAAAAAATTGGTTAGTATGCCAAAATATGTCGCAACACGCAAAGACCAAGAATTTATGTTTTTTTTTTGTGATTTAAACCACTTCACAAACATCGATCGGTATTTAGCCTATTTAAAAACCGCGCTGTGATACTTCATTAATTTACAAACAAATCAAAACTTTTATTTTTTATTAATATAATTTTTTTGTTGTAATCACCTCATTAATCATTAGGAAAATTAATTAACATTTTATTTGTTTTTGTTTTTTTTTGTGTGTATTTGATTTTTAAAATTACCATGAACAAGAACATTAGAAACGAAAACTCTTCAGTTAAAATTTTGTTACATTGTGAACGTACCTACAATTTTCACTTAATTACCGGGGTACGTGATTTATACACGAAAGACGCAGCAATCAATTTAGATTTTTTTTTTTTAGGTAAATTGATTACACACACATTTTTGTTTTGGTTCAGCGATGAATTATTATTTACGTTGGGAAATTCAATTAAAATTTCGTTATACTTTCAGTTGAGCACTAGGATTTATAATATGTAGATAGAGGTTAAATATATTTATAAACTTTCGCATTTGACGAGTGCGCCTTAATTATTGGTTCGATTTAAAACGAGAGATTATACCGTGCATCTGTGCATCGCGAATGGTTCATTGAAATGAAAATGAAACACGTTTCATCCGCATATTAACGAAATGCGAACATCTTGTGAACTTTTACATGAAAACAAATAAAAAATTTGACTCAAATGACAGTGAAAGTGCTGTAGGTATATATACATATTTCGTTCTTTTTTGGCCTTACGAGATTTATTTCCATACCTGATTCTTTGTTATATACGTCTGTATGTATATACATATGTTTGTACAAATTTGGTTAATAATTTTTCTATTGTTTGGTAAATACTAAAACAAGACAAAAAAAACTTGTCATCTTATTGTTTAACAGCAAGAAATTTTATTTCTCTGGTGTAAATTATATTCAATTTCAATTTCACTCAAAAAAAATCCGTATCATTCATACAAAACAACAACTATTAATAATTATCATGTTTAAGTTTTGTTAAACGAAAAACTTTTATTTTCATTACCGTTGTAATTAG
The DNA here is from genome assembly GCA_932526605.1 of Nephrotoma flavescens. Taxonomy (NCBI): domain Eukaryota; kingdom Metazoa; phylum Arthropoda; class Insecta; order Diptera; family Tipulidae; genus Nephrotoma; species Nephrotoma flavescens. Next base: position 35,218,291 of record OW052222.1, on the reverse strand, counting down.
AGATAGGTATACATATAGCATTAAAGTAAGTGAAATGTTTACGGGTAACACTCGGCTAACGCGATTATCACGGTGGTTTTCTTTTTATAATCTTAGATTTGGTCACTTTGAAAAATTTGAGTGAAAATTTATGAAAATAGATTTAATTTTATAATTTTAAATTTCACTCAAAATTTCTACACAATTTTTCCAATCATTTCTACATTTCGTAACACTCGATTAACACAGTCACTTTATTATGATAAAGATATAATTCGTAACCGTAATAACGTTTCCAATGTTTATGTTAATTTAAAAAAAAAAATGAGTGAAAAATTTGAGTGAAAATTTTGAGTGAAATTTAATATTAGTTTTGAAAGCTACAAATTCATTTTATTTTAATAATTTTAAATTTTACTCAAATTTTCCACTAATCTTATTTTAAAATGTCATCTATCAATAAAAAGCCTAGTTTTAGACTTCTTTTGTGACATTTGTTACTATAAACATGTGGACAGGTACATCGTGAATGTCACGGTGTACGATCGATCCCTGTACCAGTTTTGTTGCTTAGTCATCTGAATCGTATCGCGTAAAATAAAACTATTACTCGCTTAGTTTTTACATTTAATTATTTTATTAGTCGATTAGAGAGTAACGATTTTGAATGATTTGTTCGATTATTTGATTGTGATTGAAACAAATCACTCAAGATAGTGTTAACAATAATTAATTAAAATTTAAAATCGTGTAAGATTTTATGAAAGGGCAATCAGTTTAAGAAAGTGTATTCGTGGATCTACATAATGATTGCCGAAGTATTATAAACGTTAGTAATCGATTATAGTGACATACGAAAAAAAAAATGATAAATGTCGGTGTGAAGGAGGGAAGTCTTAGAGAAAGATTAGAAAAATTTAATAATCCGTTTATAATTTATTTCGGTTTGCACACGGCAGACACACGGCCAAAATGAAATCGATAAAACTTTCTTCCGCGGTTTACATAATGATCATTGTTGTTGGTGTGTTTGTTTAAAAAAAAAAATTGAAATCAAATTAGCAAGCCGCATGATACATCTATAGTGATGGGTTTGATAAATCGTTTTATATTGTTTTTCCGAATAAAAGTGAAATTATCATATAACAGTATAGCTGAATTGTTTGTTGTTGTCAAAATATTCTATTATAAATCATAAATATAAACAGAATATTTTTTTTTATTAAATATAAACATGCTGGTAAATTGTTTATATGCCACATAAGTACATATGACCTTATATTCGATTAGAATTTTTTATTCGTTTACGAGCGTGTCGAACGAATATGTCAATACGGTAAAATGACAATGACATCGATTGAAGTATGTATGTATATATAAAGTCTCAACATTACATCAATCTATGAACGAGTGAAATTCTACACAGTAGGAGAGAAGTATGGCACAGTATGAATAATAATAATAACTGATCGTGTGATTTGAATTTGTAACGGTCATTAATTAATATGTCACCGTTTTTGAATGATGGAAAGTATGCGATCAACGAAGCGTGACGATTCAATATTTTTTTTTTGTTTCCCATTTGGAATGTCAGTTGAACGTAAAAATATTGTAATAAGGTATTTTGATCATATACGAATCGAATTATTTCTCATCAGAATTTATGATTAAAATCCCTGATCTTGATAATGATTGCGAACAAAATCAAATTTTTCTGAGTCCCCGATACCTGAAAAGATTACATTTTTTTAAATATTTTTTGAGCTTAGAAATTAATTTTAGGAAGACAAACCGTTTTGACTAAAATTTATAATTGTAAATGAAATGTCGATAAAATAGTTTTAATTTTTCGCACTATTCGCCTGCAATAAAGGCCCGATTAAAAAATTTGTATGACCTCAAAATATTTACAAACTTCCAATAATCGAGCTTTCCAGATATAATTTATCATTTGTTTCTCGCTCAATGTGGTATTCTCAATTCCCAAAATAATTTTCAATCGGTAATTGAGCATTAAAATATTACCGATTTATTGCAAAAAATCTCTGATAAATGCTGATAAAAATTATGGCCACAGATTCTGCAAATTTTTGCCGTTTTCAAGTAATACGAGAATTCTGAGGGCAGTCGCGATTTAATTGTTGAAATACGTGGCCCTATTTGCCTGCAATAAAGCCTCGTTTCCAAGATTTGTATGAACTTCAAAATACAAACTACTTGAGTAAAAATTTTCTGTTAAAATTTTGAGTGAAACTTAATATTTGTTCTGAAAGCTAAAAAAACATTTATTTTATAATTTAAAATTTTACTTAAGTCATTCACGCAAGTTTTTAACTCATTTTAAAATGGCCAATTTTAACCGAGCTTTTCAGATATAATTTATAGTTTGTTTCTTGCTAAAATCGTTTCCATCCGACATTGAACAACAAAATTTTACCTACTTTTTGCAAAAATTTATGATGTGCCTCATTGATTTTAAACGGATAAACTTGACTGTCATAGATTCTTCATGCGTTGTTACGGAAGTCTCGTAGCCAACCCGCAGATTTAACTAAGCACGCCGAGGCCTCACTCATGGTGATTTTGACGCCTAGACCTCAGGGTTTTAAAGCAAATTAAAGAAAAACTGAAATAAGATAGGGACAGCACAATACGCTAGATGAAATTTGAGGAACGTCAGATAAATTTAATAATAATCCGGTGTATCCTTCTGGTGACGACTGGATCTCTCCGAGTGACAAGTACGCAATCTGCTTAAGAGACACCCCAAAAGACCCATCGACCCCGGAAGACCCGTTGTGGATGCCCAGCTACAACGACACCTCCAACCAATCCCGCACAATATAAACTCCGACAGCTCGAAACTATCGGAGTGCCATGAGGAGACCAAGTGGATTTTACGGGCGCCCCCGATACGAAATGTGAATTCTCCTCCTAACATACCGTATAAAATTTAGTAATTCATTTTATATTAGAAATACTAAAAATAAAAACGAAACAAAAATTTATACAAGAATGTAACGGATCAGAATTGGTCGATGAATGAAAAAAAAATAAACCCGATTGCAGAAAGGAATTGAACACCGTACGAGTTTTTATTAGAAACTGAATTTTGTCCGACAGAAAAAAGAAGAAGAGAAAAATTTGCCAAAATACAAACGACGACAGCGAGTAATTTTAAGAGCGAAACCAACGCATCAAGGACGCGTTCCAAACAACAGTTATGGCGCTCAACTACAATATGAAGAGTTAATAAAAACGGAATAATACAAAAAATGGAAATTTGGGTTGTAAGTGGAAAAACAAAAATCAAAAAAATTTAAATTAAAATAATAAAAAAAAATAGGTATCTTCCACCCTCCTGTTGAGCACACACTGTAAGATTGGGCGTCTTCCGCCTTTAGGTAACAACACAAATGGCCTCAACTAGCCACCCGTTCATGAATCCAACGGGCCGGTAAAAGTATTTGATCTCGACTGGCCGCCGTAAATTCTGCAGGGGGTTGTCTCGCCAAAAAAAAGTGTACCACGCCGATAGGCCGTCAAAATTTGGTGTTTTGCCTTGATAGGCTGTCAAAATAAGTTGGGCGATGACTCGCCAAAACCGTAAAACACACCGATTGGCGTCCTTCCGCCTTAACCGTAAATTTTTACAAATAGTCAGTTAGCCACCTGAACGTTTTGCTTCTTTCGCTGAAACCGCAGGAAAAATGAAGTGGCCTCAACTGACCATCCACGAACAATTTGTGGGGCGTTTTCCCGCCAATATAAAATAATGGCCCGTTAGGCCACCGTAAATGTGTCTACCCACCGAAATAATATTAAGTAGCCGCGTATCAACCATCCGTAAATATAATGGCCACGTGACGGCCACTCGTATACGTAACTGCGGCTCTAGTAACTAAATACAAAAGGAGCGTCGTGTGTCAGCCTTCTAGATTATACGACGCGTCGAAATAAAAAAAGTAGGACATTTGAGGCAGCGTGTGTCTTTTATTTGACAGTATCACTCTAACACCATAACACTAAGCCAAAAAAATTAAATAAGCTAATTGAAATTATGTATGTAAATACAACCGCCCTTTTGTCAAACCAAAACGTTTTTCTTCATAATTTTTTTGAAGCACTATTCAATAATCAAATGAAAAAAATATTACGCGATTACATCGAAATTATTTATAGACTTGAAAAAAAAAAATTACACAAGGTTTATCGAAATTATCGTATAAACTTTTATTATTTTACACATTGGGGTCGTGCCCTTATAATCCAACAAAATTAATTCTTGCTTTTTTCGCCACTTTTTAATAAAAAAAATATATTAATCACAATTTTATTTAACGCTAAGCTTTAAAACGCTCGCACGCCAAAATATATCTTTTTGTTCAAAAGACAGAAATCCAAAAAAAGAACTAGACTCTCGAAAATCTCAAAGTCGACCTTTATTTTTGAAAATCTAAACTTGACTGAAGTATTATAGAAGCGATCCTTGTTTTCCGCGCACGTCACTTGCTGAAAAATGAAAACGATGAAAAGAAAGAAAACAATGTTATGACCAGTGAGTTGTAACAAATTTTCGGTCGTTGTCCCAAAATTTTAGAATTCTGAGTGGGATTGCGCCTGTAATAAAGGTTCGATTACAAAATTTGTACGAACTTCAAAATATAAAACTTGAACGGCACTGCCTAGACGTAATTATACGTTGGTTTCTTGCTCAATATTCCATTTTCGTTTCCTAAAATCGTTTTCAACCGGAAATTGAGCAACAAAATATTACCGATTTTTTGCAAAACTGCCTGAAGCGCTAGGACTGATTTTAAGCGGATAAAATTTATGGCCGCAGATTCTGCCAATTTTGGTCGTTTTCATGAAATACGAAAATTCTGAGTGAAGCTGCGTTTACCTGATTACCTGATTTCGATTACCTGATTTGAATGGACTTCAAAATACAAACTTCCAATAAACGAGCTTTCCAGTAGGATTTCTCTTTTGCTTAAAGTAGCACAACAGAACCTTATAATTCCAGCCTAAATCTAATAAAGCCAGCCGGAGCCAATACTACAGCCAAACCAACTATGGCATAAGAAACTCGACGTATCGTGCATCATTGCGCGTCAAATGTTTTTTCAGCCGAAACCTTATAACTTCAGCAAGAAATTAATAATGATATTCGGAACAATATACTCTAGAAACCAAACTAACTAATTTGTCAGCAGGAACCTTATAAATCAAGCACTATACGTTAACAACCAGCAGCACCCGGCTTAGTTATAAAAATGCTGACTCTTTACAACGGGCCTTTATACTAGCATCGTGCCACGTTGATGTGAATTAATCTGCGAAACATGAGAATTTGGACATCAATGTATCCGAAGAAGAACAGGAAGAAGAAGGCAACTCCGAAGTAAATTTTATTACGCAACAGATGCAGAGGAGCAATTCAACATCATGTCCGTTTGTGCGAACATCTTAATAAAAGAGAAGATTGTGGGCCAATTTTTGAAAAGTTTTAGAATTAACAAAAGTAAAGAATTTATCGTACTGCCCGGACTCAAAACATTTGATGAAATAATCAGGGACGACACTTTAAAGGAACTATAGGAACCATCATCGATGGAAAAAAAAAACGTCTTAACACCGAATATAAAGATACCGCTAAAAGAGAAAATATCAGCTCAAATAAATAATCTGGAAACTTCAAAGGATCCTATCAAAATTTAAAACCTATTTATGGTAAATCGCATCCACACCTCGTTAGCGTGAGAAGCGCAGTCAAGAAAAAAATTGAGCAATTTCAAGAAACAAATTGCCCTCCAAAAGCCCATACAACTCAGGCATCAAGAAATATACAATATCAGATGCGTATCCGATTCCAGATATATCGAACACACTGGCAAATCTGGACAATTCCAATTTTTTTTTTGCGACAATCGAGCTCACGTCTGGATTCCATCAAATTCAGATGAAGGAAGCTGACATACCTAATATGAATAGCAAATACGAATTTTTAAGATTTCCTTTCGGTTTAAAGAATGCTGCTGCTATTTTTCAACGAATGATTGACAACGTTCTCAAGTAGTTTATTGGGAGAATCTCCATATTCGGAGGAAACACCGAGGAAGAACACCAGGCTGATATCGACCAAATACTCTCGAAATTGGAAAAAGCCAATTGGATATATTATACAACAATCAAAGGCATTAGACCCGATGAAACAAAGAAAATTGCCATGTTGAAAATTAAGAGCCCAGAAAATTTAAATGATCTAAAACATACATGATACTCATTTCTTATTACAGGCATTTTATAAAAGATTACGCTAAAATCGAAAAATCGTTAACAAATATCACTAGAGGGAAAAAGCGCAAATTGCGGCGAATCAATCAAAAAAGGTGCAAATCACTCTCACCGAAAAAGCAAATCGCGCATTTCTACAAACTAAGGATTTATTGTCATCCACGGAAATACTGATCTTTATCAACTTCGAAAATACGGTCATCTTGACAACAGATGCCTCGGATTCAGAAATTGGCGCTGTACTGTCTCAGTACAAAATTGGCAAAGACAGACCAATCACGGTCATTCCCAGATCATTGAATAAAACAGAAGAGAAAAATGCCGTTAATAAAAAGAAGATGCTCGCCACTATCTGGACTTTGGACTGTTTACGAAATAGCTTATATGGCGCGAAAAAAATTAGGATTGTCACAGATCATTAACCTTTGACAGTCTCCTTAAGTAATAAAAACCATAAAGCCAAACTAAAAAGATGGAATACCAAAAAAATTGCTGATGCCCTATCCCAACTAGAGATAGATTCAAATACTCTATCTTCTGATGCTACAATTCATAGCGCGGATCAGGTTTTTGGGAACCAACTTGCGAATGAAAAACCACATCCGAATTACCACAGGCATTTCATCAGTTTACGGGATATAACTAAAGAGGCCATGATGAACACACTCAAAGCAAGGCTAAACCCTACAACAATTATTGGCATGAAGATTCTGGAACAATACACCCAAATTTTGCAAGATTTATATACAGAACATTTCGCTGGATTCAAAATCCGCCTAACTCAAAGAGTCGTGCAAGCCATCAAGAACGAAGGGAATAAATTCAGGATTAAAGAACAAATTGTGTAAAAATATTATTTATCACACTTGGCCATCTTGATAAAAAAGTTCAACCTGTGAAATTTGGCCCCCAAATAAATATGATCGCCACCCGGAAAATGTTATACTTCAACCTACACCAATACCGACCAACGGAGATTATCCACATAGACATTATTGACATCAAAAGAGAAAAGTTCGTAAGCTCTCGAAATTTACGAAACTCTTCCATATTAAGAACAGTTCAGCTCCGCATATAAGCACGACACCCAAATTAATGATGATGGTCAATGAGTCAAGTTTTATCAGTCCTTTTGTATCGGATTATATCAAGACGTTCGGAATACAAATTTATCTTACGCGGTCTCAAAAGATTGAGGTAAATGGAAGAGTGGAATCATAGAGTTGATAAAATGTCTACAAAATGAACTGGATCTTTAATGGGGGAAGAGTTCACGACCAACAGCACACGGCTTTTGGGATTCATTTTTTCGCCCAAACAATGAAAAATTTACAAAAGATGATTTTTCGAAATATTTATTTTTGGCAATTTGGAATTTGAAGAACAGCCTACTAGCAAGTTTTTGATCTAGTCAAAAAAATCATTTTGGTAATAAAATATTCGGGAACACGATGGTATGCCTTTGAAATGAGTTGAATCGGTAGAGTTCCAGAATATGGAAATTCGACCATATTTTCACCGATGTTGATAAAATTCGGTTTTGATGTTGGTATTGTGATTTTAAATTGATGTTTTCTTATTTTTTGGAATATGGCCAATATATGATCCCAATTAAATGGAAATCTCGGATTTCTTAAACGTTTTTGTTATCTATGTTTTAACCGATTTTTATATCTAGGTGTCGGTTATGTCTTAGTTGGAATTCTAATTTTTGTGCTGTGGAATAAAGCGAATATTAACCGGTTAACATAGAACGTGCCCATTACTTCGATCTAGTTCCGCTAAATTAAAAATGGCTACTTAATAAACACATTTTTATTAATCACTTGTTTTTGTTTCGCAGAATATTTTTCAAAAAGTTTAAAAAATCACTCGATCGATTTCGACTTGTTAGGTCATCATCAGGAGTATCTACTGTAGATACACCTGATGATGACCTAACAAGTCGAAATCGATCGAGTGATTTTTTAAACTTTTTGAAAAATATTCTGCGAAACAAAAACAAGTGATTAATAAAAATGTGTTTATTAAGTATAAGTGTGTTTCGCCAAGTGCCTACGGCAAATAGCGTAAAAAGTAAAAATGGCTAATTTAAAACAATTTCGATCAAATTCGGTTGGCATTGAATGATACTCGTTGGCAGTTAGTCGGCATTGAGATTTCTTTTAACGTGCTTATGAAGTTTGGATTATGGTTTTTAAATGATTTTGATAAAATTTGAGTGATGCTGGTTTGCGATTTAATATGGAGTCATCAACATGTAACCTCTTGACATACAATTGAATTTTGATTTGGTCTTCCGTCAAAGAATATAAAAAAAGCTTTTGATTGTTCTGGAGCGAAACAGGTCAATTCGACAAAACCAACTCGGCAAAGGACAACTCGGCGACGGTATTTCGGGATAGTACACCATTGGTTCGAGTGACTTCATTTTTTTAAACTCTTTTAAATAAAATATTAAAGTGACTTTATCGCTTCATGAATTTTATAAAACTCGACCATGTCTTAATCGATTAAGATGAGATTTGGTATGCTGGGTGATAATGGGATTCTAAAATAAGTTTTGAAAGTAGTACGTTTTGAAGGAATATGGGGACGGAACTCGGCCATTTTCGAACCGATTATGATGGGATGAGAATATTGGATGGACATGGGTTTCTGAAATGAGTTTTGGAGATTTTCAAGTCGGGATAATTTTTTTGACTTGTGTTGCTTGAGGTAATTTTCTTGAGATTTTCAAAATGAGTTTTTTTCGAGATTTTTTTCGAACAGCTAATTTTTGTCCATCTATGTCTAACTTTTACTTCGATGTTTAATTAAAAATCATTTAGCCGAAAAAATAATAACAATTTACGCCGAATTCTATTAAGAATTATTCGCATTACTTTGGCCGTGTTTCAGAACTTTAATACCATCGGTTAAGGAACGAGCAAGCTCCATTTAGCATAGCCCCTGTTGGAGTCATACCACAACTTTTGAATTTCAGTGTTAATTAAATCAGTTAAAAAATGGTTGAAAACACCTCACATTGGGGTCTGCGTACTACGGTATGAGGCTCAATCGAAAATGAGCCAATCCGTTACTGAATTTTAAACGAGCCTTTTTATTTTCGAGATTTTCAAGTCGAGATATTTTTTCGACATTTTATGTTCGAGGTAATTTTTTTCGAGATTTTTAAAAGGAGAATATTTTCGGTCATAAAATTTATCGCCTTCGAGTTTAACTTATAATTCGATGTTTATTTAGAAATTATTTAGCCGAAAAAATAATATCAATTTACAAAAATGTCGAATACGATTCGATGCTTAAATAAAAAAATTTAAATATTACACTCACTAATTGATATCGTAGATGAGAAATAGGTGCATAGAGAGAGCACAAAAAAAATGGCGTACCAGCGTGTTTTGGTTCTTTCGTAGACTTAATTTTTTTGTTTTTTTTTATTTCGTTGCATATTCTTGGGACAAAATTTCGTTGCGTTTCTCTATATAATGCGATCACAAAAACATCCTGTTTGTTAAAATGCTGACTCTTTACAACGTGCCTTCAGACTTGCGACGTGCCACTTAATTCAAATAAATGAAACATTCAGTTTCACGAGTATACGGCATAATTAGAAAAAAGGTGCTACAAAACTGGAATTATAAGGTTTCTACTGAACAACCAATGATTCTGGCTGGCTTTATTAATTTTCTGCTGGAATTATAGGTTCCGGTAGCGAGGTTCTTCTTTGTTCATTAGGTGTTCTAATTTTTGCCGAATACTAGTCGAGACGTTCCACTTTGCTTTTTATGCTTATTTTAATAATGATCTAAGAATTATGGCTAGAATTAGAAATATCCAAAGATATCCGTCAAATGCAGACTTTTGATCTTTCGGGATTGAATTCACTTTTAATTTCGTTCGTGAGGTTAGTTAACGCTATCGTTTGTTCGTTCGTTTTTCCCTCTTTTCCGTTTGCCCCCATTTCGAGCCGGCATGTTCATGTCTATGTTGTAGCCGAATGTGGTGAAAGATGATTATTAACAGAAATTATTTTGTTTGTTTCACATTTTAATTAATTTAATTTCATTTTATTTTATTTTATTATTTTACATCAATCTCGTTTAGAAGAAATATGTCGTTTTAAGGCGGTGATACATATACAGATTTTGCCTTTAAGGCATAAAAATTATGATTGGTTAAAATTCGGCCATTTTGAATCGCCTTATAGGCAAAACTTTTAAATTGAACATTTCTCAATTTTTTATAAGGTAAATTTTTTTGCCTTAAAGACGAAATCTGTAAATGTATCACCGTCTTTATCGTGGTTGTCGAGAGAATATGGGGACATGATTACGAACGATAAAGCAACCGAGTGGCTCTTTTGGCGATAAGAACGAAATACTCACTGTGATTTAATGTTAAATCTTTCAAAAGCGGTTTTCTGGACAACTTTCAGAATTTTATCATGGTTTTACCTGGGATGGCCAAATATGCTCCAGAAGCATCTCATTATTCTGCAGAGAAAGTTTTCGAATTATATTCAGATGTCATGGCCTATGACGATTTTCAGATTTTGGTCATAATTATTAAATGGCCAAATGTCATTACTACTAATAAAAAATCAGTAATATTAACGAAGAGTTGCTTAAAAGTTTTAAAATACGTTTAATTATTTTATAAAACCTACCTTAATTACTCCCTCATTAAAATTAAACATATTCTAATTTTTTTGCTGTATTTATATTCAATTGACTGAAAGTTTTATTTATTTATTGTTGTTACCCATTACATAAGATATCGTTACACTTTACAAAGTAATTTTATAAAATTACAATTTTCTAACAATTTATCGATTTTATTATTATATTTGTATTTTGTTATTAGGAAAATTTGAGAAAAATAAAAGTTGTTAATTATTTTAATTTATGTAAGACAGAACATCGATATATTATATTTATATATTGTTTGTATATATTTTGGTTTAACGTTTATTAATTTATCTAAAAGTACAAATAATTAGTTTTTTGTTTGTTTGGTATCATCCCACAAATTTTTTTTTTTCAATTTTATATATACAAATTATTTTAATTAATTTATTTATTTATATTAACATTAAGGTGAACATCGAGTTTTGGTTTAAAATTTTTCTTTTAATTGACAAAATTAATTTTCTAAATTTACTTATTAAAATTTTTAATAAACTCAAACCTAATACATAATTTATATATAAATTCACAAAGGGGTTCTTTTTTTTGTATTTCTAAATAGTTTTAAAATGATATATAGTTTTTTTTTGTTGTTGTGTGTATATAGTAGTTTATAGAATTAGTAGTAGTATTTTAGACATACGATATGCCACGTTAAAAGGAAGTTTTACCAAAAATAAAATTACCAGCCGACGACGGATCCTCCGATGCAAAGTAATCTTTCCATAAGTTAGCGAATTCGTCACGAGACACCTCCGGCCCTTTAGACATTTTCTTAAATGCCTGTTCGCATTCCTTCTTGTCGACGCCGTAACACGAGCATACAGTTGCAAATTCATTAACATCGATTGTGCCATCGGTTGACGCATCCTCAAGGTCGAACATAAATTCCATGTATCTGCAACGAAAGATACATAAATATTTTATTTCTGTTTGAGATAATTAATCATGAGTCCGAACTCTATATATAGACACGAGAACACAGAGAAAGTGAAATTTGTTTACGGAATTGAACGCAAACCATTCCAAATTGATTCGTTTCAAAGTATATTTTGATATATAAATGGCTTTTGAGTACAATATGGTCAGTAAAAGTTGTCGATTTTGCCCTACACAAAAAACCATAAATCAAATTAAGTAACGTTAAGATATTATAGAAATATGAAATGAATGTTCTTTAAATATTTTCATGCGATTTAAAATCGCCAGTGGCAATGTCATGTCACTAATTATTCGAGCGTATATAAATAAGATTGAGGCTTTAAGCCTAAAATCTATAATTAATTAGCAATCAAAGAAACTGAGTGATTTCATTTGGTTTTTACTTTTTGCCATAGGTAAAATAGGTGATGATCACGGATTTTGATTTAGATTTAATCATAGAAAGGCCAATATGCTCGTTCGTTCAAATACACATATAATTATGATATTAATATACTTTCGTATATAATCTAAGTGAAAGTATATATATTACGTCTTGTACATAGATATAGAACTAATTATGAAAATATTTATCTTATGATAATTATCTCATAAATCTATACGGAATGTTGTGTACATGATGTTGCGGCTAAGTACCCAACCGCGCATCATCAGCAATACCAATAAAATTATATACTTTTACTTTTCAATATAATATATATTTATATATATATATAGAAGTAGTCGTCTGTGTAACGTATATACTCGTATAATTAGAAATTAATTTCACTCTTTGTTGTTATACGGTTAAATAAAGTAGAATGGTGCGAGCGTCTTAAAATATTCTACTCAGAATTTAATTTCATCATAACACACACTCACAATAAGTTATTAGGCGTTATGTCGTATACCTAATCCAAATAATAAACCAAATCTAAACCAAGTTATAAAAAAATTAATATAAAGTCGTTTAAGGTTTATAAAAAAAAAAAATGTCAGTCACGTAATTTTATATCACTTACAAAAATTATACGAAAGTTCTTGCGAGTTCTATAGAGCGGCGGCGTACAACAATAAAACAAAAAATTGTTTTATTTTCTAATTATATATTTTCATTGCGAAACGCTTTTTAGAAAAAAAAAATAAATTCTAGACTAATTACCTTTGTTGCCAATCTAATACGGTGCTTGGGTCTTTAGCGAATGCGTCCCACATATTGCACCACTCCTCGACGGAAACCTGAAAAATAAAAAAAAATAAAATTGTTTTTTGAATTTTTTTTGTACATAACAAGGCTTTTTAATATTTTCCTATTTAAGGGTTCTCAGAAATAATAAATTCACAATCAGATTTAATCAAATTACATTGATCAACAACTTGCACGGAATAAATGTTGCATAATGCTCGGTGTTTACTCTCCTAATTTTATCATTACGCTAGAATGTAAATGTATTATCTGCTGGGTTTTGCTAGCTTTAAATGAAATGGCCTGATGATTGATCAAAAATGAATGGAGCCATAAAATTTTAATGGATCATTTGACTAGGCCATAATGAGCGTAAAATTATTTGTATATCAATTGGCCTTGATTTTGGGTTCTGCTAGCTTTAAATTAAATGAACTAATGTTTGGTCAAGAATTAATGGAGCACAAAAAATTTAATGGGTCATTTAATTAGGCCATAACGAGCCTAAAATTATTTATAGGTCAAAATATCTTGATATGCGTTCTAATTTCGGTTTTGGTTCCATTTTCGATTTATGTTCTGCTAGTTTTAAATTAGATGACCTGAAGTTTAGTCAAGAACGGAGCCCAAAATTGTTTAATGGTTCATTTGACTAGACTATAATGAGCCTACAATTATTTGTATATCAATTGATTTTGATTTTTGATTTGGGTTCCGCTAGCTTTAAACTAAATGACCTGGGGCGGTATGTTGTACCATCACTTCGAATCGAAATTCGTAAAAAGTCGAATGGCGGTATGTTGTATCATTTTCGAAAAGCAAAAAAGATACAACTTTCACTTTTTCGATTCGACTTTTTTCGAATCCGACTTTTTTCGATTCGAAGTGATGGTACAACATACCGCCAGTGATGTTTGGTCAAGAATAATTGGAGCCCAAAAATTTTAATGAATCATTTGATTAGGCCATAACGAACCTAAAATTATTTGTAGATCGAAAGATCTTGACATGCGTTCTAATTTCGGTTTTGGTTCGATTTTCGATTTGGGTTCTGCTAGCTTTAAGTTAAAAGACCTGAAGTTTGGTCAAGAACGAGTGGAGCCCAAAATTTATAATATGTTATTATGCTAGGCTATAATGAGCCTATAATTATTTGTATGTCGATCTTAATTTTCGATTTCGGTTCTGCTAGCTTTAAATTAATTGACCTGATGTTTGGTCAATAATGAATGGAGCACAAAAAAATTTAATAGGTTATTTAATTAGGCCATAACGAGCCTAAAATTATTTGTAGGTAAAAAGGTCTTGATATACGTTCTAATTTTGGTTTTAATTCCATTTTCGATTTGGGTTCCGCAAGCTTTAAATTAAATGACCTGAAGTTTGGTCAAGAACGAGTGGAGCCCAAAATAATTTAATAGGTCATTTAACTAGGCGTAATGATCCTAAAATTATTTGTATGTCAATTGATTGGCCAAGAATGAATAGAGCCTAAAAATTTGTAATGGTTCATTTGATTAGGCCATATCGAGCCTAAAATTATTTGTAGGTCTAAAGATTTTGATATGCGATCTAATTTCCGTCTCGCTTCCATTTTCGATTTGGGTTCTGCCATAGATTTAAATTTAATAGCCTAATGTTTGGCAAAGAATTAATGGAGCCTAACATTTTTTAATGGGCCTGTTGACTAGGCTATAATTAGCCTAAAATTATTTGTATGTCAATTAGTCTTGATACTCGATTTGGGGGTTCTGCTTGCTTTAAATTAAATGACCTGATGTCTGGTCAATAATGAATGGAGCCTTAAACAAATTAATACGTCAATAAATTAGGCCATAACCAGCCTTAATTGATTTGTATGACAATTGGTCTTGATTTTCGATTTGAGTTCTGCTGAATGGGTTGATCTTTGGAGTTGATAACGAGCCTAAAATTATGTGTATGTCAATTGGTCTTGATTTTCGACTTGAGTTCTGCTAGCTTTAAATTAAATGACCTGAAATTTGGTCAAGAACAATTGGTCTTGATTTTCGATTTCGAGATTCTGCTAGCTTTAATACCTGATGTTTGGTCAAGAATGAATGGAGCCAGTTGGTCAGGCCATAACGAGCCTAAAGTTATTTGTAGGTCAAAGATTTCGATTTGCGTTCTAACTTCGGTTTTGGTTCCATTTTCGATTTGGGTTCTGCTAGCTTTAAGTTAAAATACCTGAAGTTTGGTCAAGAACAAGTGGAGCCCAAAATTTGTAATAGGTCATTTGACTAGGCTATAATGAGCCTAAATTTATTTGTATGTCAAGTGGTATTAATTTTCGACTTTGGTTCTGCTAGCTTTAAATTAATTGACCTGATGTTTGGTCAATAATTAATCGAGTCCAAAAAAACTCAACAGGTCATTAAATTAGGCCATAACGAGCCTAAAATTATTTGTAGGTCTAGACATTTTGATATTCGTTATAATTTCGGTTTTGGTTCAAATTTCGATTTGGGTTTTGTTAGCTTCAAATGAAATGGCCTGAAGTTTTGACAAGAAAGGGTAGAGCCAAAAATGTTTGATGGGCCGTAATAAGCCTAAAATTCCTGATTTTAGATTTGGGTTCCGCTAGTTTTAAATTCAATTACCTGATGTTTGGTCAAGAACGAATGGAGCCAAAAAATTTTAGTGGGCCATTTAATTAGGCCTGGGGTGTTTTTTTCGAAACTTTGGCTGTATGAAAAGTACTTCGATATTTTCGAACAATTTTTAGCATCCATTGGGTTTCAGATCAGAGGTGTAGGCTTAATATTTTGAGTCAAATAGACATTTTCTTAAAGACCTTATTCGAAATGCAATTCTTTCTTATGAAACTCTTTGATATAACCCTTTAATAGGTCTAACATCCAGATAATAAATTTAAATTCAAACATTCGAACTAAACGTTACGTTTAGTTTAGTTGAAATATTTTATTTAAAATTTAATTTTGAAATTGTACGTGTCAACTGCCTATTGCAAAAAACAGAAATGTTGACAGATATACAAA
This sequence comes from Nephrotoma flavescens, assembly GCA_932526605.1. Lineage (NCBI taxonomy): Eukaryota > Metazoa > Arthropoda > Insecta > Diptera > Tipulidae > Nephrotoma > Nephrotoma flavescens. The sequence goes on along the minus strand of OW052222.1, from coordinate 35,202,197 downwards.
TTAATTAGTCCCAACTCCCTTCCGCAATTCAAATTAAAATTTTATTTAATAAAATTTAGTAGAATTTGACAACCACAGCTTTTAAAGTATTCTTCCGGACAAATTTCTCTAAAATTTGGGTATTATTTTCGGACGTCTCCTTAAATTCTTAGATTATAATAGTGGGGCACTAGTATTTCCAGCAATCATTAACGCTCGATATCAAGCACATATACGCAAACTGTATTAAATTTTCAGAGCACCGTTGTGTATTAAAATTTTGTTTCGGCTCATTGATTGAACACTCGCAGCAAACTAAAATTATCGCCGTTTATGGATGCGATGCGAATTCTCATCACACAATTTAGGGAAATACGGATACGAATGAGAGAGGTGTGTTACTTCTCGATGTTATTTTTAGTACACATTACTTAATATTTGCAGTAAGCCTACGTTTTTAACAAAGCAACAGGTATAGGTAAGAAGTTGGATAACGTTGTATATAGTACCGCAAGGAAAAAAGTTATCAGACATTTTACGGTCATCAGCTTTTTTATCGCGGTACTATAAAAGAAGTTATAGAACGTCCTCTTACGGGTTTTCGGTGTTTACGTAATAGCCGTCCATACAAACGGGAACAAGCACAACTTCATCTAAGAATAAAGAACAACTTTGTCTTAACAATTATTTGGTATAACTAATTCAGTACAGGTTAGTTTGATTATTTTTTAACGTCGGTCTGTAAAGTCAAGTTACTGAAATCGTGATAAAAATGATGAAAAATTAATGACTCTATATGGTTCAAAACCACATTTCTCGACGTTTTCTCGGTAACCAAAAATGTCCGTTTATCTGGATATCTGTACTTCTTTTATTTATACATAATTCGGAGAATTGATAAGATTTTCGGATTTCTACCTCAAGCGATGCTTCAAGTAAATTACTAAAAAAAAACACTAATACCACGATATTGCATTACATTATTCCAATATACTCGCGTAGTGTATCGTTCGAAAGGTCTTAGATCAGAAAACAAATTTGACCATAATTCGACCGTTCATAAATCCAATGCTTTGGCGCTGGTACCTAAGTTTTATAGTCGATTACATAATTTGTGTTTATCCTATATCGTTGATAAGGTTTTGAAGAATGCCGCAAATTTTTCTGAATAACTTTAGCACTCAAAACTACCTTTATAGCGCTAGAAGCGGTTAAAACTATTTAATTCATTTGCAAAATGTCGCAAATTCATACGACGCAACATATAGTACTCAAAATTACCTTCGAGGCATTAGGGATAGTTGTATTTATATACATCGATTGAAATTTATAGAAAAAGTAACCATTTTGTCATCAGTCCTTTAATTGATAAATCCGAACTCGAAGTTTTGATTACCTCAAAATTTTGATTACCCCGAATGGAACTTAAAAAAAGTTTAAAAAATTTGAATTTAAAAAAATTCTGATTCACACGACAGTGGCTTCTGTGATTTGTAAGGTTTTAATATATCAGTTTATCATAAAAAAAATTATATTAAATCAATTTTACAGCACCCTCTTTTGGTTTAATAAATTATTGTCATCCTTTTATATAAACTAGAAAACAATGAATTTTGAGTGCGATTTGAGATTCGTGGAACCGAAGAGACTACCTATGTTTTTGACTTACACAGTTTAAAATTGGAAGATGAGAAGAGATTCCTCATTCTGCTTCCAAAAGCTGACACCGCACCGAAATGCAAATCGAATCAGAAATCGAACCAGAAATGGTTTAATTGTGCCCACGAAATGGTTATGGACCTTGAAATTGAACCGTAATTAATTCGCATTTGAATTAGATAACGCCATACTCATCTCCAGAATCATATTATGTGGCGTTCCGATTGATTTTTTTACCAAACATAGTTAATGGACCCATTGGCTAATCTGTGCCTTAATCATAACCACCGATGGTTGACCCCGTACGTAAACGGTAAAATATTCAGCCAAATTATTCTAGGTCTGCTTGATACAGGGGCAATAACAGTCTTGTTGATAAAGATTGCGTAGGAATTTAGTGTTGCGCAATTCGATTGTGGTAACCCCATAATCTGAGTATTTTACTTTATATGTATTATGAAGTAACCAACTCAATATAACTCAAAGTAAAGTAAAGTCAAGTAAAGATATAATGCAACAGCGTCTGTCACTCAAGACTCGAGTATATGAATTATGAGCGCTATCGAATGATTAACCTTGAAAAAAGTTCCAAATTCTTGGTGTCTACCAGTAACACTAGTCAAGAAAACTCACTTTACAACTGAGTTTGTATTTGAATGTCTACCGTTATCGATAATTGATGGAATAATGACGCTCATTTGCTGACAATTCAAAATTTTTAATTTTTCAGTAGAGCGATTTGAAAATATCACTCAAAATTTTGCGTTAAAACGGCGTTTTTCAGAAGTAAATAAAAATACATTCTGATTAGTAAAATACTTTTTTTTATTTTTATATCCTCAACTGGTCAGAAAATACCCAAAAAGGATGATATCGTATTTAATGTGTTAAAAAAGCAAATAACTAATTCCCTTATATCGATTAAGCACTTTCAGCACTACAATGATGGATTCGAGATCACCATTATTTCAGACCGTGGTATATAGTATGGACGTTGAACCAGATGCACTCTGACGAGCATTCTTGATATTGTTAACTGTGCATTTCGACTAAGATTAAAATGTTGCCTCCTCAATTGATTTCAATACATCGGATTCTTGTAAAGACTAAAAAAGTTATTCTTGAATATTAAAATCTCGCGGATGCTAATTAAAATTTAAGAGTTAAACATTACTAATTTCTGATGTACCAGTCATATGGCCTACGTTTCGCAAATACGAATATTTCGAATTAGACATTCCTAAGAGCTAAACACTAAATATGTTTGGCACTTTATTACTCTTTGTGATATTTATAAAATGTCAAAAACTAACTATCTAACATATCCACCAATCGGTTCTTCGTCAGTCACTACTCGTCACTCCAGAAGATCTACATCGATTATTTAGGATCCTACTCACGGTCTCGAAATAAAAATATTTGTGCGTTGATTAGATCGCAATTGAAAATTTGTGCGATTTAAAGAGTTTCGACATGCGTTTTTTGTTTCACTGTGTGACTTTCTCGAAAATTAAATATTTCTTTTTTTTCCTGTTCTGGAAATAATAGTTTCAAGAATAGTAAAAAAAACATATCTATTATCATATCACATCTATTAATGGAAAGAAAAGTATGGGGTGGTTGAGAAGTTGAATGTGTATAAGTAGGTTTCGATTATCATAGTTGTTGTCATACAGATTGACGCTAAATGGAAGAATTTCGTACGGTTGTGTATTTAATTCGAGAGTGCTGAAAATAGACCAATATACGGAACAATCACAAATACCATCACTATACAATCGAAAAACCAAAGTAAAATATAATAAATTCGTAAACACGAAAAGTTAGATGATAAATGTTAAAGAATTTCATACGCTATGCAGTAATTCGCTAGTAGTACAACTACAGGGTAGTTTTCTATATATAGACAATATTCCAATGTAAAATAATACAACGTCAGTCGTCGCGATATCAGTAATCTCATTCGTTCGAAACTGATTGTTGTGATTCTTACACATTATCCACCTATAAGTCAAAAATTAAAAAAAAAATCAGTTTCAGTCCAAAGTATTGTCCTAGTAATTAATTCGATCCAGAGTTCAAAACTAGCGATAAAACTATTTACCGTTATTTAACTTATAAGTAATTTTTAGCCCGGGCCTTAAAATTATCAGAGTGTGGTGCTTTCCCACAAGGTAACGATCATAACGCAATTGTGTATCAAACAATTTTTACGTATTTAGGCTACTGAAATAGATGACAGGAAAATTTTTATATTTATGTTTCTGCATGACTGTAGAGTTGCGATCGTGGTACATAGATAAAACCGATTGTTACACTAAAACACTAAAGAGGGCTTCAACTAAATAGGGTAGAGGCACATTTCGTTCTCAAGATAGTGTAGAGTGTATCCAATTTTTATTAAATTTTAACTTCCATGACCAGTTTCAAGTGCGATGTGGCTTAACTTTAAAGCTCCTTTGACGTAAAGTCACAATTATTGAGATACGCTGTTTAATAGTAAAACTGACCGAAAAGTTCCAATGGATAGACCATGTTGATATTAATTTTTAATTTGTGCGGAAAGATTACTATATGTTACAAGATCTACAACTTCAACCACAGACCACATTTCGAAATTATTGTTCTATGTTCGAGCAATTGTTACATGTTTTTACAAATTAATAATTTATTTGGCTTATTAGAATCTTATGTGCAGTACGATATCTAAAAGCGTGCAGTTGGAGATTTAAATCTTATAAAAGTTAGACTGAGCAGTTACGAAGACCCATTTTTGAAAAAAACCAACCCATAAAAATAATATTTTTTTTTAATATTTCCTTTACTCTCTTTTCTTCAATCGGTTTAGTATTTAGTTAAATGAAATTTAAAATTTTTTTCATGCCTACAAATGTATGAAAACATCACTATTGATAATTGGAATTAACATTCAAATTCCAAAACTTCTACATTTTTTTCCGATTCCTTGATGGAAGCCCACGGCCCTGAGATCCGATTACCTTCATTTTTTAATTAAATGTGTTGTCATATACACATGTCTGCAAAGTTTAACTACAACCGCGTTACTGTAGTCCAAAAATTGACTAAAAGATCCGGTCGTCCACCCGACGCAATGTTAATATGAAGAACTTAAAAATAATATTTTCACGCCAGGTCCAATTGGCATAAATACATAATATACGAGTACCTAACATATTATGCACAACTATTTCGATATGAAATTTTGCCAACTTTATATGAAACTCCCAACCTAATTTAAACGGATAACACAAAATAATATTTTCGATAACCAATTGCAAAAAATTTAAAATATTTTATCCATATCGTGTACTCTTTGAATTTTTGCACAATATTTATAAGAATTTGGTAATTTTTTGGCAAAATCACAGAATTTAGTACATAAATTTTATAAAATGACGACAAAAAAAAAATATATTTTTCAAACGCCTAAAACAATTTCTAACAACATATCGATCCGCCTTCCCGAAAATTTCACATAATGGGTTAGTTTTATGTACTCGTAAATGTTTGTGTAACTGTGGCTGCGATAAAATATATACTCGGATGAGGGGGAAAAATCGTTTGCAAAATAAACTTTGATTTATTTGTTTTTATTTTGTACAGCTTTCTAAAATGATATGTCAGTCTGATAAGGATTTTTTGTTCTTCTAAGAAGAAACTTCCTCACTCTGGTATTTACTCATATAAAGTCTATATAAACATAAATTCACATACATGCACATAAATCCAAACAAACATTAAAACTAATGTAAAGTTTATTGTTGGTTTATTACCGGAAGGTAAATAATAACAATAAAAGCTTAATATTTTATTTGCCTCTCTGTGTCCATGTCCATACAAACAGGATGATATGCCAGCTTTAAAAGCTTTTTTTTTATAAATATATAAATTAGAACAAATTGGTTAACGTTCACCTGGCAAACATAATTAATTGAAATTTTAAACTTTTACGTTTTATTGGTTGGCCTAGTTCCAAACAAAATAAAATAATTGGACCAAATTTAGTTTTTATCATCTTGTGATCATAATAAATAGTTTTAAGGATGCATTTCTTGGTACAGTGTTTCCGCAACCGATGGTGTGCGGAATGTGTATAGTTATTTTCTATCCCAATATTACATAATTTTAAACTTCTTGAGTGATGGTTATAGTTTTGAGGTTCTTTCACCCCGTTCTTACGGAACATCATCTAAGGGGTTTGATTTAATTCATATATAATTGTGCTCTAGACCCGTCGTCCTTACTTCTGTAGTTACTCTCGTCGTGACCAATTATTGTCCAAAATTGATAAGCAAGTCTTGACAGAGGCAAAATGGAGGACTACTCGGTTTGATAGAGCACAATTTGGTATAGTTATAACAAGCCTCGTGTGCTTGTAAGATTTTGATAGAGCATTTTAGATCAGTAGCATTTCGGGAGCTATTAAAGTTACGACAGATAATACACTTATTATAGTAACTGAGGCATTGGGTAAGCAAATTACGACCTTTGCGTTTTGAGATAGGTTCCGTAAAGTTTAAATAGACTTATTTTGTTTAGCATGTGATTAATAGGTAAAAAAAATCATTCTTTTTGCTTAAATTTTGTATGCAAGAGTCACCATTGTCGGGACAATCAAAAGGAAAGAACTATGTCACTAGGTCGAGTGAGCGGCAAATTCAACCGCTAATAGCACTACAATAAATACATAAATGGAATGAAATTTCTCCACGAAGAAGTCGGACTTGAGGGCCCGTTAACACACGTCTTAGCTTAGCAGCTGTAAATCGTCTCCTAGATGATGTTAACTTCCTAAGTAAATTCGACACTGTGTCGATTTTAAATGAAAGCCGTTAGTTGCTTCATCTCAGTTGTCGACGATGATTTCGGTTAATGCATCTATACCGATTCATCACTTGATCAATTATGACTTTTTTTATGTATTTGCTTTAAATACTTAAAACGAGATTGGATCCACATCATGTAGAAAGGTAAAATAATATCGTTAATAATCCAATGTCACATCAATAGGATTACAGCATAATCCGGTGCTAGCTCATTACAAAAATCTTTATATATAAGAAAATTAAACAACTCGATACTGTGTTAAGATATATAAAGGACATGTCACATGGACACAGAAAATTTCTTACATTTCCTTTTTTTGTTTTGTTTTGTTTTGTTTTGTTAGGGGTGATGGCTCTCGATTTTTCATCCAAATAAAAAACGATAAGAATTTGGCTTCTTAAAGAAAGGCGCTATATAGATTTGGGTTACCATTTGTATTATACGCAACTTTTACAAATATTTGAATCAATTAATCACACACATGCACACCATATAAGTATATATGTATGTGAAAATGTACACAAATGGAAAATAAATTTTCTGCCCATGCCATTTATCATTGCCGTACTTAAGTACCGACATTGGAAAATTTGTAAATAATCGACGGCAATCAAATCGAAAAGGATGCTGGTATATCGGCAAGGAGATTTATGGGTCAAGTGTCTAGTTATTCATTACATGTTTAATATAGTAATGAAGATCCGTTCAATGAAATACGGTTTCTGATGTTGTCAATCATTAAATATAAATTGTTTGCAGCTGGTTTACAGCATCTCAAATATCTATACACAAATTTCTATTGATTACAACAGCTTCAGATATAAATTGAATATTATGAAATAATAAAAAGCTGCTCGTAATTTTTGATTAAACATTTTAGTATGCTTTTGCTAAGCTGGCAAGTCTGGTATATTTTTTTTAGCTGTAAGCTTCGCAAAAGCTTATTTTTTAACGAACAAATGTTAACGATACGATTTTCTTGTCTCTCACCAACATTTCGTCTCGTCATAAATTTCCATTTACATTTTGATTATCGTGTTGCGAAACATTTGATTGTACCGCGCGAAACACATACCCCCAATTTAAGCAAAACGCAATGGGTGGTAAAAAAATTGTGTAAAATGTGTATAAATCAACGATTTTATTTTTGCGCCGCGATTATTAACATATTATGTGTCGCATAACATAATGGTTCAAAGAAAAATAAATTGGATGTATGCGTGTACATCGCGTTTCTGAATAATATATCAACCGTCAAGTTTAATTGGTATTTATATGGTAAAATTTTAAACATTTTTTTTTTGGGAGCACATAATAATGATATTTTACTCGCGTATCTACAGAAACACCCAAAATGAACCAAAAAATTCAATTACAAAATCTTAAACCAATTATTCGAAACCATATAAAAATATTAAAAATAAAATTAATTTTAATTTATTACATACCTGCCCATCATTATCCTTATCGGCCTTCGAACGTAATCCCTCCCATATTTTAATCATAGTCTCATGCGTTTCTTTATTTTTTGCGTGCCCAGCTGGCCATCCTCGTAGCGCACATATTTTCTGGAACGAACGAACAAAAACAATTTAAAATTAAATAAATATTAGTTGTTTAGGATTTTATTTTTTCAAGCAGGAAGGAAACAAAAAAAAAATAAAATGGTTTCCTTCCCATTGGTATAAAAAAAAAATCTTCAACATTCATTAATCATACTAAAAAAAAGAAACAATCAAGCATCGTAAATTTACTCTATCCAATTAAGGAGAACATAACATTTTTTAACATTTTTAATTAAAACTAAAATAAATTTTTTCGTCTATACTTGACTGCAGTTTATTACCTCGATAGCAAGTTCAAAATCTTTTTTGTCGATTGTACCACTTTGATTGACGTCTGGAAATAGAAAAGAAAAATATACTTTTAGTAATGTTGATTCTAAATCATTAATTAAGTAAATATGGGAGGAGTACTGTCAAAATTTTAGTTACGTAACACCTGCAATATAACAATTAAAACGACCAAAAGGAAATCAGTTTGGTCACAAATTTATTGAAAATACTTTGAACTTATATATAAAGTAAAAACATAATGAGTTAGCGAATTATATTATATTTCGCTGCGCAATTGTTAAATACAATAAAAATTTGTGATTTAAAGAATTAAATGTTTCATTAGGCGGAAACCGCCAAGGTCTTGGTAATACCACCTCAATGTGAAGATGGGGACTGGCTGCCACTCACAATAACCCAAAATGTTATGTACAAATTTTCGTTATTTTGCAGACAGGTATCTCGGGTTTTTATTTTTGACTATATTTCTAGAAAAGAAATTAATAGTATGTCAAACCTAACCTAAGGCTACTTTACTTAAATTTGGTGGTGGTGTGTTTTATTGAACATGTTAGGGACTTGCCACAGGTTGATAGGGTGTGTATCGAAATCCTGGTCTGTCTAAATCCCGGTTTTTTATAATTCCCGGTTTTCAAAATCCTAGTTTTGAAAATTCAGGTTTTTAAAATCCTAGTTTTGCCAAAATATTGGTTTTCAAAATCCCAGATTTGTATAAAAAAATCTCGATTTTAATTTTAAAAATTTGACATACGAGAAAATTTGACTGTTAATGGATTTTTTGACAAAATTCAAAAATGGGTTTGCGATAAAGTACTAGAACATGGCTTTGGCTATTTCTTAACAGATTTGGCTATTTCTTAACAGCTTTTGTTGAAATTCGACACGTGAGCTGGAAATTGAATTCTAAAATGATTTTTTAAAAAAAGTTCTGAAATATGGTCATCGCTATAGAACTAGGCCATTTTTTAACCGATTTAGTTGATATTCGACATGTTGGTCCAAAGTGGGACTTAAAAAATGCGTTTTGTTCTGAGGAGGATAGGGATGAAACTTGGCCATTTCTTAACCGATATTGTCGAAAATTGGCAACGATTTTTTCTAACTGTTTCAAAAATGTTGACAAGAGACAGATTGATGATCAACAACTGAGAGCCAGACCGAATACCATGTAGTCTTGCATCAAGTGGAACAAATGATCCTTTAACATAGGATAATTATGCCAGAACAAAGCAGGAATAATTCGGTCAGGACTGTTCGACCTATAGGGAGCAAAAGAGAATAAACTGCAATGTACAGTCGTACGTAATCAATTTTTAGACAAAAACTCCAGTTAGCAGTTTCTGCAGCGACAATAGACAGACCGGTCATACAATGACTGGAAGGAAGAGGCCCCTTAACATCCTTCTACGACGAAATGAACCTATTGGGTGTGTGAATTAATGTTAAGACTTTTTTTTTATAAAAAAGAAACGTTTATTAAAAGATAACGAAGCAATATATTTTACCCAATAGACCCGCCATCGTTAGCTATGACTTCCTGCCATCTCCTGGAAGGTTTGTAGATTCTTAGTTTGAAGAAGCCTTCATTTTTCGCAGCTATCCAGCCATCGATACAATTTCAAACTTTTCTGGTAAATGGTAATCGGAAAGTGCAAAGTCTGGAGAACACGCAGGTTGTTCAAGACGATCCCAACCGAGTTGCCCTACCTTGTTTTGAGCATTTTTTGCACGATGTGGTCTGGCATTGTCATCATGAAACAAAACTTTATAGCTTTTGTTCGCTATTGCTAGCAATCACCTGTAACCGTTTTATTTGGATTTAACAGCTCATAATACACCACACCTTTCTGGTCCCACAAAATACTCAGCATAACCTTATCGCAATGAATATCTCGTTTTGGCTGCGATGGTCCTGCTTAGCCTGGATTGACGTAAGCTACTTTACGTTTGGGGTTATCGTAATAGACCCACTTTTTATCGTCAGTAACAATTCGAGCAAGATTTTTTTTGCATGCTTCAATTCGTACTTTCAATTGATTTTTGGACAGTTGATGTGGGATCCATTTTCCTTGCAATTGGAATAGCTTGCCCTCGATGGAGCTTGTTTACCATAAGTGTCAGAAAGCAATCGGTGAGCTTCAGCGGTAGTTTTTTTAGAATCACAAAAAAAAGAAGAACCCCTCGAAAAAAACAACTTATCACGATTAATTTTAAATCGATTACAAAAAAATGACGTAATATGAAAAATAACACTTTCTGCTCTGAACTAGATTGACAATTGTGGCAGCTACAAAATGCAATTGAAATTGCTTGTCAAACTATACGCAATCTCACGTAGCGACATCTAAATGTCGACTTTAAGAATTAATTCACACACCTAATATCATTAGGTATTTGAAGAGACTGTAGTCGGCAATTACTATTTTTAGCCAAGATATTACTGAGCCTCATGACAGCTGAAAGAATTTAAGTTTTTCTTGTAAGAATTTTGCGCTGATACAAAGTTGTTCCAGTCAACCTAACGGTTCGTTGTCCAAGTTATGATTTTCTAATTGTCTGACAGTTTCCATTAACTTATTCAAAGTAGAGCACCAAAATGTTTATTCCGAATGTTTTGATTAGTGATAAGAGGACAAGATTGCAGTCGAAAGTGAAGATGCCGGGGAGTTAATATCAACTAACGATCTTATATTAGAGAATCTTGAAGATGAGCTGATTTTCCAGTTTGTATTTTGATGAGAGGTCAGAATATTATTTGTTACCCCGCAATTGGGAACTACCTCAAAAATAGACATGGAATACGAGAGAGTTAAATAAAGAAGTATGTCTACTGTTAGTATTGCGGCTCCTACAAATAGAATGGTGTGCATTGGAACCAAATCCCTTCAAAATAATGTTTTTAGTATTTTTACAAGAGGCGAAAGTTCCGTCGAACGAAGAGGTTCAGATAATTCATACGGTAGATATGCAGAAATCAACTGGGTGATACGATTGCAATACTGAATAGTCATATTTACAGCCATATGGTCTAATAAATTGCAATCCTGAATGATAGGGTCTCTAAAATTGTTAAAGGTAAAATTGAACACTCTGGAGTTTTTCCATTATTGGCGTTAAGTCCGAAAATTGCACCATAAAGAAGGCATGATTCCTTAATTAGGCAGTCATCCGTTTTTGATACATAAAGCAACTTGCTTAGCACAATAGACTTTCTATGATGAAGGTTAATCTGTTTTATATTAAGCTTGGATATCATAATAAAAACTATCAGAAAATGACTGAAAGAAAATATAAATGGGAAACCTTCGGGCTACAGATTATCAGAAAAGAATGTTTGGAACCAGTAATGGTCTCAAAGAATTTCTTGTCAACCCAGAAGGCAATTTCTTGGGGCACATAACAAACAGGATCTAGACATTGACAAGCAACTTCGGATATCTTTAGTATCAGAGACCACTTTAGACAACCACTCGTAAAAGTCGCCGTTTGCGCTTACAAATACTGACATTATCTGAAAGGTAGCATTCCAGCAATTGTGGAATCAAGTTACTAAAGCAAAGAATCACTTCCGCATTTTCACGTATCGCTATACTTTATTAACTGTAGACTCAGTAACATAATGAACCAGAGTGCACGATTTTTTAGATTCCATTTTTGGAGAAATTCCATGTGATATTTGGGTACGATTTGGCATAACCATGGTATATGGAGTGCCTAGCTTTCTAGCTATTGAGCCTTGTTATAATACGTGAAGTTTTGTTCTGTAGACGCCGAATATTTCGTTTAGACTTGTGTGCATAGTTCCACGTATGATTGAGTACAGAACGCGGCAATATATCTGGTATGCCTTACTCAGGAGCTGCCTTGGATTCATTAGACCAATCCTTCAATAATCCGAAATTACACAGACTAAAAAGCAGCACAAACCGGCAAAATCAAATATAGACCCTTGGCTATTGTACAAGGACACGAAGAAGGCATTGTTGGTAATAGACACCAGTTAACAGCAGAACAATTTTGACCAGATTCCGTTCACAAATATGAAACACAACCATCATTCAGTGCTATGCCCCTAACCGACGATGCAGATGAAACACCAAAAGATGAATTTTACGAACAATTACAAGACATAGTGGCAGGAAGGCACTGTGACAACTGTCATGGGTAAAATTGCGTTGGACTCTGTGCGATACAACAATGGAGAAAGACTCGTTGACTTCTTCATCACAAATCCTTTGTGCATAGGCGGCAATAACAAACGCTGCGTACACATCCTGCTTGAAGGTTCAAAATTTAAACTATCTTAACCTTACGGTACACAACAAGAATGTGGACAATACTATAAGCGGGTCCCATAAACCAGATCTTTCCACGAACAAATGTCAATCAGTATGACTACAATCACAACCAAATGACATTGCCTTAAAAAACCTAGCATATATAACATTCAACATCAGAACGTCAGGGCACCACCCACACAAACATATCCCAAGCTAACAGAGCCAATGGAGACTGACCCGTTGCTAAGTAGACAGGTTAACTACATAAATCGCCCAGCGCAACAAAGTCAGTCATACCCACCAACTTCTAAACGGGAAAACTCGTACCTCAACAAACTGCAAGAACAGAGGGTTTACCATATCGAGACACAAGAAGAGGAAAATCAGTATACACAGCTGATGGTGAATGAAAACGTAGACAGAGAAGAATTTATAGAATACTGAGATTGCGAAGAGAATGAGGAAAAAGCAGAACTAAATTTTATGCTGGAAGCCTCTCTAGCATACGATACATAAAATAATAAACGAGAAATGGCGACATCCTCACATTCCTGATATCAAAAGAAGTTCATCTGTGACCAGTAAGTCAAAAATTCGACGGCAACGAATAATAAATTTAAAATTTGATCGGTTGGGGGGCAAATTGAAATCGGCAGAAAAATATACGGACAATTTTTCAAAAGTATCAGTATTAACAAAAATATAGAGTTTTTCGTTCTGCCGCGTCTAGGAACATTTGACGGCATAATCGGAGACGATACACTAAAAGAACTTGGTGCAATTATCGATCAGAAGAACAACATTCTGACGCTCAAGTCAAAAATTAAAATACCAATTTATGACAATTTATGAGAAGCACACACCTCAAGTGAATAACTTGGAAATACGTGATAACCATTTCTCACCTGAATTGAAAGATCAAATACAAATAATGCTCTCAAAATACAAAACATTGTTTGGACCTTTAAATAATGTAACATCCATAGAGACCACTGTAAGAGCGGAAAATAGAACCCCAACAGATGAAGCGATTTACACTAAATCCTATCCCTATCCAGTTAATATGAGGAAAGAAGTCGAAGAGCAATAATCAACAAACTCCTAAAGGATGGGATCATACGACCTTCAAAAAGCCCATATAATTCACCAATTTGGGTAGTGAAAAAAAACTGAATGCTTCCAATATACAAAAATACAGGATGGTTATCGGCTACAATTATTTACTACAATAGATCTTACATCTGGTTTCCACCAGATCAAAATGAAAGAATCGGATATTCCCAAGACCTAGTTTTCTACCATGAATGGGAAGTACGAATTCACGAGACTTCCATTTGACTTCCATTTGACGACGTGTTAAAGGAGTATATCGGTCAAATTTGCTATGTTCACATCGATGACATTATTATTTTTGGTGGAAAAAATAAGGAAGAATATTTAAAGAACATCGAGACGGGACTGTTGAGAGAGTTCACTTTACGGTAATCGAGATTTTTAAATATCTACAGAATGAACACATAGGGAGTTGACAGTGAAAAGAAGAATGCAGAGGGTAAATTACCAAAATCTAACCGACATTCAGACCAAACTAAATGGAGACATAATTGAAAGAATCAGAAAAGCACAAGAAACCAAAATCGCAAGGGAAAATACTAAAAGATCAAAGCCCAAAACTTACGAGCCTGGTAACATAATCTTCACAGCAATCAAACAAATCCAATCCAAAAATAAACCAAAATTTCAGAAAGAAACGGTAGCTATAAATAAAACTATTTTTTTATCATTTCGCGGATTAAAATCATTAACTATGATTTTAGTCTTTTTGGCTAAGAGGTTAGAGCATTAGCATACAATTTACTGATAAAAATCATGTTTTTGTATGTCTTTATATATTTTTGGCTCATAACTTGTATGATGCACAACCAGTCAAATTTCATTGTGGTTAGCATTAAATTTTGATCAGGCTTAAATCTTTTATATAGCACAATTACGGAGAAATCGTTTTTAAAGGCCTGGGTAGTTTAATCTGGCTTCGTAATTATTTGGGCTAAAACAGTTCAACGTGCATAAAAAAATTTTGTTTGACGGCCAGTTCCAAACAGCAAATATTTTCTCTTTGTTGGCAATGTATTGGTTTTGGAGAAAAACTTGTGCAATCGTGGTAATTTTGCACTCACTCACATTTATGGCCTAAATGCTGATGTGATTCCGTGATTTTTTAGTTTTGCTTCGTCTGGCTTTCATTTTTACATTTCCGCCAGTGCACTAACGCATTTTCATGGAACTTTTGGGTTTCTAAAAGCTTTGGTTTGATATATATGTCGATTTAGGTTAAATAAATTTTTAACTTTGGTATACAAACAAGTCTCCGCCTTTCGACAAAAAATAGTGCCACTAGTAAGTTATAGTTAAAATTGCCCGATGTAAGGTTGGGCATCTTTTATCAACTTAATCTTAAAATATTAGAGATTTTGTATCAGACTCATTTATTTTTTTTTCTTGTGAAAATCTCGGGTTTTTAGTCGGATAAGCGTCAAGTGAAGTTCCTTCAAAAATTTAAAAACGGTGAATATATCGATATCGAAGACAAATAACTTAGCGGAAGGCCGTAAGTGTATGAAGACTTAGAATTGGAAGCATTATTGCAGTAACTCGACAAGCATTTTCACAGCGTGTAAAATCATTGGGAATAATCAAAAAACAAGGGAATTGGGTTCCATATTAACTGAACGCTTCATTTTTTCATGTGAAATGCTCTGCTAACCGAATGTTTGCATTGCATAGTCACTAGTGATGAGAAATGGAAGAAATCATCGGAATCACCTGGCCTTGCTTCAACATCCACAACCAAGCCAAATATATGCAGAAAAAACTCATGTTGTGTATTTGATGGGATCACCTTGGTGTTGTATTATCCGAACACAATTGATGTGATTGAGCCGAACACTGAAGAAAAAAACTCGCCCACTACTACTCCATACACGATAAAATTATTCACCTGCATATTATCATTCTGCTCGTCTACGTGTTGCGGCGACGAATGTAACCTACTTGGGAACACTCAATTGGAAAAATTTACAACACCCGCCATATTCACTAGAAATGGCCCCATCCACCACTTGTTTCGGTTGATCCTGCATGTCCTGTCCGAGCAGCACTTCAAATACCAAAAATATCCAAAATTTGGTTGATTCATGGATGATAGCCTCAATAGATGAAGAGTTCTTCCGAAATAGTATTCGTATGCTGCCAGAAAGATATAATGCAAAAGTAGTGGCTCGCAATGTATCAGATCAATAGTAGATATTCATCTTTAGAGCCAAATTTGTAACTTTTAAAAAACTAGAAATTAAATTAAAGCTTAATTTGAGCTTTCAACTTTTATAACGAAGGAAAACCATTAATATTTAATCTTTAACTTTTAAGTGTTCTTAACCGATAACTTTTTTATTGAACATACCATCTGCAATCGAATCCTATTTAATAATTTTTTGGTACGAGGAGGGTAAAATTTATTTACTTTTTCAATTTTCCTTGAAAATATATATGGGAAGGATTACCGTAAAAAATTTGTTCAATATCGACGAAACAAATTCGAAAATTAATGTTACATTTGATCCGATTACATCAATCATCTGTTATTTTACCATTAACCATAATTGAAACATTAAATCAACTTCCCACATCTAACATATAGTATATGTATATAGGCCCTGAACCCCTATCGATACACAAAAACCACTGAAAATAAAAAATTCACTTAAATTTATTTCAATCAATGATTGAATGGAAGTTAATACATCAAACTGATAACGTAAAAATCAAAGGCGGAAAATGTTTTTGTTGCTTTTTTGATACTAAGATAATAAAGATGAAAGCTTCTTGCATATACCAGAATCATTACCTAATTAATTATGTATAATCGAGAATACTTACCAAAGAATACATTGAAGACGTATAAAAGCTTCTTTTTACGGAAATCTGAGATTGACATAATGGCGGTTTAACGGGATGCTAAATCTGAAATAAATACAAAAATACATTTTGTTAAAAATAATTTATAAGGATTTGTTGTTGAAAACAAAATATCTTTGTGGAATAAATTAAAATTCGATTAGAAATTTTGTCGTGTCACTCACTCACGTATCCTAAAGAAAACGAAATAAATTTTGTGCTTTTTATAGTTCAACAAGATAAAGTATGAAGGGCCTAATTAATAATCCATAAATTAATTAATTTTTTTTATGCAAAGCATTTAAAACAAAACATGATTGATTTTTTTCAGTTCAACCGATTAATTATGGGTGGGGGTTTTTCATGATGAAAATTGACGGTCGATTTAATTTAACAAATCACTTTTTAGGTATTCAATCATCGGTCTTAAATCTAGATCGAAAGGCATTTTATCCATTGGAAATTTAAAGTAGTAACTTTAAAATTTAATTGAATTAATTACTGGAAAATTTTGTGCTTTAAACGGTTTAGTTGAGAAAATGAGACAATAGTTACGCTAATCATTTTTCAATTAATGTTGGAATTTCTTTGGAGGAAAATGTTAATTTTAGCAGCTCGTATATACGAAAGTTCAAAACACATCGGTTTTGTGGAGAACATTTTAAACAAAAATTCACTATTAAAATATTTCTTTTGAAATTAAACATTCTGCAGCATATAGGTAAAAGTCCCTGAAGCACTGTGCGACCAAAGTTGGCTAAAAAAGAGTTTTTGTATTACCATGTAAAGAAACATATAACTGATTATTTTTGAATTTTGAATGAAAAACAATTATGCTAAATTAGCATATTGCCAAACAATTAAACACATTTTTTTTAAGAAAATGCGTTTTCTATGCTTCACTCGGTGGAATCACCGTTTCCTTTCGAACTGGTATTTATTGGAACTACACCTCCTAATGATTTTACGTTATTCTATTATTAAATTAGTTTCTCTACCAACTAGTAATAAATTAATTACGCCACATTTGGATAAGCAACGGCAACAGCTTAATTCTATCCAATTCAAAATATTTCCATATTTTTCAAAATCTTTCGATCCAACGTTTAATTTAATCAAAACCTCGGACCTCATCTGAGAACACCCCAAACAAATTTTTCTAAAATTAAGGCTCGTCTCAATTCACCCTTGACACAGTAAAAAAAAATAGTTTCCAAAATCTTTGCTACATACATAAAGTTTATGACGTTCAAATATGGTAGGAAAAAAAACATTAATTAGGTAACGAGTAATCAAAATCAATATTGTTATCTATCTAATTCGCCAGTAAACTGTGAACAAAAAAATTTTAAAATATTTCGTAACGCAACCAAAGCAACATAAAAAAACATGATACAAAATAACGACAGACTGCTATCCTGACTGCTGCCAAATCGTTCTTATCAGAGTTCTTTGAGTCTAAAGGACTCGTTCCAATTTCCACCCGCGTGGCACCGTATTCGGTGGACCAGCGCTTCTAGAAGTGTTGTAATAATTGTTCAATCATATGCCATCTGGCGTTTAGTCCCACGGTTTCGATGTGTGCACATGATAGCGCCTTTAGTGAATCACAAATTAAGAACCGCTGTAGGGTTATTTCTGCTAAGCAAGAGGCGTCTTCTGTGGGCAATGTTAAAGGCCGTGAGTTGAAGCATGCTTCAATTTTAGTTGTAACTGAGCTAGAAGTTGAGCTCGAAACTCCACAGATTTTATTCCTGCCAGTCAGATAGCTCCAAAATGGGGAGCGTGAGGTGGGGTGAAGTGTAAATTTGCTCCTTCGTTGGCTAAAGTTACTTTTTAACACAGAAAATGCTTCGACAAATTATATTTCATTGCCGGACTAAATATCGGTGTTCAATCCTCGTCTAGAAATGCCCCCCCCCCCACGTCATATTCAGGCGCCCTTTCGAAAATCACTAGGATTGATGGTGAATATTGATCATCTAGGAAACCCCTTTCTATCCATTCATCAGTTGAAAATATGTTCATTACCAAATTTCCTTGTGGCGAACTCAGGGATGACCCCCTCCCTTGACATATGGAGTTAGGTGCGCCAATGTGCATGGAACTTATACTCAGGCGCCCGTTCGAAAATCACGAGGATATAAATTCTATGCACATTGGCACACCTAACATCATGTGCCCAGGAAATGGATCATATCGATGTTCGCCACAAGGATATTTGGTAATGAACATATTTTTAACTGAAGAATGGATAGACAGTAATTTTTTGGATGATCAATATCCACCATCAATCCTCGTGATTTTCAAACGGGCGCCTGCATATAAGTCCTATGCACAATGGCACACCTAACTTCTTATGCCAAGTGAGGGGGTCACCTCTGTGTTCGCCCCAAGAAAATTTTGTAACGAACATAATTTCAACTGAAGCATGTATAGCAAATTATTTTTGGGATGATCAATAAAGTAGATTTAATTTATTGATAGATGGTAAAGCGTTTTTAGTGCAACAGTAATATAATTTTATAATTTTCTCGGGCTGTTTATTTTTTTTCCTTTAATTTAACAATAAAATTTTCGGGGTTGAATTATTTTTTTGTGATTTAACAAAGACACACACTTTATGAAAAAAAATTGACTTTTCGGGATGGAAATTTCGGGCCAAGGTTCTTATACATTTTTGGCAAACGCTATTCCTAGTTGTACTTTGGTAGCAGGTTATGTTCCCATTAATTGTCCCATGGATTTCAATCAGCTTGGTTAACCTTTGACTCAACATAATGTAATGATTGAATAAGACCAATGTTGTCTGGCATAGTTTCATCAGGATCCAACACTTATTCATTAAGAATAAAATTTGTTGACACTTCCACCATAAATTATTGTATCGAGAGCTAAAGAAGTTATTCCAAATGACGCTATTTCTGCAGGATTCTTATTTAATTTTACATGATACCATAAGTGTATGACGAGTGGATCCAACTCAAAGGACTAAAACTAACAATGAGAAATTATAGGTATCTACTCTGATTTTGTTTAATACTAATTATTTAAATTAATACGGGTTTCAATATACAGAGTGAGAACTATACGATTGTAAGATATTTTAAACTCTGCTTCATTTTTAATCTAACAGGTCTAATAAAATTTCTTCTGTCTAAACAATTTATTTGAAATCGACAAAGCAAAAAAAAAAAATGTAAAAAATTAATCTTTACTGCATCGATGTTGGGTTTCTGGAAATATTTCAGACTGATTATTATGCATATTGTTTTCTCAATATATGTGTTGTTGGCCCTGTTGTGCTAATATCGCAATCGGATCTCATCATTAGATATCTAATGCCGCAAATCAATTTTGTTGCTCCTAAAAATTAATGCAAAACACACATTCCCAAAAGCCGAAAGAACATGACGAAAAAATCGTGCAATGTAGTGCAGCATCAAGCAACATGCCGCAACGTCAACCCATACCATCATGGTGCAACATCATTCAACATGGTACAATTACAGCCATATCTCACAACATGATGTAATATTGTGCAACATGAAGTAACGTAGCTGAATATCATAACATCGCTTTACATCATGGCAAATTATTACAAAACATGGTTAAACTTGTTACGGGATGATGTACTATGTTGTGGGATGTTGTATCATATTGCTTAATATTGTACAACATTACGCAAAATGGTACAACATCATGTGACCATTTTGCTGCATGATGCCACATGGAACAACATCACGCGACATAGTATACAGCATGACGGGCTCTTAGGACTTTTAAAAGAATTTTTCGGAAGTTAGAAACCCTCATTTTCGCAAAATTTTATTAAATCATTTGCACATAAAATGCTAAAAGTAGGCCCAAGCCTCATCTAGAACGCTAGAACAACGAATTTTCCCGAATTAACAATTATCAAATATTGATTAACCATTTTTTAGCCAACTTGTGCGAGTCGAAAGAAATTAAATAATAAAACTTGGCCCCCACCGGAACACCTTGAAATAACTTTTTAGAATTCAGGACTCATCGCAAACGGGTTCTGGAAATCAAAAACTAGGGATGCTAGGCGAAAAAAATTGAACGGCCCGGGTCCCATCAGACAATATCAAAATCGTTTAAAGAAAATGTGAAAAAGCTACCAAGCTCAAAATATTAAATAGATAGCGAATGCTTCAGTTCAATATTGTTATGCAATATGAAACCATAGCGCAACCATCATAATATGGTGCAACATTCCGCAATATGATAGAACATAATGTCCGATATCTAATTATCGCAAAATGTACCATATAACACGTGCAACATTGCATTTTTTATCAAAATTGTGCAGGCAAAAAAAAATTAAAACTGGACCCGGGCCCCGCCGTATTCAGGAATTTTCCTCACGCAATATATTGTAAGTATCGTGAAATTCCGCTTTACTGAAAGAGCCAGGTTATTAGTTCCACTGGCGCACATTATGATGAGATTTTGCCAACAAACGGTCGTTGGTCGCTCTAACAGGTAACATAAAAGATATGTTCCACCAAATTGGAATATTAGAGGAAGGTCAAAAATCGCAAAGAGTACTCTGGTGCGACGGAGGAAAAGAACAGCAACCGGATGTTTACGTCACGAGAGTAATGACATTCGGCCCGCCGAGCTCGGCACGATTCGTAAAAACCCTAAACGCCATTAAATTCCAGAAAGAGAGCCCAAAACTGTCAAAAGCGGTCTGTCATAATCATTAGGTAGACGACTGGATCAACAGTTTCTTGTCGGAAGAAGAGGCAAAAAAAATAGCCGGAGAAGTGATTCAAATTCATTCACTCAGTGGGTTTAAAATTAGAAAGGACCCCGCACAAATCTTATGGAAATTGGGTCCCGGTCAAATTCGCTGAATTTTTGATATGTGATAGAGTTCATCATACTGGTCAATTATTGCAATGGCCACAAAGCTCAAAAATGGATAGTTTGGCCGGTACAGAGCTTTAAAGCTCTGAGTATCCTCCACGGATTTATGTATATGCGCAGTGTGTATAGACTTTTGAAATAGCCTATTTCATTTTTTTTATTATCTAGGTTTATATTTTTGAGGTTGCTGAATTCAGATCTGTTGTTAGATTTTCAAAATTGACAGTTGGCAGCTGTGAAATAGCTGTCAATGTGCTATAATAAAGCTAAAAACTTGTTTTTTTATGTTTTATCTTTCTTTTTTTACTTCGATAAGTTCAAAGATGATATCAAATCAATAATAATGACTATCGGCAACTGTCATTTAGCTGTCAACAATCCTTTGTGAAAAATTGCCGAAATAGACTTCTGATATGGAATATGTCGTCAGACGTGCCAAATTATGTAATAAATGTGTTTTTTCGATCATTCGGATTATATTGAGTCATTTGGCACCCGATTTGACACCTGACAGCTGTCAAAATGCACTTTTGGCCACCAGCATCGTGATCAGCAATCTTCAAAACATCGGTACACGCACTAAAATCATATACTAATGTACCAGGGGCCCTATTTCTGAATACGAATACGAACAAAAATTGTACGAATTCGTATGATTGGTATTTTTGAATACGAATCCGTGTAATTGTAATACGAATTCGTACCTACTTGATACGTTCACAAATTTCCCTTATTTGACAATACGAATTCGAACAATTTTTGTACGTTCATGAACGAATTTTTGTACGATGAATGTTTAGTTAACGACTCCATAGAAAAATCAAAAATTTCTTTCAAAATCAAAGAAAATCTTTTATTTTAAAACGTAAACATGGCCTTATAATTTGTTTACGCAAATTTAAATGGGAGTATGTACATATATGAAATTAAATAAATACATATATGAAATTTTCGTAGTCAGAGTATTTAGCACGTACTACAGTTGATGACCGAATATAGAACGGGGTAAGAGCACTGTTAAAAAGCCCGAGACCATAATCCAAAAATGATATTGAAATACATATTTAATAACACAATTAATTTATATTTAAAACCAAAACCTAACCAGTTATTAATTTATATTTAAAACCATTATAAAACCAAATATAATGGGGCACTATCACACAACAAGAAATTATTTGGTGGTAGAATTTCATATTCCATCCTAACAATTTTGTCGGCCACACAAAACTACAAAAAATTTTGGTTCCACAAAACTCTAATTTTATTTCACTATTTGTTTTTATTTATATGTATTACAACTTAAAAGAATCTCCAAATCAAAAGTGATGCTTATTTGAAAACCTAGAAGAAAAATAATATTATTATGTACATCCATTTCAAGTACAAACCAAAACGTCAAAACTCAAAATAGTGTCCAAGTCGTACAATTTTATTGCAGGTAAAACGATTTAAAATAAATTTCCCTTATAGCAAGGACACACACCGAACAATTACGTACGATCGTATTCAGAAATACCAAAGTATTTTCGTAACGGATATCATTTTCGTATCGAGTACATTTTCGTATCGTATTCAGAAATAGGGCCCCAGATTTCGAGTGGACGATTTTTTTCCGAAAAAAAAAACAGTTTTTTCACTTTCAATTGTTTATAATTAAATAACAATAAACAATTACGTGAAAAAATCACTAGGACTAATTTTAGAAACCTCTTAGCGACATGAAATACCCATTATAGTCAACCATCCAAAGTCCGAATTGTATCAGATACGGGGGTAACAAGCAAAAAATCTAGCCGGTACAAATATGTACCGGTGCTCCGGAAAGGGTTAATGAGAAAGAAAGTGTAAATCTATTTTTCAATATGGACATAATAAACCGACCTTTACCTATATTATTATTTGCATGTGGCAACATTCGAGGATATTCTCGGCTTACAGCTGTCACTTATCAATCAACTAACTGTCAAAACCGAGTTGTGTAAACACAATTGACGGGCATAGCACATGTTTACGGATAACCAATAGCCAAGTTTAATAAAAAGTATTATTCTAAGTCCCTAAAGCCGAATTATCCTAAGTCCCTTTAACGAAATTATTTTAAGTCCCTAAATCGAAATTCTTCTAAGTCCCGTTTCACCCCACCTCCTCCTAAAACTGACCATTTTCACCCCCTCCTAAGTAGAGGCCTTCGCGAAGTACCCCCTCTTTATGAACATGTTCCATGCTAAAAGTTACTTTTTAAAAAACTTTAAGTTGCTTAGATCACTGAGTTCAAAAGTGATGTCATAAACTTATATCATGTTTGATTTCTTATCCACAAATTTAAGCCCAAAAAACAAGTTACTTGCTCTATTATTGCATTTTGACAGTTAGTTGACAGCTTGTTGACAGCTGTAACCTGATGATTACATAGTTTTATATCATATTTATATTCACTTATCTAAAAAACTCGAAGTTATAAACCAAAAATAAGTTCTTGACTTTATTACCGGACTTTAAAGAATTGTTGACAGCTAAACGACAGTTGCCGAAGTCATTGTTATTGATTTGATATCATCTTTGAACTTATCGAAGTGAAAAAGAAAGATAAAACATAAAAAAAACAAGTTTTTGGCTTTATTATAGCACATTGACAGTTATTTGACAGCTGCCAAATGTCAATTTTGAAAATATAACAACAGATTTGGATTCAGCAACCTCAAAAATATAAACCTAGATAATAAAAAAAATGAAATAGGCTATTTCAAAAGTCTATACACACTGCGCATATACATAAATCCGTGGAGGATACTCGGAGCTTTAAAGCTCTGTACCGGCCAAACTATCCATTTTTGAGCTTTGTGGCCATTGCGACAATTGACCAGTATGATGAACTCTATCACATATCAAAAATTCAGCGAATTTAACCGGGACCCAATTTCAATAAGATTTGTGCGGGGTCCTTTCATTTTAAATTCTAGACGAGTACAGGAGCTGGGAGAATTTGAGCAACGAACGGGCAAGAGTATGGATATTAGCGGAGAATCCGATGATGCAAAAGTGCTCGGAATGAGCTGATCAGTTACAGATGATACTTTCTACTATCGTGTAAATTCCAATCGAATCGACAGTGAGATCAAGGATGGAACGAGAAAACCAACCAAACGGGAAGTTCTTCGAAATTTAATGACATATATCCGGGTATATGTGAACAGTTTTCTGCAAGATACCCATGGGTCCGGTGTTTTTATGTGCACCAGAAACAGATTGGCCTATTCAAAGGCTTCCAAGGGGAATCAGTGAAATAGATGAAGAATTGTAACCACAATTTTCACATAAAATAAAATGATCTAAATGATCTAGGCTAGTACGAACAATTACATGGGCACTTAGGGCCATCAATAATATGAAGACGAATCAACAAAAAGTAGGGGGGAGGAGAACTAACCTGCGATGAGGCTCAAGAAGATGAAAATGAGTTATTATGACATGTACAACGAAAAGTGTACTCTGATGAATTTCCATGCTTAAAGGATAATCCATCAAAACCATTAGATAAAACTAGTTCACTCTTTCGATTCACACCATTTTTGGATGAAGACGAAGAGGATGAAGGAATGACTTTTAATACAAAAAATTCAATTATCCTACCGAATAAACATCAAATAGCTCGTCTCATCTTGGCCGAGTACCACGAACGACTTCATCATCATAACCAATAAACCATATGGTAAATGTAATTCGGCAAAATATTACATTAGCAAACTTCGAGTTGCACTGAAGCGAGTCAGAGCAAACTGCCAAAAAATGAAAAGTTGAAAAAGCAAAAGAATTATTTAAACCGATGGAAGCTACCCAAGGCCGTCGTGCAGAGAAACGTTGGGGTGTTTTATTTCCACATAGAAAAAGCACATACTCTGGCTGGATAAAGTTCATGTCTTATGGCAATTCGAAATTTTATAACAAGTCGAGGAACTCCGTTAGAAATTCGAAGGGACAACTGAACAAATTTTCATGGGGTAAATAATGAACTGAATCAATTACGTGAAAATATGCAGCCCGATGAGCTACGAAATAAATTTGATAAAATACGATGGAAATTGAATCCGCCGGCAACTCCATATATGAGCGGATGTTGGGAACGACTAATACAATCAGTTAAAAAAAATCTGACAGTGGCAATGCCAACAAGGAACCCTAGCAACGAAGTTCTCCGATGTCATCTAATGGAAGCTAAAAGTATTTTCAATTCAAGGCCGCTGACCTACACACCGATTGAACCAGGTGTGGATGAAGCTCTTACATATTAAATGGTTGCAGAAAGTTAAGCCCATCGAAATCGACGAAAGATAGTGACCAGGTTAGGCAAGTAATTGTGAGGACAGCCGAAGGAAGGCACGTATACCCGTCCGACAGCTTAAGTAGCAGTACCCCATCTCAAAGTAGATGGTAGTAAGCAAGATTCGCCTGGCGATTGTTATGTTGCGGAAAATATTGAGAATCTTAACTAAAATTTAATTTCGAAACTGAGTTTGTGGAGCAATCTATTATTCGTGTATCACACTGCCTTAGATTTATTTTGTTTCTATAAAACGAATGCGAGGCGGGAGGGGGATTGAGAGTGCTACGAGGAAACAAAAGAAAGAATAGTGGAGAAACGCATTATAATTTGTAATTTAAATACAAAATAAAAAATAACAATTGCGTCCAAGAAAGGAAGTGAAATTTAAAAAACGGTATGTTTTTTTTTAGAATAGTCCTCTTCTAATCCAGCCAGCTGCAAGGCGATGTCAGTATCAAAGCAACAATATCTGTTCAAATAATTTCAAAAGACTGACTTGTATGTAAGTTTTCTAGAATGCTCGTGATATGTTCTCTTAACCGTTATTCAACTAACATGGTAAGAAGATGTCAATATGCCACATCTAAAATCATTCGGTTTTATCCCAAATTTCTATAACAGAACGGGCTCATCAAAAGATTGAGTATTATAATAATTTCAGGATGACCCTCGGGAACAATTTCTGAGCTGATAGTGATTGGATAGTGATCGTTCGCTATAGGAATAGCTGGGCTAAATTTTATTTTTTGGGATGATACTTTTCTGTATTTATAGTTTTTCCTGGAATGAAATATTCTGGGATGGTATTTCTGAGCTCTCATGAAACTGTCGTGATAGTTTAGTGTTGCTATCGCCGTTTAGTAGGATGAAAGCTGGATGGGCTAGCATTGTACACAAAATATTACGCGCAGTACGTTTTATGGATACACTTACAACTATCAATCACAGTAGAAACTAACCGTAATTTAATTTAGACAGTATTTTAGACGAAAAAATTGGTTTAAAATAGAAATATTTGTTTATAGAAATAATAATTAGCATTAAATAAAACCTTCGGAAACAGAAGTTCAAAATATATATAGAACATTCAGTCACTACTAGCGTGTATTATAGGCATTTGTCGACGTTATTAACGAGTAGCTTTTTTGATGTGTTGCAGATCTGTTGAAAAGATTAATATATTTCGAAAAAAGCAAAAAAATTAAATTCTATACAAAATTAGTTCTGATACTTTTACAAAATTTTACCAGAAATGACGAGTTTCGATAAAAAGAATACAATTACTTCATCAAAATTCGAGATCTCTGCAGTTCAGGTGGATTCACTTTACGGAATAAATCTCAAAAAATACTCTTCGAAATAATCAGGAGATCTACAAAGTCGGCGTTCCGGAAGTGACAGTTTCCAAAAGAGCTTGTTTCAATTTCTGCATTGATGTTGAAAAGTTATAAATTTACAAAAAGTGACAAAGAATCAAAATATTCAAATAAATTTTGTAGATTAAATTTTCAATAAGAGTTGCCATATTGGTGTTCTGAAATTTACGCGTGAATAATGATTTTTGAGTTTACAGCCCGTTTTACCAAAAGCCCAATAAATTTAAGTTTTTGTTTTGGAAATCGAGAGTGGTGTATTCGGAAGTTCTGTATACGCAGACCACAAAATATTCATGTCTCCATTTTTTCTGTGTATAAAATAAATTGTACCTTTGGATTGAAAATTTATAAACAACGAGATTTATGGTGATTGAGCAAATTACATTTTCCTCTTACCATTTAATCTGATCAGTCTACTAAACCTCACTATCTAAAAAATTATTCATCCTAAGAATTCTATAAGCACGCAATCGTTACACATCATTTTAAAAGCATATTTTAAGGACAAATCGCAAGACACGTCAGTAAACTAAATCATATGAATACTTAAACGTAACCGACATCCAACCCCATCACAAAGATTGCCCTACTATGCGGTTTACGAATATCAGTTAATAATGATAAAATGATTAAGTGGTTTTATGATTAAGTGTTGGTACGACGATGTGAACATATGGTTACATTATTTTATGCTTTATTGTATAAGAATTATTTTCTGTCCTGTTATACTAATCTATATACTGTAAACTACTTTTTGGTTTACTCATATACTACCCATCCATTTACACACATAATAATAGTTTACCACGTCCGCAATGCAAAGCATTTACTAAGACAAACTATTTCAACAATATTTTTGAAAAAAATACACCCATAGTGGACACTTTTTAGAAAACACGTATTTTGTGATAGTCTTCTGATTAAAAATCAAAATATCACAATACGTTTTCACGGGGTGTACTACGAAATCTTGGTTTTCAAAATCCCGGCTTTCTTTTCTTCTAGTTCTAAAGTCCTGATTTTGAAAAATAAATATTTTTTATTAATTCGGGCCGGCCGGACTAATAATATTTTAAAAATTAAAAGATATCTTCTTGTCCAAAAGTTTACTAGAAAAAACCAAGGCTGCGAAGACAAAGGCGGGAGTCGGTTTCGTGGAGTCAGTGCTATTTTATCGGAGTCGGAGTAGAAAAAAACTGAACTCCAATTTTTTGTCAAATTACAACAACAGTGCACTATATTAACACCCGCTCTCGAATTAGTCGATATTCTAGTTTTTGACGGTTTTCCTTCCTTGAAAAATAAAAGACGACTGTAACAGAACTAAAACAGTAAAACCTGTACACAGTAAAAAATCTACATGATCGGGATTTTCTCCCTAATTAGCAAAAACTTTAGTTTATAGGAATTTAAAAACCTGTATAAGTCGGGCCGCGACGCTCCCTTCACTTTGCTCCTTAGTTAGAAAAAAATCAGTTTAAAGAAATTTAAAAATCGATAAAAGCGGGAGTATAGGATCGGATTATGTAAGTCGGGTCGCCATGGTCCATCTATTCTTTCCGTAATCGGCAAAAGCCGAATGTTAAAATTCCACGTATTCAGTCAGTGATACATTTTGCTGAAGGAAAATTTTATCAAACAAATTCATTACTATTTGATAAAAAAAAAATTGCGGCCCTTCAAGACATTCGGCCCTTTGACACACTCGGTCTTTCGTAATTTTGACCTTAGACTATATATCATACCGAATTGTAGAGGCTTCAATAACTCTCGTGGCCACGCGGGAAGTTGCATTGCTCTTCCCTCTCCGTTTAGCCCTCCAAGGCCCTTTAGAAAAAAAATCCAGAAGAGCGGGGTTCAAAAACGATTCGAATTCAAAACAGATTTTTTTATACAGTTCTAGAATTCGGTCGATAGGGATGGAACTCGACCATTTCTTTACGGATTATGTTTAAACTCTACAAGTAAAAAGATTTTTTGATAAAGCTCTAGAATGTGGCCAATGGCGATAGACCTTGGCTATTCCTTGACAGATTAAGTTCTGAAATACATCGCCCTTTTTGTCCAGATAAACAGAGCTTTATCAAAAAATCATTTTAAAATCCAATTTAGATCCCGCACATGTCGACTTTCGACATAATCGGTCTAGAAATGGTCAAGTTTCATCCCTATCCGCCTTATTCCAGAAGTTTATTAAAAACGCATTTTTTAGGATCCACATGTCGAAATTCAATAAACTCGGTTTTGAAATGGCCTAGCTCCATCTCTATATTGACCGCTTAATCTAAAAATTCTTTTATAATCCCATTTCCATGGCACTTATCAAATTTCAATAAAATCTGTTAAAAAATGGCCAAATTCTATCCCTATTTCTATAATTTTATTGCAAACTCATATTAGCATTTTGTCAAAAAATCAATTAAAAGTCCCATTTTCCCACATGTCAAATTTTAAAATTTCAAACTTTGATTTTCTAAAAATCGGGTTTTTTATACAAAATCGGGATTTGGAAAACAAAAATTTTTAAAACCTGGATTTTGAAAACCAGGATTTTGTAAACCGGGATTTTGAAAACTGGGATTTAGAAAACCAGTATTTTAAAGATTTGGATTTTAAAAACCAGGATTTGGAAAACCGTGATTTCGAAAACCAGGATTTTGTTACACAACCGTTTTCACGGCTACAATAACGCAAAATAGAATACAGCTATGTAGTTTTGTTCGTAAATATGGCGATTCATAAAAAGCTAAACAACAAATAGATAAAACGCGTGTTTGCTGTTCCAATTCACTTTAGGCAAAATATAATCCAAGAGATAAGCAGACAAATTTTATTTTATTTGTTTTTTTTATGTTACAGAAATTATCTACAATCAAAACAAAATTTAGAAAAAAGGATCATTTCAATGTGATTTTCAATTTTATTTTCCAAAAAGGAACCGTAACAACATGTTCTACGTAAAGTTCCTAATAATATATAAAACTTTATACAAACTATATATAAAATTGGTCAATCTTGACCCTTTATGTTATGGTATCAGATTGTGCGACGATTATCCTCGTCCATTATTTTGATAAATGGTTGCAGAATGTCTCGTAGGGATATTTTATATTGTTTTTTGGTGTTAGCCTTTCTCGATAACCTATTGACCTATATTTATTTTTGGGTATGTCTAATACAAATTTAGCCTATGAATTTGTTATGAGCATTTATTGTTGTGGTGATAACGATATATTATCATATATTTATATTGTTGTTTAAATGATTTGGGTTCAATAATTAAAAATAAATACATTATATAATTTTAGGAACTTTCAAAAATGTTTAATATTAATAATAAATAAATAAAATAATAAAACAGTCAAATACTAGAATATCATGAATCATTTACTAAGTTTTAGATAGATTTTATTCGTAGCACAACATTAAAATTCAAAGTGGTTTTAAGAATAAATGCAATCCTAATTATGGTCATCTTTAATTATATGATGTAGATACAGAAAAGTTATGTTGGCCATTCTTGAATCGTCCTGCCTAGTTAAAATGAACACTGAAAGTGTTCTAGTGAGAGGAACTTGCAACCCTCATCAGGCGCTCCCCTAGGTTGTGGAGCTTAGGAGGGAAATAAATTCTTTCTCCGATCAATAAGTTAACACGCAATGAAATCAACTAAAGCAAGAAATACCCAAATGGCATCCAGTGAGCAAACTGGACAGTCCGATTGGTGAGGGCATTTCATTGCACAAAGAAAAAAATCAAACCAAAAATCTATTCTAAATCAACTGAAAATTCCCACCATGAGAGAGTGTTAACAAAATACTGCCACCACCACATAATGTTGTCGATCGTATCAACAACTATCACGATTTCTTTGAAACAATCAACTAGAATATTTCAGAAGAATTATTTACTACACATTTTAAAAATGACAACAATAAGATAAACGTAAAAAGCAGAGACGTGTCTATAGAAGCCTGCGGTAAAAATTTTGCGTCTAGGCTCTTTGGTCTTTCACACGAAATCTGCACCATACTTCTAAAGTTACTGGTCAGCTCATTTAAAGTAAAATAAATTTCTCCGTCCGCTTTAAAATCTCCAAGAATGTGTATACTACTCGATAGGGCTGCCACTTTTGTATGTATACTACTCGATGGGGCCCGCTCTTGTTTAATGCACATCTCAATGAAATAGTTTTCCAATTCAGCATTGACGAACTCTGTTCTGTTGTCTGATCGAAAACTGAGCACATTTCGTCCGTCCTCCTGCTGCATTTGCAAATCTGATTTTTGATACTGCCACTGACTTTTGCTTCATAAAGCAAGAATTCGTTTCCATTGGCCTACAAACTTCCGCATAAATTATTTTGTCATAATCCTTTGACTTCTTTCTGGAATTCGATTTCATAATTTCGTAAAATTTTTTTACGACGTTCTGATATCTGAGTCGTTCATGCCATGCGTAAAGTAAAATATTAATGATCACCACATTTGCGATGGCCTCATCGACCTCCAATGATTCCTCAACTTTGAAAAACATTTGAAATAGCCTGTCAATGTCGAACTGCCACTGCATAAATGTTTCAATTTTTCTGTTATTTGAGACAAATTTTCAGATCCCACATCCAATATCCTTTGATTGTGCTCAGCCTGTCCTGCGCTATACATATTGTTGATAGGTTAATTGGTCGAAAAGTCTCCACAATGGACTCAATCTATTACTACATTCAATGATTTCTATGCGTGTCACTTTGGGCACTACTGATAATGTCCGACCGATAATAAAAACTTTTCTGCCACACGGAATGTCAGATTGCATCATTTCACAAACCAATTGGTCGTCGCAGCGAAGATCGTATTTAGGCAGCATTATAATTTCGTCAATTACAATCACAGCAATTTTTCGTAAGATCAAAGTTTCTCGTGACAGCAATCCCCGTGGTTGCTAATGGTAGACCGATTTTTCTTTTTCCTCTGAAGTACGCCATCAGTGTTGTGTAAAGGAACTCTTTCTTGAGCCACCGGTAAACTTTTATATGTGTTCATATGCTTGAAGAGCTTCATCAGCTTGATTATGGATTTCATCTTCAAGATGAATTCCGTGATTTCGTGTTGATTGACAATGACATTTATCGTATGAACACATATAGTCAAATTTTTCAAATTGGTGTCAAATTTTCCAACTGATCTTGCCAAAGTTTGGGAGGCTGATCAGGTTGACTGCTGTATGCATATGTAGCAATAATCCCATTCGTCGTCTGATTCAATAAACGTTCAAGCTTTGCTGCCTTGAAATTTTACTGTTCGTTAAGATACGAAGTTGATTGCGCCAGGCACATGAAGAAGTAAAATACATATGTAAGAAGAAATGCTCTCTTTTTTTTACCCTCATCGTGTACATGACGGAAACAATTTTTCTATCGCATCTCTCCAGCTTCTTCCATATAGCCCTCAAAGAAACATAATTGTATGGAATAGGACACTTCCCCGAGGGCAACCTTTGGTAACTTTACAGAAGCCGAAAGATAATCCAGAAAGAGGGACCTCCAATTCACGTGACTAGGGTTTGGTCAATGCCAAATTGTATGCAGGTCTCGGTGATGGTAAAGAATATGTATACTATCAAAAGCACCCGCAATATCCAGGAAAGTGCCTACAAGAAACTTTTTAATAGTTAATTCAGAGTAGTTCCACATGATTTTCCAACCCTGTAATCATACCGAAGGGATGGTCTCTAATTATATGACAACAATCCGTTCCAAAGATTTATAGAACGTTGGAGAGAGACTAATAGGACGAAATGCCTTGGGGTCGGTATAAACTGACTTACTGGCTTTTGGGATGAAAACAATTCTACTCCTGTACCAAGATTGTGGAATTAAATTATCCCAAATGAACCCTGTAGAATGGCTTGTTATTCGGCAGAAAAACCTCCACCCCGACCACTTGATTTTTAAGGTGGGAAAGAGAATTAACTCCATCGCAAAATGTGGTAAGTGACAAGTCTACGGGCTAAGCCCTTTTGCGGAATATCAGTTCTGTTAGATTACTCGGATGCAACAAAATCAGAATTGATAATATTACAACCGGGAAAATGAACAAAAAGTGGTAATTCGATTTACTCCTTATTAGAAGAAGTTATTAAACCATTAGGAAGCCGCGGTACATCAAGTCTGCATGAATCAGTTTTAACCAGAGACCTATTAAGATTAATGATTAAAGAAAGATTTCTTCACATTAAAGATGGTAGAATTTCTGAAGCCGTTTACCTTAGTTTTTTAAGATCAGAACACTAAAGAGGAAGGGGGTGGCTAAGTTGATTGAATGTAAGTAAGTATTGGTCATCACACACTGATGCTACTTCCACTGTTTTGCCTGAAATCAACGGCTCAAGAGTGTCAAGCACAGTGGCAACGTCCGCTGAGACACATTTCTGAATGAGAGTGTCAATTATATTATGAGAAATAAAATTGGAAGATCAAATTTTAACGTCGAACCCCTGAATTGGACACATGTCTGGCTGTGATGCAAAAAGGAGCAACTTAAGCTCAAAAGATTCCGCTTTGCTATGGAGTAAATGATCTGTTTTAGTTCAAGCATGGAAGTTATTAAATTTTTAACTAAACAAACCTGGTATCATGTATGAACTATGGGCCCTGCAACCCCAGTATAGAGGATAGTCTCAAGGAAATAGCTAAGTCTGTTAGATCCTACTAAAAACGATTTCTGGATTTCAACCTTCTAGTGGTTGACATATTCTAGACGCACGTAGATTTTTTTTTTTAATTAAATTATTTTTATAGCTTGTTATTGAAAATTAGCAAATATGTGCATCTCTGGTGTTAACATTCTGAACTAAACACCAAAAGTGCTTAGTCTGACACTATAGGTTTTCATGACTTCTAATTGATAAGACAATACTCATTTTAATGGTCAAAATGTCTGTTAATGTATGCCAGACCATTCGATGAATTGTTCATTGGCTATTCAAATAATATTGGAATATAGCCGAAAAACACCCTCGTATCCTGTACAGAATTACTGCGAAATTATTGTAGGTTAATACAAAGCGGTGAATTTTTTATTCTTCAGTAAAGATCTGTAATGGCAATCTGCAATTTCGAAACAGATTTTTTTTTTTGGCTGAAAACTTTCGACTAACTTTAATAAGTCCCTTCAGGTAAGGCAGTAAGTTGTCTTCCCTAAGTCGGTTCAAGCACGTGTTCGATAATTAGAATCTGATTCTTGTTGGTTGCTAGAGATTATTTCATAATTGTCAGGGACACTATTCTGGGAATAGGAAATAGGGGTAAGAATTTATGTGTTATTTTTATTAAAAGATTTTTTTCTGGCATACTGAGGGAAAAAGTTAGTGTAAATTTTTTTGAAAACAAAATGAAATAGGCAATAATTTTCCCTGCGAATTTAGATATGGAAAAATTATTCCCAATTTATAAATATTTACTTCAAACTTTTCTCCTCAGTAGGCCGGAAAAAAATATTTGAAGAGAAATCTTAATATACAAAAATGTTGGTGTGTCTGACCGAAACCACCACGGACGTATTCTAAAAGTTACATTGTTGGAACACATACACAATTTTTGGTCAACTCTATCTTGGTATTGTGTATAAATTAAGAAGAAAAATTTCGTAAAGAAAAACGAAACAATGTGTAAACGAAAAATAAAATAAAAATTTGTAGAAGCTTTACAGTAACAAGTCCGTAATTATTATTCTTATACAGTGTTCTATCGTTTCTTGTTTTATTAGAAATAAAATTGATATTTAAAAGAAAAATAGTTCATATGTTTAATTCATTTATAAATGCACCACATTTATCTTAAGATTGCTGTGAAAAATGGTGCATTATGACAAAATAGGCCTATTTCGTGATTTCAAAAAACTTACAGCACCAAACAGAAATTTGATAACTTTCCGCCTTCGCTTCAATATCCACACTAAACAAAATAAAAAATCAAATTTTTAAATTATAATGAAATCTGGCTCCTCCTCTTCCACTTCTATTTTACATTTTTCTTCTATTTGTTATTGTTTTTAGTTTTATTTTTACTTCTATTTAATGTGGGCGTGTATCATGTCGCATATTTATACAGTTCGGCTTGTAGAATACATTTGTGTTGGTTTCAGTCTGACCATCACGGCTGAACCACATAACGATGTTGGATGTTTCGCAAAAACCATATACTTTATTCAGACGTACCAACCTACTCTTCATGGAATACGTCTAAAAACACTTGGGAACCAAGTTCTTCTTTAGTTCTCTTTTAACAAGGAGATTTTCATTGTGATTCGACTTTTACCGATGCTCTCCTCGGAACTACTCCTCATCAAATTTGTGCTTTATTTGCAATTATATTGACAACATGCTTTGCAAATAACCAAAACGAATTATGGGAGAAATTTAAGGACGCGATGAGTGAATTAATTTTACATGCACAACCTACAATACATGGAAATCCATTTTTAGATTATACTACAGAAATGTAATGTTGATAAACAGTCCAGTTCTTTTATTTCAAAAGAATCACAATGTAATGAGATTGACATCACCCAATCGTCCGGCAAGTGATTTATTTTATCGAGATTAACAACGTGAACAATCATGTGTTATTGATGATTTGAGTCCATAAAACTTGATTGCAGTCACTGCAAAAGAATGGACCCTTCTTTTTGGATGCTTCACGTGGCACTGGCCAAACATTTTTGATTTTCCACATCTTTGCTAAAATACGTTCTCAGGGTGAGAATCCTTTGGCCATTGCTTCATTGGATGGATGAAGAACTGCTTATTCTGCACTTAACAAACGAAAACAAACGAAATGGACATTTCGTTGGACATTTACATTCATCCCTGACACATAAACATTCATTCGCTTCAATTGATTCTGGGGTAGAAAAAGATGAAGGAGTGAATTTTCCAACTAAATTTTTAAATTCACTTGATTTGACAGATCTTCCACCATATAATTTAATTTTGACAGTTGGATCACAAATCATACTGCTATACGAAACCTAAATGCACAACGCAGTTGTCAAGAGACTATTGGGTAACATTATTGAATTATAAATCTCAAGCCTAAAGGAGAGCATGTTTTACTGCCAAGAATCTCGAGGATTCCAAAAGATTCTCCAATTGCATTAAAAAACTTGAAATTCCCATTTCGACTGGCATAACCAATAACAATAAACAAATCTTAAGGCCAGATGATAAAAGTGTGCGACTTGGATTTGGAAAATTCATGCTTTGCTCTTGGTCAATTATATGCAACCTGCTCCAGAGTTGGCAAGTTCAACGATTTGTCCGTATACGCCGAGAATGGAGAAACAAAAAACATTGTCCATCAAAACAAATCTTGGAATCAACTAATTATTTTTTTGGCAGGACAACGTTTGCCGGGCCAGCTATAGTTACATATAAATTCTATTCCCCAGTTCCTCATTTCCGGGGAACTACCTGAATAGTGCCACAGGTCATCAAGAGTAAGTTAGTCGTTTCCCTCCAAATAAATCAGTGCTCCCAATCGATCCGATACTTAATAGAAAGAATGAAATTTAATTTAAAATTCAAGTACGATCGACAACAGGTTCTTATTCAACAGGTTACATTTAAGGCCTCCATTTGATTCATGATTTATTACGATGTTTACTAAATGTCTGGATACAAGTTGCAGTTAAAACACATAATTTATGTTTTTCAAATAAATTGTTCAAATCTGCAAAAGTGAAAAATCTTTATAAAAATTAACAATAAGAATAAAATCCCTAGTACTTGAACAAAAGCACACTCAAGCAAAAACAGTGTCGAAAACATCCAATCAAAACATCCAGAAAAAAAAAAATAAAATTAAGCCAAGATATTTTTTGGTATCTTCGCACTGATCAAAATGAAATAAAAATTCCTTTCACATTCTTCGAACTTTGTCTGTGCATATAACATTTTCAAGTTGGTAAGATTCTGTTAAGTTTATACAGCACACATTTTAAAATTTTTTAACAAAACTTCGTAAAACAATAGAACTATTATAAATCTGCAGTAGTTGTTGATTACATTACACAACGAGTGCGCTGCATAATACATTTCGTGTTGTTGCAAAAGTCTGAAGAACAAAGAAAAAGGAAGTAGGAAAATTTTGTTAGAGAGATGCAAACGAATTATATTTCCTGATATTTATATATTTTTCCTCTATATATATATATATATATACATATAAATTCGGGAGGTGTTCAGAGGGTGTTTTTCTTTTTTTGTGTGCAAGATAAACATGAATTTTCCGTAATATCGTTCAAATACGAATTAATTTCTTTTAAGATTTTAGCGAGATAAAATAATTTTTATATTTTTTTTTTTTGTTTTTTTTTTCTGAAGGATACACACACACTTCAGAGTGCTATATAACAAGACGTTGCTGAATGGGATTCTGTATACCAACGATAGATAAAATTATAAACAAGCACAAAAATAAAATTTTGTTTATAAGATTAATCAAGAAGATTTAAGATAATCAGAAGCAAAAATTCAATTGTTGAAATTTGATATTATATTTTTGGGAAAATGTACGAAGAAAAAAAGAAAACTGTATCCGCTTATATATTTTCGTTTATAAATCTATATAGAGCTCTATGTATTTTGAAGATAACAGGACCGGAGGGAAAATTTAAATGTTTATTTTATGTACCAAAAAAAAAAAAAAGTTTTTTTATTTCAAATTTTTAAATAAATGATTGTAAATTTTCTTGCGGGAATTGAATTCGAAGGATAAATTGATTATCTGCGGCGTATATTTTTATCCCGATATCAAAAAGCGTGTGGCACACTATGATGTTGGGTGTCACAGTCTACAACTCAAACTTATATTTTCGTTATGCTGTTTCGTTTGCTTTGCGTATGCCATTCAATCAATCATACCTAAAATTAAAAACTTTTACCTTCTATGCTTGTGTTTGTTGCTTGATAATTTTAATTAAATTATTAATGTTATTATATTAAATTAAATGAAATGGTATATACATAAAAAAAAATTTATTTCTAAATTAAAATTCTTTGGAAAACAAAGAACGGAAGAACGAAACAAACTTCAACTAAGTGAGGGGTGGTACGAAGGAAAATTACTTGAAGTTTTTTTTTATTTTTACTGCACGAAAAATAAATTTTTAAAGTAAAAATAGCAAGTGTTTTTACTTTTTCTTTGGTAAATATTTAATTAATTTGTTGTTGCGTTGCAAGGAAAAAATGTCCATGTCTACCAATTTTATTTTTCGGATTATTTAAAAATATCTAGGTATTAAATTTTATTTAAATCGGATCATATTTGCTAATAGTGTTATATCTTTTTGAAAAACCAAAAATTATTATCTGCATCGTACGACTAGTCAAAATAATAATGTCCTTGTATATTGTCCAGTTTTGATTAAAGAATAGGTGTCAAATATACTGCTTATACCCAATTTTTGTGCCACGGTCTTTAAAATATTTTTTACAGTTAGGGAAATGAGAATTTACACAGCAACAAAACTAGGCACGATATTTTTATAATTTTTGTGCATGATTTATATTTAATTTTCGGAAAATATTTAATAGGAAAAATTTTCCGATACATAAAAAAGTCAACAACATTTATATTTATAAATATTATAATAAATCGTATTCAGAGAGTAAGGTTTCCTTTTCATTTCCTGAATATACATAAGAAATGGTTAAATTATTTTTATTTTCCTTTAACAAAAATTAGGATCATTTCAATTCGATTTTTATTTCCTTTCAAATCATTACATCATGTTCTTGTACGATTTGAAATATTTACCCAAAAAATAATTTTATTTTGACCCTTTATGGTATCAGATTGAGGACCAAACATACAAATTTTTCTTGTTTCTTTGATTAATGGGAGCACATGTCTTGGAGTGAATGTTTTTGCCTTTTTCGATACCTTTGACCTAGATTTTTTTTTATATATTTGTTTATATCTAAAATTTTAACCCATGAATAAATTATAGATTATACGCTGTTGGCTTGATAGTTTATTGGGATTATGACTGTTCGTCTTTTAAAACTATGATTTAATAGTTGTACAACAAATATGAAAAGGTTAAATACACAGAATAGATATTTACATAGATGGTAGTTTTACTCTTG
Organism: Nephrotoma flavescens; assembly: GCA_932526605.1. Taxonomy (NCBI): domain Eukaryota; kingdom Metazoa; phylum Arthropoda; class Insecta; order Diptera; family Tipulidae; genus Nephrotoma; species Nephrotoma flavescens. Next base: position 35,162,872 of record OW052222.1, on the reverse strand, counting down.
ACGGATAAGTTCTGTCGTTTTTGTGTTATATCGGAACCCACTGACGGTCGTAAAGCTTTTGCATACAAACTGTTGCTTTCGAATAATACTTTGCTTCTGCTGTCACATGTACCAAATACAACATGTTTCCTAAATGAAAAGGTCTTTTTAAACATTTACATGCAACTAACTCTTGAGGTCACAAAAATGATAGAAGACTACTCGCCATTTCAAATCTCATACTTATTCTCGGTGGAAATCGGTGGACATTTTTCCAATGGAAATATAATTTGCTCTAGAATTTTCTAATAATATTCGAATGTTTCGCCGGCTACTTTGGTAATATTTGTGTCACCTACTAACGGGATAATTTCAATTCGATGCCTAAGTAAGGAATCAAAAATTATGCAACAAGCAAAGTCATTTTTTAAAATAATTAAAATTCCGGCGAAAATTCGAATAATATACAGAATTCTAAAGCAAATTATATTAAGCTTGGAGGAATTTCCACCAATTTAAAAAATAAGGCCAAAGACATTGAACAAAAATTTGAATTGAACATCAAGTGGCTTAGCAAATTTTAGAAGAATAGAAGGAAAGAAAAATAGAAATTGGATACGGAATCGACACCACTTATGACATATTTGGCTTATTTGTAAGTGTAATTCTAAGCTTTTTTGTTAAATTGTGAATGTGTTTGAATACCATTTCAACTTTTGTGTGTTCATCATTATTATTGTTTTTATAGCAAAAATCTTAGAAGCTCCTACGAAAGCTGCCACTTCCGGTACCACGTCCACCATTTTTTGAATAGTCAAAATTATCCTGTTCTGTAGAGTTACCGGATTTTGCTGAAATAATCAAAACTCGTCATTTCCAGTAAAATCTAAAATATGAACCAATTTTGTTTAAAATTCAATCTCCAATCTTTTTGATTTAATCAATTTTTTAAAAGCTGCCATTTTTGATAGACCAATCCAGGTCTTAAACCACTGTGATCTCTTAGTTTATGGAAAATGCTTAAGTATGATGTTTCATCGAGACAATTTTTTGAAAGAAATCGTCATTTCCGCTTCAATTATAGGAAACTGATTTCGACCGGTATTGTTCAAAATTAATTTAAGATCGGTCAGTTCATAACCGTTTTAACGTAAACGATATACTTTTAAAAATATTTACAAAAACGATTAAGCTCCTATGTAAGCTGTCACTACCGGTGAACCGATTTCCAAAAAAATCTCCACTGGGATCTTCTTATTTGTGCAAAAAACTTAAGTATGAAGTTTCTTCTCATTTAACCAATTGGTCTGGGCTGACGACTGTGAAGTTTCCGACAAAATTAAAAATAGCAAAACATGGCGGAACATAAAATTTATCGAAATAACAAAAATGCACATGTATTAGTAAAACAGCTGGCAAAAGCAATGTTAGGCTTATTAAATTTTTTTGTTATCAATAGTTAATAACGCAATTACTAAATTAGCGACTTCGGAAACAAATGACAAATAAAAATAAATAGATTAATACGAAATTCGAAATGTTATACTTATACTTCATTATAAATTGTAAAAATATTTTATTACGAAACCCAAACATGGGGTTTTTAAATCAAAAAATTACTAAAGAGTACACCTAATTTCTTATACTATCGAAATATGTTTGGTAATAGATTTCGAATAAGATAATTATACGTCGTAAAAATCAAAATAAATGTTCAAAGTGCGTTCAATGTCCACATGTTTTAAAAAATTATACGAGCGATTAAAAAAATTCAAAATCTAATTAATCTCAGAGATGTCTAAGAGAAACGGTATATGTAGGCTAGTTGTCTCAAGATAAGTGCTATCAAACGAAACCACCCTTATATCAATACGATGACCAGAACCAATTTGTTGTTAAACATGAATATGACTGTCTAAATAACAGAGGGGATGACCACTGCGGAAAAAATTACCCAAATTTCAGAGGTTTCTAAGAAAAACGGTATATGTGTCTAGTTGGCTTAACAAAAGAGCTATCAAACGACACCACCCTTATATCAATACGATGACCAGAACCCATTTGTCTTTAACGATGAATTTGACTGTTTAAATAACCAAGGGGATGATCAGTGTAAAAAAAAATTCCAAGTCTCAGAGATGTCTAAGAGAAACGGTATATGTGGCTAGATGGCTTAAGATAAGAATTACCAAACAAAACCTTCCTTATATCAATACGATGGCCAGAACCTATTTGTCTTTAATGATGAATTTGACTGTTTGAATAACCAAGGGGATGATCAGTGTAAAAATTTTTTTTCCAAATCTTAGAGATGTCTAAGAGGAACGGTATATGTGGCTAGATGGCTTAAGATAAGAGCTATTAAACGACACCTCCCTTATATCAATACGATGACCAGAACCCATTTGACGTTGACGTTGAATATCGTAAAAATTGTCCAATTCTCGTTGTTTTTTATAAGTACAGTATAAGTGGGTTGTTATTTCAAACATTTAGTTTCGAGTCCCTCCCATCCATCATGGTTCTACGGAATTGTTTTCCGGTACTTTAGAACCTTGCATTTATAATTTTGATTATAATCAGTAGTGATTTGTAAAAATATAAAACAGAACCCTTTTCTCACTGGACGACCTTTTCAAAATTTTACCTGTCATCAGGACTCATCACAATCGATTTTTCCGACACTCGAAAACCTTTACATATTTTCAACAAAACAAACAAACTATCCCATAAAAAACCGCAAAAAAATGGAATTCGGAGATCCCTGAAAACGTTCGAGCTACAAATTTTGAATTAATTCATACAAGATTTGAAAAAAATGTAAGATGGAACCCGTGTCCCACCGGTTGACCCTCTACATAAATTTTCCTTGGCCGGGTGGTATCGTCTGACATCTCTTATATTAGGCAATTTTGCCACATATACCGTTTCTCTTTGACATCTGTGAGATTAGGGCCATTTTTTTTTACACTGATCATCCTCTTGGTTATTCAAACAGTCAAATTCATCATTAAAGACAAATAGGTTCTGGCCATCGTATTGATATAAGAAAAGTTTTGTTTGGTAATTCTTATCTTAAGCCATCTAGCCACATATACCGTTTCTCTTAGACATCTCTGAGACTTGGAATTTTTTTTTACACTGATCATCCCCTTGGTTATTTAAACAGTCAAATTCATCGTTAAAGACAAATGGGTTCTGGTCATCGTATTGATATAAGGGTGGTGTCGTTTGATAGCTCTTTTCTTAAGCCATCTAGCCACATATACCGTTTCTCTTAGACATCTCTGAGATTTGGACAATTTTTTTTTACACTGATCATCTTCTTGGATGTTTAAACAGTCAGATTCATCGTTACAGACAAATGGGTTCTGGTCATCGTATTGATATAAGAGTGGTGTCGTCTGACAGCTCTTATATTAGGTAATCTAGCCACATATAACGTTTCTCTTAGACATCTCTGAGATTTGAACAATTTTTTTACAGTGATCTTCCCCTTGGTTATTAAGACAGTCATATTCTGGGTTCTGGTCATCGTATTGATATAAGGGAGGTGTCGTTTGATAGCTCTTTTTTTAAGCCATCTAGCCACAAATATCGTTTCTCTTAGACATCTCTGAGATTTAAAAAAAAAAATTTACACTGATCATCCTCTTGGTTATTTAAACAGTCAAATTCATCGTTAAAGACAAATGGGTTCTGGTCATCGTATTGATATAAGGTTGGTGTCGTTTGGTAGCTCTTATCTTAAGCCATCTAGCCACATATACCGTTTCTCTTAGACATCTCTGAGATTTGGAAACAAAATTTTACACTGATCATCCCCTTGGTTATTTAAACAGTCAAATTCATCATTAAAGTCGAATGCGTTCTGGTCATCGTATTGATATAAGGGAGGTGTCGTTTGATAGCTCTTTTCTTAAGCCAACTAGACACATATACCGTTTTTCTTAGTCACCTCTGAAATTTGGGTAATTTTTTCCGCAGTGGTCATCCCCTCTGTTATTTAGACAGTCATATTCATGTTTAACAACAAATTGGTTCTGGTCATCGTATTGATATAAGGGTGGTTTCTTTTGATAGCACTTATCTTGAGACAACTAGCCTACATATACCGTTTCTCTTAGACATCTCTGAGATTAATTAGATTTTGAATTTTTTTAATCGCTCGTATAATTTTTTAAAACATGTGGACATTGAACACACTTTGAACATTTATTTTGATTTGTTTTTGATTTTTACGACGTATAATTATCTTATTCGAAATCTATTACCAAACATATTTCGATAGTATAAAAAATTAGGTGTACTCTTTAGTAATTTTTTGATTTAAAAACCCCATGTTTGGGTTTCGTAATAAAATATTTTTACAATTTATAATGAAGTGTAAGTATAACATTTCGAATTTCGTATTATTCTATTTATTTTTATTTGTCATTTGTTTCCGAAGTCGCTAATTTAGTAATTGCGTTATTAACTATTGATAACAAAAAAATTTAATAAGCCTAACATTGCTTTTGCCAGCTGTTTTACTAATACATGTGCATTTTTGTTATTTCGACAAATTTTATGTTCCGCCATGTTTTGTTATTTTTTAATTTTGTCGGAAACTTCACACTCGTCTGGGCTGTGCAGATATTGTTGTTTATTTAAACGAAATGCTCCTACAGAAACTTGAACCTCCGGTTGGCCGGTTTCGCTCTAAAATCATCATCACTCTTCTCCATAAATCAGGAGTATCAATCAGATACTCCTGATTTATGGAGAAGAGTTTGGAGAATTAACCAGATTAGTCAATCCGTCAGGTTTTCCCTGCACATACGCACGCACATGCAGAGATTTTTTTTAATAACAAATGTTTTTACTTCTACCATGTATCGAATGCGGTAAATCTGGAGAAACCTCGATTCCTAAATTTTTCATGGTTACTATACTTTATTTTATTACGCAAAAGAAACTAAAAACGGTTTTTTGTTAGACCAAAATTCACTGGGCTTAATTATGAAATTTCATCCTAATCGGTCAATCGGTCTAGGCTGTATTGAAGGACGAATTTTTTGTTGAAAAACAGATTTTTGTGAAAAATCGTAGTTTCGTTCTAAATTTTGGAGAATTAATCCAAACCGCTATTGTTGCAAAATTAATTTGGAATGATATAGTTTCAAGTCGTTTTGCTCGTAAATCATATACTTTCCAAAATATTTACAGAAAACAAAAAAGCTCTTAAGTAAGTTATCACTTCCGGCGAACAGATTTCGATCAAAAATCGTTTCAAATGTTTCAATTGGAAAAAGCTTGAGTATGAAATTTCTCCTTTTAGCAGTCAATGCTCCTTGGCCGTCTCAGCTGCAGAGAACCAACAATACTTAGTCTGGATGACACGCACTTACACACTCAGAAAAAAATATGATAAATACATTATTGCATTTACCATATTATGATAATACTAAAGTATTGCGATATTCCTTATCATACAATGATTAATTATATCATCATTGTGTATTAAATATCACAATTATTTAAATAGTTGATTGTATCATAATATGATATTCTTGATCATTTTTCTTTATCTTCTTCATCATAACAATGATGATCACTTGTGAATTTTTTTTTCTTATTCTCATTATTATGATGAACAGGATGAATAAAAATTTTCAAGAATGTCATATTATGTTACAATCAATTATTTAAAAAATTGTATTAAATACACAATGATAATATTAATCATTTTATGACACTGAATATCACAATAATTTAGTATTATCATAATATCGTAAATACAATCATGTATTTGTCATATTTTTTTTCTGAGTGCAGATACGCAAACAAACAAACAATCTGCCATTTTTTCAAACCTCTTTTTTACATGACTTTAGAATTGTAAGATTAATGCCTTGTGAAAAAAATGTTCGCTTTTTTTAAAATGGGTGGAAAAATCAAAGAGTTGGTTGCACAACTGTTTGCCAGTCAATTTTCCAGCGAACATAACAAAGAAAAATTTAATGAGTACTTGGTCAGTGATTTCACTATTTTATCGTGAATAGCGTCCTGTACCACCGTCAACTTGTATAGCAAAATCGATAAAAGATTGAATATTGGTTCTTCAAGAATTTGAACCGGGATGACAACACATGATCAAATTTGATGAAGAATATTTCATCAAATTTGATCATGTGTTGTCATCCCGGTTCAAATTCTTGCAGAAGCTGGATCGCTAATTTAAAGGAAGTGGCTGGAAAATATGATCCAAGCTAATCCTAGTTTGGCTGACGAAAGTACCGAATTTGCGATGAGTATTTTGAAGAACGAAGGAAAAACATGTCGTGCAAGTGTAATCGGAGTGTGTCAAATAAAAATGCGTTAAGGTCATGTCCGGACTGTGGATCAAAGCATCATCGCAGGAAATATCGATTTTTAAATACCGCAATTGAAAACACAAAAGTTGCACTGATAGAAAACTGAGTTTGGGACAACGGTCATATTTAGATTCTCTTTATTTAGGAAACATGTTAGAAAAAAATATATTTTATTATTAAGAAATATTCAGAATACACAGTTTTCAATTATTTTAAATGCTTAAGCTTAATTCTTTTTGTAAGATAAACGCATGTGACATTAGACTTAATCAGTTAAAAAAATTAATGCGTAATCGAATTATTCATTTATTGCGCAAAATAAATTAGAATTTGTTATTGAAATAAAAAATATTTTTATGATAGTGAGTGGAGTATTAGAAAGTAATAAACTGTCTGTTTTATTGAAACAGTTGCTGAATTGCTTTTCTTGTATAAAACAACTTTTTTACGTTTTCCAATCTGCAAACGACCAACAACTAACCACACAACGACCAATAAAAATCAGTTGGTAATCACACAATAGTAATAAAATACACCATTTTTGTTTTTCAATCCGGATTGGCTTTCAATTTGATATGACAAATCCATTTACACCATTGGCTGATTGAAGACTTTTACAGTGCCAGAAATAAAACTAAAATGGTAGATGATTGGGAAATTCCTCTGTTCTCAGACACCACACGATGAATTAATCTGTGATCGGTATAGTCTTCTTGCCGTGCTTGATTACGGTAATAGTTTGCCTGGCCGAATCTGTTATCTTTCTCGCCATGATGTATTTGATTTAATATTGGCAGGTTCTAAAGGTAATCAAACCTAGAATTAAATGAAAATTGTAAAATTTTCCCAAACAAACCACAACAGATTCGGACAATCGGAAAAACAAACCAATCGGAGGAGTAAGTTTCAGCTAACAAAAAGTCTTCATTTATGAAAATCCGTTCGAGCGACAGTGCGGTCCAGTATGAACAGGAACCATTGTTGTTGTATAAAGTTGCAAGTTTGGGATCAACCATGATTGGTAATGTTGGTTATCGTAAATTAAACAAGCCGAAGGTCATGATCGCGACCAGAAGGTTGAGCACCTATCGTAATATTCGGGTGCCAGTGCGAGCTAAATTGGACATAAATGGGAAATTTTTGAACATTCGGACGGAAATGCAACTACTTGTGTGAGTGAACTGGCTTAATATATTCGGTCTTCAAATTCAGCGTATTGAAGTCGAGAAAGAGTATTTATTTTCTATTTCGTGTGATTGGGAAACCTGAGTCGATGGTCTGTGTTACTCGAGCATTTTCGAACCAGGTTTGGGTCACTGTATACACAGGCACATCCCATACCGTTTGAACAAATGGACGAAAAGAGAGATTTACAGATTGATTTCACTAACAGGAGTTGTTCTAACAATCTTATTCAGTCGACGGACGGAAACGATCCTGCATCCCGTTTTTAGGGTAACGATTTTCAAAGATTAACTGCAGCAAAACTTAGGGCATGTTTTGGATAAATTTGGAATCCCACAATCATCCAAAAGAGTTCGATCAATTGAAGAAATGCCCGACCAACAATCTTGAAAAAATGACAAGCTTTCATTGGTATAAGATTAGTTCTTATAACCGTTTTTCGAACAAATTTTCGTAGATTGCAGCTCTTCTTAATGTATTTCGTAAAAAAAATCGAGGGTCCGCTACAAAGGAAGGTTATCGATTCTTCATATTTACCCTGGTAGAAATGAGTATCCGATAGCTTTTTGTCGGGTTGTGAAATTTGACCGTGAAAAGTGTGCGTGTCAAGTGAACAAAAAAATTCACGAAATATTGCAAGATTTTCCTCAGGATAAGTGACAATCCCTATGTGAAGGATGGTAGTCCAAACTCTGCACACAATTGAGATCTTCAGAATTTCTTGTAAGAAGAAATTCCATTTCTATTTTCGATAACAACTCTAGACTGAGTTTACTCAAGTTAATTTCTCACAGTTTACGAAAGAAAGTTTTGACCCTGTTGCATACTGGACATTGGGGTATTGCTCGAATGGAGCAGCTCGCCCGTAGACATTGCTGGTCACCGAACATCGGCAAAGAAACCGAAATCATAGTGAAAAGGTTTCGAGCAGGCCAGAAGGTTGTTCCGAATCCGAGAAAGATGTCACAAAGTTGGTCGATCACAACAAAACCATTGGAACATGTTGGAGACAGCGTAGAGTAATGCCTCTACTAATAATTGTTTTTTTTTTACCTCCGACTTTATGAAGAGGTTTTAGTAAGAATTTTTAACCTGATCAATCAATATATCTGGGCTGTAGAGCACCGCAATAGGCATTCAGTATACAAGCAAAGCTCGTACACTAAATAAAAGAAAGTAAAAACAGATTTAAAATATTTCCAAAAAACGAAAAAGCTCGAATGGATTCTGTCACTCCAGTTTGACCAATTTATGTCTAAATTCGCTGGGACATTCATATTTATGGAAAAACCTTAATTATCTAAAGGTTGAACAACGGCCGAATATTTGTTGAAAAACAAATTTCTTTGAAAAATCGTTATTTCCGTTTATAGTCAAAAATGCTCCTGTGCAGGTTGACACTTCCGGTGACCCGATTTCAACCAAAAATTATTGAGATTTTTCCAATCATGAAAAAAGCTTAAGTATAAGGTGTTCCATTTGATGGTTTCATTTATAATAAAAATAACACAAAAGTATGTTGGAAATTGAAAATGAACGAACATCAAAATTTTTGATGAATTTTTCCAAAAAAAGCAGCTCACTGGACTAAATTTCATTTCGAATATGTCTCTTAAGATCTTGAATTTGATTATCGTCATATACATTGTTTTTCTAAAAAAAACCAAAAAAATAATCTAACGGCTTCAAATCGCTTTATCTTGGTAACCAATTGACGTCAGGGTTTCTTGAAACTAAGCGATCATCGAACTCGGTTGCTAATAAGTCGAGTGTTCTACCTAAATCAATTGTTTCTAATTTTGGCTACGAACTTGACGATGGTCATATGCTCAACGGCCCCTGCCATTGTGCTGTGGCTTCTAGAAAAATTCAACTATTTTGCGAATTCCCATGCTTCTTACGAAATGATTTTTTTTTGACAGAAAAACCATTTCGTAATAAGTTTGGATAACCAAAACGAGTTATTGTGTTGTAAACGAATGCATGACTAAAAATGGCATAGTTTTGAGTTTATGCTTGGCAAAAAATATTTGGGTTACCAAATTTCTTAGTTACCGCAACAATAATTTTTGTTTAAGTAAAAAAAACTAAATGATGTTAGTTTACTTTGCACGACTCCAGACTCACACATAGGAATCATACAAAGATTTTTTGAAATCCACTTTTTCTGATTTAAAAAAAACTTCAGCTAGCACGACGTCATTTCAATTGCCCAAGCTTATAAAAGTACCAAATCTGCGATGAGTATTTAGGAGAACGAAAGTGAGATTAATCTGAACGAGGATGAGTTAATCATTCGGGTTAGACAAGATCGGCTCAATCGTTCCGCCGTAATCTAACAACACACTTAGCAAGTGTAATCGGAGTGTGTCAGATAAAAATAATTTAGAGACATGCCCAGACTATGGATCAAAGCACGATCGCAGCAAACGTCGATTTTCGAATACCACGTAGGCAAAATAAATTCCAATTTGTTATTCAAATAAAAATAATATTTATGATTGTGAGTGTTGTATTGAACAGTAATTAACTGTTTTATTGATCAGCTGGAGTTATTGTTGTTACATATAACAAAACCAGCGAAACATCGGGTAGCACAATTTTACTTTTTTACAAAAATGAAAGTTTTGTATAAAACAACTACTTTCGTTTTCCAATTTAAAAGACAAACAACTCCCCATTCTGGTTTTTCAATCTGGATTTGGCTTTTAATTTAATATGAAACAACCTTTTACACCATTGGTTGATTGAAGATTTTTACAGTGTGGGAAACAATTTAAAATGTAGACGATTTTCATGACTCTAAAATATTCGAATTGGCATACAGCCACCTAATTCAGTCTAGTATTTTCATTCCCTTCTTCTAATTCACTCTCTCACGTCCAAATGTGTTGAAAATCACAACGCCTTTCAGAGTGCCCAACTAAGTCAAACCTGTGGAATAAAAACGGTATTGCTTGCGGTTATCAGTGTAGTGATCCCGTAGGTGTTGTTATAGGAGGCACGATAGCTAGAAACTGGATAATTCAAACTCTACTGCTGCATATTGCTGCTAAACAGAGCAATCTTAATGCAAACCAGCACTTTGCCAACCGAATTTCCTTTCATTCGATAAAGTGTCGTTACTAATCCTCTGTTCTGCGACACCACACGATGAATTAAAATGTGAATGGTATAGTCTTTCTGCCATGCTAGCCTGACCGAATCTGTTATCCTTCTCGCCATGATATATTTGATTTATTATTAGCAGATTCTAAAGGCACTCAAACCAAGGATTAATTGAAAATTGTATGAAAAAATTCCCAACTCAATTTTATTAAGTAAATTATTTGGACAATTACAATTCATAATTATGAAATTCAAACCTTCAGCGATTAATCTCCGAAAGCTCTCGCAACGGAGGCTGGGTTTGTTTTTCAGCTCTTTAACTGGTGGAAGACGCTCGTGACTAACACCAAACATAACCTTGCATTTTGTGAACTATCTTTGTTACATGCCGATCCATTGATCGGTCGGTTCTGTTTTGTTAACAGGGAATCAAACCCAAAAGCCAGCTAAGAGCTTTTTTCAAACAAATTGTCCATATTTTCTTAAGTTTACAGATGCTCAACTACTTACTTTTTTCAGAAAGTAAAAACACTTGCTAGCTGGCCCTCCTGCGATTATTAAAGTAAGTTTCGAAACAGGCCCTTTCAGTCAATATTTTCAAAAATAAGCCGTTTTGCAAAAACCTCTGTAGAAATAAGTCTTTTAAAAAATATATATATAATTTCAAATAAGCCGTTTTGTAATTCGTGTTAGGATTAACATACTCGTTCGAGATGAATCGTGAGTGTTTAAAGCCGAGAAACAGGTGAGTGGAAGGAGCTGGACATAAATTTTAAAAAACTAATATTAGACACGAAGATTACTTATATCTGGCTTATTACATTCGCAGAATTTATTATGCTCATCGTGTTCTTCCATAACTTGTTTCATGTTGATACTCAACCACTTTTTGTACCAAATAGGTCACTAAGCGACTTCCAGTGTGAGCCAAACTGTTTTTAATAAGGTTTACAACAACCTTCTTTTTGTTATTTAAAATTGGAATTTGTAACATTTTTTTTTTCAATGATGCCCAGAGATATTGTTTTATTCCTTGTTTTCGAAGCAAAATTTTATTTTCAAGTCGAGATTGGAACTTGAAATTTTTAAATGTGGTAACTAAGCAATCCTTGAGTTTTTTTTTATTCTGACCCTTTTTTCGATATTAATTATTTAACACTTTGGATACCCGCCATTTTATTAAGATAAGCGAATAAGCCTATAACGTGTAAAATTTTCCACACATCGCCAAAAATTTGCACATCAGTGTGCTTTTTAATTTTTTTCAAAATTTTCCTCTTTAGTAACTATTACCCGATATCGACATACATCGTTTTCGATACTTATGGAAAAAGAAAAGAAAATAGAGTAAGAAGAATAGAAAATTATGAAATTAAGTACCTTTTGAAAAAATATCAAAGTTTTGTTGCTGTTTTGAAGGGTTTAGAACAGACATGCGTCATAATATCACGTTTGACCAAAAATGGGAATTAGTCATTTTCAAAAATCACTACTAAATTGGTATCGTGAGGTAAAGCTGTTTCAGATAAACCATTTCATTGATTTAATATTTTGATGCTAGACCACGAAACTTGTATCAATAGAAATTAGTGCTAGTCCAGGAGCCGAAAAAACGGGGGAAAAAGATTTCAAATTTCACCTGAATGGCTAATTAAATAAAACCTGATTTCTAAAAAAAAACAGAAATATTTAAATCCTGATTTTAAACCTTTCTAAAGGCGGCTAAACAGGCGAAATTTGTGCTTATCATAGAATTATAATTTTCATAAATTTTCATTCATAAATCGAGCAAGAACAAACTAGCCCCTAAAAGATACTATATTAAACAAAAAAAATACAGGGGTATGACGTTCAATAATATTTGTGTTGACCAACAAATTAAACAATAGGAATAAAATGTTCTTAAATTCAAGAATAATTCAGGCGTGTTCATTCCCTTCCGCAAAATATAATGGCTGAATTTGTGTTAATTTAGAATAAACCCAATTCCAGTATACAACAAAGTCCGTTGAATTAACGATTTTCTGATATAAAGTGTTATATAACCAAGTGCAGCCGACACTTCTGATTGCATAGTCCTGTCAGGTACGTTCATTACCATCCGAAAAACATAGTTCCTGAATTTCGGTCAATACTAGATTATTCTATAAGGATTTTTAATCAGAAGTATCCAGTTCATTGGTTTCGAGGTTCAACAGTTTATTTCAGAAGATTGTTAATTGAACGGACTTTGTTGTTCAATGGAGTTGGGTCAACATTGGATTAGCACAAATTTTGCCATGTTTGTTTGTTTGTCAACACAAATATTATTAACAATATACCGCTGTATTTTGTTTGTTTAATATAGTATCTTTTAGAGGCTAGTTTTTTTGCTCGATTTACGAATGAAAATTATATTTTTATGACACGCGCGAATTTTGTCAGTTTAGTCGCCTTTGGAAAGTTTTAAAGTTACACTTTAATTGTGTGTGATTTTTTCTAGAAATCGGGTTTTATTTGGTTCGTGATTCACGCGAAATAAGAATTTTTCTCCCTCGTTTTTTCGTTTATCTCGCGAGCACTAATCAGTACAAATTGGGCTTAATCGGACTTCAAAGCTTGGTTTTGAAATTGGAAAGTTTTGCTATTCCACACAACCATCAAGTAACTGAGGAATATACTTTTGCCATGTGGTCCGTTTAAATTTTATTTAACATCGAATATTGAGAGGTACTTGTAAAATTATAAGGCTATCATTTCATTTAAGTTTTAGCTGTCCTTCAAACTGTAGAAAGTTTAAATTAATTGTCTGATAATCGTATATTATGCCGTAATAAACAATGGGATTTTCATCAACTGTATTATAATGTGGCAGATAAAAATAATAACCGAATTTAAAATTTAATTATTTTTTCCAAACCACAAACACAAACAGCTGTACATATAAATCCAGAAGCTTTGTTTTAAAATAACATTTTATTTATCTCATCAATTCGATTGTTTTAAAAGCTTATCAAAAGTTTATTTTTTTTTGCTATGTGGATTTGTCTATGTGTGGTGTATCGCAAAACTAACATTTTAAAATTACGTGTTGCATTTAACGTTGCCACAAATTGCTAGTTTTTAGGGACTAGATTAATAGTGTCAAAACACAATAAAACGTGATGCATGCTAACGAGCGTGTGTACGACGAGTACGTTGGCAGATTGTATCGATTTCTATTTTGAGTTTGTTTGTGCAAAAAAAAAGAACGAAATACTTAATTCAAAGTTCCGTAGAAATTAAATCCGGAACTCTTATCGAAATAAAACCAAAAACATGATTGGTGTTCGTGTACATAATATAAGTTTTATATAATACATGCATGTACATATGAACGGTATATATGATAATTATATTACTATGTAGGTAGGTGCATGCAAATTATCATGAACTCAATATCGTATTATATACAGTACGGGAAATAAATTTACGTTATATAAAATAAAGTTAAAATTGAAATGGATAATAAATTATTTTAGTTTATCCGCATGTCATGGCCCCTCCAAATACAACAGGATATTATTGATTTTTTTTTCACAGAAAATATATGCGGTATTACAATAAATTATGAAATGGGGAGAACGAAATAATATGTATAGAAAGCATAGCAACAGTATTAAGATTAATGATTACATTTTAAATTGATGTTGAATGCTCTTCACATACATGGGTAGCATATGAAAAGAAAAAAGGTATGGCGTATTTTCTTCATTCATCCTTTTGTTTACACAGTATTTACCGAATTTGTATTGTTTGCCTAAATTATACGCCGTTAAAATATATCGTGCATATGGAAAATATTTTACCATGTAAGTACGTAACATTTTTATTTCAAAAAATATGGTAAAAAACGTTACGGAAATGAGAAGGCTGAATATATTTAAAAAATGCAGTCCGTTTACAAAATTGCGTTCAATATCTATTTAGAACGTAATCCAACGATATTTTTTCAATGGATTACAATAAACAATATCCAAATTTTATACGAACATCAAAATTATTCAATTGGAAATAACATTAAATACACTACATGAGCCTCAAAACATTAATTTATTCGCATTTATTGTTTATTTTATATTTTTAATATAAATTGAATTAGAAACGTATACTAATCATAATTTTGGTGTAATTTATTATAAAATAAGAGCTTTCTGCAAAAGCTTTCGCATAACAATACTAATAAAACAATTCATAATATATAAACCGAAATACAAATAAAATCTATAAATAATTTATTATTGATTTGGGAAATTTATTTAAATTTTGTTTAGTTTATGTGCATGTAAATGAGACCCCAAATTTCAAAAACAGATTTATATATATATTTGATTTATATAGCGCAATATTGTGTTTCGTACATTGTAAGGATAACCTTAAAATACAACAATGGAACACTAACTGAATTTTGAACAAAACCAAATTTGAAATCGTTAAATGGAAAAACAATAGCTGGGTTTTGACATTGTATATATAATCCCTTGGAAAAATGATAAGAATTTCATAATAAAAATCTGTATCCTGTAATTTCTACAGTAAATACAGTAAAAATTAAATTCCCAGATTTCCCTTTAGTATTACAATCCTGGATACTTTTTTTTTGTATGTTTCCTTCATATTTCTTCGGTTTATGTATACGTTGATGTGGTTTGGTTATTGCTGATTTAGATTCTGTTATCTCTCCAGAGGAAAATGTAAACAAAACAAAAAATAAAATAAATTATCCGTACTATTACACATATTCACATAACCCCCACAAAAAAAAAGCTTAAGATTTTATCCAACGAATGAATTTATACATATATATATATATATATGTATAACGGTATAACGGTTAAACAAAAGAAAATTCAAGAAATAAAAAAACGGTTCCAATGAAAAATGGGTTAAATGCCCGTGGGATATGCCGTCGAGTTTATTAGAATATATATTAATCGGGTAGGCTAAATACGGTTTTTGGGATAAAATCAATATACGATTTCTCCTCGATAAAATCCAGTAAAGTATAACAAATCGGTAATATATTAGTTTCATTTAAAAATTTAGAGGTTATAAAACGGATATTTAATGGTATATTTTTCGGTTTTATGAACACAACGCTAGTTAAAATTCATACAATTGGATTAACGATTCATTGAAATTGAAGACAATTTTACATTCGGTAAAGACAATAGGAATTTTTTCCAAAAAAAGATCATTTCTTCTACGATATTTCTTTTAAGTGTATACAGAATCGATAAAAGATAATAAAATGAGCGTGCATGATGATACGAAATTAAGTTTTATTGTTCTTCTTAAAACCAACAAAACAACTCTAGGCACTACACAAAAATATCAACGCTTTTGCAATATAAAATATTATGTAGAAAAAAAACACAAGAGCCTTTTGTAATGCGATTATAGCTTTTTTTTACATACTGTAGCGAATTTTACACCTCGTATTGTATCTGCAAATATTCCCACCACATATACATTGAATGATTGATAGATGGAAAATTTTGCCATCCTCTTCTCACACCTGTGTAACCCTGTATTGCTGCAAGTCATCTAAATTAATGTGCTATGTGTTTTTTATACATATTCTGTGTGAATCAAATTTGTGGTAATTGAAAATAAAATTCAAACTGTTATCCTTTTAGAGTTTTTTTCATTTTCGTGTTAATTGTTTAGAGTACAGTCAAAATTGTTTTTAGGGGAGAACTCAGTTTGACATAGCCATTTAATCAATATAAATGAAAAAGTCTTTTCACTAAAACATGGAAACACGAAAAAACTGATAAAGAAACGTAAATAGTTTTGCGTAAAATTGTGAAAAGGCTTTTGTAACCCTGTATTGCTGCAACTCACCTAACTTAATGTGCTATATGGTTTTTATACATATTCTGTGTGAACCAAATTTGTGGTAATTTAATATAAAATTCAAACTGTGATCCATTTAGATTTCTTTTTCATTTTGATGTTAATTGTTTTCAGGGGCGAACTCAGTTTCACATATCCATTTAATCTGTATTGATGAAAAGACCTTTTCAGCAAAACATAAAAACTGCATAAAATTGTGATAAGACATTTGTAACCCTCTATTGCTGTAAGTCATCTAAATAAATGTGCTATATGTTTTTTATACATATTCTGTGTGAATCAAATTTGTCGTAATTGAAAATAAAATTCAAACTGTTATCTATTTAGATTTTTTTTTGATTTTGGTGTTAATTGTTTAGGGTACATAAAAATTGTTTTCAGGGGCGAACTCAGTTTGACATATCCATTTATTCTATATTGGTGAAAAGGCCTTTTCACTAAAACACACGAAAAAACTGCTAAACAAACCTTAATAGTTTGGCGTAAATTTGTGAAAAGGCCCTTGTAACCCTATAATACTGCAAGTCATCTAAATTAGTGTGCTTTGTGTTTTTTATACATATTCTGTGTGAATCAAATTTTTGGTAATTGAAAATAAAATTCAAACTGTTATCCTTTTAGAGTTTTTTTCATTTTCGTGTTAATTGTTTAGAGTACAGTCAAAATTGTTTTTAGGGGAGAACTCAGTTTGACATAGCCATTTAACCAGCATAAATGAAAAGGTCTTTTCACTAAAACATGGAAACGCGAAAAAACTAATAAAGAAACGTAAATAGTTTCGCGTAAAATTGTGAAAAGGCTTTTGTAACCCTCTATTGCTGCAAGTCATCTAAATTAATATGCTATATGTTTTTTAAACATATTCTGTGTGAATCAAATTTGTGGTAATTGAAAATAAAATTCAAACTGTTATCCATTTAGAGTTTTTTTCATTTTGGTGTTAATTGTTTAGGGTACATAAAAATTGTTTTCAGGGGCGAGCTCAGTTTTACATATCCATTTAATCTATATTGGTGAAAAGGCTTTTTCACTAAAACACACGAAAAAACTGCTAAACAAACCTTAATAGTTTGGCGTAAAATTGTGAAAAGGTCCTTGTAACCCTATATTGCTGCAAGTCATCTAAATTAGTGTGCTATGTGTTTTTATACACATTATGTGTGAATCAAATTTATGGTAATTGAAAATAAAATTCAAACTATTATCCATTTAGAGTTCTTTTTTATTTTGTTGTTAAATGTTATTTTATTGGAGAGTTCTGTTTAAATGTCCATTAAATCTATATTAATGAAAAAGCCTTTTCTCAAAAACATGGAGACGAAAAACTACCAAACAAACCTAAATAGTTTTACTCAAAACTAGGTAAAATAGTGAAAAGGCCTTTATTTGCACTACTGTATGAGTGGAATTTGTACTACAATATATGATAAACGTTAAAAGGAATTTCTACTATTAATTATTTTAAGTACATTACTTACTTATTTGTTGATAAGAATAGCTTACAAATACGATTAGCGGCTACAAAATGTTGGACACGTACCTGGAATAAAGAGAAAAAATTATAAATTAATAGGCTGCTACTTTGAAAATATCTTAATTCGTATTTTTATATCGTTTAGCATAAAAATTCAATTATATCCAGTTTTTGTTTGCCGCAACTGTGTAAATTATGCAAATTTCGTTTATTTTTCATTCATAACCATTTATCTTGCTTATGCGATCCGGACGAAAGTCTTAATATTGATAACCAACGACAACAACAAAATACAAATCGTATTAAAATCAAATTTATCCAAAATCCTAGCCGCAAATTAAATATTCATCAGATTTCGTTTTCTTTTTGGTAGGACATCTAATTTGAATCTTTGTAAATCAACTTGTTGTTGTATGTTGAAATAATACAAATGCGGGACATTTAAATTTAAATTGTTTTGACTGAAATTTTTAGATTTTTAGCATGAGTTGAAAAAAAGGCTAAAATCAGAGAGTTTAAAATATTTTAAAGATAGATTTTATGTTTAATTGAATGTGATGCAATTTTTTAGGTTTGTTTAATTCATTTCATTATCCAACCATTTTTAAATGAACTTACTCTACTTACAAGCTTTTTGTTAGTCTTAACCGATCGGGTTTCGGAAGTGATTTTAATATACTTTTACTCAAAGCTTTAATTAAATCTGGATTAAATAAAAACTTTTCAGCCCGAGACGGCTTTTGGATTTTGTGTCTTATCTAAAAAAACTCTTCGAAAGATTATTGTAAAATTATATTTATACAAGTTTTGTAAATATTTTAATGGGGTAGATACTTTATTGGTTAGCAAGCAACCATTTTTTTAGACGAAATCCTGACTTCTCTACCAAGGAAATTTAAATTTGAAATTATATTTTTCATATAACTTTTGATAATTTTTGCAATAGACTGTTAAGCTTTTTTAATGCAAACAGTAATATAATTTTATAATTTTTTCCACATGTTTATTTTGCCCATTAATTTAACAATAAAATTTTCGGGACGATTTAGCGAAGGCACACATTTTATGAAAAAAAAAACTTTCGGGACGGAAGTTTTGGGCCAACTTCTTATACATGGCAATCAAACAGCAGTACAATAAATTCCAACAGAAGTTTTTCCTGGTAAACATACTTACTGTTTTCATTCAAAAAAACCAAATAACATCAAATTTATATAAATCATGGCATAATTAAAAAAGACAGACTTCTACACATAAACATGAAGACATCATTAATAAAACTGTCATAATCAACCTTCAAAATCGGTGCTTTTCTGAAATAATTTAGCACATAGAACAACCCAGATACATACTTGTTCTTCACACATACAACACATAACACACAACACAAAATAAAATCATCCATCAATCAAAATTAATAACAAATTTTCACATCAAGCTTTTTAGTGAAAATGAACAGCATATCCACCACCCTCATATAGTATAAAAAAATACTTATATCCAGACAATCAACACGCAATAAGATATAAATAGACAACAACTAAAACCAAAAAAAAAAAAAATCTTTTTGCATATAAATTACAATCGATCAAAGTACATCGAAAGCTTTTTTGTATATATACGAAACAAACGAAAGTATAAAAAAACTTTTCCTCTATCATCATTTTGGCGAATATTAACGATAATATATTGTATAGCAACTCAATATAAGATTATCAATAATCATAATAAAAATGTTGTTTGCATTTTATCTTCGCGAGCATCATCTTCTAAAAGCTTGGTAACACACAAGAAAAGCACAACAACAAAAATTATACTTTTGGGTGTAATACAATTTAGTTCTCCCCTAATCTTATAGCTTCGTTGTTATATCGTTTATTTATGTAATAAAGAAACGCAAAATCAAATTCAATTCACCTTTTATTATGTAGAAATATATATATATACCTACAATAGCCTACCCGTAAATTGTTCGGGAGTATTATTTCCTGAAGATGATTACACTTCAGAACCCATAACCGCGCGCATCAGCAACATTTTATCTGTTACGTTGTTTCGTGTTTTGGCTAAGTATTTTGTAATTTGGGGGGTATATGTACGTCAAATACAAATTGAAAATTGTATTTCATTACAGTAAACCGAGTACCTTTTAAAGGGCTGGTTTATGCAGCATTGCGATTTCACCTTACTAAAAATTTCGTGAAAAGGCTTTTTTACAGTATTGTGCCATATTATCTGCAGCGCATAGATACATTATATTCTACAAGTGCACAGAATGTTTGTAGACGAGTTCAAAAATGAGGTTGACAATGTAGCAAATGTAAGTCGGTAAAATCATCCCGAAAAATTTCATTCCGAAATTCCTTTGGCTAAAGTGTATTGAACCCGCTAAAAGTGTAAATGTTATAAATTTTTTATACGTCAAATACAAATCGAGATTTAGATTTCATTGCAGTTTACCGTTCTTGTAAAGGGTTTGATTATGCAGCATTACGACTTCATATTACTAAAAATAACGTCAACAGGCTTTTTTTCAGTGTTGTGCTGTATTGTGTACAGCGATTAAAAAATGACGACGACAAAATCAAGAAAAAGTAAGTTGGTGAAATCAGCTCGAGTGAAAATTACGTCAAAAGGCTTTTTTACACTATTGTGTCGAATTGTCTATACAGAAATTTCTTGGCCAAAGTGTCGTGAACCAGAAAAAAGTGTAAATGTTATAAGAAATTTTGAGTATACGTCAAATAGAAATCGCAATTCAGATTTTGTTACAGGTTTGCTTTACTTTTTAAGGGACTGGGTTATGTAGAATTACGACTTCATCTTACTAAAATTTACGTGAAAAGGCTTTTTAACAGTATTGTGCCGAATTGTCAACACCGCGTAGATAATTAATATTCTTCATGTGTAGACAATGTAGAAAACGCTTGTAGACAACGTAGAAAATGTAAATCGGTGAAGTAAGCCCGAAAAATCTCATTCCGAAATTTCTTGGCTTAAGTGTAGTCAACCCGAAAAAAAGTGTAAACGTTGAACCCGAAAAAAAGTGTAAAAACGTGTTGGATTATGTCGAATGTAACATGTGATAAAGTTTTACTGTAAATTAAATTAATACAAATCTGAAAACAACATTTTGGTATCATTGGGATAAAATATGCAAACGTTGGTGTGTATTTGTGTAAATAAAAAAAATTTCGTGTGACATTTGCCGAGCGAAACTTAAAATTCTGTAAAGACCTAACTTTGCTGGATATAGCGCAACTAAAATTTATCTCTGGTATAAGCTCCACAGAATTTTAAGTTTAATTAGACAAATCTCACTAACACAAATACACAGCAACGTTTACATATTTTATCCCAATGAGATCAAAATGCTGTTTTCAGATTTATCTTAATTTTATTTACAAGCAAAATTGTAAACGTGTATTACATCTTAATTTCTGGATAATCCTACATTTTTATAGCTTTTTTATACTTTTTTATACTTTTTTCAAGTTGACGCCACTAAAATGGATGTTTCTGTTTGCAATCAGATTCTTTGTTAATGTAACAATTTCGGCTCTGTGGAACCTTATTTCTACCTCACATTTGAAAATGTAATAAAATGTTAAAACACAATTTCATGGAAGGATTAATAACAGCTGTCACCTAGTACCAATTTTATTTTGTGTAAACCCAATCAAATGCTCCAATATTTTGCTGAAGTATTGAAGTCATAAAAAGGAGGATGTTAAACTTTGGTAATGAAGGTGGATACAGAAATAGTTTCAAAGATGTGCACAACGGCATTACACAGAAAATTTCTTTCATGTTGCGAATTAAGCCACGAAACAAAATTTTATTTGGTCTCGTTAAAATACATTTTGAGGAACTCGACTCCGACTAGAATTGAAATTTCTATTTTTTTAATGCTGCGGCGCTCAATCAGAACCTCAGGAAATTTCTCAAAATTCTTTGAAGATGTCCTTCCTTGACTCCTGACCTTCATTAAATAATGTATCACGAAATGTTGCAGGATCTTGTTACAAACCTGGGATTAAAGCTAAGGAGCTATCTAGATAAATAAATATTTTTTCAAGTCCTCCGTGGTACAATAAAGAACTAAGAAATTGTTAGTTTGCATTTAAGTCAAATTACTTTAAATACGAGGGCATTTTGATAAGTCGATTATTTTTTGAATAAAATAGATTTTTTTTGGCAAAAAAGTATGTTATTTATCAACATAGTCCTCCTTAAGCTCCATACATTTAGTCCAGCGTTTTTCCAATTTTTTATTCCTTCCAAACAATAGGTTATCTCAAAGCCCTCAAAATAGGCCTTTGTTACAGTGATGGCCTCTTCGTTAGACCCAAATCTTTTTCCACCTAGCCTTTTCTTTACGTTTGAGAACAGAAAATAGTCGCAGATGGCTAAATCTAGAGAAAATGTTGGATGTGGAAGCAGTTTGTAGCCCAATTTAGAGATTTTTGCCATGGTGACTACACACGTCACCCGTACATTGTCCTGATCAAACAGCACGTTTTTTCGCCAAATGCAACCCCAAATATTCATGTAAAATGTGATTTTATCGATTATAACTGGCGTGACGACCTATCTTGATTCCGTCACTTTTTTCCATTTTCATTCAAATTTACGAGGTTGACTTCTTTCAATGGTTGTCAAACACAAACTAAATGACGCAGCTTGTTCAAAATTTGAAACTCGCCTATTAATAGATTTTGTTGACGGGGGCACTGTTGCATTTAAAGTTAATGCGCGGAAAATTCAAAAAGTCGTACTTATTAAACTGCCCTCGTATTATCGACATTTATATATCATATAACAGTTTTAAGGATTTATCTCAAGAACTGTATAATATTTACATCAATCAAATGTAATCCCACATTATTTCTGCATTCCTGAATAACAGCGTTCAGTCTTCTATGGTTTTCATCCATATTGATTATGACACTGTGATTGGGTAAATTAAAAACTTAAAAGATAGTTTTTCAAACGGCCCAGGTGGTTTGCAGTCCATCATCCTAAATAAATGCGGTGTTAGTCTAGCTAAGCGGCCTAAGACCATTTTTCAGAAATAACACTCAGTATGAATTTATCCCAAAAGCTTTTTATTATTCCTACGAATAAGAAAAGCTACAAATCGGATATTCGGACTAAATTCCAAAATTGTTTGAAAGCATCGTTTATGAGTCACATTTCATTGCAAACCTTGCTGTCTTTCAACATAAATTTCTTCAAAGATCGTTGCAAGATCACAAGCCTCACTGAGTTTACTTTACATTGAATATTAAGGAAGGACGGAATGAAATAGACTCAACTGCCATAGATTTAAGTAAGGGGACCTCTGTTGTGGGTGTACTCACATTTGTAATATGTAATTAATGAAAGTTATGCGCTTCTTCTGGCCACTAAATGGCTTTTTACTGTTAGTTTGCAGCAGCTATTGCTACTTTAAATTTAATATTTAAGATTCAACAGAGTTGAGGTCATTTTCAAAATCAATCGTAGTTCTTTTACCTACAAAAATTTAAATGTGCCCAACTTCACGTATAATACCAGATTAATTAATCGTAAAGCATAGAGCGAAGGAGTCTGAAATGAAGATTGAAACTACATTTACTTTTCATAGTGGTTCGTGTGAATGTTTGATCACAAGCAAACAAATGTCCTTGTTGCAAATTTTTCGAAATGCGAACGTTTCATTAGTTGCATTTCTCGATCATTTCTGATGAACGTCTGGGCTCGCGCTTTTAAATGGTGACCGCGTAAGCTGGAATTATTAAAAATTGTGTCCCCTTCAAAACAAACGGAAAAGTTTATCCGTCGGTCGAAAATTAATTCGCGTAATTTATCCGCGTGACACTTTGTTGCCACGATTGCATTCAGAAATGATATCAGCAGTGATGAAACTTTGCTGAAGACTTTAATACCATTAATCGAGTTTCATTGCACAATCCCTTCCTCGTATGAAGCTTGCGTAGCATCATTACGATGATGTCAAGCTTTAACAATAAAAGATGTGGCGACATATTGGATGGTGTCAGATTGTTCAAGTACTCAATCGGATAATTTTGTTCGTCATTTGTATCTTCAGAAATGATTGAGTCTGCACTGTAAGAGACTTTTGTCTGGCATGTTATTATTAATTTAATGTTATGGTTCATCTCAAGGGTTTTTTGCTTGGTTGGAGCAACATTGACTCTGACTAATTCGATGAGATTTTTCGTCACTATCATGTTCTGTGGAATTATATGTAAAACTCCATATAGTGTTGGTTGCTCACCTATTCCGATTTGATGTAGCCATTCGTTGTTTTGCTTATGACCTTCACTGTACATGTTTGATATCAGTTTTATCACAGTGAAGTGACTCCAAAGAGTGATCCAATTGACGCAACTTTTGAGCATCTCAGTACGAGTTCCTCTTGGCACACCAGGAAGCGTTTATATAAAGTCCCCACTGACAATGTACACATTTCCAGCAAAGGATTTATCGGTGTTCATCACCTCATGTAAAAGTTGCTGAAACCACCATAATCTGTTTTTGGTAAACAGGCGATTTCATAGATGATGATACCTTTTTGGATTGATACTTCTATTTCTAGAGACTTCAAGTGCATCGAAGACACTGAGAATAGGCATTTTAAATCCAATGTGAACTGTTCACGGTTGAATTTTTAAGGACAAACATAGAGGAGGAAAGTGAATATTAATTATGTATCTCTTCTATGTCGTAAAGTGTCTAATGTTTGTGCATCGCCGTCTGAATGGTTTCTGTTGGAATAGAGAGCCATATCGGACAAAAACTTGTTTCACAGATTTAGTGGAATCGATTGAGTATAGAAACCACAGATGTAAGGGGATGTGTGCGGGAGTTGTTTTTGAATCTGAAAAATCAGGGTTTCCGTCAAGCAGCGTTCTCATTCTTTATCTGAGCCAAAAAGTTCATCCGCAGTGGCTAAATCTTTAAATGTATCGCATACCAAATCGTTGAATTTCCGTAAGGCTTAAAACATAAATCCAGCTGCAATTATCTACTTCTGCGCCTAGTTTCCGATATGATCGGCAAATCCTTTATATTGCTATGTATGCAGATTTTCTGGTTTGCTTCAATGTAGTTTAATCTGGTGGCTTCGACTTGAAGACATGAGTCCACCGATTATTGCTGCGTCAAGCTTCCAGCTTTCATAATTGGGATGAAGATATTTTGACTACTAAATGTGAAGGGGCTCCTTTAAACTAAAGCATGGTGATGTTTGTGCTCCTTCATATGCTTCACAAGTCCATTTCGACTGCCATCCTGATTTTTCACACTAAACGAAGTGCGCATGAGTCATATGATCTAGAACAGGCCTTAAACGATTTATAATAAGAAACTGCTGAACTGTATCAACCAAATTTCGAAGATAAAGGCGAATGCGATGCTCAAAGGGTGGTTGAAGCGACGTTGGTCCGACTGTCATTGGCGATGGAAAACTATGTTGCAACTGGATACGCTTTATTTCAGTGGATTTGCTTAAACATCACGCATCAAACGATAAGTTTGTGTTATTCCGATGTGTTGTCTGAATATGCAGTTGACATCGTTGAGATTCGACTTAAAAATCTTTAATTTTTAAAAACTATGTTGCAACTGGATACGCTTTATTTCAGTGGATTTGCTTAAACATCACGCATCAAACGATAAGTTTGTGTTATTCCGATGTGTTGTCTGAATATGCAGTTGACATCGTTGAGATTCGACTTAAAAATCTTTAATTTTTTGGATTATTTATAGCGCATATAAAAGGAAATTTTCATGAAAAATAAATAATCGTTTCCAATTCATTCACAAACTCACAATAGGCTGACATCGCTCTGTCACAACATGAGCAAATTGTCGGGACTACCTGTATTGTTGCTTTGTAATAGATGTTGTGGAGTAAGTTTGTTCATGAATCGTGCACAATCAAGGTGCACATCAAAGTAGCTAGCTTGACGATTTTAGCTCTCTTAGATGAATACGAGATATGGTCACGGAAGTTGATGTTTTCCGCGGTGGTTATTGTCTTTTGAATTCAGTTTAACTTTAACTCTGCTAACACTTTCAAATCTTATGGTGATTAAACCGTTAAAATCTATTTTAGTTTGATGTAAAAGCTCTTCGAAGTTCTGATTTCTTTGGCTTATACAAAGTGTTTTGCTATCAAATAAATATGTGTGAAATAAATGTGAATATTTCTCAAAGCAAATTTAGTAACCTTTTGGATCTTCAACAAATGAGGTAAAAGTTTTGCGACATCATATTTCTTACCCCCTCCCCCTCACATCCGCTCGTTTGAAATGTATTGACTTAAAACACGTTTTTTAATAATATCGTGAAGTTAGTTTCAATATCGCTCGTGGACTTTAAATGTTTACCTTGCAGGTTTGCTACTATTTATTTTTTAAATATTACCATGATGATTTTGATGGCGGATTTTTAAAAATTATATAAAATTAATTTAAAAGTTAGTGACTATCTTGATTCAACGTAAAAGCTTTTGTATTATTACTATTTTTTTAGTTGTATAATTTTGACATAAATAAAGTTTTTTTAAGCTTTTATACAATAAAATCACATGAAAGATTTTGTAACTTACTTTAATAAAGCAAATAGTCAACCTATTATGCAAAAGCTGAATCTTATATTAACTTCCTACCTCGTATTTTGAAGTTACTTTCGATATTGCACTAGATCAGTTTTCCAAAGTTTAAGCGGAGAATAGGATTTTTAATTAAAACCCTGTTTGTTCACCAAAAATTTGGCCCCTGTACAGCCCAGATGGACTGGTTGAGTGGCATAAAACTTCATACCTAAGCTTTTCAATAAATTGAGAGATCGCAGAGAATTTAAACCGAAATCGGTCCATCGGAAAGGACAGCCTTCATATGAGCTTTTTGTTTTAACCGAAAGTGACAGCTTCAAATGAAGTTTTCCATTTTATGTAAGTATTTTGAAAAGTTTATCATATTAAAAGCTTTTAAGAAAGCATTTTAAAATAAACTACATAATTTGGATATAGATAAGCAATTTGTGTAAGCTTTTATCTATTAATATTACATATAAGAGATTAAAGCTCACTTTATTCAAAGCAATCGTCAACCTCTCATACGAAAGCTGAGTCTTTAATTATTTTTTTATTTACATGGTATTT
Organism: Nephrotoma flavescens; assembly: GCA_932526605.1. Taxonomy (NCBI): domain Eukaryota; kingdom Metazoa; phylum Arthropoda; class Insecta; order Diptera; family Tipulidae; genus Nephrotoma; species Nephrotoma flavescens. The sequence continues at coordinate 35,135,718 of OW052222.1, read as the reverse complement.
TGAAGTTACTTTTGATATTTGCTCTAGATCAGATTTCCAAAATTTAAGCGCAGATTCCAAAGAATTTAGCCGAAAACGATTTACTGAATTTGAAAGATTTCATATGAGCTTTTACGTCTTTTCACCAAAAATGACAGCTACAAAACGAGCTTTTTCGATTATTGTCTGTGTTTTAAAAAGTATAGATTTCCAAAAGCTCACCATAAAGCATTTTAAAATGAATTAAATGATTTGGATATGGATGAAGCATCTATTTAAGCTTTACATTTATTAATATCACATAAAAAATTAAAGTTCGTTTTATTCAAGCAAATCGTCAACCTTTATGTCATGCAAAAGCTAAATCTTATAAATTAACCTTCTACTTGTTATTTTGAAGTTCTTTTGATTTTTTACTGTCGAAGCTTTAATTTTTTACTTTTAATTTCGTTGGTTTTGTAATCTGTTGTTGGTACCACTATTTTGCCGTTCACAAAATTTAAAAGCTTAAATAAGCAGCAAACGAAATTTTGAAAATGTTAGCCTAGTTTATAATGTCTACGAATAGAGCCTACGTTATGAAATCTGGACAGTAAATCTCGTCAAATTATTATTTGTTAAATGTCACTTAGGGAAAGACAACCGTTGATCAAAGTTTTTTGCGGAAACCCTAAATACGATATGTTTGTTTTTAACAATATTGTTAAATTATTGGCAATATTCTATGGGGTTCTGGAACTGTACGAGAAATGGTGTGTGCAATTAACATACTTTGAAATATTGATTTGACTTTTTAAACTTTTTTTTACAAAATTATCATTTTTAAGGTCGCTTATCGAAGTTATTTCCCGTTTTACTGAAACAAAGTATTTCACAGTCAAATAAATAAGTTAGATTTTAATTTAATAACTTTGCAAGTTCTTAATACGTCATGTCACACAGGTAAAGTCAAAGCTCAATTTATGCTTGCAGGTCATCAGCCGCTTATGAAGAAAAGCTCTAAATATATTTTCGATATCTTTCTAAAACTTTATAAACCTAATTTTCTACTTTGCACTTCAAAGCTTTTTATATTTTTCCACAACTCAACTTTTGAAACAATTGAAAAGCTCGAGATTACAACAAACGACGAATGTAATTACAATAAACCATTCATATTTATCTTGTTGGTTCAACGTAAAAGCTCATCGCATAAACAAACATTTAGAATTCTTTATTAGCTAAGACAGTTTTAAGATTATTATTTAAAATCACCCAACATGTACAAAGTCAACACATTACAAAATTAACGAGTGGGGCTAATTAACTGAATTGACCATGGTTCGTATTAAAATGCATTGTTTTGTACGAGGGTTGCCTTTTATATTTCGGGATTGGACAACCCTAGTGTTGCAATCTGGCAACTGACAGCTCTATCGTAAAGTTTGACATTTTTTGAGGTTAACTTAATTCAATTTTTGGCGATGAAGCTCCATCAAGGACTAGTCTTTATCGATGATATGGTGAATTCAATCGAGGTCGTAGTTCATTACAAGAGGAATTTCGTGAAGATCGCCCAGAATCAGTTGTTGTTCCGGAAACCGTTAGATGCTCTGCGCGAACTGATATTGCAAGATCGTCATGTGACCTATCGTTTGATTGAGAGCATTAGTGGGACTCAAAACATCGATTTGATGAGTCATCCGCCGTATAGTCCTGACTTGTCACCAAATGACTTCTTTTTATTCCCGTACGTAAAAAACAAACTGAGAGGTCAACGTTTTTCGACACCTGAAGAAGCGGTTGCTGCGTTCAGAATGCATGTTTTGGAGATACCTCAATCAGAGTGGAAAAAGTGCTTCGACAATTGGTTCAAACGCATGCAAAAGTGTATAGATCTTCATGGAGAATATTTTGAAAAACAATAAAGCGATTTTGGATGATTAATATTTGTTTTTGTTCTCTAATCCCGAAATATAAAAGGCAACCATCGTAAATGAGCAAACAGCTAATACTGGTAATCAGCCCACTAGTAAATGAACAAGCACTTTGTATATAGTGACTTGTAAACACGACAATGCAGGCTAATGATTAATCCAATAAATCGTTAAAAAAAATTCTGCACACATTTTGGCACATCTAGTTTCAAATGATTCTTTCTCAAATGAGCTTTTAGTAACATTACAATGTGAGTTAGAAATGTTCTGCTTAAAGCTTATGTCAATTTAGAACACTTTATTTGTATTTAAACAAAAATCAAAATCTTTAAATTTCTAACTATATTTTAAACTTTATTTAAATTTTTACTTACGTATAAAATTAAAATTAGCCAAATTCTCAATTAGTTGAACGTACCTGGAATAAAAAGAAATAATTTATTAAATATTTTGTAATTTAAAATAATAATTTAAATTGCAATGGCGTCATATTTAGTAAAAGCTTGTTATGACGTGCGGCAAAACTTGAGCAAATTTGGGCAACTGACATATTTTATAGCAACTTCACGTCTCGTACAGTCCGCTGCAATTATATATAATTACAACAACCATATCTACCACATTAATAACATAAATTGACCCAATTTTATTTTATACATACCGGACAGCCACGTAGAGTGGTGGGTAATTATGTACACAATAGTAAATTTCCTTTTTTTTCTGAACATTTTACAACTTAATTTGATGTTGGTTATTTTTTTCATTGTTCGTAATCATTATACGAATTTAATAATAAAATTATTTTTGTGGACAAGTACTTGTATATCCTCGATCGATGTTATCACACACTATTTATCGGGATATATTTTTGCGGTTCATTACGTTTTCCGATTATTCCCATGAGGATTTTGTATTGCATTAATTTTAACTGCACATTCTAATACTGGGGCCTATCTAATTTTATTTTTACTTTAATTGTGTTCTCGGTCGGTAAACCAAAAAAAATCAAAGCATAATGAAAACCAATTACATTTATCACGCAAACTATTTTTAAGTGGTATGTTCTATGGCGTTTTGGGAGGGATAGATGGGTGGATAAAATTAAAATTATATTTATATTTTCTGACACGAGTTCTTATTATACGAATATTTGTGTGCTGTTCACTTAACAAAAAAATGTTGCCACTTTATTCATCCCTCGTCCTAAATATTTAGACGAAGCACAAATTTCGAATAATTTACGATTTTCACAAGTGGAATAATGTTATAGAAAAAAAATTCCATTTTCCTTCTTTTGTATTTGCAAATATGTGTATGTGTCTTAAATACAAATGTACATAAAACGTATTGTTTTTTAAATTATGTGGTTTTGATATGGAAATGTGTCTTAAATTTTGATAATTTTTGAATAATGTCGAAAAAGCATCATAAAATAATATCCTTTTCCAGATCACTTTTCAATTTTTGACAACAGCACCAAAAAACAAAAAGAAATTATCCTTCATTGTGTTATGTAGGTTGGAAAATGTATCTCTCCGATCTGTATACAGTATCTAAAATATTTTCGGTACCACTAAATAAATAAAACAACAATAACAATTTATATCTTGTACAGCAAGGAGGGGTTGCGTTCTGTGCGACAAAAGATGAAAATTTTGTTTTCTATAATAAAGAAAATTTAAAATAATTAAATTTTATTACCGCTTTACAAAAAAAAAGCCTAATAAAAAAGTTCGTGCTGAGTTTAATTATCCAAATGGAACGATTTCCGAAATACTGCTATACGTTTTCTTATATACGAACGACAAAGAATATAAAATTGTGAATCCGTTGAGAGAATACAAAGCCATTGAAATTGTTATTGTGGGAAATTTAAAAGTTTTACGAATTCAGACGTCCCCCGATTAATTAGAAATGGAGATTCCTTTCCCTTGAGAAATTCGTTTTTAATAATATTAGTAAAGGTTCAATATTAATCTATGGTGCTGACTATTAGTAAACAATTAAGATGTTTGAAAATAGAATTAACTAGAAGATACAGTTAAAAAGTAATTGTAAAAGATTGAGTAGCTCAATATTTTCCTATCTAAAAAAGAAATTAAAATTTGTCTTTGTCATTTTTCTGTTCTTTATAATCAATGAAAATCTTGAGAAGCTGCTCAATATTCCCGCTCATAACATCTTCTGTTTATCGTGTTATATAAACCCTAAGTTGAGCAACTTGGTAGTAGAAAAAAAGTTTTAAAAAGTTTTTCCATAATGAGCTACTTGCACCTTGCATTTTATATTTACTTTAAAAGAAATAATGAGGATGTAATGGTACAATTTGTAAGTATGAAAACTCTTCCCAAAAAGCTTAAAAATCTTTTAAAGTTCAAAATTGAAAATTTTGATCAATTTTGCAAATAATAAAAAGCTCATGCTTTCCTCAAATGCTGTGAATTTATGATTTTTTTGAATATATTACAAAATATATCTTTTATCACATTAAAAAAAATGTAATATCATAAAATTGCTCAATATTGAGCTACTATTGGTTTAGACAACGCATTAAATATTAGAAAATTGTAAAATTTGAGCTCATGGAATTACTGACTACATGGAATCCAAAAATATGCCTTCACAAAAGGTTAGCCATTCAAATTTATTAAAAGTGGGCTTCTTACAGAAATTTGGTTCTAGTCTTGCTGGTCTTAACAATAAAAAGTACAATATTTTCTAAATTTTTGACAAGGATCGTGGTTCTGATTCTAAAGTAAAAACATTGTAGATTAAATTTAGATTGTGGACAGATTTTGTTTTTTATGCCTATAATAGTGCAGAAGATATTGTAAATGAACCTGCTGCACAACATTTACCAATTTCGATAATCTCAAAGATTTAAATAAGAAAGAACTAAGTACATAAAGAATTTAAAAAATTTATAAAAAAATTATAAAAAGTTTATAAAGAATTAATAAAGAATTAATAAAGAATTTAAAGAATTTAAAGAATTTAAAGAATTTAAAGAATTTAAAGAATTTAAAGAATTTAAAGAATTTAAAGAATTTAAAGAATTTAAAGAATTAAAAGAATTTAAAGAATTTAAAGAATTTAAAGAATTTAAAGAATTTAAAGTATTTAAAGAATTTAAAGAATTTAAAGAATTTAAAGAATTTAAAGAATTTAAAGAATTTAAAGAATTTAAAGAATTTAAAGAATTTAAAGAATTTAAAGAATTTAAAGAATTTAAAGAATTTAAAGAATTTAAAGAATTTAAAGAATTTAAAGAATTTAAAGAATTTAAAGAATTTAAAGAATTTAAAGAATTTAAAGAATTTAAAGAATTTAAAGAATTTAAAGAATTTAAAGAATTTAAAGAATTTAAAGAATTTAAAGAATTTAAAGAATTTAAAGAATTTAAAGAATTTAAAGAATTTAAAGAATTTAAAGAATTTAAAGAATTTAAAGAATTTAAAGAATTTAAAGAATTTAAAGAATTTGAAGAATTTAAAGAATTTAAAGAATTTGAAGAATTTAAAGAATTTAAAGAATTTAAAGAATTTAAAGAATTTAAAGAATTTAAAGAATTTAAAGAATTTAAAGAATTTAAAGAATTTAAAGAATTTAAAGAATTTAAAGAATTTAAAGAATTTAAAGAATTTAAAGAATTTAAAGAATTTAAAGAATTTAAAGAATTTAAAGAATTTAAAGAATTTAAAGAATTTAAAGAATTTAAAGAATTTAAAGAATTTAAAGAATTTAAAGAATTTAAAGAATTTAAAGAATTTAAAGAATTTAAAGAATTTAAAGAATTTAAAGAATTTAAAGAATTTAAAGAATTTAAAGAATTTAAAGAATTTAAAGAATTTAAAGAATTTAAAGAATTTAAAGAATTTAAAGAATTTAAAGAATTTAAAGAATTTAAAGAATTTAAAGAATTTAAAGAATTTAAAGAATTTAAAGAATTTAAAGAATTTAAAGAATTTAAAGAATTTAAAGAATTTAAAGAATTTAAAGAATTTAAAGAATTTAAAGAATTTAAAGAATTTAAAGAATTTAAAGAATTTAAAGAATTTAAAGAATTTAAAGAATTTAAAGAATTTAAAGAATTTAAAGAATTTAAAGAATTTAAAGAATTTAAAGAATTTAAAGAATTTAAAGAATTTAAAGAATTTAAAGAATTTAAAGAATTTAAAGAATTTAAAGAATTTAAAGAATTTAAAGAATTTAAAGAATTTAAAGAATTTAAAGAATTTAAAGAATTTAAAGAATTTAAAGAATTTAAAGAATTTAAAGAATTTAAAGAATTTAAAGAATTTAAAGAATTTAAAGAATTTAAAGAATTTAAAGAATTTAAAGAATTTAAAGAATTTAAAGAATTTAAAGAATTTAAAGAATTTAAAGAATTTAAAGAATTTAAAGAATTTAAAGAATTTAAAGGATTTAAAGAATTTAAAGAATTTAAAGAATTTAAAGAATTTAAAGAATTTAAAGAATTTAAAGAATTTAAAGAATTTAAAGAATTTAAAGAATTTAAAGAATTTAAAGAATTTAAAGAGTTTAAAGAATTTAAAGAATTTAAGTTATTTAAAGTATTTAAGAATTTAAAAAATTTAAAGAATTTAACAAAATTTAAAAATTTAGAAAGTTTTAAAGAATTTAATAAATTTTAAAAATTTTAAAAATTGTAAAATTTTAAAAATTTTAAGAATTTAAAATATTTAAAGAATTTATAGAATTTATAGAATTAAGAGGATTTAAAAAATTTAAAGAATTTAAAAAATTTAAAAATTTTAAATATTTAAAGAATTTTCATATTTTAAAAAATTTAAGAATTTAAAAAAAATTAAGAAATTACAAAGTTTAAAGAATTAAAAGATTTTAAGAATATAAAAAATTTAAATAATTTTAGTTATTTAAAATATTCAAGAATTTTAAAAAATTTAAGAATTAAAAACATTATAAGAAAAACCTTTTAACAATTTAAACAATCTAAAAATAATCAGTGCTTGAACAATTTTAACCGTTTAGTTTGGCTTAATGACTCAGAATATTTTACCAAAACCATGATGAAAGTGATTTTAAAAGTCGTGCTTGCGGAAGGCATAAACTTTATATGGTTAAAACAAAGCGTTTTAAAAAAAACTATGGTCTTCTAAGAGCTGAAGTACATTTTCAAAATGTTTGTCCATCATGATTAGACTGAAAAGCAATTTTAAAGCTCACTGGTATTAAATAGTATAAACCACTAAAATATTTTTCAGGCCTCTCGAGACTCAATCAAATTTTCTAAGTAAACTGGTCCATACCACAACAAAACAATAAATTTTGAATTTCCAATGTGCAATCATCATCGACAATTATCACGTCCCATTTTTATGTCCACATTGAAACGATTTTATAATTCTGTTACGTTAAGCAAACAAATCAACCCCCTCGAGTGACAAAAGAATCAAAGACAAAATGCTGATGTGTGTGAAGGTTATTTTTATAGGCGAAAAAATCTTAAAGTCTCCCTTGACAACATCAAACGAATGTTTGTCAAGAACCAAAGCGTATTTTTATGTGTGTTGCTGCTACGTCACGTAGCAATCAATAAATTATGTATTCAAATAATATTATTAAATGTTTTTTATTTGTATTTTGCTTACAGAAAAAATTTGTGAAACTCTAATACAGAAATACAAAAAAATAAAGCTTTTAATATATATTTTTTATGGAGCTTTTTTATTTGATATATACCGTACATTTTCACAGATTTTTTTTTTATATTATTTCAAAATTGAATGTAGGCTATATGAAATTATTACAGAATTATTATGCTTTTCAAATGCGCTGAAAAAACAGTTTTTGTCTGTGTGCTTTTCAAATATAAATTTTTGCAAACAAGCTTTCATTATTAATGTTTATGTTACAGCTGTTTATAGGTCGTTCGTAATAGAGACTAGGGAGGTTTGTTCTAACATTTTGGAAGGGAGAAATGTAATCAGTATATCGATTACATTTAAAATTTGTAAGTGAAAAACTCATTAATTTTTTGAAAAGAAATTTCTTTGATCTTTGATGAGTGGTTTATGGTTATTTTACAGAATTTAATCTTAATTTAATAGATTTTAAAAATTTGCTCATATATTTGAAGATTGACGCTTGAAGCACGTTGTTTATCAGTTTCTTCACAGCTAATCACGCTCCGTTAGACAATCTCGGATGGTTCGGATTGCGCAGAATGATTATATATCACAGATCCGACCTTGAGCAAACATGATGTTATGCGGTGATATTCCCGGCAAATCAAGCGCATTCAAAAACTCGGTCGAATAGTTGGTTGCCTCGTCTTGATTTTTCACACATTCAACACATTTGTAACAGTGCATTTCCCCAGCGATTTGGTTTCGAATCAAGTAATTCAGACTGTCAACATCTTTGTTCTTCGCTGCCAAAATCGCTCGTTCGCTGAGCCAATCGTGATTTATATAATTTCGGCGGATGTCTAGAGTCACTTTCGTGATAAGCTCTTCATTCGAAGTCGTGAACATGTAAAAATTCGAGGGAAATGATATCAATCCGGTCAAAACATCAACAGATAAAAAAAATCAGCAGTTGATCAGTCATTCTGTAACGCGGCTCTCATATTCGTGGTTAACTGCAACATCGGCCTCACAATCAGTTTTTGATCTCGGAATGACAGCTAGCGTTTGTCATCGTTCCACCAAAACGTCTTGGGTCACTTTATAAATCCTTCATCATTCGATTAAACGCTTCTAATGTTTTTGACAATTGAGCACACTGGCTTGTCATTCATGTGGGTATCCGCTCTCCAGCAATGTGCCTGCAATTCCACATGATATGCAACAGCCAACGCAATTTGAGGTCTCGGACAGATTGTGGGCAAAAGCAATGAAATTATGAAGGCTTTACCTTTTCCACCGTCAACTGATTAAGGTTTTACCTGTTCCACCGTTCTTCGTCAACTGCCTTCATCAATGCGTCGTGCACGTTAATTTGCTGTACATTAAAAAGTGAGACAGAAGTTCGTACTATTTGGATCATTGAATCTCGATCATACACTTGATCGAACGAATAAGCACACGATCAAGATCAAGATCAAAGCTTCGTTGCGTATCTCGTCGTTCATTTTAGGCTAATAATTCGGTATTGCAGTGTGAACCCGTTGCAAAGTCGTCGGCCATCTCGTCCTTGTATTTGTTCCATAATTTCAATGCCTTCAATGGATTGGCATCCACGAGTGTTGAGTCCCAATGAGAGTCGTTTTCCAGTAAATTAAGACGATGGCAAGCCAACAACACACCATCAATAGCGCGAAGCGATTCGAACGGACTAGGACCACGAACATAGAACAAAAGCAAACGAAGATAGAAGCATTCGCCTGGTCGTGGATGAACGGTGAACGCACGGCCAAGCGCATCATTCGAAAACACATCGGCATATCCTGCAACAGGTTGACTTGTAGGTTCCTGCGGTAGGTTGGTTCTTTCGACGTTCAAACTTCTTCGTCGACTGGTTCCAAATATAAAAGAGTGACATTTCCCAGTAAAACAAAGTTCGTGCGAACGGATCGCGTTGGCAAAAAATCGAAGAAATTCGTGAGTAGCTGGTGGTCGTGCTGGTCGTTTTGCTGCATTAGTTTCCGTGAAATGGACACGCTACGTTGTCCATTATCCAAGTAAGAAAATACGCCAAATCGCCTCATTACAACTTACATAACGGCCCAATTGAAATCTTAACACTTCATTATTTGCACCTCGAGTTATCTTCGTTCATTTGTGCACTTAATGGAGTTACAGTATTCAACATTGCAGTGTGATGCGAATGTTTTCGATAGAAGTTTGCGATACGAAACAATCCAGCGATTACTTTTCGATTTTCCGACTTTTCCGGTCTATTTTTCCAAAATTTTCTTTCGTAAGAACCATATCATGGCAATTGCGAACACAACAAAAAATATTTGAGCAAAATCGGTTCAGCCGGTCTCAAATGAAAACATTATATTTCGATTTGCGGAAATTTCCGACTTTTCCGGTGAATTTTTCCAAAATTGACTTTGCGACAACCAACTCCTTGCAATTTCAAACACAACAAAAAAAGATTGAGCAAAATCGGTTTAGCCGTTCTCAACTGGAAAACATCATTTTTCGATTTTCCGATTTTTCCGGTGGATTTTCTCAATATGTTTTTTTGTAAGAACATCTCCTGGCAATTGCGAACACAACAGAAAAATATTGAGCCAAATCGGTTCAGCCGGTCTCAAATGAAAAATATCTTTTTCCGATTTTCAGAATTTCCGAACCATCTTCTGGCAATTGCACACACAAAGTCCTCAACTGAAAAACATCATTTTTTAGTTTTTCAAATTTTCCGACTTTTCCGATGGATTGTCCTAAAATTTTCTTTCGTAAGAACTATCTTCTGACAGTTGCGAATACAACTATAAAAGTTTGAGTCAAATCGGTTCAGCCGTTCTCAACTAAAAACATTATATTTCGATTTGCTGAATTTTCCGACTTTTCCGGTGGATTTTCCAAAAATTTCCTTTGCAACAACCAACTCCTTGCAATTGCAAACACAACAAAAAAAAGATTGAGCCAAATCGGTTTAGCCGCTCTCAACTGTAAAACATCATTTTTCGATTTTCCGAATTTTCTGATGGATTTTCCCAATATTTTCTTTCGTAAGAACATCTTCTGGCAATTGCGAACACAACATAAAAATATTGAGCAAAACTGGTTCAGCCGGTCTCAAATGAAAAATATCATTTTCCGATTTTCAGAATTTCCGACTTTTGTGGTAGATTTTCTCAAAATTTTCTATAGTCAGAACCATCTCCTGTCAATTGCAAATACAACAAAAAAATTGTGTCAAACCGGTTCAGTCGTCCTCAACTGAAAAACATAATTTTTCAGTTTTCCAAATTTTCCGACTTTTCCGGTTTGTTGTCCTAAAATTTTCTTTCGTTAGAACCATTTCCCGACAATTGCGAATACAAATAAAAAACTTTGAGTCGAATCGGTTCAGCCGTTCTCAACTGAAAACGTTATACGATTTGCCGAATTTTCCAACTTTCCCGATGGATTTTCAAAAAATTTCCTTTGCAACAACCAACTCCTTGCAGTTGCGAACACAACAAAAAAAGATTGAGCTAGATCGGTTTAGCCGTTCTCAACTGGAAAACATCATTTTTCGATTTTCAGAATTTTCAGGTGGCTTTTCCCAATATTTTCTTTTGTAAGAACATCTTCTGGCAATTGCAAACACAACAAAAAATATTGAGCAAAATCGGTTCAGCCGGTCTCAAGTGAAAAATAGAGTTTTCCGATTTTTAGAATTTTAAGACTTTTGAGGTAGATTTTCTCAAAATTTTCTTTTGTCAGAACCATCTCCTGGCAATTGCAAACACAAAGTCCTCAACTGAAAAACATCATTTTTAGTTTTCCAAATTTTCCGACTTTTCCGGTGGGTTGTCCAAAAATTTTCTTTCGTGAGAACCATCTCCTGACAATTGCGAATACAACTAAAAAGCTTTGAGTCAAATCGGTTCAGCAGTTCTCAACTTAAAACATTATATTTCGAGTTGCCGAATTTTCCGACTTTTCCGGTGGACTTTCAAAAAATTTCCTTTGCAACAACCAACTCCTTGCAATTTCAAACACAACAAAAAAAGATTGAGCCAAATCGGTTTAGCCGTTCTCAACTGTAAAACATCATTTTTCGATTTTCCGATGGATTTTCCCAATATTTTCTTTAGTAAAAACCATTGACTGACAATTGCAAATACTACAAAAAAAGATTAAGACAAATAGGTTCATCCGTCCCCAACTGAAAAACATCGGTTTTCCAAATTTTCTGACTTTTCCGGTGGATTTTCCTAAATTTTCTTTCGTAAAAACCATCTCCTAGCAACTTTTAACACAACAAAATAAGATTGAGCCAAATCGGTCTTGCCGTTCTCACCTGAAAAACATCATTTTTCGATTTTCCGTCATTCCCGTGTATTTTGCCAAAATTTACTTTAGTAAGAACCTTCTCCTAGAAATTGCGAACACAACAAAATCCGATTGAGCCAAATCGGTTCAGTCGTTCTCAACAGAAAAATATAATTTTTCAATTTTCCGATTTTTTCGGTGAATTTTTCTAAAGTTTTCTTCCTTAAGAACCACCTTTTTGCAATTGCGAACACAACAAAAAACATTGAGACAAATCGGTTTAGCTGTTCTCAACTGAAAAACATCATTTTTCAATTTTCCGTATTTTCCGACTTTTCTGGTGGATTTTTCCAAAATTTCCTTCCGTAGGACATCTCGTGGCAATTGCAAACACAACAAAAAATGATTAAGACAAATAGGTTAAGCCGTTCTCAACGTTCTCAACTGAAAAACATTATTTTTCGGTTTTCCAAATTTTCCAACTTTTCCAGCGGATTTTCCAAAAATTTTCTTTCGTAAAAACCATTTTTTAGCAGTTGCAAACACAATAAAATATGATTGAGCCAAAACGGTTTAGCCGTTCTCACCAATACTTATTAATTATTATTATTATGTTAAGTACGTAACTCACATTCAAAATTATCAAGTTTTAACAGTTACAAAACATAGTAAGACCCATCGATCCAACGATGTTTAAAACGTAATATTAAATTGTGTTAAACTTATTATTTTTTGACAAGACTACCTGAGAAATGCGAGTATGTAGAAAAAAACACTCAACACACATTTAATAATTCTTCCATGTGGATGGAATTGATTATAATTTAAATGGAAATTTTAACGATAGTTTTCTACCCGATTTCATTATACGCCTCACTCATCTATATACACTCGAACTATTACAAGTTAAAAATAAGATGTGTTTTCTTAAGATAAAGGTGTTAAGTACAAAAACGAATTAAATTTAATTGAATTTCTATTAAAATGAAAATGTATGAAAATATTTACATTAACATTTTATAAAAGGTGGCGTGAAATATTTGAGATGGGCAACGATTTGGGGGCTTGTTAAATTTACAGATTAACGCAATAAAATTTGGTCGTTGATAATTTTTTATTGCATTAATTAAAACTTTTTTCGACAACGTAAAAATTCGTTATTATTTTACGCAGAACATAAAGTTTAATAATATATTTAATTTATTTTGTGTACATAAATCATTTAATTATTGAATTTCATTAAACAAAATATATTTTTGACTAAAATATAAATGACCATTTATAAATAATGCAGTGAAGGGGATCGTCTGATCAGTTGAATTTGGGACGAGTAATCAGTGGGGTTTTGCCTTGTTTTAAAGGGAATCTCTCTGTAACATGTAATTTTTCCCTTTTTCGGTCACATTTTGTTTGAAGTGGGATACGGTGGTTTATGTTACAAAAAATATATATTTCGACACTAAAACCCACTTATATATGAACAATTTTTCGAGTGCTTTCATCCGCTCGAAAATTCTATCTCCCCTTTCGGATGTATATTTTGTTGTTACTTTTGTAAGTCAATATCATACACAAATACCATACGATTTTCTTCCTGAGCTACTCCTCTTGTTGTTTAGACGTAAAATTTTCAATTTACTTTGTGTATTGTTGTTGTTCAATGTAAAGTAAACCAAATAAAATAGAAGTCTGACATATTTTAGATGAATACGGTTATGTGTTGTGTATATTATAATGTCGTCTTTATGTTAGGCCCCGAACAATGAATCAAAAGATGTTAGGTTTTGTAACAATACGTAATAAGACAACAAAATAGGATAAGAAAAATGAATCTGATAACATTTATGCGGGATTAGTGTTCCAGATATGCGTATAACTGCGGTACGAGCATATACAGCTACAACAACGGAAATAACTCTAGGATACAACGTTTTATGGTTGATCATTTATCATTGCGTTATGTGTACATCCAAAGTTGTTTTTTAGACTAAAAATGAAATGTGGTCCTTGTCACAAACAATTTTTTTTTTGCTTAATGAAGCAAAAGTGAAAAATATGTTTAGATAAGTTTTCACCTCAGGGAATTTTAATTACCTTTGTTTGATGTGTTTTGTGATTTTTTTTCTCTAGTTTCTAATATACGCTTTTGACAATGCAATGTATAAAGTTCGTGCGTGTTATTAATTTGTAACATTTAATGCAAAATAACAACACGTTTGCAAGCGTCTATAGTGGAACTGTTATATGTTATTAAAAATAACTTTAAAATACTCTGTCGTAAATTCGTTCAACATCAACCATAATTTCGCCATTCCGATTAACCAAATGTATGCGTAGTTCATACCAGTTGTTGATAGAGGGCATATAACAAACCATACCTGATGTTCGTATAAAGCATACTAAATAAATTAAATCTTGATAAGGTAAATCAGGGATTGACATCTCTGCAGTTTGGAGACAAATATGGCACATTTGGCCTTATGAACGCTAGAGAAAATTCATCTATCGGTATCTGGTTAGAACTAACCATAAATTTTGTAAGTCTAAAATGCAGACAATAAATTAAAAAATGTTTAATTATCCGACCTATCGGCAGCAACTGACACGTATGTGGAGTTACGCTACGATTATATCCCAGAAAATAGAAAAAATTGCATCAGTCAAGAGTCAATCAATAAAAAATAGCATTTGCTCTTGTGTGAAGTTAGCCCAGCCCGGAAATTAATAAAAATCGCTTTAAATACAAAAAAAAATCGTTGCCTTTAAATTTTGTGAATTTTAGCAATACAACAGTTATATCTAAAGAACATGTATTTGAACGAATTAAAATTAAATTAGGTACGATAAAGGTACTTGGCACGTTAAAGGTATAAACTAATCGGATTAAGGCTCTGTAGTTTTGAAATCGTCAATCTCGTGCCTTACTATTAGAAAAGTTACAAAAAAATCGTTCCGTGGCGACTTGCGAAATTAGGCTCAGGGCCAGATATCTTTATAAAACTCGTATTTGAACTAAAATTACATTTAAATAAGTATGAATATGTCTGATTAAGGTTATATTGTTTTGAAATCGTCACACTCATGCCATACTTAATCTATCGCTCTGGAGAGGAACAATCTCATGCAATTTATGAACGAGACAATTGAGAGGGTCTACGAAAGGTGAAATGAAAACTAATTTATCTGACCACAACTTGAAACAATTTTCGAATCATTGGTAGACCGCGAAGATAAACATTATTTAGAAAAGTTAAGAATTACTAACTCTAAATTTATGAGAAAAGCATTTTTAGCCCTTTTCTTTCCAAATCATAGGCATACCCGTCTATATTTAATTTTGGATTGCCTTTATTTACTTTAAAACGTTTACTCTTAAACCGTGGTCTGCATTGCCAAGACGATTATACTCATCTAACTTTCAATATGTTAAAACATACAGGCTTTTGAATTACCAGATTTTTGTAGCCACAAACATAAACATACAAATGTAAAAATCTTTAAAAAATACTACACATAAAATTTATTACAAAAATTATTATTCATGTATGAGAATACAAAACCACTCAAAATATAAATGGCACTTCATATAGTTTAGGCTTGGCAGCGAATGGGTTAAGTGAATCAAGTTACAAGCAGGAAGCATATACTCACAATTTCGGGTACTTTCTTAATTTTATAATTTTTTCAGGGTTTCCCCTAAATCAAAAATGTTATTCTATTGGGAAACTAAATTTTTATGTTAAATAATGATACAAAAATTAAAATTTTATTGAGGTTCTGTAGTTTTAAGATGTTAAGGGACCTGAAATAGATTTTAAAGTTGAAATTTGGCCAGGAATATTGAAACATTAACGATGAATTTCCTAATTTTGTGAAATTAATTTAATGAAAATTAGAAATTCCCAGAACAAAAATAATATGAAGTTTGGGTTTTCCAAATACATAAAATAAATTTGTTAAATCCAAAAATTTTTAAGAAATTATTTTAACTTACTGAAAAAAAATTAAATAGAATTCCCCACATTTCAGTAAACCCCCGATTTTGTAAAATAACTGAATTAGTTTTTCTTAATTAAGGAAAATATTTTAAAAATGGGGTTCCTCAAATTCACAAAAATAAAATCGATAAATCCCCAATTTTTTTTAAATTCTATGAATAAAAAATATGAATGAATAAAACAGACAAACACGAATAAAAGTCGTGGTTCCCCTAATTAATAAAACCATTTTATAAAGGGGCTCCCAGATTTTGAAATATTTTTGATTAATCCCCCACTTATCAATTGTATTTAATAGAACTCATGAATTCTATATAAAAAAAAATAAAACTATTTTATTTGAATGGATTTATATAACATATTTTATAGCAAGAGAATTTGACAGTACCGCTCTAGTTTCAAAAAGGTTATTGTTTAATCGGTAACCGAAAAGCATTGTGTAGCGTTGGAAATAATTCGTGGTTTTTCCTAAACCCATATTCAACTTTAAATTTATTCACTTTTAGAGGTAGGGATGTACATAAAATCAACTAATAAGTTGGGGTCTACTGGTTATACAACCGTTAATATAACAATTAAATTGAACGTTATTTACCGGTTACGTGTTCGCTCCAGTTAGGATTACCATAAATTCATCAGATGATATTCATTATTTTGTAAATTTCTCGTGGAAAGGGTTAAAAAATAATGCTTTATGGTCATGATATGGACCAGTGGTTATCGTGGTATACTGGTGGGAACCAGGCTTATCTGGCCGTATATGCCACTACACACGTTTACTTGTAGTATAAGCACCAGGCGAATTTAAGATTCCACTTTAGTTGGAATATTCATTATTTTGTAAATTTCTCGTGGATAGGGTTAAAAAATTATGCTTTATGGTCATGAAATGGACCAGTGGTTATCATGGTATCTTGGTGTGACCCAGGCCTATCTGGCCGTATATGCAACTACACACGATTATCTCTAGTACGGGCACAAGTGAATTTAAGATTCCATTTTTGTTCGAAATATACATTATTATTGAATTTTATTTTAAATATTTGCTAAAATAGTTCTCTATACTAATTAGATTCATTATAATACCAAAAATATTGTTTACGTAGAATCATGAATTATGATTGATGAGAATTTATATCGTTTATTAATAAACTTAACGTTCTTAGATTGACAAAGTTATTAAAACTTAATTTTTATTTTAATAATGAGATCTGCTTTTCTACAGAAGTGCGCGATGCAGAAAAAAATTGTGTTAATAAAAAATTATCATTCAATTTTCTTCCACTCCAAAATTATCTTATTATTCGTGGTGTCATTTTAATTCGGGTTGGAGCTACATTTTCTACACTTACATTTACACTTTTTTTGGGATAGCTAAACTTTATCCGAGAAACGCACCAATTTTTTCGGGCTGATAAATTTCGGGCTTACTTCAACGACTTGATATTAGAGTTATTTTTGAAGGTTTTACTTCCTGCATGTAATTATTGTAATCAATTTTTATTTTGGTAAAAATTTTAATTAAATGAAGACTAAAATATTTTAAATATTATATTCTTCTTGAATGTGATTATTTCACAAAATTGTACTATATGAAAACTAAATTCCCTTCGTGCTTGTAATAATTTTTGTTGTCTAATATGGAAAATAAAAATTAAGATTACAACTAATATGCAACATTTTAAAGTAAACCGTCGATTTATTTAAATTGCAAATAAATTCCTTTTATACTTAAATGCATACTATATTGAAAGATTTACTTCCTGCATGTAATAATTGTGATCTAATTTTGTTTTTGTAAATTTTGTAATAAATAATAAAATTAGACTTTAATACCTTTATTCTTCTTGAATGTGATTATTAAAAAAAAAATTGTGAAAAAAGATTATATTCACTTCGTGCTACAAATAATTAAATGGTTTAATACGAAAAATTAATATTGAGATAACATGCAATTTAAAGTATGTTTGTTTAAATATTCTATGAATTCATATAGATCTTAATATCATATTAATGGAGTTTGTAATTTAAATTACTTTATAATAAATATAGTACAGTTATTTTAAAAAGATTTACTTCCAGCATATAATAATTGCTATCTATTTTTGTGTGTGTAGATAGTTTAATTAAATAAGTAAATGAAACTATTTAAGATATGTTCTTCTTGAAAGCGATTATTTCAAAAAAATTTGATAAATAAAAATTAATATTCACTTCGTGCGTATAATAATTTGTTTGTTTAATTCGCAAAATAAATATTAAAATTACAACTAATGTTCAACATTTCATTTAAATATAGATATAAAATAAATGCATTTGGTATTTTAATATATACTGTAATATAACTTGACTGTTACAAATAAAAGATATACTTCGTGCTTGTAATAATTTGATGATTTAATACGCAACATAAATATTGATATTACATCCGATGCATAGTATATTAAAATATACTAATTATTCATAAAGATCAAAACATTTAATCAAAGGGTTTTGTAATTTGGAAAGATTTACTTCCCGCATGTAATAATTGTAATCTACTCTCATTTTTATAAAAGTCGTAATTAAATGATTAAATAAAACTATGTTACATATATTCTTTTTGAATGTGATAATTTTACAAAAATTTTAATATAAGAAAATTAATATTCACTTCGTGCTTGAAATATTTGTTTACATTGAGCAAAACAAATATTAAGGTTAAAACTACTGTGCAGCATTTTAAGGCACACCATCGATTCATTAAAATTTAGAAATAAAATAAATGCATTTTGTACTTAAATTTAGACTGTAATACATATTGACTGTGACAAATGAAACATCTACTTCCTGCATGTAATAACTGTGATTTGGTTTTATTTATATAAATATTGTAATAAACGATAAAGCAAAATTATGTTATATGAGAAATGTTCGCTAAAAAGAAAATCAATATTTACTTCGTGCTTGTAATAACTTACACTCAATGAACATAATATTTAATTATACTAATGATTCACATAGATTTCGTTATCAAATCAATGAATGTTGAATTAATTTAATAAAAAACTTTTATTACAGGTTTTTTTGAAAGATTTACTCCCTGCATATAATAATTATAATTTATTTTTTTGTTCAATACGCAAAATAAATATTAAGATTAAAAATAATGTGCAGCATTTTAAAGTAGACTGTTGATTGATTTAAATGTTCTTTCACTTCCTGCATGTAACAATTGTAATCTGATTTTATAATATGTAAATATTGTAATAAATGTAGTGGTAACTCACTTTTCATTGACATTTTAGCACTTTTGGAAGAAAGGAAAAATCTATAATTTTTAAATGAGAACTAAACACATCTAAGGAAATATGAGTGTAATTCGTTAAATATCATAATGTTACTATAAATTTCATCAATATTTAAACCAAACTTAAAATTTCATTTAAATCATTAACTAACAAAATTTAAAAGCTTTCTGGTAAATTCACCGACCAACAACACTAAGTGAAATATATTCATAATTTTGTATTTAAACTAACCCTCCAAATTCTTGTAATTTTTTATTTACACCTGGTATGATGTTGTGATTTGGCATTTTTACCCTGCGTAACGTTATGAAAATTTCAAGCAAATGGGATTTTAATGTCGAAATAAAACATCAAGTAATTTTATTCACCATCTATCCCCCTACCCTAAATATAAATTACTAACCGTAAATTACATGGTTGTACATCGTATATATATACAAACAAACAACTATAACGATAACAAAAGAAAACCGAAACGAACTTAGAAAGCGCGTGTATATACGAGTATAGAAACATTGTATAGCAATCAGTTGAGGATTGAAAGTAATTAAAAATTACCAAGTTAAAAATAACGCGGTTTGAGAACGAGAAGAACAAATTAAATAACACCCATCACAAACCACCTTACTGTAATACTAAATAATTTTATTTTTCCCACGAAACTCTTAGATATTGGATTGTACCGGAGAATTACAGTCCAATTTCGGTGTTTTGCCCCCCAACTCCGTAAAATAAAATAAAAATCTTGTTATATTGTTATATCTATGTAATTTCCCAAACCCAAAAGCACAACAATAACCACAAGAAAAATAATATGTACATGTACATTTGTTGTTATTTTAATTTAAATATTTTTCCAATATAGAATTGAAATTTTGGTGAAAAACTAGAATAAAATCGGAAAATAGGTTTTCGCTGTCATAGATAAATTCATATCCGTACGCGTTCAAATTTTTGTTTATATATATTAATATATATATGTATATGAAAGTGGAAAACGCAGGGGTGATGTGAAATGGGCGCCAATGTACTTTAATAAAGGATAAGGCATATACGATTTATTTACTCACGTCGTAAAAAGAAATCGATTGCTTATTATTCAAGTGCGAGTGAGAAATAAATGGAAAATTCTTTAAATTAACTTGGTGTTTTTGAAATTTCCATTGAATGCTAAATTAAATTGACTAAAATTGACTATATACATTATGTATATTGGTACGTGGTTTGGATACATTTTTCGTCCAATTTACCGTATTGATGGAGGGCATCACCTTATTGAGCGTTTTTTTATATTATTTAAAAATAAAAAAATTTGCATAAAATGAACTCTTACCAAAATTCTGAGAATGCTTTAGAATTTGTAATTAGAAATTTAAAGTAGTTATATACTATTTTACAGTATTTTTAGGCATTCACGGGGTGAATCTTTTGTTGCACCTGAAAAAAATTTATAAAGGAGAGGGTTTTTAGTGGATTTTTTATATCAACAAAGTGGTAAAAAATTTAGTTTACAATTATAAATTATTTCTAACAAAATCTTTAACGCAAGTCTCATTTAGAACATGAAATGTTTAATTTAAACGAGCTTGAAATCTGTCAGTTTGAACAAATTAAATAAAGCCAAGAGCAAGTTGTTTAAAAATATTTGAAGTGAATTAAAATAAATAGCCGTTTTTGAGTTTTTCGCATCTCTTATGTGATAAGTAATCATGATCGGCCTTCACTGAAAATCATTTCATCGGCCTGAAAATCACTGCACGATTAAAAGTTAATTTGTAGCTGCTAACAGTTGCTGGTTCAAATTTTTTGTAAATGCTAAACTTTTCAACATCATTGCAAAAATTAAAGAGCTCCACTAAAAGTGCAACTTCTGGAGCAGAGAATTGTATCAAATTACGAAATGATCTTTGAATTAAATGAAAACGTTGAAATATGATTTTTACCCAAATAGTAAATCCGGCCCGACTTAAGATATCCCGAAAATTGGTGGAATAAGATTTTTTTGACAAAACTCGTCTTTTGCAATAAATTTATAAAATGATCTGAACTAATTTTGTTTGAAATTTAATTTACAATCTTTTATGTTTTTAATATTTTTATAGTAAATGCTATATTATTTTATAAATCTTCGAAAAAAGGAAAAAGCTCCTATGGCAGCTGCCATGTCTGTTGGACCGATGTCAGACAAAAATCATTGGGATCCCCCAATTCATGGAAAAGATTAAGTCGTACGCGGACCAAATTTCTGTTGAAAAACAGATTTTGCTAAAAGCCGTCATTTCCGCTTAAATTTTGGAAACTGATCTAGTTTTGGAAACTGAAAAGATTTATTTCAGATCTATTTTAGAATCTTTTTTTTCATAGTCGTTTTTCTGTTAAATGATATACTTTTAAAAATATTTACAAGAAAAATGAAAAAGCTCCTAAGGATAAACTGATAAATTATAAAGCTCCAATGCAAACTGCCACTTCCGGTGAACCGAGTTCGGACAAAATTCTCTCCAAATTTATGAAAAAAACGTAAGCATGAAGTTTCACTCCGATCAGTCAATCCATCTTGGATGTAATCAACTACCAACAATTAGTCTGCACAACACACCGACACACACACACACAGATCACTTGTATGTGAAATATTAAGTCTGTCGTAAAATTTTTTAAATTAAGTAAATTAAAGTGTTAAAAAATAAGAAAACCTAGTATTTAGAAACCAAAGTAATTTAAGTGTGGTGCTTTGTGTTATGTTGTAAAAAATTGCTGAAAATTCAGAGGTATTTGTAAATATCGTTCTTGTTGGTACACCAAAGATGTGAAATAAATAGCACGGGGGCTATATCAGTGATATTGCATTGCTTTCAAAACTGGTTTAGCACTTAAGCCAGTCACCAAAGTGTAATAACTTTACGCATATCAATTTCTAGCAGTTAAGTTATTTTGTTGTCCACTTTCCTTAATTTTTCTGATGTATAGAAAACAGCGGAGACAATTGTGAAACGTCATGCTCGCTAGACGTGTCGTGCATAAAAACCATAACTCGGTTTAACCATTTTCGTTGTATTTGGTTAAGAATAATAAAAGTGGCGTCGAACAAACAAGGATGGGCAGAACACCGGAAAGGACTCCATGGAATCTTCTATCCTCCAGTTACTAACAAATTAAAATAAAATTTTGGAACAGTTGGCACGAGAAATCTTCATGGGACACGTATATCTGATGCAGCTCAATCAGCACTTTTTGGCAAATGGCGTGGAGGACGCCGCCAAAAAAGGCGTGGTTTTCTGTCGAAAGCTGCATTTTGAGTCGAAAACTCATGTGCTATCCGTAAGGTATGTGTTTCACAAAAAAGGTATGAAAGCTAACCAAACTTATTCTGAGTGGGTGGCTCATTTGTGTGGTATTGGTGGCGTATAAAACAACTCTCCAAACAAATACAACGTTTATGGGTGAAAGTTCATCGGCATCGCAAGTACTCAAGGTGGATAATCATCTTCATTTTCGTAAATCGTTGAAGTCATGTCGGCAATGTGAAATTGGTCACGATCGACCAAATTGTCCATAGTACAAAGCTACGTGTAGTCGATGGAAAAAACTCGTTCATACTGCTACCGCAAGTATGCCACCACAACGTGGTCCATTATCAAGACGACAAAGTAGTAACAATAGAGGTCATCGTCAAGGTCGTTCAAATTTTCAACCACCAAACTCAAGAATGAAATTGATGATTCAACAATTTTTTCAAATCTACAGCGGTGCTTTGAAAAATAAAATGTGGATTGGGGTCCGCATTAATTCGCAACCGATTCGAATTCAACTGCGGACACAGGGCATCGTTAACAATACGTATAAAGGTTTAAATATGTATAAAGCAATCAATTCTCCCGCATGTCAACCATCAACAACTCGATTTGAAGCATATTCTTTTCATATGAACAGGTTTCAAGCAATGGGTTTCTAGATCGTCCATGACAACGCACAAGTAGTGATGTCACCTATCAGCGTGAATTCAATCTCCTCTCACAAAAAACTAGGGAGTCGAGTTCGTGAAATTTGTAATCGTCATCCAAAATTATTTGATCCGTCAAGCCTGTGCCATTGTACGACATACAGAGTAGACAATAGTTTGAGAGAAAACGCAAAGCCCAAATTTTTCACGGCATGAATTTTACCGTTCGTTATATTAAGAACAACGGTAAATAATGAATTGTAACGAATGGTTTCGCAAAACGTTTTAAAACCAATCCAAACTTCGTAATGGGCTACTTCAATCGTACCAGTGAAGAAACCGAATAGTGGAATATGAATTTAAGCCGATTACAAGGTGACGGTCAATCCACAAATCGATTTGTATCGTTATCCAAACTCTCGAATCGAAGATCTATTTTAAAAATTACAAGGTGGTCTATTTTTTACAAAAGTGAATTTGAAAGATGCTTACAACTCGAACTTACTGATGAACCCAAAAAATTCCATTTAATAAATACTCCGTTCGGATTAGACGAATATCAACAGATACTGAAATCAAAGACTGATAGAGCAAACCACAGCTGATTTAGAATTGTGTGCAGTATATTTAGACGGTCTCGTTATATACGGCGCTAACAATGAAGAACATTTGAAGAATGTTGAACAATTATTATTATTACGATTAGAATCCAACGGATACTTGGATTATATCATGGGCCGAAACGGAATTTGGCAAAATCGTTTTATCAATAATTTTTCTCAGATAGTTGCACCGCAACACAGTCACGTAGACAAGACGTGAAATTTTATTGGGATGAAGCGCAACAAAAATCGTCCACTCAACGCATCGTCATCGAACAAAAAATTTTCCGAATGGCCGACACCAGATGAACCATGGCAAAGAGTTCATAACGACTACGCTTAGCCATTTATGAACAAAATCTTTCTTTTGTGTGTGGACGTTGTTACCTGGCCGACAGCCTCGCACTGTACTGCCATCAACGAATCCATATTTGTACCGAAGGGAACATATCGACCAAATACAACGTCGATGAAAAAGTTTACGCTAAAGATTTTTGAATGAGAAGTTCACAGTTGGGAAGAATAGTGTGCCTTGTTGGCACAAACTATGGTATTTGAAGATGACTTCAAAATCAATTACGATCAAGAATTTGGTCATAGTCATCAACCGATGACTATGAAAAATCGTTACATCAACAACAATTGGAAAGCAAGGCGAGTAAAAACGTACATTTTTCTAATTTAGCTTTCTTCTTCCGAACAAAATCTTCATCAACCAATTTTATTCAATGATAATCGTTTGCCGCGGATCAAAGGATCGCGAAATGACGTAAATCACCACAATCACATGCATAGTGCACAAAAAAAAATCCCGACATCAAGTAATGGTCTTCGTAGTATTTAACGAAATGGATCACCTGCGGTAACACCCGTGTGTGATAATGCAAAATGGGAATCTCCGCAAGGGATTGTAAACAACGAATACATTACAATGAAAATCCAACTTTATGTTACACCAATAAAATGATCTAATCGTCTAAGGCAGAAAACCGTTTTATTTTAAGCAAAGCATTAATATATCGATCAAAATCACCCAAGCGTCGAAGCCAGGAAATTGCTGGATCTGTAAGGTATAACAAGAAGGCTTAGAATGGTAACACCGTTTGTGTTAGTTTTATAGCAAGCGCAAGGTAGGACCTACGCTAAATATAATTTAGGAGAAACCAATGCGGGCATCCTTAACATGTAACAAAGTGGCAAATTAGGTTAGGAATTAAATGTAATTGTTAGTTAATATATAAACTATATATAGTATATGGTAATGATTTTGGTTTGATGATAATGTACATGGTAATGAGTTTATATGAATAAATAATATTAACATAAAAAAGTGAGTTTCAAAGTAATCACACACAACACGAAGCGTACCTCTAAATCTAGCTGCAAAGGTGATGTAAAAAGTCCATTTAAAATACCCACCCCCCCCCCCCCCAATCCCCATTTAAAATTTTGTTTCTATAGAAAGATGTAAGAGATGACGAAAAAAGTAAGATACAGCACTGTATGAAGCAGCACGTTGGGTATCATGAAATATAGGAAACGTAATACAATAAATACAGCGATAACGGATTACCATGATGATCTGTAAAAGTGATTCCGATAATAATTCACCAAGGTGTACTGTCTGTCCCAAAATGTTCAGATAGGCTGAAAATGTTGAGATTCGTTAAAAGTATAACCAAAACGGAAGATGCAATTTGCTAACTAACGTTTTGCGTTAGTTAAAATAAATTTCAAACCGAGCCCACTTTTTTCAAGATATTCTAAAAATGTTCCTTTTGTGAACGAATATAAATTGCAATAGGCTACAGTAACTGAAAAATTTAAAGAATGCATTTGTAGGCTCAGCTCAACGTATGTGAAGTTATCCTCGGATTCTATCCCCAAAATTAAAAAAAAATAATCAGGCAACACTATCATAATAACATCCTAACTCTTGTGTGAAGTTAGCCCCGAATTTTCTTATATAAAAAATGAAATGTTTATTACAATTATTTTAGAAGTATTCAGTTGTCGGCTCAGAACTATATTTGAGAGGGCTAAACCCTTACGTCACTTTTTGCCAAATATGAACAAAATCGTACTGTTGCAACTTTTCGAAATTAGGCTCCAAGCAAAATATTTCCAAATAATTTATTTTGGACCAAAAGTAATATTTTTATTTGACATGTAAAAACATTAACTTGTCGGATCAGAGCTATATGGTTTTGGAATAACCAGACACATACGTCACTTTTCGCCAAATATGAACAAAAAAATTGATTGTACTTAATGATGATTAGTGATTACAATTAGTTAATAGCTGTGGAACAGTTTTTCCATTTATTGTATTTCTGACGGCGCCACTTCTGTCATTGCTATATTTAAGCCACACCGCCGCGTCAAGGCTGTAATCTTGGGTGTGTTTTTTTTGTATTTTTTTTTTATTTATATCTGTTTTTGTATTCTTTTTTTTTTCAAAAATTTTTTAATTCATAGATTTTAAACAGAAAACTTAAAAGGTTTAATAAGAGTTATCTCTATTTTTCATTCTGATCCATTTCTATCCTTTCATATACTAAGATACGAGTATTAACTTTTACTGAACATAATGCTCTTTTCTTCATCATAATTTCATTTAGATCATCATAAATATCCTAGCAGTCATTCCGGTAACAATAGCTCACATAATGCGAACTTTCTAACTTCTACTAAACCATTTAGCTCTGATCCACAAACTAATACTTTTTACATGTCAAATTAAAATATTACTTTTGGTCCAAAATGAATTATATGGAAATATTTTGTCCGGAGCTTAATTTCGCAAAAATGCAACAGTACGATTTTGTTCGTATTTTGCGAAAAGTGTCGTAAGGGTCTGATCATCTCAAAACTATATAGCTCTGATCCGACAAATTAACACTTTTTACATGTCAAATTAAAATATTACTTTTAGTCCAAAATAAATTATATGGAAATATTTTGCTCGGAGCATAATTTCGCTAAGTTGCAACAGTACGATTTTTTCGTGTTTTCCTAAATGTGAGATATGTATGTTCCGTCCCATTATTATAATCTGTCAAATTTATGAGCCAATTTAAAAATTATTTTACTTCATTTCATTAAATTATTCCATTTATTTTGTGTGTTTTCCGAATTAAAATAATTTTAATAACCATTATGGATTTTTCATATAATAAAATTCGGGTAACTTCACATATGAAGTGTATTTGGATTAAAATATAATATAAAGCGGGGCGGTTATATGACTGCGGAACTGACGATGGAAGCATCGCGAATTATTAAAGATGAATCGAAATTCATTTATATTGTTTCAATGAATCATCTAGCTACAAATAAATAAAACGCTTTTAAACCGTTACCCACAAAGACGTCCGAAGAAAGCGGAACGAAACTCTAAGAAACACTTTTCAAACAGTTGAGATGGGAAACCAATCTCCTTCAAGCTTCTGTTCAGAACTGGTTGAAATTGGCAGTGGTGGTGTTTCTTGTGTTCAGAGGATTGAATTCGTAAACAGCTGTAGTTATATGGCTGCTTGATTCAGCCGATTGATTTGCTTCCTTCGAAATCCTTCGACAAACCCATTTCATGGTTCGATGAATCAAAGTCAACTATCCACATTAAAAAATAGTCCGAAAAATAGTTAGTGCAAAGCAGCTAAAGTTACCGTCTTAAAACGGAGAACTAGATGTTTCCACCGTTGCACAATTTTAAATATCTCATTCAAGATAAGCAGTACAGACTTATTGCTGCAACTAATACCATAATTACAATATTTTGTTCAAAACTCCTGAATCTTGGCTTCGGTTCTGGGAGACAATTATGCCTTTTTTGGAACAAAACAGTAATGGAAATTAGGGAAAGTTTGGGTTCTTTTTTTAAAAAAAAAAGCTATTTATAGCTGTGAAACACAACAGTCATGGCCTCCAAGACCGAAAGAAGCCCTTCTCAACCGTTCTATTTAGATTTTATAGCCCGATTTTCCATTGTTATAAGGCATATTAAAATGTCGGATAACTTAGTATCGGATACTTTATCACGATCCACGGAGAATTATACTATTTAATTAGTTGGACTTAATACTGAACCGTTCCGTACATTAGGTTCTACATAAGCGGGTACTGAAGAAAGTGACTCGTGACAATTACGATAAAACTATTTTGTGTGAGATAACAACGGACGGGCGTCAATCGTCCTTATATCCTGAAGAACTGCGTAGCTCGATTTTTAAATCTCATCATGATTTAGCACATCCTGACTTGTGCAGCGTGTCAAAAATCGAAAATGACACGTCATACTCATTCGGCCGTTTTCAGATTACTTCGGGCCAATTTGCTTCCAATCATTTAGATTTGGTTGGTTCTTTGCCACTATTAAATAGTTTTTCCTACATATTAACGATCGAAGATTAGTTTACTAGATGGCCAGATGCCATTCGTGGCAGTAATCTACTGTAGTCATTCGGAATTCTGTTGGAAATTACAATTGATCATGGTAGTTTAGTTAAGAGTTTCCATAGACAAATGAAGGTTTCCCCAAAAGATCAGGGGAACAGTAAATTAGAATGGTGAGTTACCATTAATTTTATTAGGTATTCGAACTGTAATTAAAACGGACCTTGGATGTTCACCGGCAGAGCCTTAACTTATATTTTTTTGATTAAAATTCCTAAATTTTAGCCTAAAAGCTCAACAATAGAAAAAAATTTCGGATCATTTAGAATACAGGACAATTAAAATTTTTCATAATTCTAGGGTTTGTTAAAACTTTGAGAATTTCCGTTTTAATAAATATTTTAAAAATTAACGAAATATCTACAGCACCTTTAATAAATCTCAAAATGTTCCTAGCATAAAAGCTCATAACTTAATTTAACCTATATTCGAGTTAAAGGTTCTAGATTGGAAAAAATTAAATTCTTTTATTTGTGCAAGTAATTAACCAGAAAGCTCTTAATAAAACTTTAAGCTTTCCAAAAATCCGTTATAATTACATATTTAGAAATAAATTATTAATTAAAAATAAAGCTCTTCTTTATATGGAGTAATTATATCTCCATAATCTATTAAATCACCTTAATACGGAATTCGACAAATTTCGCTTAAAATATCAAACAAAAACGATTATAAACCGAATAGGTTAACACGAGGCACGACATTAATAGCTCCTTCCAAATATGTATCTAAAAAAAAGCTCATATTACATTCATAAATATTTAAACGATAAATCCTCCATATCATGCCAGTTTACTGGATCTGTTTTCAAACGAAAGCTCATTAATATTATAATTTTTTAATGTGTTTCTCTAATTGAATTAAAATAATCCTTATAATTAGGCTTTGTAAATAGGCGACTTAAGAAAGTACAACAAAAAAATGTTTCAAGTTTTTCCATGCATATTTAAGACGAAACAAAAAATTAACAAAATTAATTTGATTTAATTAAAGTTTTTTATGTACATATCCAATCAATCTGTGTTTCTAGAACTCGTACTCCTTTATTCGCATTCCGCCAAAATAATTTTAATCACTTAATTTCCATACCGCCGCACATACAACCACATAAACTCACATCGTATACAGAATCGTATACCTAATAATACTGCGGTGTACGATTAATGAAAATATTATTATTATTATTATTATTTTTTTTTTGTAATGTCACCCCGAAAAATTAAGACACCAAAATTTACCACCGTGCGCGTCTAAAACTGTGTGTTGTTGTTGTCATCATCATTTAAATAATTTTTTTTATTTATTTATTTATTTAATGTGCGTAGAATGATAAATTAGAGACGATTAATTCACTTTGTGTGTACATTTGTAAAGAAAATATTGCGCCAGTGGGTTGGATCGTATATTCTATCCGTTTCTATAGACATAATAAATCACGGTTGCACAAAAATATTCTTACCTGTGAATTAAATTTATTTGTTGTGTGTATAGAATTTCGTTGGAGCGGGCGGGAAAATTAATTTGATAAACGATTTGTATTCCAATTTAATTTTCACAAATAAATTTTCCAAAAGACACTTTATTTTTGTTAATTTTATTTTTCAAAATATTTGTTCACCGTTCACGATTTTTTTTTATATAAATATATTTTATAAAAAACACTCAAAAAAAATTTCACTTAATTACACAAAACACTCAAATATTGTTATACACTGAAAAAGCTTTTAAACGCAACTTATTTGAAAAATTACTTTGCACACCCTTAGTCGTCGAGCGATAAACACGAAATGCAGAAATTTTGCGAACGAAGATGAGTTTATATAGAATTTTTTTTACTTAGTTTATATTTTCATCGGTATTACAAAGCAGAAAAAGCACAAAAAAGCTTTTTTATTTACGGTGTGACCGAGATAACTATACATCATTCAAAATGTGCTGTACATGAGAGGAGAAATTTATTGTATTTTTATTATATGTGTAGTACTTTAAAATTACTTTTATTATTTATTATTGTTCGGTTTGTTGTTGTTGTTGTCAACTATTGTTAAATTAATTTAAATTTTATTTTATTGTATATGCAATTGCATTTATAGAATTATCTGATACGATTTATATGTATGTCAAATTGATTTGGTGCAATGGATTAAATTGTGGCAAATTTCATGACTTTCAAACACGAGATCGATTAGGGAAATAAAAATCACCGTTGAACTTACTTTGGCGTCTGTGCATGACAATGCAATTTTAATTTATTTGTTCAAGGTTTTATCTATAGACGATTAACAATTATGCTTTAAAATAAAATGAAGTTCTAAACGTTTCATAATTTTTTTCTTTGAAATTTCTAACCGTCTTACATTGAACTCGACTGAACTTTCACACGTCATAGAGTTATTAAGATGCTATTAATTTTTTTTTAAATTGGTGAAGATGATTTAAATATTACATGCATAAAATTTTAGATAAATCACGAGCGTACTTGTGGTTATTGGCATTTAGCATCCCATGATATTAGTTAGGTAAGCGATAACAAAAGCGGTTACGTTCACAGAAAAATTTGTTTCATAATTTCACATTCGTTAAAACCTCCGCAGCGTTCATTGGGAGATGGTCATGGATCGTTGTATATATAGGGTGTCCCAAAATTGGAATATCAAACGAAGCAGTTTTTTTGTTGATGCTGCAAAACATATTCTACTTTTAGTGTTTTTTAGTGAAATCGCATACGCATCCACCAAAAAATTAATTTAAAAAAGTCAAGAGTTCTTGTTCCTTTCCAATAAAGCCATTTTTATAAGCTTCAATATTTTTTGTCAAATAAAAACAGAGGTTTTTTAAATTCTTATTGTTTTTCAAAATATTATGTTGATGTTTAAGTGACGCGAGAGGGAAAACAATGTACTACAGAAATTTGAACCACTATCACAAAAATATGCGACACTAATGCAGATTTTAAAGTGGTATCGCACATCGTGCTATTCACAACAGAATGTTTTTTATCAATGTTTTCACAAAATAAGTAGTGTTTATGCACTTAGACTGCGGTCCAATTCGTGACGTTTTTTGTGGAGACTGACTTATTTGAAAGTCTATAAAGAGCTTCGTGTCGGCTGAACTGATTGTAACCTTGTTTGACTTTTACGGGGGGCTTACGCCCGAACTAGTAACTCATAAAAATAATTCAAGCAATTTTCTAATACGTCTATTCAACAGGAGAGTGTAGACTTTCAAATAAGTCAGTCTCCACAAAATAAGTCACGAATTGAACCTCATGGCTAAATAAAATTTCGATTTCTAAAATCGATGTTTTGTCAGAAATAAAACTGAGTGAATAAAATATTTTTAATTTTAAATATGCTTAATCG
Organism: Nephrotoma flavescens; assembly: GCA_932526605.1. NCBI lineage: Eukaryota > Metazoa > Arthropoda > Insecta > Diptera > Tipulidae > Nephrotoma > Nephrotoma flavescens. The sequence goes on along the minus strand of OW052222.1, from coordinate 35,104,247 downwards.
TTGCTTACTGCGTTGCTTTGAACGTTTCGTTACCTAAAATAAAATTCGACGCTTTGATTTACCGCATCTCCTGATCGATCTGGATCCCTCTTTCATAAACCAACTCTTTATAAAAACCCCACAGAAAAAAGTGTAGAAGGTTTAAGTCAGGAGACAGCGGTGGGCATGCAATGAACCCATCCAATGCATAATTTACGGCTTGGATAATTTACGTCCAGATGTTGTCTCACTACTAGTGCATATGTGAGTGGGAGTTCAATCATCTGCAGCCTCATTTTTCAACGTGATTGTAGAGAAACGTCATCCAAGTTATTTTGTAGAAATATAAGATATACTTCTCCGTTGGGAGTTCAAATGGGACAGTCAATTTTCCGTCGACTATTTTCGCCAACATGTTCACTCCTATAGTTCACACATAAAGGTCTACCAAAATATTATAGTGGCAAGTTTGCCGATCGGTGAAAATTTTGAGATGTGAATTTTCTTAGAATTAAATTTACTAAGAAATTTCGCTATTCAGTTAAATGTTGTTTAAGATATGCGAACCCCATTACAATTTTAATCGGGTTGGCTCAAGTAGAGTACACACATAGGTCTACCAAAATATTACAGTGGCAAGCGTGCCGATCGGTGAAAATCTTGAGATGTGAATTTTCTTAGAATCAAATTTACTAAGAAATTCTGTTCTGCAATTGAATGTCGTTTTAGATATGCGAGCTCTATTAGAATTTTAATCGGGTTGTTACTTGTCAAGTATATATATGAATCTTCTAAAAAATTATATTTACATGTTTTTTGATCGTTCAAAATTTTAAGATTGGGAAAATATTTTAGCATATTTAAATTAATATAATTTAAATTAGAGTTATATTGCTAATTTTTTATTTGATTTTAGACTTCCATAACCGTATCTAGTTATATGTTAAATTGTAAATATTATTGTTTTTAATGTAAAACTCTTAATAAAATAAATAAATAAATATTTCAAATTTTATTTCAATAGAAATACAGGGTGGCGCACGAATCGTGCTACAAAAACAAAACGTAATAACTATTTTTCTGTGTGACTAATCTGTTTTTTATTTTTTTTATTTTGCAGTTTATTATTTAAATTTACTAAAATGGATGCTTGGAATACCGAAACGAGGATTTGGATAGTGCAGCGCTACCATGCTTTGCAGTCCATCATTTCCGTCCAGAGGGAATTTAGGCGGGAGTTTGGCGGCACTCCCCCGAGTAGATGGACCATTATGAGGTTGGTACGCATGTTTGCTGAATCTGGAAGCATCGCACGTAGACCGTACAATCGAGATCCCTATGTTCGGGTCGAAGCCACAATCGCAGCTGTAGCATCATCAATTCAGGCAAATCCAAGTGTTTTGACTCGAGAGTTATCGGCGCAAATTGGAGTTAGCAGACGGTCATTACAACGGATAATTCATGATGACTTAAACTTGTTTCCGTACAAAATCCAAATTACAAGCAAATTAAAACCTCTGGATTTGCCTATTCGCCTGGAATTTTGCCGGAAAATTATTGAAATGGCCGAAGAAGACAACAACTTCATAAATTGCTTGTTTATGTCTGATGAGGCCCATTTTGATCTAAACGGCAATGTAAACAAGCAAAATTGCCGTATATGGAGTGAAACTAATCCAGAAATACTCCATGAGACGGAACTGCACCCAGAACGAGTGACAGTGTGGTGCGCAGTTTCATCAAGATGCATTGTCGGGCCATACTTCTTTGAAGTAAACGGTGAAACAGTAACTGTAAATGGGGACCGTTATTTAAACATGTTGAAAGATTTTTTTTACCCAGAACTGCGGCGAAGACGTATCCCTTTTAACAGCATTTGGTTCCAGCAAGATGGAGCAACTGCACATATAGCCAGACCGGTTATGGAGGAGCTCCAACGAAAATTTCCAAATAAATTAATATCCAGAAACTCCACTTTCCGCTGGCCCCCAAGGTCACCTGACCTCACTGCACCAGATTTTTTTTTATGGGGTTATGTCAAACAAGAGGTGTTTAAAACGAAACCAAGGAATTTGACTGAATTGAAGCAGTCCATTACAACAATAATTGAGGCGATCCCGACTTCAACCCTTCAGTGCGCAATGAATAATTTTCTGATCAGGTGTCGCACATGCGTGAATGAGCATGGAGGTCATTTACGGTCTATCATTTTCAAAACTAATTAGTTAAATAAAAATAAAATTGAATTATCTATACAATAAAAAAAAATAAAGCCGATTAGTCACACAGAAAAAAAGTTATTACGTTTTGTTTTTGTAGCACGATTCGTGCGCCACCCTGTATTTGTTGGGTTCTGCCTTCGCCTAAATGACTGCTTTAAATCAATACATACTTTTAATTATTTTTGTTTTTGTTGGTTAAGGATCTCTCTTTTAAAACATGCATCAAATTTGTTGGCTGTTCCAGGGACTTCGTGTTCATTGTACATTTGATGAATGTTTTGCAATACTTGGGCATCGGGAAAGCGTTCCCGATTTGGATGTCATCTCTGGTATTCTCATGCCGCAACTCGAGTTGTGTGGCTAGTTATTCAAACCTCAGCAATGACAGATAGCACACAGAGTTGAGATTAGACCAGTTGGAGAAATCGAGCAAAAACTTAAAATGTATTTTGTACATGTAAGGCTGGCCAAGGTGAAAAATGTAAACATGTAGGGGCTTGCTTACTAACAAATGTGTCGGTAATTAATAATAAGATGAATTTTTAGAAAACCGCAACTTGAAGTCATAAGCAGTACCGAGCTCAAGCAACATATTGGGGTAAAACCGGCAAAATTATTTCATCAGAGTACGGTTCAATGATTATTCAAGATTTGTGCCATGTACATAGAACAATTAAATCACAATACGATGATGTTATATCGACAGAAAAGGAACTTGCATTTAAATCATTGTTTATTAATGGTAGCCACGCCGGAATTGAAGTTGGCCAGAACGATTGCAGGTAAGCGATCAAATCATCAGAATTTTTATAATTTAACTATTTGTCAAAAGCCATCATTTTAAATAATTTGTTCCATTTTAATTCCACTAGACCAATTCAATATACAAAGTGGTCAAAACTATTGTGCGCAATGGTTAGTAAAGCGAAAGCTACGAATAACCAGGAGTACAGCGTACAACCTTTACACTTATGCTTTAAATAAAAAACAAAACTGGAAAAAAGTATAAGTCGAGTTATCAAAAAAATAATTTTTTGGGTAAATAAGCTACAAAATACGGCCAGTTTGCTGAAAAGTTGGCAAAAAAGGAAATTCGGCAATACTGCTTACCTTTTCAAACAGGATAATCTTATCGCCCGATTTGCTATTTCTTGGAGCTAGTCCAGATGGAATTGTTTTTGATGGTGATTAGTGGAAGCTCCTATATTTGCCGTACCTATTTGTAAACAGTCGACAAAATTATGAGTTGAACAAAAACCACCAATATTACGGGCAAATTCAATTCGGTCTGGCTATTACGAATTTAGATTTTTGTGATTTATTCATATATTCTTTGTATGATAACACTTTTGAAGTTGTAATTGTCCCAAAAGATTTTATGTCCAATTTATTTTGAAACTTTGATTTTGTTTGTGTTTAAAAAATAATTTTTATTTTTAAGAAGACTGTGATTTATTTATGTATAAGACTGAATTGTTATTTTTTTTTTAATTTTAATTGTTATTTTGTAATGAATTGTATTTTGTTCGAATATTGTTAATTGTATTTTAATATTTCAAATCAAATAAAGTTATCACCCTTTTATAGAGGAGTATCTAAATTAAAAATAGCACATATTTCCGTCATAATATGTCATCTATATAAGGCAAGACAGATAAAGCAGCTTTATTTGATAATATTCCGAAGACCTTAAGTCTTGCAATTCGGCGTTCAACATGAACATGAGCACTAGCACTCTGGTTGTTTCTTCGTACTTCGGATCTATGTTGAATATAGTATAACAATATGGCCTTACCTGAAGTTTTCCCAGCTACAAAGCGATTGGTAAAATTTATTAGTTCTGAAGGGGCTACACCTATTAAAACCTTTAATGTATGACCACCTTTATAATGGGAATAAGTCGAAGTGCGTAACTAAACGTAATTGTTTTACGTAAATTGTAATACAAAAGACTTTTTTCCTCCCTTATCTGCAAGTGAATAGTCGATTTCATTGATTTTACTTGTAATTATATTGTATCTACAAAATAATGCTTTGCACTTTTGTGCGAAATTTGAATGTCGATCATTATTAATCACCAGTAACATTCGATTTCTCAAAGACATTGTACAATTTTCGTATAGTCTAATAATTTTGGCATTTAAAATGGCAAGTGTGACAATTCCAGATTTTGTATTAAGTTTGTTGTCGGTGTCCCATAAAGACATCACAAAAAATGTATTTTCAAATTTGTTTGAAATTCTTTATCTTTTATTATTATTGAACATTGCACTGCAACTGAAATTGGGTTTGGAATTGGAATGGTTTCCATTATATCATCATGTGCACTAAAATTACGAAAGAAAATTACAAATAAAAACATAAAAAAACTAAATGAAAAAAAGGTATTATCACTTAAAAATTGCAAAGCTACTTTTTTTAATCCCACCTTCTTATTTACATTCAGCCGACTTACGGGCACGCAGCAACTCATCAATTTTGAAATGATCACTACATATTAAAAAATACTTCTGAAAATGGATTACCAATTTTAAGTGCGATCATCCATCTTCGAAGTTCGTTTTTGTTTGCCAAAACCTCTCGCGGAATTGAATGCATCGACACATAGTCTGATCTATAATTATTGCATTGAGGAATACCAAAATGCACTTTACTGACTTTGTTATTTCTATTTTTAACTGCATCTATGGATGCTAACTAACCAAAGATCTCTTGCAAAAATATATAGCATACAAAATGTGCTGGTATACAAAAACCAAAGTATAGCACAAAAAAACTCACTGATTTTCTTAATGAGTGGTACTTTTCGAGAGCATTAAGTTTTGATTTTTGACTTAAGACAAGCATAACACAGTCGCTTATTTATACGTCCCTTAAGCTAGCAGAATCCATACAGCAGAACATTACAAGATATTATGGATAATTATAGGCTAATTATGGGCTAATTAAATACCGCATTAAACATTTTGAACTCCAACCGTTTTTGATCAGGATTCAGGTCATTTAATCTAAAGCTAGCAGAACCCAAATCAAAAATCGGACCAAAACCTCAATCAAATAATTTTAGGCTCCCAAAAATTATCGCCTTCCGAATTTTAAATTTCAAACGACCCAAAATAGTATCTTTTATAAAGACGGTAAAATTTCGAATCTCAAGCTGAATTTAAAGATGACTCTATATGAACAATTTATTGCTAATTATAATACTATATGTATATTCAAGATGTATATATTAATCAAATATGTATTTAATAATATGTATTTATATATTATTCTCTTGTTTAATATTTAAAAAAAATTATAAAATATTTTCCTGTATGTAAATTATAAAAATTTTTCATTAGAAAAAAAATATAGAACCTTGGGAAACCGATTAATTTTGAATTGGGAAGGACAAATTCGAGTGATTGCACGCTTGAGTGTTGAATTAGACGTCTTGACTTTAACTACGCGTATACTCCTTTAAAATGGCAAGATCTCCAATGCGTACAGTTGGAGGTGGACTATACTTAATAGAATAATTGAAATAGGTCTTGAATTTTCTGGTAGTAGCCTAATTTATTTTCATTGAAACAACGTTAGTGTTTAGCCTATTAAAGAATGACCAGGCGTTAAACACTCGTAGTAATTTGGATCGTCCGACATGGGCCCTATGGGTAGTGGGTTAAGATAGACATCGATTCCAATGATGAGTATATTGAGAGTTTCAACACTATTTGACGAACAACCAAGTATGCGTTTCATGTGATGTTTTGTGCTTTTAATAGCGGCCTCACAAAGGCCCCCAAAATGTGGAGAGCTGGGTGGAATGGTGTGCCAATGAATCCCGTCCCGTGGTCAATGCAATATCTTAAAACTTTATGTCTATGGACTTCAGACAAAAAAAAAATCTGGAACATCTCGAAATTTGGATCGTGCACCGACAAAATTCGTAGCAATGTCTGAGTAAATATTTGTACAGAGCCCTCGACGACAGACGAACCGGCGAAGAGTCGCTATACATGCATTAGTGCTTAAATCAGTCACGATTTCCATATGAATCGCTTTATATGCGAGACAAATGAATAACGAAACATAGGATTAAATTAGAATTCGTGATCTGGCGTTTGATTTGGTAATGAATGGACCACATAAGTCAATCCCGATGTTTTGAAATAGTCTGAAAGGCTTAACACGATGGTCGGTAGTTGGCCCATAATTTGTTGTAAGTCAGAGGACGAGCATGAACGCATCGTATAGAACTGTGAACAGCCTTACAATATAAACTTCTTCCGCCAATAATCCAAAATCGATGACTTTTGATGCTTATGATCCAACGAAATACTGCGGCATGTTTTAGTCTGCCACCAACGTGCAAAATGTCATTTTCGTCTATAAACGGATTTAATGTCTTTAAATGACTTTGAGCAGAGACTACATGATTGCTTCGAAGATTTTTGATGTCATTATAATATTCCTTCTGTGGAATGTATTAAATAATAGCTTTTAAGGAATTATCTAGTTCTGCAACCGTAAGTTGTACAACAGTTGTGGCCACAGAATTGTCCAATTTGAGAACCCATGGTGAGACGGATGGCTACTTTTACGAAGATTTATTATTGCTTTTATTAGTTGTACAAATCGAAGTAGAAATCCAAAAACACGAATGGTGGTAGGGTAGCTGGAATATTTAAAAACACATTTCCATTCGTCATCTGAATGGACTTCTAGTTCGAGTTTTACATGCCATCGAAACTTTCTCAACCGGTTGATCTGGTATTTTTAAATTGGTTTTCTCAAGAAGTCCGGCCCATTCCACCAAGTAGAATTTGTTTAAAATTCTAAAGGCATCTGACATAATACGAATGATTAGACGAATTTCTCGAATTTTAACGGTACGGATTGGCACAAAGAAATATTACAACACTATTATTTGACGAATCAGCTGATCAGTGATGTAAATGATGGTTCCGTATGCTTTATCCGAAGCATCTCCGAATCCGTGAAACTCGATTATTCGTGATGAGGGAACGGTAACACACCTTGGAATACAAATTTGTTCAATGGAACTAAGTTCGTATTTAAACTTGTTCCATAAAGCTCATGACACTTGGAAAAGTTCCTTGTCCCACTCGAATTCCGATTCCCAAAGTTTTTGCATAAACCATTTTTCTGTTAGGACAATCGATGCAGACAATCCCAATGGATCAAAAACCCGTGCGATCTCGGAAAAAAACAAATCTTTTCGTACCTGATCCGGTTATCAAGTACTTCTCGAATGAGAATGTTAATTCCAGTTGTTCTAGTTCATTCCCAATATTTGTATTGATTTGGGTCGTTCCATGATACTTGTCGAAGATGACTCAACATTCTTATTGTTGATTTGAATTTTGCGAAGTTCGAATCCTAGACGACCTAATATATCGACGATGTCATTTTTTAGTATGATTGCATTTTACTCGGCGTCAGATCCCGTTAACATGTCGTCAACGTAAAAAGCTCATTTAAGAATTTTGGACGCGTTAGAAAATGAATCTTTAAGTTGCCGAAGTAGTTTATAGCATTTAAGATACCTACAGATGAATTACTCCACCAAATACGTTGCAAGTCTTGTTGAATGCTATGAACAAGAATTTGACGGTACATTTTAGTTATGTCTCCAGTTACGGCTTATTTATGTTTTCAGAATCGCACCATGATCGATAACAGAGGTTGCTGAATTGTTGGGCCTACCATTAAACTAATTAAAATTAATTTAAGGAAACATTCGAGGACGATTTTGCGGACTCGTTGAAAACCACCCTTAATTTGGTCGTACTACTATTGTTTCGCATTACCGCATGATGGGGCAGATAATAGGGTTTGTCAAAGATGCAATTTGATCCCTCCGGCTTCTATTTGATGAAGATTGATATATTCAGACATAAACTCTGAATATTTTTCACGAAGCGCCGGATTGGAATTTAATCGCTTGTCCATATTTGTATGAATATTTGCCGTATTTTTGACGCTCATTGAACCGGATCAGTTCAAAATGGAAAAAGTGATCCAAATTTTGTTTTAGTTCACAAATTTTGATTTTAAATCTAGTAAGCGCCTCTGTGTTGTTTCAAGAAACATGAACTGGACAGGGATTTTGCACACAGCGAGTCGCCTTTTTTGAGCGACTTCTAGCTAAAAGCGATTATGCACTATGCGAGTAGACACTCGTTCTCGCTTTTATTTCCGGCCATGTATATTGCATGGTGAGAAGAAAGGCGACAAGATTTTTGGGTTATATTTTCATACTAAACGTCAAGAATTATAAACTTTGTTTGAATTGGATATCGGTAAGATAATACATACTACCAATATATATTTTTATTTATTTTTTATTTTGTCATTTTTCTATTTTCCAGCATTTACATACATATCTTCTTTAGACACATTCACATATCTTCTTGTCGGTATTGCGGTATGATACGTACTGGTTGGAAAATATCCCTCGATACTATTAACTAAATTAGTAGTTAATAAACCTTTTGGAAATCGATATAGTTCTTGGAATCTTTAGATTAAATATTACGTTAATTAAATATATAAATAAAATTTATAAAATTAATTATTAGCTCTACCTTATATCATCGATGTCAAAAGGATTTAAATCATTCTTAAAACGAGACCGGATAATTCTCTAATTTATCAAAAACTTATCAGAAACTTTTTTTTTTATCATAAACAATAGCAATGGGTAAATTGTCCATTGTTCACTCGTATACATTATTTTACTTTATTAAAACATTAATAAAATTTAAAAAAAAAATTCAACACAGCACCAAACCACAAAACGACACAAATAATTTTAAACACAAAATGACATTTTGACAGCTAAATCCATAGTTGCTCAATTTTCTCGCCTTTTACTTTTGTCGATTTGTGCATAATCGCTAGAAAACTGTAGGACAAAACTAAAAGGCGAGAAATCAAACGTAAACTCGCTTCTCGCCTTTTGTGCAAAATCCCACTCCTGAACTGGATCAGATCAAGCGTCAAGAAACACAGCTATCATTTTAATGCACTGACCGATGAGCCTCCTAACTGAACTATGATAGGTTTTATTGGAAGAGCAACACTGTACCTTCCTGAATTTACCGAAAAATACTTATTTATTTTACCGAAGATATAATATACATAAAATTCTGGTCGATGGGCCAAAAAATGTTAACTCGATTACAGTTGACTGTATATTAAATTAAATTAACAAAAATAATTTTCAATTTTATCTAATAATTTAAATTTTTTAATTTTCTTTTTATAGCATATAAATTTTCGATGCGTACTACTCCATTTACAATACAATAATAAAAAAAACATAGAAAAAAACGAAAAATATCCGACAATTCCAAATGTACATATGACATATGTTGCCAATTTTTATAGATTAAACAGGGTTCTTATTTCGGTTATGGTTCGATTTTCGATTTGGGTTCTGGTACCTTTACATTAAATGACCTGAAGTCTGGTGAACAACGGGTGGAATCAAAAATTTTTAATGGAACATTTGATCAGGATATATATGGCCTGTTTTTTTATTACATCGGAAAGATCAGAGAGATAAAAAGAAAGCCTTTTCCGTTTTTTTATTATATCGGTACGATCAGATAATTTTATTTTCGTTTTTTTATTCTCTCTGATCAATGTCAGATCGTCATTTTTCTATCTGAATTTGTTTTCAGACATTTTAGAGAAAAAACGTATTTGAAATATTTAGACAGAAAATATGGCGGACGTTACGGAAAATGGTAATTAATAAATTAATTTGTAATTATAAATAAATTAATTGTAAAATTAAAAATACGCTAATTTATTATTTGTTCGTGGTAGACACCAAAATTAAATGGACAACAACAAATATAATATTTTTATTAAATGAAATAAAACGGAGTTCAATAATCTTCAAAATGGTATAATATTGTATGTGTTTTTAACTATTTCCGTCAATAACATTTTACTCCATTTTTATTCTAATTTGTACTTTTAAGTATTAATCGTATAATTTGTTTTAATTATTTTAACATTTCAGTCATAACTTCGGCTGAAATGTCAGTCGATTGTTTAATGTTCAGTGGTCTTTACCTATTTTCAGTACAGTGTATAAAAATGGGTAATAAGCCTTTTCGTATAAAACATTATCAGATTTGTCAGATAAATTATCTCTCTGATTTATCTGATACCTCGGACACAATAAAAAAACAGGCAAATAGTGATCCTATAATTATTTGTTTGTCAATAGATTTTGTTTTTCGTTCTCATTTCGGTTTTGGTCCGATTTTCGATTTGGGTCCTCGAGCAGAATAAAAAAATTAAATAGAGCATTTAATTAGCCTAAAATTAACCATTATTTTTCAAATTGTTTTTAAATCATTTTTTGATATGAGTTCTGCTAACTTTTTCTAAAGCTATTGGAACAAATTGCAATCTCGATTTAGTTCTGTCAGCAGCAACCTGTACCATAATAAATATTTTAGGTACCAAATTACTAAACGTTGACATTGGATTAAGACATTCTTTCAAATACACATTCATTCTTGCAAATGTGAACCGCCACGCATCATCGGTGCGATTTCCTAACGAAATTCAGTGTTAATGTTAATGGATTTGAAAAAAAAACGCATATTGATTGATCCATCCACTACGCTTACTATCAACATAACGTCAGCACTCGTTGATACACCATCACCAATTTTTTTACATAATCAACAATGGATATGAACCATTGTTATAGAAATGTCCTTCTTTACCAGGCCATTTACCAGTTGCGAGACCACGTCATCATCACACATCATCACACATGGTTGAACTAGGAGTCTGTAGAGCCTCTTCATTAGCAATTTTAAGTCCATTACAAATGGTGAAGAAGAATGACAACGACTGGTGACCATGAAGGAACTACAGAAGGCTAACGCTGTCAAAATTACTGACCATGGCCATTATATGGATGCTCAATTTATTTAAAAACCGATCTCGTCAAAGCGTATCATCTAATTCCAAAGGCTCAACATAAAATCACAATTACTACACCATTTGGCTTATTTGAATTCACCTGTATGCCATTTGGACTAGGAAATGCTGCACAATACTGCTACTCTATTTTGAACAACTCTTCAAAAAATTATCCAATTATGGTGTCAATAATAACACAGCAAAATGTGTGTTTGAGACAAATTTTGGCTTCATCAGTAATATAATTACGCATAATGGTATTCTGCCGTCCGTAGGACCAAGTAATGCAATTTAAGAATTTCCAGCACCGCAACAACTGGTGATCCTTGACAAGTACGCAGGTACCGAATACAGTAAAACTTTTTATTTATCGAAAAAGTACATGTGCAATGTTTTTTTTTTTCAATATAAAAAACGACGAGTTTTATGAAATAGTGGCCTAATCATAGTAGGCACGCCGTTGTTTAGAAATACGTGTTCATTCCGGCACCATTTCTAAAAATTCGTGATTGAAATCCACTTGTCATACAAATATTTTTTTTAAAAGGCTTGTTGAAGTTTTGTCGTCGCTTCTGCTGATATACACTTTCCATTTGCCATAATAATATATAATATAATGCTATGGTAGCACCTTCTGTATTTTAAATTAAATAAAATATTTAATCTTGAATTTATTAAAACCTTATAATTCTTGATCGGTATTCGTAATTGCTATATTGTTCAACATTTCAAAATTTTAAAAATCTTCAGAGGAGACTGCCATTTTCAGTACACTGATAACTGTCAAATTTCACTAATACCGATCAGTCAATCCAACTCAAAAATTTGTCCTCTTTAATTTTGGATCAATTCCGTAGTTCGAAATAAGAGACACCCAGCTTCTTCCCACATATCACTAGGATTTTTGAATTTATTGAGCAATCTTGGTGGACCGATTTTGTTCAAAAATCATCATTTACTGTAAAGTTTTGGGGGTTAAATATTGTGTGTTCGTCACGCCAGCCAGAACCATACAACAGCCAAACCAACTATGGAACTAGTAGAACGATGCATTGTGCATTATCGTGTACTATATAATTTTTCAGGCGGAACCTTACATATCCATAAATATACGATTTTTTGGAAAAGAACCTTACAAATTCAGCCGGAAACGATGGTATGTTAATATACAGTCAAACTAACTATATCACAAGTAGCACAATCCTATCATTTTGCACTGTAACCTTTTTCAACCGGAACTTTATAATTCCAGTTGGAACCTAATAAAGCCAGCCAAAACCATACCTACTATTGACAAACTAACTATGGCACAAGTAGCACGATGCATTGTGCACTATATAATTTTTCAGGCGAAACCACATAAATCCAGAAACATACCATTCCCGTAAAATACTTCACGCTGCCTACAACGTACACATTATCATATTCATTTTGGCTGCCCGATTATAGTCAGATTCTCAACAAAGCCGCAAACAAATTATCCAATTAACCAATAATCAGCTTACAAATTTTTGTTCGCTTAATGAATCTACTAAACGCTCTACCAAAAACTAGTTGAGACTTCTTTATAGTAGAAAGACACAATGAAATTATCTTATCAGTTATGTACATAAACGACCAAATTATATAACATAAAATTTAAAATAATTATGTACTTAGAGGGAGTGAAATCCGATTATAAATGTAGCACCTCATTACATTGTTGCATTTGTCGCGCGAGGTTTCTATTAGATAACAACCATGAATTTATATGCAAACAACTCGTTGTGTGCGATGTCGCGTTATCTATATAGACTGCAGTATTTTATCTAGAATCGTAAACATTTTAATGACTCACTCTAATTTGGGTAACAAATCAAGGCTATAGAAATTTATGTAATATACACTTTTATTATACGAGTAAGATGCAGTTTTGTAATTTAGCCAAAAAAAAATGATTCTATACCAAAAGTACATCGTCTTGATATTTAGCCAAAAATAATAATTGTTTAAATAGGGTTCTACCGCCAGTAGCACTCTCACCATATACAGAAAAACACCGCCGGATTGCTTGATATTTTCATTTTAATGTTTTATGTTTTACGTAAACAAAATTATTGCCAACGAAAGGCACACAACTAAATCTGGAAATTAAATGATTTCAAAATGCGCATATACGAAGAAAATATTCCAGGGGAGAATTGTATATCAAAATTATTTATTTAAAGTTTTTCGAACAGCATTAGTTTTTATAGATTATCATTTACCCTTGTGAAGTCAGCAAACATCTCATGAAATCATTAAAGGGGAGAAAAACCTCACCAACAACCTGACATCGTTGTCCAAAAGCTCCAAATAAAATTTGACAACATTAAAGAAGAAAACAAACTAGCACATTGACAAAGGACAAAATGTCCATTATAGATGTTAGACGAAACGTTAGTTTACGCAAAAAAATAATTTACCCCATAACCCAGCTGTAAAAACTAAAAGAACATCAGGAGCAAATCAATTTGGAATTGGGGCATCTTCAGGAATACAATTCAAAGTTGAATCTGGCATTATTCGACTGATGTTAACATTGAAATCAATCTAAGACAGAATATTATTGAAGGAATGCTAAAACCCAAGACAATATTCTTGTGAAATTAAATGAATCAGATCAGGGAATATGGTAACCTCCCAAGTGATGCCTTTGCTTGTCAGAAAATTATTTGCGTTAGTAATGATACATTCTTATACCGATTGTTTGCACACATATCTGGATATATCCCTACGACAAATTTTCACCTTTCGATAATACCATCTTCTGAATTCCTTTTTGGTTGATCATCACAGGGAACACCAATTTATACAAAGCATTCAACCATATTTCAATGCAGCATTCTAGATGCATCGTTCCCAATCCTTGGATACCATTACATGAATCTATGGATTTATGTAACTAAATCAAAATCATCTAAGGTTACGTTTGATTTAATTTGTGAATCACATATCATGCCATATAATGTTCAAGGCACGGGAATGCGGGATGTATCGTTAAGGATGAAACAGTAAAAATTTCCTCTGTTGGGAGAAAAATAACTAAGATCGACATATTATTTACGCAACATAAACCACATGAACAGGAAAGGTTGACTTCTAGATGATGTTGTACATCTTTGACAACAACAAACCGCTACGAGTTAACTAAAAATTCAAAAAACCAGGAAACCAATAATAGTCATCAAGAAACAAGCGCTCAATATTCGTCTAGCTTAGGAAGAGAAATGTCTTGAAGCTGTAAGCAACAGGTTAGATAAGCAAGATTCTCTATAAATGAAATGACACCCAAGTTCTATTAAACTGATGCGCAGAACAAGAAATAAACATTCAAAATAGGGGAAAAAACCTGAATACTAAAATATAGATATACCTAGAATCGGAAACCCTTTTCACTTCAACTGTATATCTTAAAATATATGGATAGAGCCGTTACCATACGGCAAGAGTAAGAGGCGGATCATCGGCGGTTATAAAAGAAAACATCAAACACTTTATCGGTTTTAAAACTGAAAAGGAATTTATGCAAGTATTTGTAAATAACAACAAACAATATAGTGTATCGTCAATATATATTGCCGCCAAGACAAAATTTAGTTAAGGAAGATTAGTGAACACAATTTAAATCATTTGGATCAAGTTTCATAACCAGAGGTGATTTTAATACAAAAATAACTTCTCGGGATCAAGAAGAACCTCTAAGAAAAGAAGAAAGCTGTTTGCAGTAGGTCAACTATGCAGTTACGATTTTCATCCTGGAGATCAACCAACTTATTGGCCTACGGATAGAAACAAAATCATAGACGGACGACTTTAAAATGAAACCCGCTATGATCGACGACTTTATCACCAAATGATCACACGCAAGTTATTATGACAATAGTTGCAACGATTATAAAGACAACTAGTCCACCTTGCCTAACTAATAACAAAACAAGCTGCGGGAAATTTAGAAAGGACTAAGCGGCGTGTGGAGTACATCTCAAGTTCAAAGGAATAAATGTGCTATTGATCCTTCGGAAGTTAGGAAGCTTGGCGAAAATCACGATCGCCAGAATATAAAAAATCTCTCAATTTGTTGTCTAGCAAGAAAGAATGAATCTATTAACAAATAACTAAGTGGCCTTACTGGGGAGAAAGATACCAAATATTCCCTTTGAAAAACAGTTTAAAACGACATAAACTACGGATAACAACCATATATCTGATGGCACATTAGAAGAATTAAAAGAAGAAATCAAACTTAACCTTAATGTAAAGGTATTTCCATGGACATGACTTTTTTACAAGATAAATAGTAAAAGGTTTTCCTAGAAAAGGACTACGTATAGACTCCTCCAAATAATTAACGCAGTTTGCAGAACTAAACACGTTCCAAATTAATGGAAAGTCGCAGAAGCAATCATGATGCCTAAACCCCACAAACCACTAAATGACAAAAATTCGTATAGGCTACTTCGCAAAAAGTTAGATTTTTGAATATTTTAATAAAAAATTTGTTCAAAAAGTTTAAAAAAACACTCGATCAATTTCGACTTGTTAGGTCATCAAGAGTATCAACTGATTTTAAAAAGTAAAAATTTAGTTTTATAGAATAGAAAAAAGCAAAAAAGGAGAGACAAAAAATAGGTAATAAAATAAATTTATTGAACGTCTCAACCACCTGTTGTTTATACGGAAAAATTAATAATAAAAAAGGGGAAGGAGGATAGCAGGAAAGCGATTAGTCATCGGCTGAGTAACAAAATTCTAGGTATATTTAAGTAAATTTAATTACCCGACGTATATTAGTCATATTATTACGAACGTGAGAATAGAACAGGGCACGATCCGTATTTGGTGAGAAACCCACTTCTCTCTGTTCGTTGCTCTCATATTTTAGTTAAGGAATGGGGATTTTCAAATTTCGTAAGATTCATTAGCCTCCCTTCATTTTGTTTTAAAATTTTAAAAAATTATGAAACTCCCAAACCGGTCTTCATAATTTTTTAAAATTTTAAAAAAATTTTTTAATTATTTGTTGTAAAAAGAAAGTTTTATACTAATAAATTGTGATGTTTTTTGTTTAAATAAATTGAGTTAAAATATTTATATATTTTTTTAAATAATAATACACATTTTTTACAAAATTAAATTATATTCAACAAAAAGCCACGGACAATATAAAATGGATTATGTTCATTTATATGGTACTAAAAATTAATCTTGCAGATTATAGACAAAATTGCACGTAAAGATGGTGCTTAGCGGAATTTTTGATCAAATTTAGCAAAAAGTAAAAAACAATTATGCTAATTCCAACTAATTGCTTAAAACAAAATCACATTTTATTCTATAAACAAAAAACTTATAAATAACGTCAAAGATTATTTTTGTACATAAATTTCACTCTGGCTTTAGCGCAGTCTGGTAAAAATGTTGGTCGGCTTTAGGCATAAATTTGAGAAGACTTATCAAATCCTTGCGTTTCTCCTCACTTACCTTAATGTTATCATTCTGAAAAATTGCTACATCGTAAACTAAATTGTGTTTGCACCTCATTCAAGTTTTTACTTATCCTTCTGGAACTACTTGTTGGCTTTGTTATAGATTCCGTTCTTATATGAAATATTCGTTAAGTTTCGTGATTCATACTTTAAATGCCGTACATACTTTGGTATATGGAATACACGAGAAATTAAATTTTTGAGCCGCCTGGCTAAAGTGCATAAAATCAGTGCTTCTCATTTATAATATTTTCAAATTAACTTTTGGAAATTTGGCATTTGCAAGTAATCTCACTAATCTAATTGGACTGTAGATTTCTCTATTTTTAAAATATTTTTGTAAAGAACTGTGTACAGCATTAACTTCTTCCAGAGTAGAGTGTCCTGGTTCCTGGTGGAATATTTGTGCTCTATGAGGATAATACCTGGATTTTTCTTTATAAAGTTATGAAGTTCAATAAACTTAAAGATAAAATCGAATTTCGGTTCTGTGGAACACAAGAATTTTCCAAATACACTTGCTAATTTATTGCACCTCTTTCTTGACTTGTCTCGTTCCAGATAATACAATAGCTGCGTTTTTTTGAAAATACTGCACTAGACCGCGATAAATTATATTTTGATTTTTTAAACAATTTATATAATTTTAAAATATTTGTGCTTCGTATTCACTGTATCGAATCCTAAAGAACTTATATTAAGCCCATATCATGCATTATATTGTTGAATAAAGTTTATATTGGCTTGTTCTTAACAACTCTGATCTACTCTTGATATTATGTAGAGTACAATCGAGTTCATCAAAAAATTTAATAATTCCTGAACTGACAAAACTAGGGAAATTTTTTAGTACACAATTTTTTGATTGTTCCTTACTTCATTTTAGAGACAACTGTCATTTTATTTTCTTTTCTGTATTTGGGGATATGCCGAGTCGGATGAAATACAAATAAGAAATGGACAATATGGATATGTCCGGTTTATATCGTGATTTCGTTCCTGAAATGTTTGACGTTTCTCATGGGGCAATTCAATTTATACTCTATGAATAAAATATAAATAAGAAATGGGCAATAATACGGCATGTTTGATGCTTTCGTCAAAATTTATCGAATTGAAGATATGTCCAGTTTATATCGTGATTTCATTCCTGAAATGATTGGCGTTTCTTTTGAGGCACTTCAATTTATAACTTACATCGAGTAAAATTGGCGGTACATCATCAATTATTGTGTTCAGAACCACATGTAGTTTATCTGAAATTTTAAAAAATAAAACACGTTGAATAATGGAAATTTCCGGCTTTTTATTGAAATTTATTTTTCATAAATTCGACTTTTCTGGATTCTCAACTTTATCGGGTGACTATAAAAAGAAAAATGTTTATGCGTTCCACAGATTGTTTAGTAGTACTTCCAATTTTCGCCATTTATTTATTTTTTTTTTTTTTATTTATTTAAATAGTACAATCTTATCACATGATAATTTATTACTAATGATGATAACGCACTTATTTGAAACTAATAAGTGGAGCGAGTGTGGGTTTACAAGCAATCAATATGCTGCTCCCAATAATGAATCTTTATTTATTAGATGACCAGCTCGTGCGGTTTAATTCTTTTAAGGCGTCTCAGTTCTAGTGTTATGTCAAGAAGTTGTATTGCTTCACTGTTGGTATGTTGCAGTAATCTTCTTTCATGTTTGATGGCAAACTCCTGAATCACTTCATCAATCCATTTAACGTTTAGGTCGTTGTGTAATTCCTCGTTGGTTACGTAGCGGTAAGCATTCGTTATTGTTCGTAGAAATTTGTTTTGGCAACGTTGAATAATTAAACGATTTGATTGTTTAGTACAGCCCCAGAGTTGGATACCATACGTCCAAATTGGTTTAATTATCGATTCGTAGATCAGGCGTTTACAGTACAGGGTAAACTTAGAATGTCTTCCTATTAGCCAGTACATCTCACGTTGTTTTATTTTCATTTGCTCTGCTTTTTGTCTAATGTGATATTTCCAGTTCAATCTTGAATCGAGATGCAATCCAAGATATTTAGCAGATTCAGCTTGGGGAATTTGTACCCCATTGAGAAATGTATGGATGTTGCTATTTTTGCGCCGCAACGTGTAAGTTACGTGTACTGATTTCAGCTCGTTAAGCTTTATTTTCCAATCCCTGGTCCATTGGCTGATTCTATCGAGTGCTTGCTGTAAGTATTCTACTGCTTGGTTCTGCGATTCGCTTGATGCCAATACTGCGGTATCATCAGCAAAAGTTCCGATGAAGGTTGTTTCCGTTGTCGGTATATCAGAAGTGTAAAGTAGATATAGGATGGGTCCTAATACGCTACCCTGGGGCACCCCTGCTATGGCTGGGTAAAAGTTAGAGCATGTTTCTTCATGTGATACTCTAAATATTCGTTTGGAGAGATACGACTCGAGCAATTGGCAGTAATTTTCTGGCACTAATTTACTTATCTTGTGGATAAGACCCTCATGCCACACTCTATCGAAAGCCTGTGATACATCTAGAAATACGGCAGAACAATATTTCTTCTCTTCTAGTGCTTGTTCTATCTTTGCAGTCACGCGATGAACTTGATCAATTGTCGAATGTTTATTCCTGAATCCAAACTGGAAATCAGGTATAATGATCATTGGTTTTAGTCGTTTCAATAACAATTTCTCAAACAACTTTGAAATAGTAGGTAACAAAGAGATCGGCCTGTATGATCCCATTTGCTCGGCTGGTTTGTCTGGTTTTTTTATCATGATTATTTGTGCAACCTTGAAGCACTCAGGCACATATTTAAGTCGAAAGCAAGCATTATATATATATGTTAACATAGTGACTGCTCTCTTTGATAACTCCTTAAACATCCTTGGCGAAATTTCATCAATTCCAGGTGACTTTTTGGGATTCAAATTCATGTCTATTTCTTGCGCAATTTCTAGTGGGGTGACACTTCTGATATTTGATGGAGACCTATAGACTGGTTTAGGGTCAATCCTAGATTGTATGTCGTGTGGTTGAAATACTGATGCCAGATGTTGTGCAAACAGTTCTGCTTTGTCTTCATTACGTCGCACCCATTCTCCATTTGTGTTCCTTATAGGTGGCAATTGGATTATTGGTCTCTTGTATCTTTTAGTAGCTTTCCAAAGAGAATAATTTTTGTCAGCTTCAGGACCCAGTCCTTTCAAATAATTTTCAGTACAAGCTTCTTTATGTTCTTTAATTAATCGGTTAACTTTATTACTTACCCGATTAAATTCTCTTTTGTCAATAATATTTCTGGTTCTATGCCATATGCGACTTTTCTTACGCCTTTCTTTTATCAGTTCTCGAATCGCCAGGGGGTAGTTGATCTCTTGTATACGACTTTCTCACCTAATACGGGTGTAGCCTCTTTAGCAGCTTCACGCATGGAGTTAATAAAATATTTAGTTTGTAATTCAAGTTCTTCTTTAGTTTTAAGACTAACTTTTAACTCAATTAGATTGTCCAGTTTCTCTCTAAATAATTCCCAATCAGTAAATTTATTAGTAAGGTTAAGTTTGGTTTTCTTTTTTACGACTAATGTACTCACAGTCATTAAGACCGGTGTGTGATCGGAAGTAAGGTCGTCAATACCTTCGACTTCAATGTAATTTGAGGCTATTCCTTTCGAGATATAAAAGTCAATCAAATCAGGAACTTTGTTGATGTCAGTAGGCCAATAGGTAGGTTTACGCGATGAGTGATATTCACAACCTGACATTTCTATTGCACTTAGGAGTTCTTTTCCTTTTCCTGGTGTTATGAGTCGAGATCCCCACGCAGTATGTTTGACGTTGTAGTCACCTCCTATGATAAACCTTGGTCCAAGTTTATTAAAAATGTTAAGATATTGATTTCTTACGATATTATGTCTTGGTGGACAGTAGATCGCCCCTAAACTTAGTTCAGCACCACCGTGGTTAATCGTTATTACAGTAGCTTGCATATATGGCTCCTTAATTTCTTCTTGCTGGAAATGTAGGATATTTTGTTTGATTAAGATTGCTGTCCCTCCTCGAGCACGATCACTCGGATGCAATGTCCAATAGGCACTATATCCTGTAATTTTGATAAAGTTCTTCTCCGTAAAGTGCGTCTCTGATATTAAAGCTACATCTATGTTATTGGTTCTTAGAAATACTTCTAGTTCTTGAGCTCTTGCATTAAGCCCGTTAGCATTCCAGGCAATTATACGTAGGAACGTTATAGTCATTTACTTTTTATGTTTTAGCGGTTTATTTGGTGGCTTGGATTTATCTTCTAGTTTATCCACCCTGGTAGCAAGCTGGCTGAAATTTTGTCTCATTTCTGCCTGAAATTCGGTGAGCATTTTCATTATATTACTAATGGTTGGCTCGTTGGACACAGGTTTCTGCCTGCTTTCTTGATTAAGATTGTTATTTGAGGTTTTGGTCACCTGGGCGTAGGAAACCCCCTCTCTAATAGTATCATATTGTTGGTTAGGCTTTTGCTGTAGTCGCTCTGCTACTGTTATTTTTCTCGGTAGTTGAGCATTTAGTTTTTTCTGATACACCAGGCATCCTTTGTAGCTAGCCGGATGACCTTTTTCTCCGCAGAGTGCACAAGTTGGTATAACATTTCGCGGCTTTTGACATTGTTTTGTTTGATGGCTCTCTGCGCATTTGACACATTTGGCTTGCCTATTGCAGAAGTTCTTTGTGTGACCTAACTGTTGGCAATTTGTACACTGTGGTATACCTATTACCTTTTTCGGTGGTTCAATAGACACCTTGCAATATAGCAGGTTCTTAATTTCGTATATGTCCTTATTGTTTTCCCCCTGCAACAGGTCTACATAAAACAATGGGAAGTGTCTAATAATTTTCTCATTATTAATTGTCGACTTTTTATGAATATTAATAATGTTGGTTACTTTATGAAGATGTTCCTCGATTGCCGCTTTGATCTCTTCGCGATCGGTAGATGACGGTAAACCTCGTATTACGACTCTGTACCATCTTTCACTTTTGAGCTGATAAGTATGGTATTCCATCTTATATAATGTACTATCCTTGTTATTGGATTCAGTTTCTTTTATATCGCTAAGTAGTTTTTTAATTTTACGGTAGTCATTTTCAGACTGCGTTGTTATTTTGATACCGTTATTGGATATTGCTTTAAACTGAGCAGGTTTCTCTGTCAATGCCAATACTCGAGCTCTGAGTATATTAAAATTCCTAACATTGCTGACATTGATTGGTGGTGGTAAGGGTTCCTTTTGCTGTGCATGTTGTGGTTGTTTTGGTATTTCGTTATCTTGCGGTAGAGATACCCTTGGTGATGGCGTTTTGGAGAGTCTCCACTTTTTATTTACAGTTACTTTATTTTGTCTAGGTTGGGTTTCTTTCTCAAGTTCCTCTTCATCCGTAAAGTATTCGTTGCCAAGACTTTGTAGGCTCTGACTTCTACCATTAGTTGACGTAGAAGGTTTATTTTGCCTCTCTAGTGTTTCGATTCTGTTTTGTAAGTTTACCAAAATATCTTGGTATTTATTACATTGTAACTCATATTGCTGGCATTTTGTCCTTAGTTCATTATTCTGGCGCTCAAGCGAGGTTAATTTTGATGTCATTTCATTGCCGTCTTGAAGCATACGGTGTCTTTTCGTTAATGTTGGAGAATGCATGAGTTCTATTGGAGGTAGGGGGCTTATACTTCTATCTGCTCTAGTAGCTAAGCTTGCCACTACTAAAGCATTGCGGTCGTTTGATATCGACGACTGGAAGCCCGCTTGCTCACTTTCCGAAGTCGCCGGTACTGGGCATCCTAATCCCTGCACCGTAACATTATTCTTCTGCTGATCTGCCATGGTTGGTTTATTGTTCGGGGTTCCTTCCCCTAGCCAGATTTGGTCCGCGGATGGTATTTTATTTCCCACCTACCCTCCGGCAAGCCGGTTAAAGAGCATTCCCCTATCCGCCACCTGGGGACGCGCCACGATGGAAGTTTGGCATCTTCACACGGGAATCGCCATTTATGCTTTAGCTTTATGTTCTTTCTACAGTACCAGTTGGAGCATCCGAACGAACCGAGAGGGAATCGATATTTCAACTAGCTGTTGATACGATGACAAAGGTCGCGTTCCCATTACAACTGGTCCCAATTTCAAGATAATTTTAGCATCGAGTCGAACATTACGAATTAAATTCACGATCCAGCAATCTACTTTCTTTGATTTTATGTTTATTTTGTCAACCAACATACTTAAGGTAATGCATTGATGTATTCACGGTTTCCAAAATTTTTCCGTGTAAATCTTTTTTGTCATAATATCGAAAAAAAATATTTCAATGCATAATTTGTAGGTTATGTTAAAATTCCATCGACGGAAAAGTAAAATGCCGATCGATGCCAGATATTTTGGAGGTTTTTGCCGTTAAGTCAGGTTTTTCCATCATACGAATTACTGATTTGCCACATACTTCCGTTCAAACGGGATATAACTAGAAATAAAAAATTATTAGAGTATTTAATTCTTTTGTAATAAATTTTAAGTCACTTTTGTGCTGTAACATCATCATTTGTCGTAATTTTGTCACTTCCCTTTATAATATGCATATAAAATGAAGCTTGCAAGTTGATTCGAACTGATTGAGATGTATCACCACTTACTACATATAAACCATTCGACGATCTTCTTCAGTATACGCATAGTTTAAATTGAGCGAATTAGTATCCGCACTGAATGCCAATGAATCGGAATCCTGTGTTGTATTATTATTAAATATTGATCGCATATCACGTATATTTTTTTTTTGTTTTCGCTTAGCTGCAGCATTCCAATTTGCTTTACCCGCTTCACTGGTTCGCCTCATCTGTTGTCTCTCCGTGTGACCCCTTGCCGATGGTCTAATTTTAAAACAAGATGGTACAGATGGGGTCTGTACGAATATTCCAATTTTCGTCGACGCATCAGACGGTTGTAATGAGTCAATTACGGTTTGGGTGCGTTTAGCACCCGCCACTTATTCGCAACTCTTGCACTTGTTCAATTTCGGCATTTGCATCGTATGCAAATGTCATACGCGGTAGTTCCATCTCTTGTCGCTCATCCATTTCAGCTTGATTATGAAAATCATCACCCATAGATTATCACTACCGCTGTCATCCAAATTTATGTTACTATCACCTACGGTTGATTGCAGCATTCTGAAATTAAAAAGATCGTTCAGAATCGCTCCCTTATTTAGATGTTTCCAGCCAGATACGTACTTATTCATGACGCACGGCGTATCACTAATATTATATTCCCTAAAGATCATCAGAATTTTAACGGGGCCGTCCAGCCTTTTGTAAATCACATAAAATTTTTCATTTACAACGGGTGCGTCCTCATTGAATATAAATTCATTTTGTGTATTATCCCAGTACGGATTATCGTAACAAAATAAAATTTCCGAGTTATTCGATACCAGCATATTTAGAAAAGCTCGATTCGAAATTTCGAACTATTCATATCGCTTAAATTGGATTTTATATCGACAAATACGGGATCCAATAAAGGTACCTTATTTAGTTTACCATTCATCGTTGCTTTACATTTTCACATCACAGCATTCAAATTTTAAACTTAAAAACTTATTAGTTAGATTTATTATTGAGTGCAACTAAAAATTTATAAAACATTTTTATTAAATTTAACTAATTTATTATTTATTTCGTAATTAGTTTTAAACGTCAAAATGATTGACTTGAAGTTAGTAAAAGTTTTGTACTAAAATGTTCCTTTCAAAATTTCCCTGTATTTTATCGCGGTCTCGAACACAAGATTTCAAAAAAACGCAGCAAATAAGTGCTTCGGTTATCCTTACTCATGTTAGGTTAAAACACAAAAGTTTTCGCTTGTAATAAAAGCAGTTAACATTTGCTTTCGGCAACGCAAACACATTTTGCAGATCATTTACCATAACGTGTGTATTTGGTTCAACATTTTTCTTGTCACTATCTTTCTCCACTTTTGCTACCAATTTGTTCTGAGTGTGATCCGTGTAATCATTTTGTTCATCTTGAGTTAAGATCCTCATGTGCTCCCCGCATTTGTTACACAGATCTTTCTTTTGGATGAAAAAACACCAGTTAAACTTCGTTTCAAATATTAGTTTACACGACCAAAACTTTACAGGGTCATCTGTATCCCCATATCATGACTGAATTCCTCCTCTCGTTGGCATTTAGCTTTTCTTTAATTTTCTTTCAATTTTCGGGGTGTCTAAGTCTTTGACTTGTCAACGTTTTAGAGCAGCTAGGAACATCTGTGTAAAAAAAAATTTATAAAATTAATATAAAGTCCCCCTTCCCGCAACAAATCGATTACTCTCTCATCAGAAGCTGGCGAAACATATTCCGGGTCGATATCGGAGTCATGATATGGTGAATTTAAATTAAAAATTATTATTATTATTTAGTTGTTATTTTAGAAAAATCAGCACAAAGAAGTAGGAATAGAAAATATCTCCAGAATCAAAACTTTCATTTGCCATTACAGTTTCGATGGTTCTTTTGGTGTATATTGGGCTCGAAATATTACTCTCATTTAATGGAGCTGGTGGAATTATGGTGCACGTGCTGTGACTTAAATTATCCGTCGTTTCCAATAAGTTATCCAAAGAATGATATGATCTAAAAGTAACAAATTTATTAATTATAGAAACATAATTTTCTAAAACTTACCTGAGTTGTTCTTCATTAAATTCAGGTACTGGCGAACTATTCTTATCACTTTCTATTACTTGATTCGTTCATTTTTAACTTTTCAATGGTATACACTTCGAAACAGAAATATGCATAAGAAAACAACTAACAAAAACTAAAAATTACTTTTAATAAACGATTATTAATGACTTTATTTATAGGTCCTTTACTGGCAAATTATTCTGATAGACTATTTTTTTAGAACTGAATATTCCCTTTATATAATATTTTTAAAAGAACCGTTATAGAAACAAAACTAATAGTGCACAAACAGTTAAAACTTTCAACGGTTGGATATTCTCATTTTTCTCATCGATTACTCTCTGAACTTGCAACAGTGGGATATAGATGAAAAGGAGTTCATTAAAAATTTGTTAAAAAATTTATGTGTAACTTGGATTGGATTTAGCGCTTTTTAATAAATTATAGCTTATTATAATAATTTAATTATTTGGATATAGTGTTACAAATTGTAATTATATCGTAATTTTATCTCTCGTATTTTGGCGGTAAAAAGCGTTGGAAATGGTGGATAGCGGAACACATAAAACCAGTTTCCTGTTACTGAGGACAGGCAGTTTGATTTAAATGTAAATACGCGCATACAAAAGAGGATAGTTTAAAACCTAAGGAACCATTAAAACCCGGAAAATGTCGATTTGGTGGTTAGCGTACTATAGTCCTGAGGTGACGAACTGTTCTTTAGCTATAACTCCAAAAATGTGCCCAGTCTGTCTAAAATAGGAGAAACTATAATCATTGCAATTAATCCTATAAAAACCAGGCTTGTAAATGTGATAATCCCTAGGTTTATTGTTGTGGCATATCAAAATGACGAAAGAAGAGTTAAACATTAAATACATAAAGATGAATTAGTTCTAAGAAAGAAATGCTTAGCTAACTTTATTCAATAAATTGCTATTATACCGACAAATTCTGAAACCTGTAGAGCCTAATAGTATTCAGATCTGAGGCTGTTTAAAGAAAACTAATGTTAATATCATCCAGTTATTAAAAGTAAAGTCCTATTTAATATGAATCGTGGTACAACCTCCATAGAGATCTGAAGATGGATTTCGTTAGTAAAGATGTAAGCAAACACGCGAGAAAATATATGCAACGTATTAGTCTACACCAATATGCTGAGATATGTCGTATGTTGGATAAGTAAAACCACAAAAAACCACTTGATCTACTAAAACTATAAAGGGGACTAACCCAAAGTGATACAACCCTTCACTCGAGAATATAAATTGTGAACGATAAATTGTTTGATGATTTGTAAATATGTATGTTGTAACAAATAAATATAATTATTGCCCTGCGAGGTATTGTTCACTTTCAGTTTATTGTATGTAATCCAAATTATTTAATAATCGGCTAAGTTCAACCAACATGGATACAAAAACATGCCGCTTACGTACAAAATATTTTCATAATCCCCCTCTCAAATTATATTCCACACAAAGTTTATATTTTTCTAATTTTCTCAATCATCATCTGTATTTGCATAACAGAATACTAACCCACAAATACCAAACTAAAAAATTTTATTTATCCAGAAGATAATTCAATAATTTAACTTAAACCAAATAAACCTCTTGTTCAGGAAAAAAAAAATCAATTAATTATACAGATTAGAATATTTATTTTCCTGCAAACTATGTCAAGTGGATTTTCCTTGATTTCCATTTTTATTGATGCTTTTCATTTAAGAAGGATGTAAATAATTCAATTTTAACCAAAATTGATTGATGAAAATTTTAATTATCATCCGGCTCTCCTGCGCGCAACTTTTGAATCAATATTTGATTTTGGCACACAAAATTATGCCACACCACTGCAGTGCAGCTTAAGAGCTCAAATTCAAGTATATGTAATATTCTCTATCGTCATTAAAAGAAAATAGCTCACGTGAGTCGAGATAATTTAGTGTTCAAGAATTTTTTTTTTTTGTTATATCTGTCGTCTTAAGATCATAAACCGCTTTGCGCTATGATATAATGGAAAGATACACTCGAAATATATCTGCATGATGACAAACTTTTTTATGATTTAATTTCGAACGTAAATAGGTTTAATGGGGACGGCCATATACCTATATATATATATACAAAAAAAAATTATTAGGTAATTACCTTTTATATAATAAAGATAGCATCACCCATTCTTAGCAACATATTTACGATTAGATTTTGTATTTCATTTGATTGACAATGACGAACTCGAAACACAAAGGTACCGAATTTTATTGGAAGAATATTTTTCATCTGTGATTGAATAATGGCAAAGTTATTGTTGTCCAGAACATATACAAAAAATATGAGATTTATGAGACACGATGCAGTCAGTAATGGATTATCCCAAACAATGGAGTGTTTTATTCCGTATAGACGATGAATTTTTATCTAATGGAATTCTTTTTTTATATATCCAACTTTTAAGATACGTGGATTATGGATTTATGATGGTAGTCAGCATACAGTGAAAATATTGTATGTAAATAAAAATCGGGGACGTGATATCATATCTCTGTATACATAGAGATGTTATGTTTCTGAAATTGTGAAAATAAACTTCTTGTTTTAAGTTGTTGGAGATAAAATTGAATAAAGTGGCTTTGGATTATATTTAATTGTATTTGAGTATACATAGGTAACAGAGTTTCAGCGCTACAAAAGGTACTAATGACGTTTACACGTCGTTTTTCTTTAAGATACCGGATAGTACGCCAACCCAAAACCAATATAGTGGTCCGCTGACCAGCGACTTACAAGAGGGTATTTAAAAAAGGCTTAGAACTGGAGCTCATACAAAGAGAACGTTACAATTTTAAATTGTAGACTGAGGAATGTACAAAGAAAATGTTGGAGAACCAATTCGCCCTCCCCCCTCCCAATCATTTGTTTAGAACAGATGAACATTTTTAAGTGCGGTATCCTTAAAGCTTCTTATCGAAATTCATTTATCGAGAAGCTTTGAGGACTCGATGGGACTTGGCGAGTATTAAGAATCGAATAAACAACGATTGAAATGTATTCCTAGGATATGGGCAGTAGTCAACATGGTATTTATCCCGAAAGCGAGCTAAGACCCATAAATGTATCATCCTATCTTCGGAAAACTCTAGAAGCGTTGTTTGACGTGTAGCTGAGTTCAATCCCAAAACGTGAACTTTTATGGGTCTATAGTCTGTAATTTAAGATTTTCACTCCCAAGTGCCCAACATAGAGAAATCATAGACACACAACACAAGTTCATTCCTGCAAATAGCTTTTCTTAATCTTGCGGCTACCTTTAACAATATGAAAACTGAGGTAGTCATGTAAGGATTATCTCGGGCAGGGGTCAACGTAGGTTGGTCAATTTATAAATATTTACATAAAACTTTTCTCCTCAATAGGCCGAAAGAAAAATATTTTAACAGAAATAATATATAAATTATTTCCCTATGCCCTGGGAATTACCAGAATAGTGCCACAGCCACAGGACAACAAAGTATTTGCTAACAGGGACAAGAAAGAAACCAAGCTCTTTTGTTTTTTACTTTTCTGTTGTGAAATTTAATTTTCACTATTTTTTAACGTTTAAGTCATAACTGAACTGCAATTTTTTTTGAGTGCGTTCAGACACTACAGTAGTTGTTTCTACATCAAAAAATCACTGTGGTCACGCCTTGTCTTCTGTAAAATTGATGTGTATATAACTGCCACTTTCATGAAACATAAATAATTTCGTCACGTCATAATAAGCACGTCCAGAACCTGTCATTTTCTTCTCTTAAACCGTGAATTTTTAGTAAAAGTTAAACCGGAGAATCCCCTTAACAGTATTATCGTTAAATGAGACAACCCGGAAAAAGTGCAAATAGGCTCTCCTGAATGAACTCTCTTCTGAAGGAACTTTCTCTTAGACAAGTACTCATTTGAATCGCTGGCAATTTTTATCAAAGAATTTGAGCTACAACTAATTTTTAAAGATACCCATAAGCCACCAGAGGGCAGAATGTTTTTTTCTGAAATACAGACTCATTGTAATAGATTCCTGGCACTTTGAAATCCGGACATATCGTAAACGATCATATAGATGGCATAAATTTGGAAATTTTTGACTTATAGAAAAGTTAATAAGTTTTGAGAAATTTTGATTAATGTTTTCATTTAAACAATTTGTGAAAGAATGGCTTAGCTTCATCCAAATTGGCTGTTTTTCTTTAATATACGTTAGGCAAAATCATAACTTAATAAATGTTATTTTTTAGTTCGTTAATTGCAGTCTGAGGAGAAAACCAATTTTTCGTTGAAAAATTCATATTCTCATTAGTGAGAGAAAAAGTACCACCAACTTTTGGTATTCTCGCTTATAGAAAAAATTCGGCCGATTTAATTTGCAATAACCGTGCATTTCGGATTTTTTAAAGAAAGAATTTAAAATAGACTTAGAGAAGTGATGGAATTTGTTTTTGAATTAGTATTTAATGGAGTAACGATCTTACTAACACACTCTGAGATTTTTTTTTATTTAACCGAGAATACTATGCTTGTAAATCAAAATTCTTAAAGATGTTATATTCTTTATCTCGGCTTTTACAAAATTACACTGTGATGTCAGAAGCGATTCCGAATTTTTTCACTCTGGTTGAAATTTCTGAGAAATTTATTATTCTAGAGAATATATCGTGGAGAATAATACAAAATTCTAAAAATTATGAAATTTTTAATATTGTGATTGTTCCGTACATTGATCTATTTTCAGTACTCTCGAAACAATCGTAGGAAATTCTCCCATTTAGAGACAATCTGCGTGAAAACGACTATGATAATGGACACTTACTTATACACAATCAACTTCCTAACCACTTAATAATTTTTTTTTCCATTAACAGAACAATCACAATAAAAACAAAATAGGTAAAAAAAAATAATTTTAACTGCCAAAATATAGATAAAACTCAATTAAAACTTGAAAACTAAAAGATGGCGCCATCATACAGAAAAACAATGAAAAAACAACAAAAAAGTAATAATCAACATTGTTTAAGAAATGTCTACATTTTCAGCCAATTTTCGACATTGTCTACCCATAAATGAATTGTCTACGCTATTTTCGATACCAACATGTAGACAATTCGGAAATACGCGTAGACGCACAACAATGTACACATGTGACGATGGATATTCTGCTCGAGAGATTTGATTGCATAGTTGTTCTGCGCAGCGGCGACCTGAACTATCCATCGCGATCATGCAAGGATCTAAAGGCGTTAACTGTAAACTTCTTCCTTTAAAGCTACCTTCACAAACACAATTGATGCCCTGACAGTCAACATATCGAACGCTATTCGGAAAATTCAGCCAGATTTATGCGACATAGTCATCTAAACTTGGACCCCCGAATATGTGCCACCAAGCAAAGCTGTGGCGGATATTTGAACGACGTTATATATTCGATACTTAAGGGGACATAGCACCTTCAAAATTGAAAAAAAAAAGTTTTTCAAAGATTTTTTTTGGAATAAAAAGAGATATCTTAAAATCTTAACTTTCCATTGACATTTTATTTAACTGAAAGTATACAGAAAATTTTTTTTAGATTTTTTTTAGCTACAAGGGTTTCCCAAAAACACTGAAAATTCGCAGCGTGCATCATAACTGCCTCAGAAACGTAAAAAAAAACGGGGTTGTATTCAGCATTAAATCGCCCTTGGAATGAACTAAAAGGAAACAAATTGATTGAAAAATAAAAAAATGGCGGCATTTTTTTCCCTCCCAATTAGCTGTAACTCAAAAAATTGAAAGCCGATTATTCCTTCCGTAGTTCATTCTGAGCAGAAATATATGTAGATCAACGTGTTAAAATTTTAAAACGATTGGATAAGTAGTTTTTTCTCAATCTTGCACGCCAACTTAAAAAGCGTCATTTCGAGATAATCGCGTTTAAATTATCGCACTTTAAATTACGCGCGCTTCGCAATAAAAAAAATAAAAATATAAATAAATTTTTTTTTTGAGATTTTCATGTTTATATCATTAAAATCATGTTTTTAAACGTTCATTCCAACATATTCTATCATAAAAAAAATTTCGATTTTTTGAAAATTTGAAGGTTCTATGTCCCCTTATTGCTTCGTTTGATGAAAAACGTCGCGATATGAACGGAGATGAATATAGGCCATTACCAATTATAACGCGAGTATTGTGGATAAAAATGGAATTATAAAATGAGGTTGGAGTAAGTTCTGAAATATGACCAAGGATATTTAAATGTGGAAAGAAGTTCTGAATTTTACGCCATGATTATGTCATTTGTATTTCAGTATGATGAATGAAAGGCAATAAATATGATTTTAAGAGGAAGTTTTAAACGGAACTAGGCCACAACCTATCATGATGGAGGTATATTATGCAGGGAAATGGGATTCTAAAACTATGTATGAAGAAAGTTCTGCAGATCATTTTCCACATCGCATACGTGGATCGAGCAGGTGGTCTTCCACGAAGGCCAACTTTCTTTGGTGCCGAGTCGGGTTCTGGTTATTGGTCGCGCAACTTCATCAAAATAACAACTATTCGAAAAATTTGGAGTTATCCTCGAATTAGCGAGGATTGACCAGGACAATGAGATTCCGACGGGCATGGCATATATGCATAGTTAGCTTAAGACCTCCTAAACAAATAAAATTTATCCCGATTTTAATAAAATGAGAAAAACGTATTTGTTGTTGACCCCGAACTTCATCAAGCTTTGCAAACAAATGGAATTTACATATTCACTGTATCGAGAATTGGCCAGGTCCCAAAGACTTCCGACAGACATGCTAGATATGCATAGTTGGCTTAAGACATCCTCAACAAACAAAAATTATCACCATTTTAATACGAAAAGGTAGACCGGTTCGTTAATGCCCCGAACTTGATCAATTTTTGAAAATCTGACAACGATATCCGACGGGCATAAGATATATGTGTAGTTAGCTTAAACCATCCTTAACAAATAAAAATTGTACCCATTTTAATACGATGGGGCAGACCAATTTGTTATTGACCGCGAACTTGATCAACTTTTGCAAATTTCAAATAAACGAAATTTACATATTCCGACGGACATGGTATATATGCGTACTTAGCTTAAGACAGCCTTAACAAATAAAAATTATCACCATTTTAATACGATGAGGTAGACCAATTTCTTATTGACCGCGAACTTGATCAATCTCTGCAAAACTGAAATAAATAAAATTAACACATTCACTGTTTCGAGTATTGGCCAGTTCCTACAGATTTCCGACGGACACGGCATATATGCGTAGTTTGCTTAAGACATCCCAAACAAACAAAAATTATGCCCGTTTTATAACGATGAAGTAGACCCATGTGTTATTGACCCCGAACATCATCAATTTTTGAACATCTGAAATAAATGGAATTAACATTCTGACTGTATCGATGATTGTGCAGGTCACAGAGATTTCCTAAGGACATGGCATATATGTATAGTTAGCTTAAGCCATCCTAAACAAACAAAAATTATCAACATTTTAATACGATGAGGTAGACCTATTCGTAATTGACCCCGAACTTGAAATAATATTCGCAAATTAGAAATAAATCGAATTAACCCATTTACTCTATCGAAGATTGGCCAGCTACAGAGATTTTCGATGGACATGGCATTCATGCATAGCTAGCGCAAGACATCCCTAACAAACAAAAATTATTACCATTTTATTACGAAGAAGTAGATCCACTTGTTATTGGCTCCGAAATTGATCAATTTTTGAAAAATCTGAAATAAATGGAACCTGCACTCTGGCTGTATCGAGGATTGGCCAGGTCACAGAGATACCCGACGGACATAACATATATGCATAGTAAGCTTAAGACATCCTAAACAAATAAAAATTATGCCTATTTTAATACGAGGGCTGCCTTTTATAATTCGGGATTAGAGAACAAAAACAAATATTAATCATTGAAAATCGCTTTATTGTTTTTCAAAATATTCCCCATGAAGATCTATACACTTTTGCATGCGTTTGAACCAATTGTCGAAGCACTTTTTCCACTCTGATTGAGGTATCTCCAAAACATGCATTCTGAACGCAGCAACCGCTTCTTCAGGTGTCGAAAAACGTTGACCTTTCAAATTATTTTTACGTACGGGAATAAAAAGAAATCATTTGGGGACAATTCAGGACTATCAAAAATGCAGGGCTCAAAAATGCAGTTGTTTGAGCCGATGTGTCAGAGCTCGCATTTCCGTGGTGAAAAGTAATCCGTCTTCGGCAGTTGGTTTTCCTGATTTCTTGGAAGAAAACTGGCAAACAAATGGTTGTGTCCCACTCAGAATTGACTGTTCTGCGTTGTTCTAGCGGTACGGTTGCGACATGTCCATTTTTTCCGAAAAAACAGGCGATCATTTGCTTGCAAGTGCTTCGTGCGCGAACAACTTTTGTTGGATTCGGCTCATCTTGAAACACCCATACAGTCGACTGCTGTTAACTTTTGGGCTCATACGCGTAAATCCACGATTCATCACCTGTCACTATGTCATTGACGTGTTTTGAGCACCGCGATCGTATTTTTTGAGCTTTTCTTTCGACCAATCGACACAGGCCTTTTGTTGAGCGATTGACAAATTGTGTGGGATCCAACGCGAACAAATTTTTTGACATTCAAATGTTTATGCAATATTGAATGTATGCTAGTCCCACTAATGCCTAAGGTTGTCTCAATTTCACGATAGGTCACATGACGATCTTGCAATATCAGTTTGCGCACAGCATCAATGGTTTCCAGAACAACAACTGATTCTGGACGACCTTCACGAAATTCGTATTGGAGTGAACTACGACCTCGATTGAATTCACCATACCATCGACAAACACTAGTCCTTGATGGAGCTTCATCGCCAAAAATTGAATTAAGTTCATCCATGCACTCTTGCTGTCTTAATCATCATTTTTTCGCCGAGATGTTGAGTTAATGAGTACTGTAAACAACACAACTAGTGCTCGAATGTCAAAACGTTCTGAGTACGTATAATCTCTAGAATGTCAAACTTTACGATAGAGCTGTCAGTTGCCAGATTGCAACACTAGAGTTGTCCAATCCCGAAATATAAAAGGCAAACCCATGTGTTATTGACCCCGAACATGATCAATTTTTGTAAATCTAAAATATATGGAATTTACACATTCACTGTATCGAAGATTGGCCAGCTCAGAATAGCAAAAAATAACAATTATGCCCATTTTATAACGATGAGGTAGACCGATTTGATATTGACCTCGAACATCATCAATTTGTGCAAATCTGAAATAAATGGAATTCACACATTCACTGTATCGAGGATTGGCCAGCTCACCGAGATTTCAGACGGACATGGCATATATGCATAGTTAGCCTAAGACTACCTAAACAAATATTAATTATCGCCAATTTATTACGATGAGGTAGACCCATTCGTTATTGACCCCGAACTTGATCAATTTTCGCAAATCTGAAACTAATGGAATGTACACATCCACTCTATCGAGGTTTGGCCAGCTTACAGAGATTTCCGATCGACATGGCATTTATGCATAACTAGCTTAAGACATCCATAACAAATCAAAATTACCACCATTTTAATACGATGAGGTAGACCTATTCGTAATTGACACCGAATTTGAACATTTTTCATAGAAATAAAATCGGAGTTCTATCGGTGCTATATCGCATATCGTCAAGTGGGATTAATCATTGAAAATCGCTTTATTGTTTTTCAAAATATTCCCCATGAAGATCTATACACTTTTGCATGCGTTTGAACCAATTGTCGAAGCACTTTTTCCACTCTGATTGAGGTATCTCCAAAACATGCATTCTGAACGCAGCAACCGCTTCTTCAGGTGTCGAAAAACGTTGACCTTTCAAATTATTTTTACGTACGGGAATAAAAAGAAATCATTTGGGGACAATTCAGGACTATCAAAAATGCAGGGCTCAAAAATGCAGTTGTTTGAGCCGATGTGTCAGAGCTCGCATTTCCGTGGTGAAAAGTAATCCGTCTTCGGCAGTTGGTTTTCCTGATTTCTTGGAAGAAAACTGGCAAACAAATGGTTGTGTCCCACTCAGAATTGACTGTTCTGCGTTGTTCTAGCGGTACGGTTGCGACATGTCCATTTTTTCCGAAAAAACAGGCGATCATTTGCTTGCAAGTGCTTCGTGCGCGAACAACTTTTGTTGGATTCGGCTCATCTTGAAACACCCATACAGTCGACTGCTGTTAACTTTTGGGCTCATACGCGTAAATCCACGATTCATCACCTGTCACTATGTCATTGACGTGTTTTGAGCACCGCGATCGTATTTTTTGAGCTTTTCTTTCGACCAATCGACACAGGCCTTTTGTTGAGCGATTGACAAATTGTGTGGGATCCAACGCGAACAAATTTTTTGACATTCAAATGTTTATGCAATATTGAATGTATGCTAGTCCCACTAATGCCTAAGGTTGTCTCAATTTCACGATAGGTCACATGACGATCTTGCAATATCAGTTTGCGCACAGCATCAATGGTTTCCAGAACAACAACTGATTCTGGACGACCTTCACGAAATTCGTATTGGAGTGAACTACGACCTCGATTGAATTCACCATACCATCGACAAACACTAGTCCTTGATGGAGCTTCATCGCCAAAAATTGAATTAAGTTCATCCATGCACTCTTGCTGTCTTAATCATCATTTTTTCGCCGAGATGTTGAGTTAATGAGTACTGTAAACAACACAACTAGTGCTCGAATGTCAAAACGTTCTGAGTACGTATAATCTCTAGAATGTCAAACTTTACGATAGAGCTGTCAGTTGCCAGATTGCAACACTAGAGTTGTCCAATCCCGAAATATAAAAGGCAAACCCATGTGTTATTGACCCCGAACATGATCAATTTTTGTAAATCTAAAATATATGGAATTTACACATTCACTGTATCGAAGATTGGCCAGCTCAGAATAGCAAAAAATAACAATTATGCCCATTTTATAACGATGAGGTAGACCGATTTGATATTGACCTCGAACATCATCAATTTGTGCAAATCTGAAATAAATGGAATTCACACATTCACTGTATCGAGGATTGGCCAGCTCACCGAGATTTCAGACGGACATGGCATATATGCATAGTTAGCCTAAGACTACCTAAACAAATATTAATTATCGCCAATTTATTACGATGAGGTAGACCCATTCGTTATTGACCCCGAACTTGATCAATTTTCGCAAATCTGAAACTAATGGAATGTACACATCCACTCTATCGAGGTTTGGCCAGCTTACAGAGATTTCCGATCGACATGGCATTTATGCATAACTAGCTTAAGACATCCATAACAAATCAAAATTACCACCATTTTAATACGATGAGGTAGACCTATTCGTAATTGACACCGAATTTGAACATTTTTCATAGAAATAAAATCGGAGTTCTATCGGTGCTATATCGCATATCGTCAAGTGGGTTTAATTGAGTAATTCCAATGAGATTTTAGGCCAATGTAAACGTAATGTTTAAATTAAATAAATTGTGTAAAAAAAAATTGCAAGATTTACAAAATGGTGATCGGTACTGCTGGTACAAAAGTTTCGAATATCGTCATATAATGCCCAATTGTTATTGGGCCTTTTAATTATGGAGGTGGATCAATTCCAAAGCCACAACCTAACGTGACCACTAGTCTTATCAGTGCCTTTTTTTCTTGATAGGCTTTGAAGCAAGCTTCATCCAAGCAATCGTTTTTAGTTCTCGATGACGTTTGATGAATTGTTGGTGATGACTACAAGATTCGTGTAATTGAATTTGGTAACGTAGTTGTTGAAAACATCATTGTTCTAGCACATTAGTTCGTTGAAAGCGACGATGATTTAATACTGCTATTCGGGTGCATTTGTCCCGCGACCTTACTTTCAACGATACTGATCTTCTCGTATATCCACCTGAAACAGATCGATTCAAAATCCAGCAATGCTATACAAAAATAGAGCACAATTTATGATTATCAAAATATTAAATAGTACACTTGCTATTTTGAAAGCACTTGCATTGTTTGCAACGACATCTATAAGGTATTCCGTTATACAAACTGTGGTTGTTGCTCAAGCTTTTCTTGACTCAATAACGTTTTTGTATTTATTAATGTCATCTCTTTACATTTACCACATTTAAATATATTGAGTCCTTCAGCGCTTACTGAACAGCCATTTTCTCAATACTTAGCTTTCTTCTCTTTGAATATCCAAAAGCTTCTCTAGGTTTTTTAAGCAAATTAAAAAACTTTTTCAAAAATGATTTTTGGAGGAACAGAATTTTGTAATGTGACTGGTATAGAACTAAGGCATTTCTTAACCAATACTGATGATATGGTAAGATGGATGGAAATTGAATTAAAAATTAGAAGAATTTCTAAAATTCGGTAAAATAAAATTGGTTGTGTAGTACAGAAATCGGATTTCAATTTCTGTTTTTTTTTTAATTTGAGGGATTATTTCAGAATAATTTAAGCACTTAATAGAGTAAAGAACCACATTTGTACTGTCGAATTACCCACTTGCGATAGTTACTAGTATTCATAAGCGATAGTTTTGGTTTTATTTAATATTATTTACTATAATTGTTGTAGCAAGTCTGAAGCTCAAGCAAAATTCTGAACATAGTGGCAAGCTCTGTATCCAAATTTTTTTAACAACAAATAAAAATTCGCCATTTGCTTACAATCCACATTCATATTCCATTGTTGCAGTCTTGCAACAGTTGCAATCTTTACAAACTTAATAGCACAATTTACATATTCCGTTTCCCATATCACTCATTTTGCAGAAAACGCTAGCTAATTTCATTCGCATGTTCCAGATTGACAATATAATAATGCAGCACAATTACTTCCTGCCGTTGCAGTCAATAACAATAATACTGAATCATACACTCTAATCGTCTTTTGTATTAGTATTCTTAAGAACTCCAACCATATACCAAGGGAAAAAGAAATAAAACCATATTGGCTTTAGCTACTGTGTACGAACAAGTTTTAAACCCATCCCATTCCTCCCGTAACCCAAAAATAAAAAAAAAAACTTTTATTAAAACTTATATTTAACTTATATCTTATTTTTTTTTTTGTTATACCATAACATTGATGTTATAGTTGTCGACTTCCTTGTCTTCTTCCCAACATTATTATATTTTTTGTTACAACAGTTAAAAGCTTCGTTTTACACACAGAAGAAAAAAGTTAACTCATCATTTCGTTTCGTTTTACCCATAATTGCGAGAAGACGAAGGTTGATTTATTGTTTGGCAAAGCTTTCGTTGTGATTGATTTTGGCGGTTACGAAACTTTAACACAAATATACAAACATATGTTTTAAAACGAACTTTATAAAATATTACGGTTTTTTGGAACCGCTTTTACGAGACATGACATATAAACAAGGTAACATGGATGTGATAAAAAGAGGTATAAGGATGCGGGTTGTATTGAAAACGAAAAATGTTTTGTAAACAAATATTATGTGTTCCTATTCCCCTGCTC
The DNA here is from genome assembly GCA_932526605.1 of Nephrotoma flavescens. Lineage (NCBI taxonomy): Eukaryota > Metazoa > Arthropoda > Insecta > Diptera > Tipulidae > Nephrotoma > Nephrotoma flavescens. The sequence goes on along the minus strand of OW052222.1, from coordinate 35,065,253 downwards.
CTATATCTCTATTTCTCTATGACACTCTGCATATAATGTAGCTTTGAGCAATTCAACAATTTGAAAACAGTTTTATTTTTGTTTCTACTTGTTTTCGAGCTTTTATGTTTATGTCGTTATTTTTTGGTTTGATTTTTGGTTGTTAGCTAGAACACAAAAAAAAAATACATCTGCTCGATTTTATGTTTGTTTCTTTGCAGTAGAATAATAGAAGGTTAAACTGAAAGCAATGCACCAACAAAGTTGTAGTATTTGAATTATTATTTTAGCCGAAAGCGACGTTTATGTACAGGGTGGCCTTTAACAGTTTGTTTGAAATATAATTTCGGTCAAACGGCCGCTTCTGGCCGTGGCCAAAGACGAGCTGTTTTAAACACCTTTTGAAGTCACATTTTTGTATACTTCTAGTATTATTTCAGTAAGTGTTGCCATTAAGCATCGCGGTTTTTGTGGTTGGTAGGAAGAAATTGGAAGCGTTCAAATCAGAGTATTGTAAGTCCAGTCGACATGGATATCGTAAACCAGGAGAATCCCATGCCTAGGCGCTGTGAATGATGGTTCAACTTGTCAGCCATCTTTTGTCGGACAAACAAAACACTATCTGGAAAAAGGTTAAAAAAAGATAAACACGATTTGAAAAAAGTCAATGAATATTCATCAACAAAAACAGCCCTGGTTGAGCATTAGCTCAAAGAGGGACATACACACCTGATTTCGATTCTGCAGAAGTTTTAGCTAAATCTAATCTTCTTAGTCGTAGGTTAACCATGGAGGCCTTACACATCATAAGTATCAAACAAGACACAGATCATATCGCGGCGTTCTTGATATTTAGTATTTTTATAAGCGCGTTGGCTATATCATTGAAGGTCCAGCCACTTTTGCTTTCATGTTGAGCAATAAGTAATTTTATTTAAATGGCAATAACCAGATATTTTCAACATCAAATTGAATTGAGATTGATATATTCACCACACATCAGCCACACATCAGGCAAATGGAACTTGGCCTAAAATTTATTATAGGTGTGAGCATCATTAAGACCTTTCGTTTGTATCTATTCGCAACCATGACACTTTAAACGGTCAATTTTTAAAAAATTTCAAATTTTGTGTGCGATATATTCAATCGAATTTTTCCGAGCTCCCCACATGAAAATTGACCTGAAATTTTTTAGGTATGAACACCATTAAGACCTTTCATTTAACTTTTTTTCCAACCATGGTACTTTAAAGGTCAATATTTAGAAATTTTAAAATTTTGTGTGTGCGATATATTCAATCGAGGTTTCACGAGCTCCCCAAATGGAATTGACCTGAGATTTTTTCTGGTTTCGAGCGTCATTAAGATTTTCCGTTTGAATCTATTCCAAACCATGACAATTTAAACAATCAACTTTTAGAATTTTTTTAACTTTGTGTGTTCGAGATATTTATATACAAGTTTCCCTATTGGAAAATAAATTTTCTAAACAATTAATAATGCTATTAAAAATATAGCTTAGTATTTAGAATTTAGAATTTTTTTTCGTTTTTAAATGTTTTTGGTATAAAAAACACTTTCGGCTGAAAAATATCGGCAAAGAAATGTCGGCTGAGATGTATCGGCTGCAAAACGTCGGCTGATAACTTTCGGCTGAGGCATATTAATATTTAACATTTCATATTATATTTTCGGCTGCGATGACAAAGACACTATCTGCACTATCGTTTTTTTTTTACTTTCGGCTGGAAACTATCGGCTAACTTTAATAGGGTCAACACCATCAGTATCCATTTAACAAAGTACACTTCCTACGCCGACGGCTCTTACGTAGAAGGCTCGTCCATAACCGGGATTTGCCTAAACTAAAGCGGTTGATAGAGTAAGTTTTAATGATGCAATGGCAGTTTCTACGGCGAGATCAGCTAGGTAGGTCAGGAAGGTAAAATTTTTTATAAAGCTAGAAACAATCTGAACTTTCTCAAAAAACGACGGAGTTGTTTAAGTATTTTGGGAGACAGTATCCTAAAAGTCCAAAACTGTACTACACTTCTCTAGAATTGGGCGGGGCCACCCGTTCCCTACTACTTACCCCTAATAATTTACTACTCTCAAAAGGTACTTACTTTTATAAATGTTAATTGTTTCTCCAGCTATTTTTAATAAGCGAGAAACCCCGGAATTTGAAAATGTGTTCATACAATTTGTAAGGAATAACTCGGTCCTACTATCGACTCAGTATTAGGGGTTGCATTGCGCAGCCCGAATGGCTCGACCCAAAATTAAAATAAGGGCCGTCGCGGGCACTATACGAACGTTGTATTATCCCTGGCCTCTGGGTCAAGTGGTATTTCCCAAAAGATGTCGATGGTGAAAATATATCGAGTTTGATTCAAGCAACTAAACAATCCAGATAAAAAAAGAGTCAGGAAGACATCCTTACTGAGTCACCTTATTCAATTCTCGGGCAGCCAAGCAGAACCGGTTTTTGTCATTCAAGTTATGAACAAGTGTAATTGGCGAACACCACCATGAGATGGCTCTCTTCAATATCGCTGATAGATAACAAGTTCAGCATACATGAACTGTTTTGCTGCTGGAGACACGGCGTAATATCTTTTGTGTTTTACAGGCTTCAATGATCCGATGCCAACAAGTTTATATGACCGGCAGCCACTTTGCCACTTGATGGAAAAGTCTCCACGATAGACCGTTGTTTAACCTGATCTCTATCTCACAAATCGTGAAGTTACGTTGTAGTTTGCAGAAATTTTAACCGATATTGATATCCAGAACAGCTCCTGTTCGAGATAAGGTACAATATGTCATATAATGAGTCGTATTAATCGGGATGCCTGAGCAGTATTGACATGCGATGGGAAAATGATGAAATTATTACGTAGATTTGGTTAAGAAAATTTCAGATCGTTGGCCATGTACACTTACACTATCTCCACTGCCCAACAAGCCTTTATAAGGTACGCTATTTATTTCAACGAAGACATATGGTCTAAAATATCGCCAGATTCAGACGAAATAATCGAAGTAACAATTATAGCTTTTTTGTGTTCCCAATATGCTTTTGAGCTTCGTTGTACAAATTTCTGTATGACGTAGTTTGCAAATATGTATTGGCCTGACTTTCTGCTTATGTCTAGCAATGGAGGAAGATTTAAAGTAATTTTTATGATTTTTTCCAAATTTTTCTATGGGGTGGGATATAGTCTTTCCTACTGCTAACTTGCTGAGTTTGAGGTACTATATCCCAACTCTACCTCATAGAAAAATCCCAAAAAACTACTTTAAATCTTTCTCCACCACCGCAGACATAAGCCGATAGTTCGACCACAAAATATTATCACATAAAATTTCTAAAAAAAAATCACAGCCCCAAAAAGTCACAGCCCCCAAATTTTTTTATCGTCAGTATCATGAAAATGCCAAATTTTAACTATCCGCCCTGAAACATTTTTGTGCAAGACCTTAAATATTTTCTTGGCTCAAAACAGTAAATATTTTCTGGGCTGAGAGTAAAAATGTGGCATTTTCGGGCTGATATTCAAAAATGACGTTATGTCACCTCATTTTTTGGGGATGCAAACTAAGCTAACTACACATACATATCATCCGCGACGGTTGCGAGGAATCTTCTTTCACAACAGGTTTTGATTTATGGTCCAGTTGTATCGAAGACTATACAACTTTAAGTCAGATCAATGAGATTGTTAAATCGTCGTTCGGTCAGACGATACTGTAGAGCGGGCCTCATATTCTTGATTAGCTTTTTAATGGTAAAAAATAAGAAAAGAGTCGTCTGGCTTCTGTTTTCGTGGTTCTACCGCTTTTTATTTTTTTCCCGCAAATGAGATTATGCATCGAAAACATCAGCTTCCAAGCGGAACTAGGAAACTCAAGAGACTGTTTTGCCAACGCCAAGAATCTTACTAAAGACTTCCACCCATGAAGTACAGCCATCAAAGATGGGAATGGAGAGTTGAGAACAAACGTGGCTGATGTCCTCTCAGTCTGGCAAACCTATTTTCAAAACCTGCTAAATCGGAATGACGACGTGACCCCCATTAGAGGAACAGCTCCCCCAGGTGAAGAGGTCTTTGTTGAATATCCCATAGTGGAGGCACCCGGTCTCGATGGAATCCCCGCAGAATTGATTAAACTCGATGGCGCTAATTAAACTCGATGGCGTCTATACGACCTCGTCGTCTGCATTTGAGGCCAAGAAGAGCTGCCTGAGAATTGGAAGACCGCGCTCATATGTCCGTTGCATAAAAAAGGCTACCCTCATAAATGTGAAAACTATCGTGGCATAGCTCTATTGAATGCTGCTTACAAAGTGTTGGCTAATGTTGTACTTGCCAGACTCATCCCTTTTGCCGAAAACATCATTGGCGACTATCAATGTGGTTTTCGACCCAACCGATCAACCACGGACCAGTGTTTTACCATGAGGCTGATCTTGGAAAAATGTTGGGAGTACAACATAACCATACATCAACTATATATAGAATTCCGACAGGCATATGACAGTATAAACCGCGACAACCTATGGGCCGCGCTCATATGCCTAGGAATTCCAGAGAAACTCGTTTCGCAGTGTAAATTAACAACGTCTGGGTCTGTATGTAGAATCGTAATTGAAGGAACTGTATCAGACTCCTTTGAAATAACATCTGGCGTTCGACAAGGTGATGCACTCGCGCCTTTGCTGTTCAATTTGGCGCTTGAGTACGTAGTGAGGAAAAGCAACATCGAAACTTCACGCTGTATATTTAATAAATTCGGCCAAATTCTTGGATATGCAGATGATATCGTGCTTCAGTTTCATACCGCTCGATCGCTGCGCAAGAAGACTTGGTTTGGAGGTGAACAGCAGTAAAACCAAATATCTAGCAACACCCAGGAACATCTCTATGGCAAATCTCGGAATTGGCGACCACAATTTTGATGGTGTCGAAAAATTTAAATACCTCGGGTCAGTTATAACATCACTGAATGAAATGCAGGCAGAAATAAAAGCCCGAATCGCTGCTGGACAACGACTTTTCTACGCCCAATCAAGATTATTCCGATCGAAACATCTATCGCAGTCGTGCAAGCTCGCACTTTATAAAGCACTAATAAGACCTGTGCTGACTTTCGGAAGCGAGAGCTGGACCATGACCTCTAACGATTGTAGAATGTTATCTACATTCGAAAGGAAGGTCATCCTTCCTTTCGAATACAGATCAACCTGTAATAATCACGAAATAAAGTAACTCCTTGGAGGCAGCGATATCATCGGATTCATTAAATCCAATCAAGTGAGATGGCTCGGCCACGTTACAAGGTCCCCACAACAACGGATGATAAATAAAGTGTTTCACCACCAACCAGTCAGAGTACGTCGTAGAGCAAGACCCCGACTACGCTGGCGTGACGACATTGAACAAGATCTGCAAGCAATAGGATGTTGAAACTGGAGGACAAAAGCAATGGATCGGGATGGATGGAGGGCCATTGTGTAGGCGGCGAAATCCCTTCATGGGATGTAAAAGCCAGAGAGAGAGAAATTGAGAGAGAGTATTCGCATTTCAAATAAAAATCGCCAAATAAAATTATTTAGGTTGGTAACACTTTTTGGTGTACACCTTAACCACCCGACCACCGAGGGTTATTCGTGTGTAGAGTAGAATTCGTTAAAATAATTTTAACTAAATTAAATAATTTTCTGGAATTCGAATTTTTTGAGTGGAGTTTCCAAGTAAAACATGAAATCATATACAAAAGCAGTATAGTAACGATACCAATCTTATAAAAACGAGCGTTTTGCTGTCGTTTATACTAAAGATAAGATAACTAAACAAACATATGACAGCATTTGTCAATAATTTTTACTATATTTAGCCACGATTGATAATTTTTTGATTAGTATTTTAGTGAATATAATTGTGCAATAACGTCCTCCTATGGAGCTCACTGATTGTCGACGTTGTACCGAAGTGATTAATCATTCACTGCTTAATCCGAGTGAGTTAATCGATTTAGGCATATAGGCGTACAAAATATTATATAAATTTAAAGTTATTTGTATTTCCCCTAGGGTATGGAAAAGATTCGTCCGAAACAGTAGGATTTATGGTACACGACTCAATATTCGATTTGTTTAGTGGACATTTATCTCAACACGGTGTCATACTAAACGATGAATGTATCTGGGATTATACACTTTACGTGGGTACAGAATTTTTTATGATGAAGCTGATCCATATACAACAAGCGACTACAGATCAACGGAATTATTTAAATACTTTAGTGGAATATGCGAAAGTTGCTTTCTTTTGGTGCAGCACCGTCACTTTATATACAACTACGGAACACTATCACTATTTAAAGGTACATCCATAATTCAGGCAAAAATGTTGCTTTATTTTGCTAACACGATTTTATTTACAGAATTTTGTAAGCGAAAAAAATTTGAAGGGATCGATCAAAAATACCTATACGACCCAGTCGATTTCGTATGATCACGCCGAAATAAAATTGGTCGAATTTGACGAGACAGTGAATAGTAATATAATACAAGAATTTTACGATTATCACAAATCGCTTCCGAGCAGCGTATACTACGTGACGTATGCCCTCGATTATCTAGCACCAAAAAATTTATTACGATTCGATAAGCCTTACACAAATCCCGATACTCTACTCATCCTATACCTCGTTCTGGACTATCACCGTTCTCTTAAACTAAAAAAAATCCGAGAAGTATTTAACATACTCGATTTATGTGCAATGAAATTGGCATTCGACGATCCCCGCTACCAGTTTGAAAACTGTGAATTCGAGAAGTTGATCAAAACGATGCTAAACACAAAAAAATATATAAAATCCGGTGTATTCAACATGAAGCTTTACGTAATAAATAAGGCTGTATTCAAATTGCCTAACCCGTCGATCATTACGTATTTTATAGCCAACTATCAGTCGCATTTCGATCAATTTGACTATTTCGTAAATTTCGAGGGATGGGGTAACAAACAAAATTTCATTAAACTTGCCGATATTGTCGATCCCATAAATTTGATAAAGTTCCTCGAGCACAATGAAATGGCCGAAATATATTACATTGATGGTACCAATTTTACAGCGTGGAACGGTGAATTATTCATAAAATTGTGTGAAAAAGCTGCACGGCGCATCATTATCGATACGACAATGGCACGCTGGGATGATTATAGCGAGATTAAACATAGTCTCGATTTTCTTCATGACGAGTATGTGAAATCATTGGAAATTGTGGGCACAAATGAATTCAATTTTATAGAGAATTTTTTTAATTGGTTGAAGCTGAACCCGGAAACGTTGCCTACGCAATATTTTAATGTTATTTTTAGTGACTGTCAAATTAATTATCCGTTTATTTTTAATCGTTTGCCGATCGGTATGATAACCTTCAAAAATGTAACGCTTACCAAACACTTATTGGATAATATTGCACGATGCCAGTATTACGAGATAATGACAAATTGCTGTAAACTTGAGAATAATGTGGAGGTGATCGGTAGTTTAGATAGTATAGAACGTGTACATCTTCAGCTGACGTTACAAGAAGAGGGACATACGCTGGAATTGTTTATGCGATTTGTCGCAAAACGTATGCTGGGCCATGATTTAACCGAATTTGAATTTCGAAATAAAATTTTTTTAATTACCAACGCTTTCCTCGATTTCTCTGAGTATAAATTTATTATGAATGAGGATCGAACACGACTCGATTTCTATCATAAAAAAACTGAACGGGTGGTCGATATATATGAGTATCGGAATAGAAAACACATTGGAGCGGAGGAAGATTACGACTTTTATGGTTAAAATATAAATAAATAAATTTAGGGTAATAATTTTGCGTTTTAATTTATAAGAAAGTAGCTGAATTACTCGACGTTACACGGGATCAATCGTATATGAGAGGAGTTTTTTAGGTACTGCATTTAGTATCGGAAGCATCACCAAAATTTGAATTTTTAGAAAAAAATGGATCGGGGTCCCTAGACCCGGTACACGAGCGCAAAAGAATTGATCCTTGATTTTGGGGACGCACTCCTATAACCTCTTTCCTAAACTCATTCCCGGGAAAAAATTAATAAAAATTATAAATTTAAGGAAAAATTTGCACGGAGCCCCTAGACCGCGGAGTCCAGTCCTGGTTTTTCGAACACAGACACCTTTGCGGGCGTGCACATAACAGCTCACAATGACATTAAATAACCCGTCTGAAAGGAATCGAGAGGGGTCAAATTTCACGACCTCGGCACCCAATTAATAATGCGTTCTTCGCAACGCTTGGTGCCGATATTTTTTGCCATTCTTTCGGGAGAAAAAACGCATAGCGCTGATGGTTTATCGACTCTCGAGAAAAGCAAGACAATTCAAGGTTTATTCCACACTCTTCCAACGATTGGTCTACTTGAATTTTTCCATTGCCACTCATGTCATATTCTAATAATTACTTGGAGAACATGTCCGCCGATTCGTCATTTTGTAACGTGACCCGCATATTCGTTGTTAACTTGAGAGTTTTTATGTATTCCCACAAATTCGATTAGTTCAAGCAAAGCGTTTATTTCATAAGCAGCTGTTGATCTTGGAATGACTAGCAGCATTTGGCGAATATCGCCGGCCAGCAGAATCATCGCACCTCCAAAGAGCGCCTGGTTCTTGCGCAAATTTTTCAACGTTATATCGAGTGCCTCCAATACACATTTGTGCGCCATCGTACACGCATCCTAAATGATTTTTTGCAATTCTGTAGTACTTTCGCTATTATTTTTTTTTTGGAAATGTTTCACGTCAGTACACTGGCAAGCTTCTCGAGATATTGCTGACAACTCACCACTATAACAGTTCGTGGAAATTCAAACACAAATAACAACATTCGTCATTGCTCGGATGAACTGTATAAATGTATACCAATGCATCGGTGCAATATATACATTCACGTATCCAGGAACAGGATGTCGGTGTTTCTGACGTTGGAACTTTTGTGATGATGCATTCCATGTAAAATATCTCGGCAGTTCCACTGTCTCATTTTTGATTTTCAACGTTGTCGTCTGCAGAGTGACGACGATACAGTGGGTAGCGACGTCATTGCCTGTGATTGTGTCAGCCAACAAAGCATGCACGGTGATTCCCGGTTAAGATTGCCTCAAATTCCATGAATCATATTCGTCGTCACTACTTCATACAACTCTGGATCTGTTTCTGGATCAGGAATTTCTAGGCAAATGATGGCGTCAATTTCATCCGGTCTTATTTTCTCGACCATCCACAGGAGAATATGCGCATAATGCAGCCCTCACTTCTGCAATGCCAAGTGAAAGTGTTGAATAAGTCTTGTCGATTGCATTGGCACACGTAGGTCATCGCATCTTGCACGTATTCTTGCATGTACCTCGGGCTTCCAACATAAAATTTTGTTTGGAATCGGATCCTAACTATCGGCTAACTGATTAATCTTGATTAAAAAACGATATCCATCCCCACCTTTGCAAAATATTATCAGCGGGTATTGTAATGAATCTTACGAACAATGAGCTTCGCAGATACGGTGAAGGTTATCACCACCAGACCGTCGAATCACAATGGCACGATATTCACGCCAACAATCAGAATGGTAATTTCATTCTGTTCTTTTGTCTGCTCGAGATCACTATTTTGTGATCACCCGAAGGCCCCATTTCTAGTGCAGTCTTGAGCAATTTGACCAACTGATTGTGTTCATAAAAGAGGTGTTGCAGTTGAAGGCACAACAGTGATTGATTTCATCATCAGAAACGTCTATCAGAATTACCAAAAAAATAAATCTGGCGGCAGCAATGCTTCACATTATTCGCATGTGAACTTGGCGTTGAAATGTTGTAAAAAGTTGATGTGGGCTTATGTGTTATAGTCGAAAAAGAATTTACCTTAAAAATTGGGGTAAAACAAATGCTCATTGTTCCGAAGTCGACCGATACATCTGCGGCGTAATCGACTGTTGAATCGTATCTGATTGGAAAATTTTCCTTTCGAATTGTCACGTTTAGCCATCTGTTTTGTTGACGTTCCAAATTGTTTTGTGCAAGCTCCAACTGGGCGAGCCAAACTCGACTATTTGCATTGTACCGGAATCATAATGGATCGTGTTTGAGAAATTCTTATTCGATTTGCCTCCAAACGCTGTCTTAATTCTTCATCTGTTTCATTGATTCGACGATCGAGTCGAGTAGTTGGCTTGAGTTGCGCGTTCGCCGACCGATATTTCAACGCCTCACTGATGACATTTTTTTCAAAAAAATAAACCACAAACTAATAGCAATTCAATCTTTGCAACACACCAATGAACTTAAATAAATTCAAATTGATGAATTTTGCATGTACCAAAGATATGATCACTATCGATAATACACTGAACTATCGCTTTTAATTTAATTTTTTCGCAAAATATGTTTTCCATTTTTTCATCCAAAAATACTATCCCAATTACGAAAATGACCGGATAACAGAATTATATGCTTCCACCAAAAATATTTTGATTGAAACGAGGAACTTTCAAGGTTCTGCCCGCAGCACCTCCAGTGACTTTTTGTGGACCATCGTGCGTTCGTTCCAAACGATTAATTGACATCTCTGTAGAATCTTTGCCATTCCGCTGCTTTTGGCGATGTTGCAAGTTTGGATCTCCCTGCCAGAGCATCCAGGAAGTAAATGCAAAGAGTCGTATGCATTCTTTTATTTTTGTTGATTCAGTTGCCGAACTTTTGTACGAATTGCTTCGACTAATTCTTCAATGTCATATTGTTGTTCTCTTTGTAATCCGTGGTTGAATGCATCGTGCATTTTACGATTAGGTGATATACTGCCTAAATGATATATTATCATAATCAATGCTCCATTGTGAATTCCTGCTGTCGTTCGCAATGTCGGATTTGAAGTTTGGCGATGCACACGATGCAAAACATCGTCAGACATGTCGTCGCCTAGATGCGCCTTTGAGGGTCTGAAGCAAGCGTAGCATTTCAGCACACAGCAAAGTGAGAGCAAAATCATCCGCTGACAAACCGTGAAGAAGCTTGTCAATGTTACCAACTTTGACCGCGCCGCTGTTTCCGCTACGTTCTCGGGACAAAATACACTCGTTGCCGCATTTGACTGAATGCGATGATCCCGCTGAAATATTTGAGCACAACCGCATGGTGTGAATAATCGAATCAGAAATATGCATGCAAAACGAAAATTTTAATTTTCCGATTTTTGTTTTTTCTATTTTTCGGTTTTCCTTTAGGGTTTTCTGAATTTTCTTTTATATCGATTTTCCGGGGTTTCCATTTGGTTTTTCCGAATTTTCTTCGATTTCCCAATTTTCTGACTTTTCCGTTAGGTTTTTATGTATATTCTTCGATTTTCCGGCTTTTGCTTATGGGGGTTTCCGGTTTTTTTTTGAATTTCAGATTTTTTTGATTTTCTGCTTTTTCCATTTGGATTTTACTAAACCATCTCTGTACTGAGCCGGACAAAACTAAAACAGAATCATCAAAGTCGGTTGAGCCGTTCTCGAGTTTTTGCGAGACTAGGTCAGGGTCACTGGCAGGCCAGAAATGGGTTACATACGACAATGTCTAGTGGAAACGATCATGGTCGAGAGGCGGCGAAGCAGCCCAAACGGTGGCCAAACCAGAATTGATGGCCAGGAAGGTTTTGCTTTATGTTTGGTGGGAATAGAAGATAATTATCTATAGCTGCGCCGACTGAAGGCAGCTATCGACCAGACGCTGCTAGAATTAACCAATACAAGAGGCGTCGTGTTCCACCAGGTCAACGCTAGGCCTCACACGTCCATGGTAACCGGTCAGAATATACGGGAGCTTGGTTGGAAGGTTATTATGCATCCATCTTATAGTACGGAGCCCAAGCGATTGTAATCTCTGTTTGTCCATGGCAAATTCTCTTGGTGGTGTACAAAAGATTGGTCGTGCTTAGATGAAACGGATTAGACTTTGGTTACAGCCAAGGCCAATCAAATTACAAAGATTTGTCACTATCAGCGTTGTGCCGTATTGTCTACATGGCGTAATTAATACATCGTCCACACGTGTAGAAAATGTATGTCGAAAATTAAATAACTCACGTCGACAATGTTGAAAATGTCGACAATGTCGAAAATGTCGACAATGTCGAAAATGAATCATAATCATTAGATATTAACAACACAACAAAAATATTTACTAATTATTCTTTGGTTTCTTGTTTATTGCAAAATTTTAAATATAAATAATGCCTAGTCAAAAATAATAGTAGGTTTCCAATTCGCTTTTGATTCAAAATGTGTCTAGATTTAGTGTGAACAACACATAAAGAATCTTTTTTTCCAATATTGAATAATTTTTTTTTTTTAAGGGGCGCTTAAGTCAACACCTACACGCGCTTTAGAGGTTATGTTCCACCTGATTCCAATCGAATTTTTTGGTAAACAGATGGCAGCCAATGTGGCTACGAGACTTTTGGCTGTCTCTCAGTGGGAGTGTCTTCAGGTGGGACACTCGACGATAGTTAGATCGCTTAGGAAAGAACTGGAGAATCTAGATTATATTAAACCAACGTTGTGCTTCGATAAAAGTTTCCGGACCATCTGTTCTTCGAGAGAATCCTGGAGGAACGGATCAATACTGGAAAACGGCAAGGTAGGAGCTGGTGCCTTCTGTATAAAGCTTAATATTAATATTTCCGTTCGTCTCCCTGACTACTGCAGTGTGTGCCAGGCTGAAGTGGTGGCGATAGGCGAAGTCGGGACATGGTTAAAGCATAACGTGGTATCCGTGAGGGATATCGCGATTTATGTGGACAGTCAGGCGGTGGTCAGGTTACTAGAGGCGGTTTGTCTGAAGTCACGGGTGGCGCTAGATTGCCGATCATCTCTTAACGAGATGAGCGAGTGTTTCAGCATCTAGATAGTCTGGGTCCCTGGTCACTCGGACGTCAAGGGAAACTACAGGGCAGACGAACTAGCTAGGTACGGTACGACTCTCCAGATGCAGCCGGAAAGAGCAGGTCTGGGGAGGCCTATAGCAGCGCTCAAACTGGCGCTCAGTAGAAAGGCAAGCGCCCTGACAAACGAGAGGTGGAACAACACCCTCACGTGCCGGGTAGCAAAACAGGTTTGACCAAAACTGGACTTGCGGCGCTCCATAGAACTAGTATCCCTGGGAAAACGAGAGGTAGCATTGGTCGTAGGGATATTGACAAGACACTGCCTTTTTGGGGAACATGCAAGAAGGCTGGGTCTACAGACGAATGACTTTTGCAGAAGTTGTTTGGACGAAGAGGAGGAAGAGACGTTAGATCACTTCCTATGCTCGTGTTCGGCACTTTCACGCAGAAGGCATAAGTATTTAGGTGTGTACGGTATGAATAACCTTTCGGAACTCGCGGACTGTGGAGTGCGAGATATTTTACGCTACATAAGTACCTCTGGATGGTTTCAGCGGGAGTAAATGGGAGATAGGATCCTGTGGTATCACAATGGGCCACAATTATCCTAAGTGTGCGATAGCAGCCACTCTAACCTAACCTAACTTAACCTACTTATGAATTGAGATTAAATTTAAAATTGGAAACTATTTCCTCTTTTGTTCAATTATTTTTGTATAATTTATTGTAAATTGTTGTATGACATAAATTTTTACATACCTACACTTTTTTATCGTCAGAATCGTATAAACATTTATACTTTTATGTTGCCACTTTTTTGTTGCCATTTTTTATGTACCTTCACTTTTTTTAACGTTAGAAACTTCATACCGATAAAATTGATTAACGTTCAATTAACGTAATATTTTTATTTGGTTAACATTTAAAATTTCTTTAAGATTTGAATTAATGTTAATTTAATAAAATAATTTGAATAGTTTTGAAATTCATTCCATTGTAATAACAGGCAACCCTGCTTGACGTTTAATTTTGATAATAAATTCATTCAAGTGAAATACACAAAACTATATAGACGTGTTTTCCTTATTTCAACATTTTTCCTATTTCCCAAATATCGTGAACCGTCAAAAATATGTTAAAGATTTTTTCTTGTAAAGACTGTGTAAATCGGCCGCAATTCAGTCCAACTTGAATGTATAGCAGCTTTGCTTGCAAAACTGGTAAACTGGTTCTAAATTGTAAAAACAAGTGACACCTCGTTGATTTGGAGATCTGACTGTAGTTGAACGCTTTCTGAACTCTACGACTTTCAACGGTTTTAGGGTACCTCTATGCACTTAATACCTCACGTAACTCACGAAATCATTATAACTTCAAGAGTATCATACCGCATACTCAGACTACCCTACCAGTGCATAAATTTAATTGAAAAGCCCACATTACCATAGACAGTACAAAATTATAATCTCATGTGCACAATAAAAATTTATTTAACAAGTCGTGTTTCAACAAACATTCGAGCAAAAATGTCTTCCGTAGATTCTTAATAAGCAAAAAAAAAGTCTTGTACAACACCACACGTCTTTGTTTCCATATTTTGTATATGACGATGATGCTTTGCACTAAATAACAATAAATTTTGCTATTACCCGTCATAATACCTTCAGTACATTATGTATACGTAATGTTCCATATCTGGCATGTATCGTCGCATACAGCCAGGTAAAAAGTCTTAGCAGAAATTCACACACACACACACAATAAAATAATAAAAATTCGTTGATAGGTATAATCTCATATATAGAATTTGGATCTGGTATATACGAAACGAAAAACTTGTAAAAAGCTCTTATATATGTACACACACACACACACATACACAAGAAAACATTGAATTACCAAAAAAGAAAATGATGAAAAGAATAAAAAAAATTTATTTTTTGTGCACAGTAGTAGTACGAGCATAGTGTATGTACCTAGTAATAGTTGAGAAAAAAAACTATAGATTCCAAATTGTATAAATTTTCAATTCGAGTTTTCTTCGTTCGTGGCATAAGTAAGCAGAACAATTTTTCTTCCTGTGTTCTTGCTGCTTTTTCGATCGAGCACATTGACAATAATAATCTAGAATATACATGGCAAGCAAACATACATACATACACACATACAAAATTGTTAAATTTACTTAAACGAGAAATTTATCCCGAAAAAAAAAATAAAATCTGGGATAACTCAAAACTGTTGACAACAACAAAATATATAAGTGAAAGAAATTTATTTAAGTTTAAATTCGTTTTTTTCAGATTTGTTGCTGTTTCCTGTATAAGGTACGATTGACACAAAGTAGATGACAATATCAGATTATGATGATGAACAGAAAATAAAAATGACAACGGAGCACGATCCGGTATATTTTGAGGTTACCACAACCCCACTCATTATTCTGTATACATTTACAAATTGCTAAGTAATCGGTATCTAGTGCTTAACGATAAATGAGATTCCATTCGATTTAAAAAATAAGTTCTTTTATGTCCAGAGATTATAGCTAGGTCAAGACGTGGCTGTTTGTAAAATTTGCCGATTTCATAATTTTGTGAGAAATATTTGCGGTTCAATTCATGGTGTCAAAATTGAGTTGAAAATTATTTGCTCCTTTTAGTTTTGATATATTGCATTCTGCATACTTAAACTAAAGCTGATGGGGCATAGTAAATGGAGATGAGAAGGCCATTTGATTGTTGTCAATTTAGTTCTGGTTTATTAAGATAAAATGTTTTTTGAATAATTATTTTGTATTGTGTGCAATTGAGAACACCGTATAACAGAATAATTAAATTAAAAAACACGATACGAAAATGTATCGATACGAAAATGATATCCGTTACGAAAATACTTTGGTATTCCTGAAAACGAACGAACGTAATTGTTTGGTGTGTGTCCTAGCTATAAGGAAAATTTTATTTAAATGGTTTTACCTTTAATAAAATTGTACAACTTGGACACTTTTTGAGTTGCAAATGGATGCAATAATACGAGCATTATTTTTCTTCTAGTTTTTCTAATAAGCATCACATAATTTGGGGCTAATTATAAGTTGTAATATAAATAATAAATAGTGAAATAAAATTAGAGTTTTGTGTAAATAAAATATTTTGTATTTTGTGTGGCCGACAAAATTGTTAGGATTGATTGATTGATTGATGAGAATGTACGGCCAAAACTAAGCAGCGATCCCAGATAAGCCGGATCTACCGTATACCCCTTTAACATATAATAAGTTGGAAGGAGAGGAAAGGTTGTTAGATATGAGAGACTTGACCCGGTTACAGACACCTAAGTAGTCAATAGTTAGTAAATTGTTTGGCACAATACAGCACAATTATTTTTGGTTTTATGGTATAAAAGTTCAGCAATCAGCATCCTGAAAAAATGTTAATAATTAATTAAGTACCAGTATACAATGGTATATTTCCTGCAATAAAACTTTGATATTATGAGTTAAACTTTCAATAAACTAAATAGTTCAATTGTAAATAATCAAAATTAAACCTGGTTCGCTAAAAACATATTAAATCATGTAAAATTAATCCAATCCAGAAATCAACTAAAGGCATTAACGAATAAAAGAGCAAACCATCTTTCGGTCTTTATTTATTTCATTTGTAGAAAATAATTTGAATAATAATGGTTTAAATTAAAATGATGCAAAATACAAAGTCACTGCCGTCACTGCCATAAATATTTTTTTCTTGTTTTAATTTAATACAAAATGCAATTTATTTGATAGCTTAACTAAATAAATCAATAGTTCACGGAATATACTGCAAAAAAACACGTAAAGTGCAAATTATAAAAACAGATTATTACATGCACGAAGTGAATATTAATCTTCATTTAGTAAATTTTATTAAAATACCCACATGTAATCAGAATATATTTATATTTAAATTTCATTCAAGCGTCGTTCACTCAAACGTAAACAAATTATACAGCCATATTTAAGTTTTAAAATAAAATATTTTCCTTAAAATTATTTTAAAATAATGTCTTTTATTTAGAACTGAAAAATATTTTTAGTTTTTCTATGGAGTCGTTAACTAAATATTCATCGTACAAAAATTCGTCGATGATTGTACAAGAACTGCTTGATTTCGTATTGCGGAATAGGGGACAGTTTTAAACGTATCGTGCATTTTCTTATTCGTATTGGAATCGTAAGTGTTCGTGTTCAGGAATACCATTTATACGAATTCGTACATTTTCGATTCATATTCGTATTCAGGAGTAAGGGGAGCAGAATTCATCGCACGAAACTTGAGGAACGTAATAAATTTAATAATAACTGGGTTCGCCCACCCGGAGGCGACCGGACCTCCCCGAGTGACTAGTGACCAGTCTGGTGAAGAGACCTCCAAAGGACCCATCGACTTCGAAATGCCGATGCCCACCCACAACGAAGCAGCATTTGAGGGTAGGGACATTTCTTCAACATACCAGGTCTCTTCTCTCCTTCCACAATTCACACTTCGACAGAAGTGCCACGGGGAGCCCGTGTGGATTTTACTCCGTATGAACGGCACATATGAATTATGGAACCGAACAGGAATGAGAAACCCTTCCCATCATACCGAACCGAAAAGATTAAGAACTTCATTTTATTTATTTAACAACACACACAAAAAATAACCAGGTTAATAGTGGGTCAAAATAAAACCATAAGAAAAAAAAGCCAATGCAAAAAATCATATGCCGTACGGCTTTATTATATTTTTTAAATATAATCCAAAAGAAATTTTGGCCCAACGGGAAAATAAAAATAAATCGGACCAAAGGATCAAACGTAAAAATTTTGAGGGCGAAAAATAAATTGAACAAAAAAAATATGGTCGCTAAACGGGATCAAATTTGAGTGAAACTGACGTGTATCAAGTGTCCAGTCCTTGGTCACGCCATAACTTGACAACAACTTTCCCGATTTCATTCATCTTTCTTTTTCAAGTTTCCTGATTCTTTGTAGAAGATTTTTACGGAATGAAAAATTAAGTAAATTGCTTAAGAAAAATGGAAAACTTTAGAAAACTAAACGATTAAATTAAAGTATTTGAACCATTAAGGATAGTTCGGTACAAATAAAGTAGCCTGTGGTTTAAAATATTATGTTTGAAAGCGCAGCAACTGTAAAAAACAGTAAGTTTTTTGCTTACTTCAAAATGTTTTCTTATATTTAATTCTTTTTTGTGAAATCATAAAATGTTTAGAATCTGTCCTATTTCCGGAAACCTATGAATGTAGTGGCTCTGGTGGAGGTACCAATGGCGAAAGAACCAAGAGTCATAGCGTATATGATGTCTCCCGAAACTATATAGGTATAAGTCAAAAAATGATAACGGGTTCCAAAGTTGCTATAGAGAAATGTCTAAAACTTCACGGAATGATGTCTGAAAACTAAATCATGGTCATAAATTGAAGGTATGATGGTGATGGTGATGATGATGATGGATGGTGGATGGTGGATGGTGGACGGTGGATGGTGGATGGTGGATGGTGGATGGTGGATGGTGGATGGTGGATGGTGGATGGTGGATGGTGGATAGTGGATGGTGGATGGTGGATGGTGGATGGTGGATGGTGGATGGTGGATGGTGGATGGTGGATGGTGGATGGTGGATGATGGATGGTGGATGGTGGATGGTGGATGGTGGATGGTGGATGGTGGATGGTGGATGGTGGATGGTGGATGGTGGATGGTGGATGGTGGATGGTGGATGGTGGATGGTGGATGGTGGATGGTGGATGGTGGATGGTGGATGGTGGATGGTGGATGGTGGATGGTGGATGGTGGATGGTGGATGGTGGATGGTGGATGGTGGATGGTGGATGGTGGATGGTGGATGGTGGATGGTGGATGGTGGATGGTGGATGGTGGATGGTGGATGGTGGATGGTGGATGGTGGATGGTGGATGGTGGATGGTGGATGGTGGATGGTGGATGGTGGATGGTGGATGGTGGATGGTGGATGGTGGATGGTGGATGGTGGATGGTGGATGGTGGATGGTGGATGGTGGATGGTGGATGGTGGATGGTGGATGGTGGATGGTGGATGGTGGATGGTGGATGGTGGATGGTGGATGGTTGTTGGTGGATGGTGGATGGTGGATGGTGGATGGTGGATGGTGGATGGTGGATGGTGGATGGTGGATGGTGGATGGTGGATGGTGGATGGTGGATGGTGGATGGTAGATGGTGGATGGTGGATGGTGGATGGTGGATGGTGGATGGTGGATGGTGGATGGTGGATGGTGGATGGTGGATGGTGGATGGTGGATGGTGGATGGTGGATGGTGGATGGTGGATGGTGGATGGTGGATGGTGGATGGTGGATGGTGGATGGTGGATGGTGGATGGTGGATGGTGGATGGTGGATGGTGGATGGTGGATGGTGGATGGTGGATGGTGGATGGTGGATGGTGGATGGTGGATGGTGGATGGTGGATGGTGGATGGTGGATGGTGGATGGTGGATGGTGGATGGTGGATGGTGGATGGTGGATGGTGGATGGTGGATGGTGGATGGTGGATGGTGGATGGTGGATGGTGGATGGTGGATGGTGGATGGTGGATGGTGGATGGTGGATGGTGGATGGTGGATGGTGGATGGTGGATGGTGGATGGTGGATGGTGGATGGTGGATGGTGGATGGTGGATGGTGGATGGTGGATGGTGGATGGTGGATGGTGGATGGTGGATGGTGGATGGTGGATGGTGGATGGTGGATGGTGGATGGTGGATGGTGGATGGTGAATGGTGAATGGTGACTGGTGGATGGTGGATGTTGGATGTTGGATGCTGGATGTTGGATGTTGGATGTTGGATGTTGGATGTATGGTGGTATGTAGCTCCACCAAGCTTTTTATTAAATATTCGAACCACTAATATTTTTAAGTAATTATATTTAATTTATATTTAATTACATATTTTATAAGTCTTTTGATTATCTCGAAAAATTATGTTTTTTTTAAAACGCCACAATACTCCCCTCCCAGAGAGATCGAAGATCTATCGATAATTTAAGAATCTGGTAGGAGTTCTGGATACACGACCCGATCTTGTAGTTGTTCTAGTACTTGGCGGAAGATCAAAACGAACCTTTTTTGCGAATTTTAGGTTCCTCGGTAGGTATTTTAGGCCTGTCATCCGAAATAATGAGTTCTGGTTCGTGAGTCGGTAAAAGTAATCCAGTTTGTATAATTAGTGTGTAATTAATTTCTGATTGATTGTCGGAGTAACACGGTTTGAGTCGGTCGATGGATATTTTGGCGTGTCGTCCGTTCAGATCCAAAGTGTAAAATTTGTCGGTACGGTCGATTACCAAATACGTCCAGTATACGTCCAGTATATGGTGGTTGCAGTGATCTGCGTACAGCGTTTGTCCGTAAAAAAATATGCGAGCAAGTAAACAGAGCTTTACTGATGAAAATTTTGTCCGTATAGTATGCCGAGAAGCCGGTACAGATCGAATTTCATCAAAGTGTCGTCTTAAACGCGTAAAAAAGTCTGATTATAAAATTTGGTCGTTCGTCGTATCTAAAACTGTTCCAGGAACTCGAGTTGTACATCCGTAAACCAGTTCAGCTGGAGTAGCTTTTAGTTCGTCAGTGTAAGTCGTTCGTAGTCCAAGTAAGATTGCAGGAAGAACACTAGTCCAATCAAATCGATCATAGCTTATAATGGCAGATTTGACCCGATGCCATCTCTCGATCATGCGATTACATTTTGGATTGTAACTAGTTATTCTCCTGCGTTCAAAACCAAGTAAGTTAGCCAGTTCGCGAAAAAGTTGTGATTCGAATTGCATGCCTTGGTCCGTGACAATGAACTCTAGCACACTAAAGCGAGCTATCCAATGAGAATAAACAGCGAAAGCGACGGTTGCAGCAGTTATATCCGGAACAGGCACCGCCTCGGGCCAGCGAGTGTATCTATCAATCAATGTGACGCAATACCGCTGATTATCAGAAACTGGTAACGAGGTGAATAGTCGAAAAAGGTTGAGAAGTTAATTTATAGTTACCAGGTGGAAATTTTGTATGTCAGGAGATTTTAGCCTTTTGGCAAGCTACACAACTTTGAGCTATTTTCTGAACGTCTTTTTTAATCGATGACCAGATGACATTCTGAGTCAAAAGTTTGATGGAAGCTTTGACGCCAGGATGTGAAAGGTTATGAAAAGCCTCGAAAACTTGTTTTCGGAAATTAAAGGGAATGAATGGCCTAGGTGTTGTAGTAGAAATATCGCAATAAATTAATTTTTTTGAATTGAAAGAAACAGGAAATTTCTCAAATTTGAGAACAGAGTTACTCCTTAAAATTTCTTGAAGTTCCTCGTCATTGGTCTGAGCATCTGCGATGATAGCATAATCAATACTTTCGGGAATAGAAATTTGATTAATGCGTGAAAGAGTATCTGTGACAACGTTATCCAGACCAGAGATGTGCTGAATAACGGTAGTGAATTCACCAATGAAATCTAAGACTGTGTGCCTGAGAGCGATTTTTTCGACTAAATTGCCGACTAAACTAAATTAATGACTGACTCCTATCATTCTTTCAAAGGTGGCACTAGTATCTTTTAAATATGCTGTGCCTCCGATTGTAAACTAAATTGTAAACTAAACTAAATATATACTTTTCATACGTCATATTATTTACATCAACACCGATTTGTTATTATTTAAAATCAAGGAAATAGCCAAAATAAAACAAATATGAATGAAAATGACAACTAAATAGTCAAGCAACCTCAGCAGGAGTCTAAATGATAAAACCTGGTGGCTAATAGCTTAACTACTCACTAATTTAGTTTAGTCGGCAATTTAGTCGAAAAAATCGCTGTTAGGCACACAGTCTAAGTATCGAAATTAACGAGGAGATGCTTTTTCCAGTTTCTGATTAAAAGTGTAGACAAGTGGCTTATGATCGGTATACAGCGTGAATAAACGACCTTCGACAAGATATCGAAAATGTTTAATCCCCGAATAAGCCGCGAGAAGTTTTCGATCATAAGCATTGTATCTGATTTGCGTATCACTGAGACGTACTGAAAAGAAACCGAGTGGTCGCCAAATCCGATACAAACTGCTGGACAACCGCTCCAATCGCAGTATCGGAAGCGTCAACCATGATGGCCAGAGGTGCTAATGATGATGGATGAACAAGTAAAGTAGCGTTCGTAAGTTTAATTTTACAGTTATCAAACGCTTTGCCTCTGCTGACCATTGAATTAGAACTCGACTGTTCTTAGTGTAACCTCTTAGGTAATCGTTCAAAAATTCCTAGTCAGCAGCAGCACCCGGAATGAAGCGTCGATAAAAGTTAGTCATACCTAAAAAGCGATTCAGTTGTTTTACAGTCTGTGGTCGTTCGAAATTTTTGATGACTTGAACCTGTTCATACGACGGTAATATACCTTGTCCTGTTACCAAATGGCCTAATAATATAATTTCAGTTTTAGCGAAAACGCATTTGTCCACATTAGCCACAAGTCCACGTTCTTCTTATTTAGAAAAAATGGTTTTAATATGACCTAGATGTTCGTCATAATTTCGAGAGGCAATGAGCACATCGTCCAAATATACAAAGCAGAAGTCAAGTCCGCGTAGTACTGAATGCATAAGACGTAGGAACGATTGTGCTGCATTCCTAAGGCCGAAAGTCATTCTACAAAATTCAAATAGTCCGAAAGGTGTCGAAATTGCTGTCTTTGGAATGTCCATTGGTTCAATAGGAATTTGGTGGTAAGCCTGGACAAGGTCTATCGTTGTGAATATAGTGCAGCCCTCAAGTCGCTGTGAAAAATCTTGGATATGTGGAATCAGATACCTGTCAGGAATCGTGACTTTATCCAGTGCCCAAAAGTCTCCACAAGGTCTCCAAGACCCATCCTTTTTAGGTATTAAATGTAACGGACTGGACCAAGGACTGCTACTAGGTCGACAAATCCCGAGTTTCATCATATTTTGGAATTCTGTCGTCGCGATGATGAATTTGTCCGGTGCTAGTCGTCGTGGTTTGCATGCAACCGGTAGTCCGTTCGTCTCCATTTTGTGAGTCACACTATGTCTAGTATTGTCAATGTTAATATTACCGTGAATGACCGTTAAACATTTTGATATTACGTTGAAAACTCCTGGGTCCATTGTTGACTTGTCGATCCTAGATACCGTAGGACCATTGTAGGTAGAAGGTTTACCTTTCGAACACAGGGAGGTTAACGGGTCAATGACCCTCTGTCCCTGTATATCCACTAGTAAACCAGTTTTATTTAAAAAATCCGCGCAGGTGATAGGCATCGACACGTCAGCAACTATACATTTCCAGGAGAATTCGCGACGCAGTCCGATGTCAAGTCTTAAAAATTTAGTTCCATACGCATTCACCGAAGAACCGTTCGCTGCGAACAATCTGAATGATGGGTCGACCGTTGGATTCCGAACAAAACGGACTGGCAAGACTGAGACATCTGCACCTGTATCAATTAAAAAATGAGTCTGGAAAAAAATTTCGAAAATTAAAAGGCGGCTAGTTTTAGAATCGTCATTACACACCGCCAATTGTGAATGACTATTTATTTTTTTGAAACATTATTATCTCGGAGCTATATGATACAAATTTACAATTTGGTTTACATTTTAATGCTTTTGAGCCGAAATGATGATGATAAAAACAAATAAAATTATTCTCAGCCGAAGGTTTACCGTAAAATGGATTGTAAGAATTTCGAGAATTTGGAGGTTTTTACGAGAATAATTATTTCTAGAGTTTGATCGCGAATAATTGCGACCACGTGAATTTGATTTAGATCGTGATCTATAATTTTGATTAACAATTTCCGAAATCTCCGATAATAATGTTTTTTTAAATTCCGAAAGATTATTATCTAGAGAAAAGGTTGCATTTTGATTAGAAGAACCAGATGCAGAAGTCTCAATAGAACATATTTGTGGCTGAGCCATAGTCTCATGCACGTTGTCAGCCCGTTCTGCAAGGACTGACAGGGAGACGTCGTTTTCGAATGGTGTGAGTACCATTTGAACTGACTGATGCAACCCCTTCATCCAAAATTGACGAAGTGTCGCTTCGTTAAAATTGTCACCAGCGTTCAATTTCGTGATACTCAAAAACTGGGACGGCTTCCTGTCCCCAAGTGTCAAACCATGCATAAGATTATTCAGCTTCGTTTTCTCAGATTCGCCAAGTACCCAAATCACCTCCGCCTTGAATGAAGTGTAAGGTGTATTACCCATCGGACTAGTGATAACATAAGCGAATGTATCATGGAGACGTGCATCCAGGGCTCCCACCGCATGAGCATATTTAGTAGCCTCAACCGTGATATCTGCCAAAGTGAACTGCTGCTGGAGTTTTTCAAACCACACATTTGAGTTTTGAGAGTGCACTGGCTGTGGACGTTTGAAAGCCACTCGAGCAACAAGCCCAGCACCGGAAGGCAAATTAATATTTGGCTACGATGTTTCCGGAAACACATTTGTTTTAACATTTAATTGAGAAACAGCCTTGACAACAGCATCATTAATAAGACCAGCGAACTGAGCAGGCGTTAACGAAATATTGGATTGCCGTGTCGTACCGCTGCTTGATGCTGCTGACAAGTCTGAACCATTTGTCGCTGGTAGGAATAACGGTAGATCATTCACACCTTGCACAACACGCCGAAACAAAAAAGCAAAAATAAGAAAAATTACCGAAAACACGTAAACGAATAGAGAAAAAGTAAAATACATTTTAATTAAAACAAAATTGAAAAACAAAAACAAAAAAATTCTTATTGTGGAAACGAAAAAATTTTTTATTAACTTTAGCACCAAAAATAGTTAGTTGGGTACTTACAGTTTTTTTTTTTTATATTCTTAATGATGAACAATTGACCCTTAATACAACCAGGTTCAGGTATATACAGCTGTCCGTGCTTGAAGTTAAGGTGATAATGACCATTCGCTGATAAATCTTATGATATAGTTAGCTGTCAGCGCTCCGAATTGACCAAGTATTGATGAATACTAGCTGATGATTACTTCATTAAAAGCAGCATTGAAATATTGCTTTTAGTGGCCGTTGTAGAATAATTGTAAGCGGCCGTAATTTCCATTCAAACAATTAGTGGCCGTTGCTAAGTTTGATAATAAATGTAAGCAGCCGTAATTTAAAATTTGTGAACGTTGACAAATTTGCTGACTGCTCCACTATCACGTCGGGTTCACCAATTATGGTGGTTTGTAGCTCCACCCAAGCTTTTTATTAATTATTCAAACCACTAATATTTTTAAGTAATTATATTTAATTTATATTTAATAACATATTTTGTAAGTCTTTTGATTATCTCGACAAATTATGTTTTTTTTAATTTCTATTTTTTATTGTTTTTTCTTTTAAGAATAACTTGAACTGTACAACTATTTTTTGTTATTTTTAAATAGGCTTCTAAGAATAGAAAATTTTTACAAAAATTTGGTTTATACCCTACTAACCATTCGGGTGCTAGAAAATTTAAATAAATTTATATAATGAATTTCGATATACAAGGTGTGAAAACGCCACAGATGTATGATGAGATGTAGGATATTGGATTTTGGATGTTGGATGTTAGATGTTAGATGTTGAATGTTGCATGTTGGATGTTGGAAGGTGGATGGTTCATATTGGATGGTCGATTGTGGGTGGTGGATGAACCTTAATGTTTATTTTTATCAAATCACTATTTTTGCCGAGCAACGCAGGGTAATTTACCTAGTGTTTAATAAAAATTAAAAAATTAAAATAAACTTGAATTTACTTTAACCAAAAAAAACGAAAAGCAATAAAATTTTGAATGGAAAAAAAATAAAAATAGAGCAAAAATAATTGTTCTTTTGTTGACCTTCAGCAAGGTCTCACTAAAAAGGATTCGGTCTCCCCACCTTTGGTAAAAATAACACAACTTGCGTGCACTGGCCGCCGTCAAAGTTGGGCGTCTTCCCGCCTTTGGCATAAATAATAATACGGCTGGCCTCAACTGGCCGCCGGATCCGTCAAAAGTGAAGAGGTCTCAACTGGCCACCTGCACACTAAATCAAACGTAGCGGCACGTCCGGCGGCATTTCAAATAAAATGGCCTTTAGCCACCCTCAAATAGGCGGTTGGCCATTGTTGGATGTTGGCTCGCCGAAAATCGTCGATCGCCCGTACCGTTGAGCGTTGAAGAACCATAAAATATAACGTTGGGCGTCTTTTGCCAAAACCGTAGAAAATAATGAAGTGGGCTCAACTGGCCACCCGCAAACAAACTTGTGATACCCGTTGAAATGGTTGTTAGATAGTCGCGGCGCACGCAGCTAAGACGCTTGAGAACATGTTCAATGTTGCTTTATTTTTTTTTAATTGTATCACGGAAATCCGTAAAAATATTTATATTCGCAATTAGACCATTCAATGAACTTTCATTTGTCGTGTCACACCAGACTATTTTGCTTTTTATATATAACGCACTGAACACCAAAGTAAACCTGTTATTAAACAGAAAAATAAAAATAACATGAAAAATTTGTAAAATGTAGGCGGTTTAACAGGAATTTTATCGGAAATAATGCCAACTCAAAAAGTGAGTTGTTATCGAATGCAGAAGTTTTAAAAAGCGGTGGAACTTTCCAAATTGCATTAGGGCAATTGACGGGAAGCACATCGAAATAAAGGTATGTATTTTGCATGCGAATACACATTCATCTTGAATACTATGTTTTACATTGCAGGTAGCACCCCATTCTGGTTTCGAATTCGATAATTACAATCAGCTGTTTTCAATTATAAAACTATTAGCTGTCTGTGATTATATAGATATCGGTTTATCAACATGGATTTTGAATCTCAATATCGTCAGAGTGATGGAGGTGATTTAAGTTGATTTAAGGATTCACAGCTTGGAAACTCAGAAATTTATGAGCATGGTCCTGTATTGCCCTATTATTTCTTGGGTGATGAAGCTTTTGGGTTGAAACGGTATCTGATTACACTGTATTCTGGAAAATCAAGTGGGAAATTGGAAACGTGTTAAAATAACAAAGACAATCTTGGTGGAAACCTTCACTATTATTTGTACGTTAAATGATTTTGTTTTTTGTTCTAAATTCCATTTTCTATTTGGATACCGCTAAATGGGAATTCTCGCTAGTTCATAAATTTCAGTAATTATTATGACACTAATGCTCTCCAGCACTTGTAGCACAATACAATGAAAATAGTACTAGAATTAGCTACACAGGTAGAAAAATTTTTACAGGTCCCGTTAAGCTGCAATTCGTGTGTGAGCCAAACAAAGCTACACCACACTTTTCGTTTTTCTGTTAATATTTATTGTATTGTACTGGGGGTGGTACCAAAATGTTTTACAAACTAATTACAACATATTGGAAAAATTCAGCCCTCCAAAAAACTACTCCTATAAGGATGCAGTTCTGCAAACCCCACATTTTTTTTTTTGTTACACCATGCTTTTCGCATTTCTGCTAATTTTTGTTGTTTTGTACTGTACTTTTGTTGAAAATTAATTACAACATTTTGGCATGGTTCAAAAATTACCCCTCAATTCTTTTAAACCTTAATTTTACCATCAGAATTGCAAAAATCTACCGATTTTCGGGGGTTGAACAATCCCGATATGTTGTAAAAAATTCCAGTACCAGGAGGTGCTGTAGCTTTATATGTGGTGTCACTTTGCTTAATGTCCCACACACAAATTGCAGCTTAACGGGACCTGTAAAAAATTTTCTAACTGGTCATGTAATTATTTTTCTCCAGTCAAGAAACAACACTAGTCGAACATGTCGGATTTTAAGGTATATTTATTTATATATTGGGCTGTACCCAGTAGCCCTGCCCAAGATTATTTTCGTCGACTGGAAAATCATATTCCAAACTTGATTACAGCTAGGTTTTGGATGTCGAGGCAGTGGTTTGAGCTGATAACCGATAACATTAAATTAATATTGATTATTCGGGCGACGGCAAGTTAGCAACAATCACGAGAAACAGTTTGCAACTAAAGAATACTTCCCTGCTTGGATGTACCTTTATCGATAGTGTGAAAATATCAGAATCTACAACTAAAGAACCGTTGGTGTTAGTATCATCTCCTCAATCATTACTTAATTTATTTAAAGCAACAAAAAATTCACACCAATTTGCTAGAAATATTTTAAAGTTTCAAACACGGAACGAGCCGTTAATAGTGTGAGTCACTGAACCAAATTTTAGAAGTAATTTAACTTCGGGAACTTCTATTTACAATTCATGGACAAAAAAAATCAAGTTGGGATAAATAGTAAAGGTGGAGACTTTTAACATAACTATTGACCTTGCCGCGTAGTTGGTAAATCATAAAACGCGCAACGTGGCGTTCTAAATTATGTTTGAAGCATTTATTTACGGCCGGAAATTCTTGTTGTTCACACGTTTCCAAATTATTCATCCTGTGTTGTGTCCGGGGTTTTGCAAAGTTTGATGCTTCCCCTTATTGGAGTTTTGTAATTTAGATATGTATGCCTGTTCATGTGAGTTGCCCGTTTAGTCTAGATAGACTGATTAATATCCATAAATTATACAGGTTTGAGAAAATTTAGTCTGGCATTTGCCTCGAATTTCGGTACCCGGGTCGTGTTTTTTATATTTCCTCTGTAGAGAATTTTTTCCTCTATGTTTCCATTGTTAGCTGAATTACTGCGTACAAATGTTTCCCGTTACCATAAATATTTGAATTTTTTGTCGATAAACTATGTCCGATCGAGACAATGAGTATTATATGTGTACTTTCTAGTATGACAATGGCCACACATAAAAAATAATCGTCCAATTAAATGGGAAACGCTTCTAGAAATTTTATGATGCATAATCGGAATTACATGTTGACGACCAATGATTTTCTCATCATTTCTATATTGGAATCTTCTTTATGAATATGTATTTGTTACCCCTATACCCCCCCAAAAAAAAATCAATCGTCATTAAATCGAACAATAACGGGAGGTTAAAACTCTTTCAAGATTTCCAATGAGACCAAAGCAATAGCATAAGGTTGGTTGGAATCATCATAAAATCTTGAAAAAGATTGAAAATTTCTTTGCACGCTAGTTATTGTGTCTAGATTGCACAAATTTCTACCACAGAATTGGTTAACTTTTCTTCTTACACAAGGTGTATACAAAAAATGATGTTGCTGCATTGTTTTGGTTTTTGGATGCGAGAAAAATCTTTATGATGAGAAATATAGAAAATTGCATTGTACATATTGTGCTGTTGTCTAAATTCAATTTAATGGTTCATTAGAATACAGAATTTGTTGACAAATCTATACCTTTTGTTGGTTGGAAAATAGGAAAATCTCATTTTCTTTTAACTTTTTGTTGTGTGCGAACACAGAGGAAATCGAATTTTCTTTTCTTATGGTTTTGCGGTTGTTGAAAAATGTTTTTGATAGAGCGAGTATCAAGCAAATTTCGTTCATTTTGGGTAACTTAAAGATACGTTCGGTAAAGTTCATAAGAATAAGTATTTCTGATATGGAGCTGTTTTACCTATAGAGAAAGATATCCTACTGCCAGTCGTTATCATCCCAGCACGTTTGTATTGAGACATCGTCCTATTCAAATTACATGTGCTGTGACGCAACAATAATTAATATGTTGTCAACCACCCCGAAATAAATTTATCGAGTGCTTCATGGTCGCATGTATAATTTTGATAACGTTCAGAAGCCCAACAGTGGATATTTGTTTATTAACAAAACTGGTCAATTCGAAATGTTGTGTTTGGATTCGAGGAAAATCAATATGTTAACGAAGAAAGATGCATATCCACTCCCGATTATTAATGGTTTACTATGCAGAATGAAAGAGACCAAATTCATCACCAGCTTAGATCTTAAAGACGCCTTTTGGCAAATTCCGCTATCTAAAAAGTCCCGAGAAATAACAGCTTTCACAGTTCCAGGCCGTCCTCTCTATCAGTTTCGCGTCATGCCGTTTCGGTTGTGTAATGCACCCAAACCATGTGCAGACATGATGGATCGAGTAATACCCCATCAGTTGCATGAACACGTATTTGTGTATTTAGATGACTTACTGATCATCTCAGCTGGGTTTGACGAGCACCTGGAACTGTTGAAAACAGTAGCAGAATTATTGTCAAGGGCCGGTTTAGCCCTTAATATTGAGAAGAGCCACTTTTTACTTAGAGAAACGCGATACCTAGGGTATATCATAGGTGAGAGTGGTTTGAGAACTGATCCGGCCAAAGTGGAAGCGATCGCTAATTTTCCAGCGCCTAAATCTGTTAAGCAAACACGCAGGTTACTTGGAATGGCGGGTTGGTATCGTCGATTCATACCAAATTATGTTGACATTACCACCCCTATCACCAATTTGTTGCGTAAGGGTGTCAAGTTCAGATGGACCGATGAAGCAGATTTGGCGTTCGAAAAGTTAAAAGATCTACTCTGTAGAGCACCGGTTCTTCACAACCCAGATTTTGGAAAGCCATTTTTCATACGTTGCGATGCCAGTACGCAAGGCATTGGTGGTGTGCTCTTCCAATTGGATGCCGATAATGGTGAGAAACCTATATCCTTCATTTCCCAAATATTAAATGCGGCACAGCGGAACTATACTGTTTCCGAACTAGAATGTCTAGCGGCCGTAATAAGTGTAAAACAGTTCCGGCCGTACATTGAAGGATATAGGTTCACCATCATTACCGATCATGCCAGAGCGGACGGCTCGCACGATGGAGTCTAAAACTTCAGGCCTTTGACTTCACCATCGTACACCAAAAGGGCAAAGATAATGTAGTTGCAGATGCATTGTCGCGAGTCTACTGTGATTCCCTGATAGAAGTGAACTCGGATGTAACATTGCACAACCTTAACTTGTTCGATGAAGACCAGCTAGAAGATGAAGAATATTACTCAGTTCGACGACGCATTATTGAAAACCCAGAAGACCATTCCAACTTTTGTATTCAAAACGGAAAAATATTTATTAGGGTTGAGCCTAAGCAGAATGTAGAATTAACGGATATTCCTTTATGGAAAATGTGGGTCCCGTCCACCATTCGATTATCTATTATCGAGAATCAGCATAATCTACCAGATAGTGCGCATGGTGGAATCAAAAAGACACTCGAGCGAATTCGACGTCTTTACTACTGGCCTAAAATGGCAATAGACGTACATGACTATGTTACACTGAACAAGGAAAATATATCGTTTCGCAAACAACAATATGAATATCGTAGTCTTCCCAGTAGATGAACGAGGGTACGGACCCAGCAAATCTATATATATCTTTTGCCAGGATCTTTCAGGAATTACAAATTTTCCCAAAGGTGGTCGTGCACATTGATTAGGTGCCTTGGATTGTTTACAAACCAAGCATTTGTGGTTTGTAAACAATCCAAGGCACCTAATCAATGTGCACGACCACCTTTGGGAAAATTTGTAATTCCTGAAAGATCCTGGCAAAAGATATATATAGATTTGCTGGGTCCGTACCCTCGTTCATCTACTGGGAAGACTACGATATTCATATTGTTGTTTGCGAAACGATATATTTTCCTTGTTCAGTGTACCTCAAACGATCCATTCGGACAACGGAGTCCAATTTGTGGGGAAAGAATTACAAGAATTAATAAATGTATATGGGATATTCCTTACCAAAACTGCATATTACTCGCCTCAGAGCAATGCCTCCGAGCGCGTAAATAGATCCATTGAAGCGGCAATCAGAGCTTACTTGATCGGAAAACATTCGGTGTGGGACAAACACCTACCCCAAATAGCAAGCGCTCTTCGAAATTCAGTACACGAGTCAACAGGATACTCGCCGCACTTCCTATTGTATGGCTACCATAAGATTGGACACGGAAAAAAATATAAAATTCTTAAAGAACTTCAATTGGTAGACGAAGCAGGTCTAGATTGGATGGAAGTAAGCAATCGATTACAAGTTGTCCAAGTCAAGAAAAATCTTTTACGTGCGTACAAACGGTATTCTCAACGCTATAATCTGAGTACTCAACATTCCCATTTATAAAAGCCGTTGTGACAGAAAAGCGGGGTAATTTAAACTATGTATTGTCAGATGAAAAGGGTAAAATCTTGGGCACATACCATCTAATGGACATCAAAATGTAATCTTAAATCCCCAAACGATATTATTTTTGCTCTAATCTCAGCTTCTATATCATCATTTTTCATAATGATAATTTTGAACCTGCCCTGTAACAATCTATTGTGAATTTATAAATTAGTATGCGCGCCTTAATTTAAAAAAAAAATGATTTCGCGTACTGTACATCAAGTTTGAAATCTAAATTAAACGAAAAATAAAACGGGAAAACCGGAAAGAGACTACACCGGCGAATACGAAAACGAAAACAAGAGGTGAGGGGATAGATTTTGGGAATTTGTTGGTCAGTTCGGTCGTAAGCGTACAAATAAAATGACTAAAATTAACTAAATGATTGATTCTAGCTGCGAAGTGACTTAACCTTTATAATTTTTTTTAACGAATGTAGCACACTTAAAGTATATATTGTAAAATGGCCTTCTACACCTGTTACGACGATGCAACCCCCCTAGCCACTGAACGCTAGCCGCATGACATAAGTGTGCGACACGGTGTAGGATTGACCCAAGGCCATAGGTTACAACTATTAAAATTAAACTTTAAAATTAAAAACCTCAGCAATACATTTCTGTATGTTAACCAATTTAAAATAAAAATTAAAATTTCTAATTTAAAATTGATCTGTTTTGAAATCTATATTTCAATTTTAAAAAACAACAAATACGATTTTAAAATGATCATTTACAAATCATAATATTTCGTTGTTGCTTGGAAAACGTATATGAAATTTTTTAAAACGAAACGTTTTTTTTTATTTTTAAGATGTTTTTTCTCTGAGTGTGCATTTACAAATTTTAAATTATAAATGGAAATGAATCTAGAAATGTCAAATTCAAGAAATGGCGCACATCGCTCTAACACAAACACACATACCACTACTATATACTTGCGGTTATTTCGTCAACTTGCCGAATTTTGGAAAAAATCGACCCCCAGATTACGTCTGCT
The DNA here is from genome assembly GCA_932526605.1 of Nephrotoma flavescens. Lineage (NCBI taxonomy): Eukaryota > Metazoa > Arthropoda > Insecta > Diptera > Tipulidae > Nephrotoma > Nephrotoma flavescens. The sequence continues at coordinate 35,032,125 of OW052222.1, read as the reverse complement.
CTCGAGCTGTGGTGTGTCATTATTTAATAGGCTAATATATTTTATATTTAACATTTTTTTAATCATAAATTAATTTTATATGTTTTAATAGAATTTTATAAATGTTAAAAGTAAAATGTTAACTAAAAAACAAATAGAAAATATATAAACAAGAAAAAAGTATGGCGTTTACAATGGTTAACTCTTTGAGTGCCAAAAAGCGCGATCATGCTCCTCAATACACTAGCCGAAATCACGTTAGAACTCAAAGGGTTACAGTAAAACAATCATACGCACGAAACTAACACAAATGCTACTACTATATCTTTCCGGTTACACTCATTTCGTTTCACACATTACGAGACAAAATCCATATACAGAATTGCGTTTTGAGACAGAATTTCATTGAGTATGGCATGAAATTCCTAAACATTTGAACTGCTTTAACTTGGCTGTTACGCATAGCACAGAGATGACCTAGGTGATTAAGAATTAGTATTTTATATAGAAAACAGATCCTAATAATCCACATGTATGCTGAAATGGGCGTTTACACGTCATTTACTAATTTTTAGGTGATCGCGTCGACAACTCGTCGCTAATGCTTACTACTCCTCAATTAACAAGTCGACAATTACTTCACGTCAGTGGTGATTGAATGATCTACATATTTTGAACTTTGATATTTTGAGAAAGCAGCAAATCAAATTCAAATCACCCCGTTTGAAATGTTGTCAAATTGGTCGACATGCTCTGATGCGGGATGAATGGGGTTAGAACTTTGAGATCGGATCTATTTGCGTTAAGTACCTTAGCACTAATAGATTCGTTCTCAAATACTATGTATGATGTTGCGACACACACGCTCAGCTTAAATATTTTATAATCCCAGATTGCACATTTTTAACATTATATTGACGATATTTAACCTTCAGTTGGTAAAGTTTTTTAAACCATGTTGAGAATCAATCAGAAAATATCAAGATTGTTCACTGTGATTGAATAAGAAGAGAAATCTTCCATTAGAATAAATATGTTTATTTGATAAGAGATGGCGCGCATACCAATTAATCTATTAGTATTTATTTATCAGGGACAATATTGGCAGGAATTCAAAAGTACTGAAATTTTTAGGAAAAGAGTACTGAAACCAGCCTGAAGTACTTTTTGAACGTTTATCTACTCCACTAATATTTTAGCAACTTTACAAGCGAATTACAAAGCAGATTAATTGAAGCCTAATGAGACCCAAATCAAAATAAATGCTGTTTCACAATTTTTATTAACGAACTCCTGTACATCGGAGATTGGGCAGCAGCACGCTAACACCATACTAAATATTCTCAACCTATTCTGGACCTCTATTGAGAAAACTCCAAGAAAAGCATTGAAATCACTTTAGACCATCTTATTGGTTGACGTTGAAGATTTTATCGTAAGCCCAGCAAATATTATTACTAATCCTGAAACTTTTGAGTGGAAAGAGTGACGTTAAATGACATTAAAAAAGTTCTAAGTAATTATTGGATCGCTTTGGACACTCGCCTATTATGAAATTTTGTCGGTTTCATAAAATTCAATACGCCGCGAAAATTCGTATTATGAAATTTTTTTGCTGCGTAAAATCCGCCCTATGAACCAAAAAAAAATCGAAATTAAATTTTACGAAAATCAAATATCAAAATTCGACTGCTCTATAGGTGACGAATATCGTATTTACAAAAACAAATGTGTACTTTATTTTTTTAATCAACCATACTACGCGCAGTCTCATAAGACCGACTTCACCTTCCTTTCTTTCCCTTTTACCTACAAAATCCGTTTTAACTGCGACATTCAGACCCCTATTCCCCTAGTCGCATCACTTCAAGTGACGTGACTACTCATCTTCCTGATTGCTAGATCATTAAATAGAAATTTACAAATTAATTGTTCAATTATGTCGTTCTGGCTGTTTTTTTAAATCTTAGTATGCTGCTTTATAAATATTTCCTTGCGACTGCTATCACTCCAAATGTCAATTTCTATCACTTGAAATTTTGACGTGACAAATAAATAAAAAAAATTTCAAACTAACGAAGCCAACTAAGATTTAAAAAATTTTCATTGAGAACTTTGCACAAAATAATTTAGTAAATTTTGATTTTAAAATCTAGTAACCAGGAAGATCCATAGTTACGTCGCATGAAGTGATACGTCTAAGGGAATTGAGCTGTTACAGCTCAAATTTTTCGGTGAATCGGAAATGGAAAAATAGAAATGAAAATAAAAAAAATTGAAATCGAAAAAAATTTCATAATAGCACCCCAGAGCAAGGTGCTAATTTTTCAATGCATGTTCAGATGGGTTATTGTTGTTGCGAGATGGCGTATATAAACTGCTGTATAATTTTCACTTTTCTCATTTAATAAATAAAGGGTTGAACATTATTTTTCCATAAGTGTATTTTTAGCTTTAAAATGCGCATTTACAAAAATTCATTTACAAAGTTAAATTACAAAAAATGGCACTAACTTAAATAACTAAAAATCGAAATGGTATTTCGCAGTTCAATAAACAAAACGGCAGACAATTAAAAATTAAAAAATTGTGTTATTAAAGCAGCGATCAATTGAAATCATAATTAGTCTTCTATCGGTTTAAAAAACATTTCAAACATATTAGGGCTTGCTTCAATTAAGTTCACATTGGGGTCGTTGATTATAACACCTGCTTCATCATTTCGACATCTGACGATTATTTCTTTTCTCTCCAAAAATTTAATATTGATTGTATATTTGCAATTCGGTTTCAAAGTTAGGGGGTTACCAAGTTTGACTGTTAAAAAAGCTTTGGCAGAAAACCGTGATAAAAAATTAACATTTCGGCAAGATTTATCATTCGTTTCAGAAATTTCAATTTCAATTGGTTTTTTTAAATAATCCGTTCCGATTCGAAACCCATATAATATCATATTTTCGGACACCGCAATCGTAGATTTGAATCTATCCATGAGTCCAAAATTAATAAATTCACCCACCGTTCCGGATTCTTCCCTCGTTTTCGAAATCCATAGATTTCTATCGTTACAAATGCCATCCAAAATTGATGTGCAATCTTCTTCAGTAAGAAGCCCAGGATGTAACTGATAACATACTTGAATATCTTCTTTCGGCATTGTCGGAAATCGAATTTTTCGAAATAATTCATCAAACTGTTTGTGTCCCTCTGGTAATGGTATTTGATACGAGTTACAATACGTGGCGATCCAAAACAATTCTGCGGTAAAAATATCTGCTTCAGTTGTGTCGCAAACGCTTTCAAACTTTAAAACCTCATCTACTACGTCCAAATGAAGTGATAAAAATTGTTTATTTTCTAGACATTTACAAATCAAAAATGCTAGAAAATATTTAAATAACTTATGGTTGAGCTGATATTTCTCTACAACACAGGGCTCCCACATTTTCAATAACCACTTTACCCTTATACCATAACCTAATATTTTATTTTGCAATGCAATCACTTTATACTTTACGGCAAACTTTAAAAGTTCAATCACGTTGTCGTTATTAACCACGCATTCATCGGTATAGATAAACCGGATTAACTCATAAAAATCCTCGTATTTGGAATCATGTACAGTAATCAATTTGTTATCGTCTATTGATTGCTCAAATTGCTTCCCAAATACTTCACTACTTTTCAGCAGCACCAGAGAATGGGCATAAATGATTTTGCCCCCCACACTAAATTGCACATCCGAATGAAAATTTCGATTGAAAAGCACCTGTGTGATCTCACATATTTTTAAATGCGGCGTCGAATTTAATTTGAACTCCCATTTTTGGTTAGTAGACATTTTGACTCCGTTACACCGAACACGTACACTTGAAAATAAACTATTCGATTGATTAAACACAATCGATGGAAACGAATGGAAAATATTCTAGAAGTAATGTTGTTTTATATGTTTTGTTATTATGCAAAGTGAACTTAGATTGAAAATAATTCTGTAAAATTACAGTTTGAACCACTTGTTCAATTTTATTAATTTGTGCATGACGTATACTCATGGCCATGTAAGAAATATTTCACACAGTGTGCGTCTTCACACTTTGTATTGAAATTCATGAATGAATTAAAATTGACTAGCACTTGAATGGTTAGCTGGCTATAAACCAATTAGAGGTTGAAAGAGGACTGAAAGATTGTGAACCAGGAGGAGCCAAAGGGTAGTTTGTGATCAACAAGGAATCCCTGGCTCCCCTGTCATAAACCAAAGGGTTTATAATTTATAAATTTCGGCTTCGGCTCTATTACGCTTAAGATGTTCAGAAAGGATGAAGTCGGAGTAAAAACGACCACTATGCAGCCCGAAAAGGGGTAGGAAGAGGTCTAGCCTGAAAGAGGAAGCGCGACGAGTAGTTCTCTGGAGGAGAACCAGCTAGTGGCGAATCCAAATGAGGAGTTTACAATAGCGAATTCGTAACTACGGACTCTGAAGGCGGAAAGGTAGACCTCTTTAAGTTTAGGGATTGCGGATGGAGTGAGACGAAGAATACCGTCGACTCCGTCGGGTCCAATTAATCGACGTAGCACGAAGATTGATCATGTTTGTGAAGATAAACTTACATCATACCAAGGCTGCTTCGGTGGCGCTACTTCTAAGACTTGTTAGGTTCACGAATCTTTGATCAAAAATAACAAGATCTGTGGTCTGCGAGCGAAGGATTACACCCTCTTTCACGCTCGTGCGACTGAAAAGAGCAGATCTTGTATATTGGTGGGAAATAACATAAATGTTTTTCTACTTCCACAGTATAGTAATGGGAACATTACTGGGGTCTGCATAGAGACGGAGGGGAGGAGGTTCTGGCTTGCAGCCGCATACTTGGACCGAGAGAAGCCTGTGCCGCCAGATATACTGGCGGCACTTGTCAGTGACGTGCAAAGGAGGAAAGTGGGGGTTATTCTAAGGTGTGACGCGAACGTATACCATACCATCTGGGGCAGCTCGGACATCAATGATAGGGGTGAGTTACTTTTCGAATTTCTTTTAAGAACTAACTTCGCACTATTAGCAATATAGGTCCCCACCTTTATTATTAGTAATTGGAACCCACCTTTATTATTAGTAATTGACAAGAGGATCTGAATGTTACTCTGGTCTCTGAATTTATTTCATCGATGATCAGGTCAAAGGAGGTTTCCTTATCCGACCATCGATACTTAACGTTTAAGCTTAATCTCCAAATTACAAATCAATACGTGTTCAGAAATCCCTGGAGGACAGTATGGCGTATATATAGGAGAGTATTGAAGGGCATCATTCCATCTAGAGTTCCAGAACCCCCGACACGCGTAGTGAATTGGACTCAATGGTGGATACTCTTACTAGGGCTTGCAATATTTCTATGAGGGAAGCTGGCACATTAACAAAGCTGAGGAAAAGCAAAAACCTGTTTGGTGGACCTGGGCACTTGCAGAGTGCCGAAAAGCATGTGGATCCGCTTTCAATAGAGCGAAAAGATCTAGAGAAATTCAAGACTGGGACTTCCATAAGGAATGCCTTAGAGTTAACAAAAGGGAAACAAGAAAAGTGCAAAGGAAGTCGTGGAGGCGCTTATTTAATAGAATGTAAGCGGTCTCGGAAACCTTACGCTTAAGAAAGATTCTCTCCACTAGTCCAGCTGTTCCAGGATAACAGATAAAACCGGATGGCTATTATCTTATCTTCAAAGATTATCTTCAAAGTGTGTCTGAAGCTGGGGTACATCCCTGAGAAATGGAAGGAGGCTCGGGTGATCTTCATCCCGAAAGCGGCTAAAAGCTCGCACAGTAACCCTAAGGACTTAAGACCAATATCTCTGTCATCCTTTCTGCTGAAAATCATGGAAAGTCTATATTCGGTCGAGAAATGTACCCAGAAACTGGGCACAATCTCAGCATGCGTACCGCAAGGGTATGTCCGTGGATACGGCATTACACACGTTCGGGGAATTGAGAAGTTCCTGGATTTACAAAAATTTTCGTTGGTGGTGTTTCCCGATATCGAGGGCACATTCAACAACGTGCAGGTGGAGGCAATTAGGGAAGGATTGCTGCCACTTGAGATTGAAGACCCAGTAACCAGGCTAATTGTACACTTGTTAGGAAGCAGGCGGGTCTAAGTGAGGTTGGGGGAAGTTTCCGTCAGGAAACGGGTCGGTCGGGCAACCTCCCCTGGGAGGTGCCCTCTCTCCCTTTCTTTGGAATGTAGTAACTAATGGACTACTACTGAAACTGGAGGGGGAGGAATAAGCGTGGTTGCTTATGCCGATGACGTAGCGATAGCTGTCTCGGGTAAGCACTTGGGCCCAATCAGGGATGTGGTGTAGATTGCGCTATCAATCACTGCGGATTGGGCCAGCAGATGTGGATTAACCCATCTAAAACAGAAGTGGTCCTTTTCACTAGGAAGTTTAAAATTCCAGCAATGGTTTTACCAAACCTGAATGGTACTATGCTGGTCCTTACTGAAAAGGCGAGATTCTTTCGGAATGGAAGTTTGTCCTAACTTTCCTAAACCAACAACAAAAAAATTTATAGTGAGAATGTATTAGAAATAGTGTAATAAAATAAAAAACTCTACATTTAGGCGACATTGAAAATTGGATTATGAGATTTGTGTTCTGTTATATTTTATATTATGAAATTTTGGCAATTCAAATATTTACGTGAAATATGTCCTAATCTGTCCTAAAACACAACAACAAATATTTAGGACAATCTTAGGAAAAACTTCACATCTCTATATAGCACTATGAAGTTTTTCTTAAATCGTAAATATGTTTGAAATTATTCACTAATACTTGTGTGGTAGCCGTCTGCGTTTATTCAAAGAAAATTCATGAAAATTTTCTGCTTCAATCGAAGTCAATTGGTCAATCAAAAACATTGAATACTGACACCCTTCTCCTCTGGATTTTTCAAAGAACTGTTATTTTTCGGGTAGTTGAGGCTTCCTACTATAAGAAAATTTCAATTCCAGATGTGGTAGCCGTCTGCGCTTATTCAAAGAAAATTCATGAAATTTTCCTACTATCGTTTTTATAGCTTGGATTTTTCAAAGAACCGTTACGTTTTAGCTTATTAATACCCTTTGTGTTTTAAAAAATATGCATTCCAGTCGTGGTAGTTCTCAGAAATAATTCAAAGAAAAATCATTTTTAAATCATTTTACTTTAATCTTATAGTTAATGAATACCACTTTCCAAATTTTTCAACAGACCTTCGCGTTACTTTACCTTATTTTTTGGAAAATTTGTCAACTTGTCTTTCTGCTAGAAATAGTTTGAATTCTGTTTTTTTTTGTCAACTATTTCTTCCCATTGCTATCACAACCTACTAGAATACATTTGAACAATACCTGTTTCACCAATTTCATTTTAGTATCAAAAATAGTTATATTTAACATCAGCATATTTCAATCTCAGGCTGGTAAATGATATAATATTTGAATCAGAGATAAGATACAGAAACGAAACATAAACTTCGATAAATAAAACAATGGAGATATAGATGAGTTAAAGGCGATGTTAGAACATCCCAGCATAGACATGAAAATATTGTCATAGCTACTTAGTTTTTAAATATAATTTTAATTCTGATTCGTTTTTTATACACTGTTATTTCTTAATAATTTGTATGGGAGTTTAAATTTATTTTGCCGTAGTGTTCGCATGTGTTTATATTTCAAAATGGCTAACATTCCGGCAAATCAAATTGAATTTAAACGTTATTTTATTATTTTCACTAAGGCTTTCAAACATATTTAGGATTTGTGAGATGTGAAGTTTTTCCTAAGATTGTCCTAAATATTTGTTGTTGTGTTTTAGGACAGATTAGGACATATTTCACGTAAATAGATTCTTAGGGATTCATCTGGATGGTACGCTCAGTTGGAAACAAACACGATAGAAAGAGTGAAAAAGAATACTGTGGCACTCTGCTCTTGTAAAAATGCCATTGGAAGGAAATGGGGCTTGAAACTGGAGCTGGTACACTAGCTTTACACGGCAGTTGTAAGGCACGTACTGCTGTATGGTGTGAGTGTATACCTTCTCCTCGGCTATCAGCGATTTTGCGGTGGAAGTGCCTGCAAAAGGGCACTCAACTATAGTCAATTATTTGAGGCATGACCTGGCGTGTTTGGACTATATAACACCACTGTTGTACTTAAGCAACCTTTTTAAGGTGTTTCTCCCCTCTAGGAAGGATTGGAATAGTGACCGCAAGTTATACCAATTGAAGATATCATGAACTGGTTGAAGCATAATATAATATCGTAAACTTAATAAACACATTTTTATTAATCACTTGTTTTTTGTTTCGCAGAATATTTTGAATATTTTTTAAAAAGTTTAAAAAATCACTCGATCGATTTCGACTTGTTAGGTCATCATCAGGAGTATCTACTGATTTGTATTAGTAAAAATTTTGTTATATAGTAGAAAAAAGCAAAATATAAATAAAAATAAAAGGAGGGGAAAAAATAAGCAATAAAAATTAATCTACGGATCGCGCAGGTAGGCGATGAGTCATAGGTTGAGTAACAAAATTCAAAGTATATTATTGCGTACGTGAGAATAGAAAAGGGCGGGGTCTGTAATTGGTGAGAACCGGGTTTCTTTCTGTTCGATAAGGATATTTTGGTTAAGAAATATTGATTTTCGAATTTCGTAAGATTCTAAGGTATCTAAACGTCTGCCTTTGGGTTGTATATGTAATATGTCTAAATTGTTCAAGCTAGCTGTATGATTTTCTGAAGTTAAATGGTTATGGAAAGTTGATTGATTGCAACCAGATAAATGTTCTTTAGCTCTAACTCCAATATTGCGCCCAGTCTGACCAATATAGGAGAAACTACAATCATTGCAATTGATCCTATAGACACAAGATTTGGAAAGGCGATCAACTCTAGGTTTATTGTTAAAAATCATTTTCTTTATTGTGTTATTATTATAAAAAGCAAAACTAATATTGGTATAATTGGACACGATGTTGCTAATCCGTTGGCTCGTTTTTCCTATATACTCTAAGCGACGCCAATTTTCCCGCGTTGGACTGTCCGGTGGATAAATACCCGTTAGAGTTTTACGCTTTAGCTTTTTATTTAATAACTTTACTATAGTCCTAGTTGCATATCCGTTATTCGTTGCTATTTGAAGAATTATATGTTAAGCTCAGTGTTATAATTTGAATTTGACAGAGGGATGTTTATTAGTCTGTCTATGAGTGAGTGGAAAGCTGACATTTTAATATTATGGGGATGGTTTGAAGAACTAGGGATAACAGCGTCTGTATACGTGGGTTTCCGATAAATTTTGAAGTCTAAAGTAGAATTAATCCTGGTTATTGTTATATCTAGAAAATTAATACTTTTATTTTATTCTTTTTCTAACGTAAAATCAATGGTGGAATATTGAGAATTTAACCAAGTAAGGAAAGAGTCTAACAGTCTATCAGTTCCATTCCATAGACATAATATGTCATCAACATATCTACACCAAAAGATTATATGACGAAAATAAGGATTGTTATTTGATATGATCATTTGTTCGAAGAAATTCATGAAAATTTCAGCCAACAAAGGTGACAGAGGGGAGCCCATGGGTAGACCATCAGCAAATTTGAAATATGTATTATCAAAACAGAAATAATTTTGTTTAATACAAGTCTCAAAAACTAACTTCAGTTCACGACGTAAGCTCTCATCTACAACATCTCTATCTAAGTAATTACAAACTAGTTGGGACAAAGTATTAATTGGAATAGAAGTGAAAAGACTGGCAACGTCAAATGAAACTAGTTTTGAATGTAACGGAATGTCGACGTCTTGAATTTTGTTAATCAATTCTACCGAGTTCTTAACCGAATAAGCCGAAAAGAAATTAGTATAACAATTGAAAAAATTTATGAAACCCTTACATAGCTTGATGGCAGGAGCATTGCAATACGCTACTATTGGTCTAATCGGAATGCCTTCCTTATGGATTTTTGGTAAACCATAAAGGATCGGAGCAGATGGATTCATGACAGAGTAGTTCCAACCAGTTCCATCAAATAACTTCTGGCATTGGTTGATACACTTACTAACCGAAGTCTTTAAAGACTTAGTTAAATTTCTGCCAAGCTCTATTGCTTTACTTTCTGTAATAAAATCAGAAATTTTATTGCAGTAATCGACTTTTGTGAGCACGGTAATTGTATTGCCTTTATCCGCTTTACACGCTATAAGGTCATCGTCACGTAGTTTTTTCTTTATCGCACCAATCACTTTGAAGCTAGTATTATTAGAAGCCGCAGAAGAAGAGAATGGTGGAGTAGAAGAGTTATCAATACCTTTCTTTATTTGTAACGCACACACTGATTTTATTTGGGTTATCTGGCCAGATAAGGCTGTTTCGGCATCTACAGCCAGATTTTGGAATGATCCAAGGTCGATTTTCTTTGGCGTAGGGGCAAAATTCACTCCGTTGCTAAGCATTTGCACCTCTGTATCACGGAATACGACTGAGGACAAGTTCTTAAAACGTGGATGAAATTGGAAATCAGACGAACCACTATTACCTCTACGGTTAAATGGATAAGCCTTATCTCGCAACACATCCAGTTTAGCTTTTTGTTTCACATATTGAATATGTGAAATTTCAGCTACCTCTGCACGGACTTTTTTGTCCAGCCAATCGAACTCAACAGAATGCAAACGAATTGCTAACTAAGTGTGAACAACTTTAAGATGGAGATATAAGTTGTTCCTGGTAGCATACCCTTTTCGCAGCTCGTTATCCCTCCAGCTACAACGCGCTAGATTGATAGCTCTTCTTCCCTCCAAAGATGAAGTTAGTTTTTGAGACTTGTATTAAACAAAATTATTTCTGCTTTGATAATAAATATTTCAAATTTGCTGATGGTCTACCCATGGGCTCCCCTCTGTCACCTTTGTTGGCTGAAATTTTCATGAATTTCTTCGAACAAATGATCATGTCAAATAAAAATCCTTATTTTCTTCATATAATCTTTTGGTATAGATATGTTGATGACATATTATGTCTATGGAATGGAACTGATAGACTGTTAGACTCTTTCCTTACTTGGTTAAATTCTCAATATCCCACCATTGATTTTCCGTTAGATAAAGAAGAAAATAAATGTATTAATTTTCTAGATATAACAATAACCAGGATTAATTCTAGTTTAGACTTCAAAATTTATCGGAAACCCACGTATACAGACGCTGTTATCCCTAGTTCTTCAAACCATCCCCATAATATTAAAATGTCAGCTTTCCACTCACTCATAGATAGACTAATAAACATCCCTCTGTCAAATTCAAATTATAACACTGAGCTTAACATAATTCTTCAAACAGCAACGAATAACGGATATGCAACTAGGACTATATTAAAGTTATTAAATAAAAAGCTAAAGCGTAAAACTCTAACGGGTATTTATCCACCGGATAGTCCAACGCGGGAAAATTGGCGTCGCTTAGAGTATATAGGAAAAACGAGCCAACGGATTAGCAACATCGTGTCCAATTATACCAATATTAGTTTTGCTTTTTATAATAATAACACAATAAAGAAAATGATTTTCAACAATAAACCTAGAGTTGATCGCCTTTCCAAATCTGGCGTTTATAGGATTAATTGCAATGATTGTAGTTTCTCCTATATTGGTCAGACTGGGCGCAATTTTGGAGTTAGAGCGAAAGAACATTTATCTGGTTGCAATCAATCAACTTTCCATAACCATTTAACTTCAGAAAATCATACAGCTAGCCTGAACAATTTAGACATATACAACCCAAAGGCAGACGTTTAGATACCTTAGAATCTTACGAAATTCGAAAATCAATATTTCTTAACCAAAATATCCGTAACGAACAGAGAGAAATCCGGTTCTCACCAATTACAGACCCCGCCCTTTTCTATTCTCACGTACGCAATAATATATCTTGAATTTTGTTACTCAACCTATGACTCATCGCCTACCTGCGCGATCCGTAGATTAATTTTTATTGCTTATTTTTTTTCCTTCTCCTTTTATTTTTATTTATATTTTGCTTTTTTCTACTATATAACAAAATTTTTACTAATACAAATCAGTAGATACTCCTGATGATGACCTAACAAGTAGAAATCGATCGAGTGATTTTTTAAACTTTTTGAAAAATATTCAAAATATTCTGCGAAACAAAAAACAAGTGAATAATAAAAATGTGTTTATTAAGTATAAGTGTGTTTCGCCAAGTGCCTACGGCAAATAGCGTAAAAAGTATAATATCGTAAACTGATATCACTATCTATTAGACAGTCGGCGGCCATTCTTTCGCTGAATGCAGTTTTCCTGGCGTCAAGGGTGGCTTTGGGTTGCCACACATCTCTTAACGAGATGAAGATTTCAATATTCAGTTGGTCTGGGTTCCGGGCCATTCTAACGTTGAGGTAAATTGCAAGGCAGACGAGTTAGCAACGTATGGTACGACTCTCTAACTGGAACCAGGGAGAGAATCTGTAGGAAGGCCTATGACTGTGCTGAAAGCAGCAAGCCATAGGGAAGCAGTTGCCTTGGCAAATGCTAGGTAGATCGCCAGTCCAACTGGCGGGGTAGCGAAACAAGTATGGCCTGAGCTGAACTTGAATTGCTGCAAGATCTTAATCATACTGAGGAAGTGTGATTAAAGTAGAATTGTAAAGATACTTATCGGGGACTGCCTTTTCGTAGATCATGCGAGAAGGTTGCGTCTGGGAGCAAATGACTTCTGCAGAAGAGATGATGACTTGGCAAATACACTATGGACTACCTCTCTGTTAATAGTACTAAATGGGAATTTAGATTTTCGGATCCTGTGGATTGAGCCATAATTGGCATAAGGATGCGCTAACAACCACTGAAACCAAACCTAACCTACATTATCAACAAAAAATGAACACACACACACACACACACACACACACACACACACACACACACACACACACACACACACACACACACACACACACACACACACACACACACACACACACACACACACACACACACACACACACACACACACACACACACACACACACACACACACACACACACACACACACACACACACACACACACACACACACACACACACACACACACACACACACACACACACACACACACACACACACACACACACACACACACACACACACACACACACACACACACACACACACACACACATAAAATTTCAGAAGGAAAACGATCCCTTTATATAAGTTTTATTTTAATAGTTTCACAAAATTTTATATTCAATGCTTTTTATTATTTTACATCATTTGTATTTTTATGACTTGTTTCATCAGAAACTACACTAAGACTCCAAAAAAACGAGTATAAAGGAAAATAATTGAAAAATCAAAAGCTCACACAGGCATCTTTGATAATCCAAAAGCAATATAATTATAATTACAGTGGGTTTTAATTTCAACATACTCCCACCCTTGAAGTATTTAAGCTAATTTAAATGTTTGTAGTGAGAAAAAGATTTAATAATAAATAATTGAAAATATAAATTTGAAAAAGAAAATTAGAAGATTTTTATTTATTTATTATGTGTCAAAATCTAAATGTTTACTTAGTAATGTCAAGAGAAATTTCATTTAATTGTCAGGCTTGTCCGAATATTATTGAGCAAAATAGATCCATCTATTGGCAAAATTAAAGGTTGAAAGGTACCAACCTAAAGTTAATTAATAATTTTTAAAATATGAAGTAGCTTGTATTAAACAAAATTTTCTTTATAAAAAGAAAATTTTCTTTTTAGAGAGGATTAGTATTTGAGTGAAATTCATATTGTATTTCTGTTAAAAAATCAGTTAACATATTTTTTTGTGAATATAATATTGTAAAAGAACAATTTGTGCATTAAATAATTTTTATTGCTAACGTAATAAGTTGTCCTAGAGAACGAGTAATTTGGATTATAAGCTGAATCAAGGAAATTATTTAATTTGTGTGTGTGGTGTGTTGAGAGTGGTTCTTGGGAATGACTCCCCAAGATTGATTAAGCAGTCCAAACTGGTGACCCCGACGTGATCCGGAAGTTAAATTTATAGACGCAATCCGGAATTTATTATATGAGATCCATTGTTTTTGATCCATTAAAAATTTGACCAACCCACATCACAATATATATATATGTATCAGCAGCACAGCTGGTTTAAACGGAAGAATGTGGAATAAGGTGTAAATCGGTATAGGCTATAGAGGCATAGCAGATTTTCACAGCCAGGTTTCCAACAAGCGGAATTAGTAAACAGCGGTACCACAGGATATAATTTACGACTCAAGAGAAGCCAGTTTCTATCAACCTACATTTGAATCTTGTTTTAAAAAAATTGTAAGTACCCACCAATTTTTAATTTTTGCCAAAAAAAAAAAAAAAAAAAAAAAAAAAAAAATAAAAATTTTTTTTGTTAATAAAGAATATATTATCTATTTTGTTCAATATACGTAGTATTTATTTGTCCTATATTTTTCTTGGCAATTTTCACCTTGTTTTCTTTTGGGATTTCTCTTGTCATTACAATTGTTAAACCTTTCGATTTTATTTTTTTTTTCATTGTTAGAGCGTTTCTTATATATATTAAAAATGTTTTTTGCATCGTGTAGTGTTTTCTTGTTGTCATTTATATTTTTAAATATTTGTTATTTAGCTCGCAAATTTAAAGTGATAGAGGCAATTCCGATTCTCAATCCGGAAATTGAAGAATCGTCTTCATCACTTTTGTTGGAGAATCGTAATTCTTCCATAGAAAATAATAACGAGCAACTTATTACGATAACTAACGATCAGTTACAATTAATGATCGAATCGCGTGTTAGGGATATGTTATCGAATTTGGCGTCAGATACTAACGTATCTTATGTAGACGATACATATCACGTAGCAAACACTCCTAATACAGACGCTAGACCAATTACTGAATATAATACAACGCAAGTTGCTCATATAGCTTTTAAAGCGCCGCAACCATTATATTCGCAAAACCCGGAAACATGGTTTGCCATTTTAGAACAACAATTTAATATAGCATCAATTAAGACGGAAAAAACTATGTATGCTCACGCCGTAAGTGCTCTCGACGCACGATTACACAATCAATTCGCACATTTAATCACTCGCGACAAAGGTATTAAACCGTATTCATTTTTTAAGCAGGAAGTGATTCGTATTTTAGGTGAATCTGAGAAAACAAAACTGAATAAATTATTACATGGATTGTCATTAGGAGACAAAAAACCATCTCAATTATTGGAGGAGTTTCAAGTGAATGCTATCGGATTTTCAGCTATGTCCATCAAACAATTGTGGATGCAAAGATTACCACCACAAATACAATTAGTGCTAACACCATTTGAACATGATGTTGATATCAATGTTCTTGCTAAACGAGCAGATGATCTGTTAGAAACTTTATCCAGCTCTAATACACAAATCGCATCAGCATCAATTAAATCCAGTACAACGGATATTTCATCGGAAGGGTCTAATAGTTCAAATATTTTTGGCATCATGCAGTCTTTCAAAACGGATATTTTAGCTGAGGTAGCAGAAATTGTCAAACAAGCAAATTCCTCCAATGTCGAACCCAGACGACGAAGTTCCAATCGTTCGTTTTCCCCGAGAAATCGTTCAAAGTCTCGGGATAGTTCAAAACAACGCGATAAATGTTTTTATCATTAGAAGTTCGGTGACAAGGCTCAGAAATGTGTAACCGGTTGTAAAATGCACAACTCGTTTTTAGAGAAATCACTAAAAAACTAGATATTCATCAACATCCGACGGTGTGTCTCGATGAAATACACGTTTCGAACCGTCTATTAATTCGTGAAAAGCGTCTTAATATTAATTTTTTAGTAGATACAGGTGCTAATGTATCAGTGTTACCAAAGAAATTCGGTAGCAAGCAAAAAAGTGAACAAATTTTTAAATTGTATGCGGCAAACGGCACCACCATAACAGCTTATGGAAGGCAAGAATTAGTTTTGGATATAGGTCTCCGTAGAGAATTTAAGGGGAGTTTCATAATTGCAGATGTCACAATTCCAATTTTAGGTGCAGATTTTCTAAGTAATACAAGATTGTTGGTAGATATAAAAAAAGGAAAAATTATTGATCCCTTAACAACCATATGGTCGTCAGTTGGTCAAATCACAAGAACTGACCTACCATCTTTATCTCTAGTAGACAAGAAGAGTTTCGAACAAGATATTCAAGAATTACTAATCAAATTTGTAGACATCACGCAAAATACAAAAAATTTATCAACGACAAAACATAATGTTACTCATTTCATAGAGACAAAAGGCCCACCCATTTCAAGTAGAGCAAGGAGATTAGCCCCGGACAGGTTAAAAATTGCTAAAGAATATTTTGATGAAATGGTTCAACAAGGGATTTGTAGACCAAGTAATAGCCCATTTGTAGACCAAAGAAAAATGGTGATTGGCGTCCTTGCGGTGATTATCGTGCGCTAAACAACATCACTATCCCAGATGCATATCCTATTCCGCATTTACAGGATTTTTCGTTCCAGTTAGAAGGTAGTATAATTTTTTCGACGGTTGATTTAGTACGGGCTTATCATCAAATTCCGGTGGAGCCCATGCAGTGATATTCCTAAAACAGCGATAACAACTCCTTTTGGTCTGTTTGAGTTTATTCGAATGACATTTGGATTTCGGAATGCCGCTCAAACGTTTCAACGACTTATGCATAGAGTTTTACAAGGATTGCCATATTGTTTCGTTTATCTAGATGATATTTTAGTAGCGTCGAAATCCAGAGATGAACATTTACAACATCTAGAACAAATTTTTCAACAGTTAAGAATATATGGATTAATAATTAATCAAGATAAATGTGTCTTTGCTCAACAAGAAGTTGTATTTTTGGGCCACTTGGTCACTTCTAGGGGCATTTTACCAAACCCAGATCGTATAAAAATTATAAACGATTTTCCGTTACCTACAGAGGTACAACAATTAAAACGTTTTCTAGGTATGATAAATTTTTATAAAAGATTTATACCTAATGCAGCACAAGATCAAATGGTGTTGAATAATTATTTAAAGGGTTATAAGAAAAAGAGCAAAACAGTGATACAATGGACCGAAGAAACAAAGCAAGCTTTTGAGAAGTGTAAAGAAAAATTGAGTAATGCGTCCATTTTAACTCACCCTATTATATCAGCACCATTAGCAATTATGGTAGATGCATCCGATTTAGCAGCAGGAGCAGTTCTTCAGCAACATGTAAATAATATTTGGCAACCACTTGGTTTTTTTTCCGTGAGATTTACAGAAGCACAAATTAAATACAGCACATACGATCGTGAATTATTAGCTGTATATCTGGGAATTAAATATTTTAGAATTTTTGTAGAAGGTCGGAATTTTTTAATCTTAACGGATCATAAACCGTTAATTTTTGCCTTCAGACAAAATTTAGATAAAGCTTCTCCGCGACAACGTAGGCAATTAGACTATATAGCGCAATTTACAACAGATATAAGACATATTGCTGGTATGGATAATATTGTAGCAGATACTTTATCACGCATCGAACCTATTGGAATTATGGAAAATATAGATTATGAGCAAATTGCTTTGGACCAAAATTCGGACGATGAATTGTCCAAATTAATCAATATGCCAAATTCCAAATTGAAATTCGAATCAGTTCCGATAGCTTTTGGTTCTAACATTAAAATAATTTGTGATCAATCGTTAGGTAAGTCCAGACCTTTTATTCCACACAAATGGAGACAAACAGTTTTTAAAGGTTTCCATAACTTATCACATCCGGGCATAAAAGCATCAGTAAAATTGTTAACTGATAATGTAATTTGGTCGTCGATTAAACGGGATGTGAAATTAATGGCGCAAAATTGTATAGAGTGTCAAAAGGCGAAAGTGCATAAACACACGAAATCCGGTATTGGCATATATCCCAGCACTAAAGAAAGATTTGCTGAAATTCATATAGATATTGTAGGACCATTACCATTATCACATGGACAACAATATGTTGTAACCATGATTGATAGATACACCCGATGGGCAGAAGCAATACCCACAGCAGATATTATTGCGCCAGCAGTGGCGTTTGTGATTTATTCAAGTTGGATTGCAAGATTTGGTGTTCCTGAATATATTATAACCGATCAAAGAAGACAGTTTGAATCTCTTTTATTTCCCGAATTATCGAAACTTTTAGGCTTCCAACGAAAAATGACCACCAGTTACCACCCACAAGCAAATGGTATGATAGAAAGATGGCATCGTTCATTAAAAGCGTCATTGATGAGCCACAATAGGCAAGATTGGACGGAGATCCTTCCTACAGTTCTTCTTGGGCTAAGAACTACTTTTAAAGAGGATCTTGGAACCGCTCCAGCAGAACTGGTGTATGGAACCAATATACGAATTCCAGCCGAGTTTTTAGAGCCTTATAAAGAATTTATTCCACAAAATGATTTTGTTTTAAAATTAAAAAATCATTTTTCAGAATTAAAGCCGGAGACAGCATCGAGACATAATATTGAAAAAACTTTTATAAGTGCGGATTTAAAAAGTTGTAAATATGTTTTCATGCGAACAGATGCTCTACGCAAGGCACTGCAACCACCATATACTGGACCGTATCTGGTGATCAATAGAAATGACAAGCATTTCGATGTTTTAATTAATAACAAAATAACGAAAATTTCGATTGATCGACTAAAACCTTGCTACAGCGAAAATATAGAACCGGACAATGTTCCTATTTCAACAAGTAATGAACACAGTAAAAACTCGATTACGATTAGTCACGATAACAATAAGTTTTCCACACCAAATAATTCATTAAAACAAAACACAGACAAAAAAGTAACATTCAGTTTACCACAAACAGATGACGTAAATCGAACACAAGTCACGAGAACTGAACGAATTGTCAAACCTCCATTAAAATATTTGCAACATTTAGTAACACAGAAGGAATAAATTTCCTGTAGCAAATTTATTTTTACATGGATGGTTTATATTTGATGTCGTAGAATTTTTTATTTTTTTAGCAGCAATTCTACTGGAAGGGGAGTATATGTAGTGAGAAAAAGATTTAATAATAAATAATTGAAAATATAAATTTGAAAAAGAAAATTAGAAGATTTTTATTTATTTATTATGTGTCAAAATCTAAATGTTTACTTAGTAATGTCAAGAGAAATTTCATTTAATTGTCAGGGTTGTCCGAATATTATTGAGCAAAATAGATCCATCTATTGGCAAAAATTAAAGGTTGAAAGGTACCAACCTAAAGATAATTAATAATTTTTAAAATATGAAGTAGCTTGTATTAAACAAAATTTTCTTTATAAAAAGAAAATTTTCTTTTTAGAGAGGATTCCTAATTAGTATTTGAGTGAAATTCATATTGTATTTCTGTTAAAAAATCAGTTAACATATTTTTTTGTGAATATAATATTGTAAAAGAACAATTTGTGCATTAAATAATTTTTATTGCTAACGTAATAAGTTGTCCTAGAGAACGAGTAATTTGGATTATAAGCTGAATCAAGGCAATTATTTAATTTGTGTGTGTGGTGTGTTGAGAGTGGTTCTTGGGAAGGACTCCCCAAGATTGATTAAGCAGTCCAAATGTTCAAACAAAAAAAAAACAAAAATTAAAAATAACAATTTAAATGTTCCAAATTTAAGCCAATTAAAACTCACAATAAATTTGTTGCTAATTTTGTTTGTAAATTTCATTACTAATCGAATTCTCAATTAGAAGTGGACAAATGCGCGTATTAGATCGTTTAAATTCGGAGTTCGATGTTTTTAAAGTCACCACTCTTACAAATTCATCCTGGCCTTTATGCAGCTTTATGATTCGAGCCATTGGCCATTTTAATGGTGGGACGTTGTCTTCCTTTAAGATTACTAAATCACCGATTCTTAGCGATTCACATGGTTTAGTCCATTTTCGACGATGCTGCTGAATTGACAGATACTCATTTAACCATCGCTTCCAAAATGTTTGAAATGTAAATTGAATTCTTTGAGAGTGACTTAAACGATTATATTGCAAATGTAACAATGATGGGTCCAGGGTATAAGTAAGACTTTCAATATCATTTGGATTATCCGACATAGGACCAATAGGACGTGAATTCAGACATTATTCGATTTGAATCACGATCGTGTGAAATTGCTCGATTGAAAATATCGAATAAGTAAGAATGCGTTTTATGTGATATTTCGCACTTTTGACCGCTGCTTCCCACAAGCATCCAAAATGAGGTGACGGTGGGGGAATGGTACGCCATTGAATATGGGAATCAATACAAAATTTTAATACTTCATTTTGATGTAATTCCGATACAAATAAACTGCGAAGTTCTTTTAATTCAGATTTTGAGCCAACAAAATTGGTAGCGTTATCTGAATATATATTTAAGCAAAGTTCACGACGCGATACGAATCGTCGAAGAGCTGCTTAAAACGCTTGAGTAGAGAGGTCAGATACCACTTCCATGTGGACTGCTTTTGTAACGAAACATATAAAAATTGTAATATAGACTTTCAATTGCACTCTAGATTTTACTTGATTAACCGCCAGAAATGGACCACAAAAATCCACGCCCACATTTTGGAATGGTCTGGACGGTAAGACATGCTTTTCGGGTAATTGACCCATGATTTGATTTATGGTTTAAGGACGCGCTCGGGCACACATTATGCACTCGCGTACTACTTTTCGACATAAATTTCGTCCACCTATAACCCAAAAACGTTGTCGTAGATTGTACACGACAGTCTGAGGACCAGAATGAAGAAAGCGTATATGCTCATTCCGAACTAGCAATTTTATGAAAGCTTGTGGTCGAATGGAATATCAGCGTTTTTTAATCGTCCGCCAACCCTAATCATGCCATCGTCATCGAGAAATGGCGCAAGTGATATTAATATACTTCGATGAGACACAGATTGATTTTTACGAAGACTTTGAATTTCATCTGAATAGTGAAATTGCTGTATGTGTTTTATAATACATTTTAAGGCACTATCAATTTCTGTAATTTCGATTGATTTGATAGTTGGTAGTTTTGACAATTTATTTGAAGTCCGAAGTTTGTTAATACAAGCTTTTGTAAAACGATCAATATATGCAAAAATTCGCAATACTTTCAAATAATTCGAATGCTTTACAACAGGCATCCATTCGTCTATATTTTTATCAAAGTTCCAACCGAAACTTTTGGATTTTACGTATGCGAGGTTTCATTATTCAATGTAGTAGCGTGCTTAGGAATTATTACACGAAGTTATGGTTGATGTACGAAGGACCCGACCACCAATGTTTTGATTTAAAAGATTCCTGCGGCATAAGCCCTCGAGACACTATATCTGCGGGATTGTCTGTGGTTGAAACATAATACCAGTCAGAGGGAGAACTCAAATCGTGTATTTTTGAAATTCTATAAGCTACAAAAACTTCGAAACGCCCTGGAACCGATTTGATTCTATGTAAAGTGATTTCAGAATCAGTCCATAGAAAAATTGAATTAAATTTTATTTGCATTACTAAAATGATTTTTCCGACTATTTGAGCCAAGAGCAAAGAAGCGCACAGCTCCAACCGAGGTATAGTTTGTGATTTTAGTGGAGCTACTCGGCTTTTTGAACATAAAAATTTTACAAAAACATTGTTTTCACGATCGATGGTACGTAGGCAGACCACGCATCCATAACATTTTTCAAATGCATCTCCAAACCCATGGAGCTCAATCGCTGTTGCGTTTGGAGCTATGACACATCTTGGAATGGATATTTTATCGCTTGTAGCGAGTTGTGGTTTAAATTCATTCCAATATTCTTGAAGTTGGGTGGGCAACAAATCAGCCCATCCAATTTTAGCTGCCCATAATGTCTGCATAAATGATTTTACCAGAAACACTGTAGGGGCACATAAACCTAACGGAGCGAACATTCCAGCAATTTCGGATAATGCCGATCGTTTTGTACACTGATCAGTAATTGCATATTTTTTGAATGAAAAAATAAATTTATCGGTGTTTGTGTTCCAATTTATTCCTAGCACCTTAATCGATTTGGATTGATTATTACGATCCGAAGATATTACAGCCGAATGATTTTACGTGATTTTTCGAAGTTCGAAACCTCCCTTTAACAACAAATTAACAAGATCATTTTTCAATTTGATTGCCATTTTTAGATCATCAGCACCGGTTAGCACGTCATCGACATAAAAATCTTGTTTAGGCACTTTTGAAGCTTCAGGAAAATGTGTTTGTTCATATCCCCTGTAATACCGATTGCATGTTTTCGAAATCTCATGATGATGGAACACAAGTCCTGCTGAATTGTAGGACCAACCATTAAACACTCGTTTAGTGATGTATTTGTAGATGTTTTTGATGAAGCGTTAAATACGACGCGTAATTTTGTAGTGCTATACTACTTTCACGTATAACTGCGTGATGTGGCATGAAATTGTTGTGCTTACATTCACTTTGACCTGGATTAGATACTTCTATCATGTATTCATTCATAAATTGAGAATACTGTTCAAAAATATCTGGTTTGTTATGAAGACGCCTTTCCATTATGAAAAATTGTTTTTCAGCTGTGATAGAAGAATTACCTAACTCACCAATATTTGATTTTTTTGGAAGAGCTACACTATATCGCCCTGATTTCGTTCTAATAAAATTTTTTGAATAATGAGTTTCGCACAATTTCTCTTCAATTGAGTGCGCTTTTGTACTTTCAATATTTTCAATTAACCAAAATTTTTGGATCTGCTCATCAAGACTTTCGTAGACGCTAAAAACCATAGTCGAAGTATTAGAAATCTCAGAACTATGATTCAAGGAATGCTCACCAATTAAGATTTTTCCCATTATTACAAGACCGAAAACAGTTTTATACATAGGAAGATCATAACTTGTTACAAGTTTTCCTCCTAAAATGATTTCAGAAAATATTTCAGCACCAATTAATAAATCAATGGCTGCCGGTTTATCAAACCAAGGATCTGCTAGTTGAGTATGATCTTTTAAATCGTTTTTATCGTATTGAATCGGATACGAGGGAATAAACTCGGAAATTTTAGATTTTACCAAACAATTCAAATTACATTTAAAACCTGATATTCGTGATTCGAGGAAAACATTTACATTTTTGGTAACTGTTGATGTTGCGCCATCTATTCCGGAGATTCTGATATTAACCGGTTCTGTTTCGCCCGAATAATTTCTAACCCAAACAACTACAGTTTCTAATAGGATCTGAGTTTTTTGATGTTTGAGATTTGGCATTGAAAACTCATTTTTAAGATTTGCTGAATTAGATGCAAACAATACCTGATTCGATTTTTCTGGAATATTATTAGAATCGTTTTTGAAAACACTCATTATTGAATTATTCCGCCCGAAGTAGCGAAGAATGTTGTGTTTTAAAGAATACAACGAACAAGGTGATGACTTACATAATTACAGTGGGTTTTAATTCCAACAGTACCTTTATTACAAAAAGTACTGTAAACGAGCTCATATAGCAGGAGTTTGTAGAAATATAATATGAATTCGATGTATTTACAAGATTTGACACTAAATTTTCGGTTCGAATGCGGAATCAATGTTGTTCGATCAACTAACGTGCCATCTACCAGCACGAAAGTTTAATCAACCAAGCCAAATCAAATCATAATTGGAGTTTACGGTTATCCAGCAATTTTGATGTACAATTGATTAAAGAGGAAATAAATAGACCCTATATGGTTCAAGGGACCGAGCTTGGTTGGAGATAATCATAGGATTCATTCCCATGCATGGATAGGATCAGCTAATTAAGCAACTAAAACTAGCTTAATATCAACAAAATCGATCAGAGAGCAATTACACATTTACTCGTATCGTACAACACTGACGGAAGAGTAGATAAAAGCACTTGTTTCAAAAACCGTGCGATGTGACTCCAACGGCAGGTATATTGTAAACTTGGTAGATGTGCTATATCCACCAGAAAATCAAATGAATTTATTTTTAGGTCGATAAGGCTATCACAAATGTGACGATTAGAAAAATTTCACTTCATGCATAGCACGAACCGAGTCCATCAAAACGACGTGCAAGGGAAATTTTTACGAAATAATGAAAAAAAAAGATTTCGTGGGCAAAGATGTTGCGAGCGAAGTCAAATGAATATGGCAAAATTATTTATTACGTTTGTGTCTCAATACAAACGAATTCGATGGGCGGCTCGAGATATTTTAGCTTGTAAATGACAATTTTTCAGATTTTCGTTAAAGTGCACAATAAAGCGGACGCAGCAAGAGAACGGGCATAAGGTGCCCAGTTTGCGATCAGACAACAGGTCAGATAATGCGCCCATGCAGAATTGGAAAAGTTTTTCTGTGAGATGAGCATTGTGCATTAATGAAGTATACGGAGCAGAAAGGACAATCGCACAGTTGTGAAATCTACGCGAATAATCATTTATGCAAAGCAGACGAGCACAGGAAATGAGCACAGTGAGGAAGAAATTACTGTATGAATTATGTCAGTGAATCGGATTTAGTCAGCGAATCGGATTTATGTGTTTTTGTTTGTAATGGGAAATTATAATACTTGTGATTTATATCGACAGACTTTCACGACGATAAATACTTGCGCATAGAATTAGTGGTCAGATCATTCGAGATCAAATGTTTCTTGGCTCAAATCACCATAATTATGCGTAAAAAATACTAACCGTTTTAGCATGGAGGAATGCAATGCAGTGGGAGCTTCATCGGACAGTGTACTGAATCTTGATGAAGTGATCGGTAACTTAATGCATTTGGCCAAGGCAACGCGACCAAACATCAGCTTTACTTTTGGCAATCCAAGTCGACACTTGGAGAAACCGGTGGCTGCTCATTTGAATACGGTAAAACGCATTATAAAATACATAAAAGGGACAATGGACATTGGAATTCGTTTTGAAAGTGGCATCCAGGATACACCGAAACTAGGCGGTCGACCTTTTGGTATATATATTCATTTTTTTCAATGTAATTATAAGTTGAGCTTGGAATGCCAAAAGTCAATTGCGTTATTAAGCACACGGTCCGAATATATGGCCGGAATTTTATCAACAGGTTTGCACAACCCGATTATCTTTAGGGATAACCAAAGCCTGATTCGGGTTATCAACAATCCGGAGTTCTATAAGTGCTATGTCATTTCAACACAGGCTGCCCACAAAATCATCATTTTTTTTGACATATCTGAAAGTAAATAAAAGTGGGAGTTTTGAGATTTTAGAAGGCGGTCTCTCCAATTCTATAGTTTCGTTCGTTGTGTGGCAGCGTTTCTGTGATTTAAGGCCGGAAGAAGTTATCCGTTATAAGTATAACACGATAACGAAAGCCTTTGATTCTCAAACCGGCCCTAAATGTGCACGAAACAGTGAGTCGTGGTTTGTCGTTGAAAAATCACGTTAGGATTTTCAGCTCCTCAAATGCGACAATATTGTTTGTTGACATAGCCATCAATCACCTTTCACTTGTTGCTACACTAAGATTCATTCTGTGACCGTGTTATTCTTAATGACTGAACCACAACAGACGCCAACAATTCAACAATGGCAAAGGTAATGCCTGTTTGGCTCGTAATCGTAATAAATAATTTTTAACCTGTTCGGGGATGGTAGTGGTCGAATATACAAAACAGAATCCCGAATTTTATTCACACCTCATATGTAATAATAATTTTGGGGAAATTTCATGTATGCCAAATTGAGAATCGATATTCATCCAACAATGTACGGATACATGTTCTGATTTTCTATATGTAAACATAAATTTCACGTAATAGGCTAAAACAACTACAACAAAAACATTTAATACAAAAAATGATTGCATGTTCATTAAAATTATCCTGAAAATATCGTAATAATGTATGTAGTGTTTTAATTACATTTCAGTTTTATGTGCCAAATACCCAACAACCTCGTAAATGAATAAATACACAAATCTGTAACACCTCCGGCCATTTAAAAATTGTCTACCGACAATACATGCTATTGTGGCTTACAAATCAATATGTTCCCAATTTTATGATGTGGGTGTTTGTGGTGACTGAGTAGCTACTCGTATAAAAAAATATAATATAACATCGTCCGATTTTGATGGCATATAAATATCAACTAATTTAATTAAATATATCGGATGCTCACAATGCCTATTGACAGGCATTTTTCAACAATTTCTAATAATGAATAAAAATGAATATTTCACTGGAAATGCAGTTTTTCATATAAAATCGTTGTATTGTAGTCATGTTACGCTATTTTTCTTTCATTTAATTCAAGCAAATTCAAATAAATTCTTAAAATTAATGTAATTCATTATGAAAAATAGTATTGCCAGTTTAATCTATTATTACATGGATGTCAGTATAGAAAGTATGAAGCAATCATCTAAGACGCAATATATATATATTTGTAGTAGTTATAACTTTATTAGATGTCGCTAGCATAAGCTTTTGTTTATTTTGTAGCAAAGACACATTTAATAGAATATAAATTAGTACTAAAGAGAAAGTGAAGAGATCGCTAAACAAGGTGTGAAGAATTATACTGATTTGTACGAGATAAAATAAGAAGTATATGGTATAGTTTCGCTATTGCCCGTATTGCGTTTTTTTAATGGTTGCTGTTTAAAAGAATTTTATATTAATAAAATTATTGGCTAATCGAACCGTAAAATTCGTGGCGCATGAATTTTATCCGCTATAAATCGAGAAGGCGAACCATCAGATATTTATGCAAAAACTTTAAAATGTTAGGTTTGTCAAAATTGGGATGAAAACGGTGTTAAATATCGATAATGGAAAAGCGAACAAGAAACAATAAATTCCTTCATTCAAACCGTTATGGGGCAGGAAGCAATACGTCAACCAAATGCCGCAAATATAATAACCAACAGCTC
This sequence comes from Nephrotoma flavescens, assembly GCA_932526605.1. Lineage (NCBI taxonomy): Eukaryota > Metazoa > Arthropoda > Insecta > Diptera > Tipulidae > Nephrotoma > Nephrotoma flavescens. Next base: position 35,005,082 of record OW052222.1, on the reverse strand, counting down.
TCGTTTATATGAAAGATAAGTATGGTTGTTTACAAACATGTAGTGCACTCTAAATTCTGGATTCCAGAGCTGCTTTGTTACCGAGTCTCTAATGCAAAAACTACAAATTCCAAGACAGAACAAACGCGTTTTCGTTATCGGCCTTTGCTCAGCTGGAGCTGGTATATCGAGGGGAAGAACATTTATTGAAATACATTCTGGTATCGATCCATCCATCAAAAAATCCAAATTTACCAATTACCAATATAGCTCCAACGTAGATGTCGAACGGACCTTAAAGAGATTTTGGGAGACTGAAGAAATAATTGCACCGAAAATCCTCGACGAAGAAGAACAAAATTGCCAACATCATTTCGAATAAAACTTTATGCGTAGTTCCGATGAAAGAATCGTAGTAAGTCTCGCGTTTAAAATCCCAATTCCAAGCATAGGAAATACGAGAACAAGCGCTATCAAACGACTCCACGCCATGCAACTGAATTTATAAATGATGAGCATTTTCGTAAACCTTACGTTGAATTTATGACCGAATACGAAAACCTAGGACACATGGAACTAATTCCTGGTAGTGAAGTTGACGCCAAATTCAGGTATTACCTTCCTCATCATGGCGTAATAAAGAAAAGCAGCTCAACCACTAAATTCGACACCTCTTGTAAATCAAATTTGGGCACTTCATTGCATGATTGCTTAATGGTTGGCCCAAATATTCAATCAAGTTTGGTGTCTATTCTACTTCGGTTCAGATGCCATACATTTGTGTCATCGGCCGATGTAGAAAACATGTACCTGCAAGTCTAGGTTGAAAAGTCTGATACAAATTATCAGTCAAGCATTACAGGCTTCTCAAAGTCACGTTTGGCACCTATTGTTTGGCCCTCCATCAAGTAGCTGTTGACAACTGAGACAACCGTTGCAACAGTTTCGCTGCGAAATCGCCGTATAAATGCGGTTCAACTGGAACGGCGGCTCCAAGAAGTTCGTGAAATCGAAGTCAGTCGGTGGACAGTTAGAATACGACTTCGAGAAGTTAATCTGACTGCACACAGACCAGTAAACGGGCCGAAATTGACCGCAGCCCACCGACGAGCCCATCCTGAGTTCGCTCGAGAGCATTTGAATTGGACAGAAAAAGAATGGAGGACAGTCCTGTTCTCTGACTAGCGCAGGATGTGCTTATATGACACCGATGGACGCGGAAGAGTATGCAGAAGGCAAAAAGAGCGATATGCAAAATGTTGCATTGAAGTACGTGTCTCGTATAGCGGTGGATAGTGCATGTTCTGAGGAGGCATATCATTAGAGGCGAAGACAGATCTTGTATTCAGGACACGAGCCAATACTGGCTGTCGATCAAGAGCATTGAATTCTCAACTCATTGAGAAAGTACTCGAGGTGTACGTTGTACCTTTTGCTGGGTTTATTGGTGGAAATTTTCTGTTTATGCAGTATAATGTGAGACCGCATACGGCTGATGTAGTATAACAGTACCTTCAAGTGGTGGATGTGCCTGTTATGGAGTGTCCAGCTCGAATCCCGGACCTCAGCTCCGTCGAACATTTATGGGACGAGTTGAAAAGAAGGGTTCGAGCCAGAGATGCTGCTCCAACGAGTCTCAAGGAGCAACAACATGTGGTTCAACTAGTAAAGAAAAACGACATAAAATTAGGAGTACAAATTAAATTACAGGACCATATTAAAAATTAGCAAAAATCGCAGCAGACCACAATAAGTTCACCGCTTGAAGATGATTTCTTAATTGACAAGGATACTATGAACTGCTTGAATATCAACGAAGTCGAATCTGATGTTATAATGGAGGATCAAATAGATTTGCAAAATATTTTAAATTCTTGTTCTCAAGGGCGGACTATACGCAATCTATATACCCAAAATAATTCAAAGTTATCTGAGGGTTGCAGAGTTATTTTAGTAGATATTACTGTAAAATTTTTAATTCAAAATGACATAAAAATGACAGTTGATCTTGCAAAAACTATTTTGGGAAAAATAATACAATTATTTCCAACAGAATTCATGGTGAGATAATATTTTATTTTTGAAAAATTTAATAATTATTAATTCGTGTACTCCTACACGAATTAATAATTATTTAATACTATTTAAAGCAGCAGGGAAAAACCCGCAGGGTAAGATTTATGATAAATTTTATAACGCCAAAAGACCTCTTAGAAACTGTGGCATCCTTTCTAAACGGGCCTATTCATCAAAATCACCAGATTTGATAAAATACAGCTTTCAGTTAGGTATATGCTTGAAAGTTACAAATTTTAATTAAATTTAATAAAAATAATTTTTTTTGTTATGTTCAATTCATTTCGTTCTAAGGACAACCTGAGGCATACATAGGTGGCCATTTTGCAGCTATTCGGCAGGATAATTGATCGTTACTTATAATTTTTGTTAATATTGCAATAAATAGATCAGGGAAATTTTATAAAATATACTCAATTTGTAAACGGACATTTTACAAAATTTAAACTGTTATCATTTATATTCACTTCGTGCATGTAATAACTTGATTAATGTTTAAGTTGCACTCAATTAGCAATATTGGTCAATCTGAGCTTATATACCAAATCGACCAGTCAATATCTGATAACAATTACTTATACATTTTGTTTAATTCACTTCCTGCATGTAATAATTTAAATAACATTTTATTTGTGTAAATGGATGCAATAAATGTACCAAAGAAATTTTATAAATCATAATCAACTTGTAAACGATTATTTTACAGAATGTGATATTTAATCATTAATATTCACTTCGTGCATGTACAGTAAAACCTCCGATTGTCCGTTATATAAAAATATTTTTTTTTTAACTTATCGCCGATGGTTGAGAAGGTGCATTGTCCAGAAGCAGTAAACATTTTATTTCTTCTGGTTCTATTCCAAGCTCCGTTTCTTGAAACGTTTGCAGGAAGAAATGTTTATAGGAATCGATCTTGAAAAATTGCTCCGATGAAACCGACCGCCTTTGTAAAATTGTGACTGTAACAGCATTTCATTTTTAATCGACTTCAACTTTTCTGTAACGGTTAATTTTTGTTGTAGAGTAAGTGCACCGAGTTACACGAGTCCGTTTATCTATATTTTAGATGGTACAAGTTCACTGTTAAAACAAGCTTTGCAGAAAAATGGATAGATTCACTGATTTTTAAAAATGCAACAAATATTTATGTTTAATGTGATTTCCCTTTTTATATCGCATACGTCCTGATTTTACCTGAAAACCCGGGAGAAATTTGCTCATACATTGGTTTGGAAAGCTGGACTTAGCCGATAGGTGTGCCGTATCTAATTTTTCTACATCAGCACCGCATGGTCCAGTAATCTGCAGACAAATTTCTTCATCAATTTAAAACAAAAATAGTTTCTCGATTGAAACGATTAGCGTGTAACTGGGTGAGTTGAGTGCAAGTGGAAGTGACAATTGTGAATACAATGAGTGATATAGACGTACTAAGACGCAAGCGTGGACACGCTAAAGCCGCAATAACACGTGTGGAAAAGGGTATTGTATGTATTAAGGACACCACAGCTGTAGAGGAGCTGTATGTACAACTAGAGTTGCTTGAGAAAGGATACCTTCAATTTAAAGAATACGATGAAGATATCGTTGACATTGACGATTCGTTGTCCGAGATTGAGGCAATCGAGCAATGGTATTGCGAAGGCAACATTACGAAAGGCTATTCACGGGCGTAGTCCAATTGTTACCGCAGTCCAAACGCAGCTCGACGACACTATGCGTTCGGTTACAACACATCAAAGAGAAATGCTCGACACCATACGCGAACAAAGCTTTTCTGCAATACCGAAAGATGAAATTAAATTGCCAAAGATACAAATACCATTTTTCACTGGGAAATACAGCGAGTTTCCATCATTCAAGGATTAATTTTCATCATCAATACATAACACAACATTCTCACGAACGTACATAAATTCCAATACCTGAAGGGACTGCTACGAGACGATGCAGCGAACCTGCTACGGCATATATCAGTTACGGATGCAAATTATTTGGAGGCATGGGAGAAACTGTGTAGGCGATACGACAACCAAGGCCTTGTGATTACATCGTTAAGAAAACAGTTCATGAGTCAGCCAGTAGTGACCACAGATTGCACCAAATTGCTTAGAAAAATATGCGATAGAGAAGGAGCAGAGACACGAGACCCATGGCTCATCCATATTATTCTTCAAAAACTAGATGAAGAAACACGAAAACAATGGGCAATTAAAAGCATTGACACAGAATACCCGACATTCAAGACATTGTTATCGTTCATTGCAAAGAGATGTGCTGCTTTAGAGACATGTGAGCCTGTCCAACAGAAATGACCGTCACCGAAGCCACTTTCAAAAACATACCAAGCACAAGTTACTGATACCCGTTCACCGAAAAACGGTACTCCACAGCAATGCATCAAATGTGAAAGCAGTCATAAACTTCACGATTGTGCTCAATACAACAAACTCAGTTTGGAAGAGAAACGGGAATTCGTGGCAATGTCTAAAAATTGTTTCAACCTATCGAGCAAAGGCCTTAGTAAATATCAGAGACGTGTCCGGAAAGAATCATTGCTTCCGGGATTGCTAGACACAGGCTCTGAAACGTCGCTGATCACACAATCGTGCATCAATAAATTACAATTACCTCGCCACAACTGCCGGATTCCGGACTACTGGAATAGCATCAAATGCAACAACAAAGGGTCGAACAGCGATTACGATCACATCACGAATAGACACTGAATTTGTCATAGAGGTCGACGTATTCATTTTGGACAAATTAACATCGAAGCTACCTAGGCTAAATTCTGGAACTGTTAATAATTGGAAGGAGTTGACTTCACTTCAAGTTGCCGACCCTCTAGATCAGCAGAGTCGTGAGATCGATGTTCTTCTGGGGGCAAACCAGTTCTTCAAAATTGTGTGTCACGGGCAAATCATAGGACCCAACGGATTGATCGCGCAGAACACAGCATTAGGATGGATCATTTCGGGAGGTGAGACGAAATCTCAAAAGAACGTAACACTGCAAATCGAATTCGACATCGATCAAACACTACGCAAATTTTGGGAGCTAGAAGAACTCCCAAGCAAACCGGTATTGACTCCAGATCAAAAATATTGTTAAGAATTATTTATTAACACGCACACCAGAGACTCATCAGGTCGGCTTGTTGTAAGACTTCCCTTTGCCAACGAATCAAGACGATTAGGAAATTCGGTTCAACAGGCAACCTCGCGATTTATGTCTCTTGAAGCAAAACTGCAACGTCAAGCAGTACTAAGGAACGCGTACACATCATTTATGGAAGAATAACAGAAGCTTAATCATATGACGGAATTCTCGTATATAAGAACCTCGATTTCATTGCTGAGTACTTTTACCTGCCGCACCACCCAGTAATAAAGCCAGATAGTACAACCACAATGGTTCGTGTGGTTTTTGATGGATCAGCTGCTTCGACATCATCAATCTCACTAAACTCAAAACTTTTAGTAGGTCCAACGGTACAATCAGAATTAATAAGCATTCTGCTGCGATTTCGCTTACACCCAGTAGCCTTCACTGCCGATGTCGAGCGCATGTACCGCCAGGTTAGAGTTGATCCACGTGACTGTGAATACCAACGCACCGTGTGGCGTAACAGTCCTAATGAACCGCTAAAACACTATCGCCTGCAAACGGTCACATACAGCACATCGGCTGCTCCCTTCTTAGCGACACGAGCGCTTCATCAACTGGAGATAGAGTCGAAGACAGAACATCCAGAGGCATCTAACGCAATATTACAAGATTTTTATGTGGGTGACCGACTGAGCGGAGGAGTTGACGTACCATCAACATTGATATTAGCCACCAACATAGCAAACATCCTCAACACGGCGGGCTTTCCACTGCACAAATTTTCATCCAATTCGCCAGAATTGCTTTCTTCGTTAGCAAAACTCACATATCAAGAAGCACTTCAGTGGTTAACATAGATGAATCAAGCGAACATAAAATTTTGGGACTACGGTGGGATACAAAGGCATAGACATGTTTAAGTTCAAAGTAAACGAACCACCAAAATCGAATGCGTTAACAAAACGCACCTTTCTATTTGAATCATCTCGTTTATATGATCCTTTAGGCTGGCTGAGTCCAGTAATAGTATCGATCAAATCGTTATTCCAACAATTGTGGCTATTACATATTGGATGGGATGATCCACTGCCACCTTCAACAGTACGTGCCTGTTCAACTATTAGGAACGACTTCAAACAGTTGGAAAGAATACGTATTCCTCGCTTCATACAAATAACGTCACCAACTGAAAGTGAACTTCTTGGATTTGCTGATGCAAGCTCTACCGCTTATGCAGCAACCGGACTACTAAAATATTGGAAACAATGCCAACAACGACGTGGAGCCATATAGCATCTTCAGATAATCCAGCAGATGTCGCTTCTCGTGGCTGTACCTCTAGCGACTTAGTGAACCATTCACTGTTGTGGAAGGGTCCGTCCTGGCTCAAACAACCCAAGGACACATGGCCGATGGGAAAGTTTAATGATGCAGCGATCCCGGATAAAGGAGTTTTGGAGGCACGCACCGTTTCCGTTCACAAAGTTACGGTTGATGAAGACCTGGTATCCAGGATTACGAGCCGAAACTCCAATATACTACGTTGGTTCGAGTTGTGGTGCATCTCAGGCAATTCACCACCTTATGTCGGTCAAAACATTCGCGCACTGGGAAACCTACAGCTCGTGGAAACATAGTCAAAGCTGAAGAGTATAGGTGGGCTGAGAAGCAAGTGGCAACAATTGTACAACAGCAACAGTTCGTAAGTGAAAATAAGCTTCTCAAAACAAACAAACAAATTACGAAGGGAAACCTAGCATCGCTATCACCTTTCTTAGACGATGAAGGCCTGCTGCGTGTAGGAGGAGCTTAAAAAATGCTGCTTGTTCGTATAATCAAAGGCATCCAATTATTCTGGCCAATCATCACATATTAAGCTTAATGCCCGTCCGATCAATCCGATCATGGGAACCTACCAGTCGAGAGGGTAACACCAACAAAACCGTTCACGCACACTGGGATTGACATGGCCGGACCAACAGAAATTGCAACAAAAACGGGCAGAGGAGCTAAATTCGTTAAATCATACATCGTGGTCTTTGTATGTATGGCAACCAAAGCAATTCACTTGGAGTTGGCTGGAAATCTAACAACGGACGCCTTTTCAGCCGCGCTCAAGCGATTCGTCAGCAGAAGGGGTTTTCCCGCGACAATATCATGCGATAACGGGACCAACTTCGTAGGCGCGAGGCGTAAGCTCAACGAAGCGCACCAACAACTATATGCCAGCACATACGCATCAATTCATATATTCGCCACAGAACACGGAATTGAGTGGAAATTCAATCCCCCAGCATCTCCTCACTTCGGCGGTCTTTGGGAGGCTGCGGTTTGTTCAGTAAAGCATCATGCTACTCGGATGAAGCGGCAATCAAAACTCACGTTCGAGGAGTTTTCAACATTATTGTGCCAAATCGAGGCGGTTTTGAACTCTCTACCACTTACACCGGCAACCGAAGATTGCGATACTATTTTTGCAATTACGCCAGCTCATTTTTTGACCACCGCACCACTTCTATCTGTTCCTGTCATCGATAATACGGATACCCCGGACAACCGTTTAACAAGATGGGAAGAACTCCAAAAACGAGTACATAAACTTTGGAAACGATATACGGTGGAGTATATCAACAACCTACAACAAAGGAACAAGTGGAAAATAAAAAACAAAAAATTTACAAATTGGAGATATTGTTTTAGTGAAAAATATGAATCTGCCACCACTACAATGGCCGCTTGCCCGAATTAACAAAGTACACACTGGAGAGGACGGGATAGTACGTGTAGTAACTCTTAAAACAGATATTCGAGTCCGTCATGACATCATCATTGCCGCAAACTCCAATAAACCTAAAAATAATAACAATTAGACATAAATTAAGAAACTAAACTTATATACTTATCTTATCTTATTATACAAAGTAGAAGTTTGTAGCTGTAAGAAAATATTGTAATTTGACTTATATAATTCATCAATTAATTCATAATTGTAATACTTATCTCATCTGTTAACATAAACACACAACATTAATCAACAATGCAAATCATAGTAAATGACAGATGCGGTCGATAGTATAGCAATCTGTATTGTCAACTGGTGTCGATCGTGTGGTAGCCTGTTTGGTAACCTATTTTAATTATGTCAGCAAATCACCAAGGATCTAGTTGAGAATCTCACCACCAGTTGTAGTTATGTTATGCAAAATAAAATAATGTTCTCGTCACTTTTTGCGCAGCCATTACAACCTTCGCATCAAATTTAACCCGAATAACAAATAAAGTTAAAATATTATTTAACATTAAATATAATAAAGTTTTTTATTACAACTTTAACATTGGTTAAGAGATTTTTTGTGTAGATTTTTTGTATTTCGATTCGTTTATTGGTTCATCCATTGCAGTTAATAAATTCAATAATAAACATAAATACATATATTATGTCACGTACTAAAAAAAATTTAAAAATTTTGTCCGGTTTATCCGAAGTCCGATATATCGGGGTCCGTTATATCGAGGTTTTACTGTACTTTAATCCAGCTGAGTTTATATACCGAATCGGCCCGACAAAATTTGATGACAATTAATTGTTGTTGATTCACTTCCTGCATGTAATAATTTAAATAACATTTTATTTGTGTAAATATTGCAATTAAATGGATCAGAGAAATATTATAAAATATACTCAATTTGTAGACGGTCATTTTATAAAATTTGAAATATAATCATTAATAATCACTTGGTGTATGTAATAACTTGCTTATTGTTTAGATTGCACTCAATAAGCACTACTGATCCATATGAGTTTATATACCCAATCTACCCGTCAATATCTGATAAAAATTACTAGTAACTATTGTTGATTCACTTTCTGCATGTAATAAATTAACTAACATTTTGTTTGTGTAACTGTTGCAATAAATGGATGAGAGAAATTTTATAAAATATACTCATTTTGAACACGGTTATTCCACAAAATTTGAAACATAATCAATATAATCTCTACCTATAACTAATGATTATTAATCATTAATATTCACTTCGTGGATGTAATACTTGATTAATATTCTAAATGCACGCCATATGCACTATTGATCCATCTGAGTTTATATACATAATCGACGAGTCAATATCTGATAACGATTACTTTTGACTGTTGCTGATTCACTTCCTGCATGTAATAATTCCAATAAAACTTTATTAGTGTAAATATTGCAATAAGTGGGCCATTTTATAAAATATACTAAATTTGTAAAGGTTTATTTTACAAAATTTTAAATTTAATAATAATATTCACTTCGTGCATGTAATAACTTGAATTATGTTTAGATTGCACACAATAACCATTTTGATCTATGTAAGTTTGTATACACAATCGATATCTGATAACAATTTCTTTTAACTGTTGTTGATTCACTTCCTGCATGTAATAATTTTGTAAAAATCTTTTAATAGATGGCTTAGAGAACCAGTATAATATATATTCAAATTGTAAGGAAGTTTTACAAAACTAGAGACCCGTTTGAGGTTAAATATCCAATTGAGCTAGTTTATGTGTTTTAAACTAAATATTATTCATATTCAGTTCGTGCATGAAATTATTTTAGTCTTATTTTATTTTTCTTAAATACTGTAATAAATGGTTTAGAGAAACTTTATAAATTATTATACTATTATGGTATAAATTTATTTTTCAAATCTTTATAAATTAACATTAGTAACCAGTTCGTACAAGTAACAATTTGAAGCTTTACTTCGGAATATTTACATATTTCAGTCATTACTCAGCCAGGTCGAGAAAAGCTGAGCTAAGACCAAAGAATTATGATTGCGAATGGTTGTTAAACCGATTTTAGGGATTATCACAACAATTTAAAAGCGAATTGCACTGAATTTTGTAATCTCATGGGATTCCTCCTTACGAAGGCGGAAATGGTAAATAAAATCACAACACCATTCTGACAATAAAATCAATTTTTTTTTCTATCAAATCACGATCGTACAACAATTGCACATAAAATAAATCGTGTAATTATAATTCAATAAAACACAATATATTATTAAAATACAATTGCATAAAAAAAATGTCGCGATCCCGTTACTTATGTACGAATACTAAGCATAGTACATAAAACACAAAATTTTCCAAATCAAATAAAAATTTTCATATATATTCAAATTCCACCGAACGTACAGCGAGAATAAATTTTAAATTCCAAATCATGATTCATTCAAGGTACAATACCAGAAGTAATATTATTTTTTTTTATCAACGAGAGGTCTCGTCCCGATGTCGTTGCGCATAATATATGATTGCGGCACCGTATATACAATTCAAATTAATTCCTTATTAAAATTTTTATGCAAATTAAGTTGTAACGAAAATCGATAGAACAGCAACAAAATCGATCACTATACAAAAATATATATATAATCCGTGATTCAATATTTTCTTCAAAATTATAATCAAAAAATGTATACTTGACAAACAAGATTTGAATAAGAAAACGATGTTCTATGCATAAAGCTATATACACAAGAAAAACTGTTAACCTTAATCTTGAATAAATAAATTTATGGTACAAAGTATAAAAATAATTGTTCCTGAGTGTCACTCACGTTTTGCAACATATCGAAATACACAAAATTGGTATAAATAACAGTTCACAAGCATACAAGTCAAAGAAACGGAAGCTCATACATATTTTTTATCGTCTATACCTTTCAGATCAATTACCGCATATTGAACGAGCAAAACGCATAAATCATCATTATGGCTACTTACCCCGTTTCGTATTTTTTTTTTGTTTGTGTGTTCAAATTAAATCATGTAATAATAATTAAATTTAATAAAATAATTAAAAAATTTATTTTTTAAACACCGGCCATTTATATTGATTATTAATAGTTTTATTTAGTGGTCTGGACGCATTTTACGTCTACATCGTACCTCAGTCGCTGCATCGTTTTCTTAATTATAATATTATACGTTACGGTTGTAATGCTGCATTGATTAGCAATACTAAGTGAGTTTCCTATTTTAGATTGATGAACGCATGCACTCGTGTATCGCTTTTCCTATTAATTTGCAAAATAATTAATAATTAGTCTACCGCAACATAAGTACATAAGTTGCATGGAGGCGAGGCATTCATTAAAATTCATTTGTTGCAAAAAATATTGAACCGCGTAATTATTTCCGAAGTCCGTAATCACAGATCTAATGCAGAATTGTGATGTGCTATACTGCCTACACTGCGTACATAATTAATAATCTACATATGTAGAGAATGTAAAATATGTAAAGACAATGTCGACAATTATTGTTTTTTTAATCAATCAGTAAAATTTTATAATTTAAACATTTCGGATTCTTGGAGTTAATTCCATTGACAAATTTGAAAAATCTGAACTCAAGTTTTTATATGGCAATGATTTACTCTTAAATCGATAGTTCTTACATTATTTTACTACAAGTACATCAAAAATGGAAATGAACGAATAACAATACTGTTATAGATTTGAATGTCATTTTTTTTTGTAAAATTTTGTTTTTATAAACAGTCAAACACCGACTTAACCAAGATCGAGAAGCTCGTTGAATCTCAATATTTTTAGTTGAGAAATATTGTCAACTTTATAGATTTCGCCAATTGTAATTTTATGTAGCCCCACAAAAGATAATCACAGGGTGTCGATTGGGGTGATGAGGAGGGTCCACAAATTAGAATGAATAAATGATACGTTATTCGATACGTTGAAGAAATGCAAGAGTTTTCTTTGCCATGTGTGATGGAGCTGATGCTTGGTGTCAGTCGTTCGAATCTTTGACAAGTAGTTTTAAATAGTTGTTTATGAAGTAATCTGCATTTATCTTAGCAACTTAGCAATTTATCTCTGCATCAACGGAAATGGGTACTGTGTGTCAAAATTGGATATTCCTAAGAAAACCGCATGTAGCGTTTTGGGTGAGACGTTTTTGAGAAGGGAACTAACTCCAATTTAGTTTGGTCGCGACTCAAATATTCCATTTATCGCCTTTCAGTAGTCGGTAAAGGATCAGGGATCACATGTTTCCTTTCGTGATTGTTTGCGCAGACATATTGTGATGCTTCGGCTTCTTAGCAAATCTTTGTTCCATTTTTTTTTTAGAATATATTGTATGGCTCCAACCTTTCTTTCAGAATATTTTGACGCATATTTCTGCGTCAATGGATTGGGTTTGGTTACCATTTTTCGTAAATTTGAAATTTGACGTTTTAACGCAAAGATGATTTTCGTTCGGTTAATTTTAACTGGTTTATTACATCCCATAAGCAGAACTTTATTTTTTTGATAGTTGACTGAGAAAAATTTAGATTTGTAGTATTGAAAAACAAAGTTTTTGATTTGTAAAAATTTGAAATTCTTTTTGAATTTAAAAATTATTTGTTTGTTATTAAATAAAATTTTTAAAAATTAATAAATTGCTGTTTGATTTTAATGAAATATTTTGTAAAATTATTAAATACATATCTTCTAAATTTAAAGAAAATATTTATTTGACGAGAATAATAAATTTTAAAAATGGATTCTTTGCATTTAAAAACCATTTGTTTTGCAAAGAAACAATTATTAAGTCCCGTTGTTAATTTTTTTATAGCAATACAAGAAAATTCGTGACGCAAATTTAATCAAAGTGTTCTCGTGCGCGAGATCTGTTAGATTTTATTTGATTTTTGTGCAATGAGGTTTCATATTCATATTTTCATATCGGATAATGAGTGATTAATTCATTGATCCTAAACCAGCCGTGAAATTTACGTGATACCTATGGTAACTTAAAAAAAATAAATGCAAATGTATTTAATTCATAAAATAAAAATGTGTTTTAGTTTCAGGAAATTTAATAACGATTGAAGAGCAGATCGCATGACATAAGCCGTATATCATTAGCATCGTGGGAGTTCTTAGGAATCATCCTCTCGAGCACTAATATGAATTTCGGAATATTTTATTTATTAAAAATCGGATTGTGTAATTGTGACATTTAATAAAAAAACTATTGTGAAATGAAAACAAATCTTTTAAAACTTGAAAATTTTCTTTTTATTATTAAAGAAATATCTTTTAAAATTATAAAAAATTATTTCATATAATATCTGAAAAATATGTTTTTGAAAATTAAACTGTTTCCCTAAATTGACACTGTTTGCCTAAAAATATACAGTGAGACCATTTAAAATTCGGACAAATTTCCATGGAATAAAATATATTTAACCAAGTTTGCGTTGATTTTTTGCTGACTGCAAAAACAGATTTCATATAAAACATTTAACTGGCGCACAACTAACAGGCCGTTAGTCATTTTTCTGTGCAACCGGCCATTAGTTATTTCGTTTTAAAATATTTTTTATTGGGTACATGTGCGGAACGTGAAACCTAAATGATGAGTGCCAAAATTGAATATTAAGACAGAAATACTATAGAAAATACTACAAACAAAAATTCATTTCTATTTTCAGTAGATTAAGAATATCTAAGAAAAAAAAAACTATCTCATCTCCAAGTGACTTTAAAAATTTCTTGTATCAAAAAAAAAAATAGTTTGTATAGTTATTGCCCTTTTTAAATGAAACAACTTTCATTTAAATGATGTTGCTGCTTCAAAGATAAAATTTGAGGTACATAAGCCATCAGTCCAAGTTTAAAAGGAGACGTTCTTTCACATAATAGAAAAAATCCCCACACTTTATTTAATTTTGAAATAAACATGTAATGGATTATTGTCTTCAAAATTTTATAAAAGGTGGTTTCGTTGTAATTTGTAGGTGGGGCCAGCAGTTCAAATTAGCCCATTGAGGCACTTTAAGAAATACCGATTTTGTTTGGATCTGTTATTTGAGAAATCTCAAGATTTTGAATGGATTTAATCTGATGGTAATGTGACAAAATTTTTAGAAGCTTAGAAAATATTTAGATATAGCTTTGGGCTAGCCAACCTCAGAATATTTTCAGAATATCCTGCGATCTGTATGAATAATTCTCAAAATTTTAAGAAATTTTTTTAAATGATTTAAATTGAGAAAATAGCAAATATATTGAACCTCAATAATTAGTGCGATAAACTCGTATAAACGTAACAAATAAAATAAGTGTAGTGTTGTGTGACAAATAGTTTCGTTATTAAAAATGAAATTTATGAATATGGACAACACGCCAGATTAAACTCACGTGAAAGAGCTTCTTGAATCATGGCAATTGGGAGATTTGTTTCAATATTTTATAGGTAAGTTTAAATTTTATAAATAGTAGACATCAACAGTGCCAGAACTGGTTAATAATATTATAAATAGACAACAAATTAGTAATCAAATTAGAATGAGTTTTTTGGTTTTTTGGTAGCTCAACCAAACCTTTTGTACTGCGACCATTAAGGTCTATTGTGCTCACCCTGAGTAGTTTTATATTGATATTTAGAAATTTAGATCCTTGATAAACGCCATTAAGTCATTCATTCAAAAAAAAATAATTCTTCATTTTATACCTCTCATTAGGAGATATACAGGGTGGTCCAAAAGTCTGGAAACGGTGAATTTATTTCGCGCACGGGTGGAAAATCGGATTTCTGATACTGGGGTCTTTAGTTATTTCATCCGAGGAATCGAATGGGCCCATCAGATTTTGGGCGCGATGCGACCTTATATGAGATATGAGGCCAAACTTGGAAATTTCAAATGCAAACCCATCTTTTTTATTGCAGATTCGGATTCAGCGGAAAATTTTACATCCGAATTGGTTAAAACCAAAAATTTTTTTGTCCATTTTTGGACAAATTATTTTGTGTTTGAAAATCATAGTCACCACCTGTGGCACTATTCTGGTAATTCCCTGGGAATAGGGAATTGGGGAAAGATTTTATATGTAATTTCTATTTTAGAATTGTTTTTCTGGCATACTGAGGTAAAAATCTAGTGGTAATTTTTTTGAAAACAACATAAAATTGGGAATAATTTTCCCTGCCAATTTAGATATGGAAAAATTATTCCCAATTTATAAATATTTACATCAAACTTTTCTCCTTAGTAGGCCGGAAAAAAAATATTTGAACTGAAATTACATATAAAATCTTTCCCCAATTCCCTATTCCCAGGGAATTACCAGAATAGTGCCACTGGGGTCGAATTTTGATCAAAAAATGGAAATAAAAATTATGAGAATTGCAGTTGTTTTACTTACCTACTAGACCTAAAACATTAAATCGTTTAATACAACCAGCGAAAAAATTCAATATTTACGTCTAGTACGCATGTGTGTATGTGTGCGTTAATTGTTTCATAAGTTTTTTCTTTGATCTAAATATGCCCTTAACTACCCGTCGGAAAATAGAAATCTTGACAATGCGTGGATACAGTGACTAACCGAGGTCATATGTGAGTGGAGCGAATTTGTTTAACGACACCCATCCTGAAGTGCCACCGATTTCAAAATCAACGGTGGAAAAAAACGGTTGACCGGTTTGCAGCGACCGGATCTGTAGCAGCACTTGCCGAGATCGGGCCGGGGTAAAAGTGCAACTAACGAAGAGGAAGCCTTGGAGGTTCTTCTCAATGTCATCGAGGATCCTCATGTGAGCCATAGAAGGTTGTCCCAAACTGTTGGGGTGAGTAAATCATCCGTCCAAAAAATCTTAAAAACGAATGGTTGGCATCCATATAAAGTCTACTTAGTGCAGGAGCTCACCCCAGAAGACTTTGATGGTTTGGAATATTGCGATGTAATCGAGAGTAATGGAGAGATATTTTACTGATAATTTCACCTTTTTTTGGACGTGTTTCTCGGATGAGGCGGGATTCAGTTTGAATGGGGAGGTTAATCGCCACAATATGAGTTATTGGGCCGATGAAAATCTTCACTGGATGCGAGATACACACACGCAATTGCAGGGTCAAATCAATGTTTGGGCTAGTATTTTGAATAACCAAATAATTGGGCCGTTTTTTCTACATGAAAATTTCACTCACGCCGGTACTTGGAGATGCTAGAATGGCATATCATTCCAGCAATTCGTGCTGTTGTTGGAGATCAATTGGAGAACATATGGTATCATTAAGATGGAACACCTGCGCATTTTGCATTACGTGTTAGGATTGTTATTTGAATTTCCAGGGCTGAGCCCTTTACCTGCCCTATGGGTCTATGAGCGTCAAATGGTTTACTTAAGGTCAGAATAAAACATATCCCATTACACAATTGAGCCCTTTAACAGCGAAAATCTCCAGTATCAGAATATCGATATGGGCCCCCTGGTCTGAATGATTTAGACGCCCTGATTTTTTAACAAAAAACGCTGCATAGGACCCAAAAATGGACGAAAAAACTTTTGGTTTTAACCAATTCGGATGTAAAATTTGCCGCTGAATCCGAATCTGCAATAAAAAAGATGGGTTTGCATTTGAAATTTCAAAGTTAGGCCATCAGGCCCAAAATTTGATGGGCCCATTCGATTCCTCGGTTGAAATTACTAAAGACCCCAGTATCAGAATTTCGATTTTCCACCCGTGCGCGAAATAAATTCACCGTTTCCAGACTTTTGGACCACCCTGTATACTATTCTGACATTGGAAAATACTCATCAGGCCGCTTATACAATTCGTATAGAAAATAAGCAGCAAAACTTTGAGCTTCTGGAATATTTTCAAGGGAAAAACTGGTTCGAGTACCAAAAATAAATTTGGAGCAAGGTATATTAAATTAAAGTTAGTTATATTTACTTTGGTTTTTTAATTGTAATGGTGTTATTGTGATTGTTCCGTATATTGGTCTATTTCAGAACTCTCGAATTAAAGTTAATACAATAAGTCAAAATTCAATAAAATTAATTATTTTAAGATTGTAACATATTTTTTGATTTCTTTTTATTTGTTACAAGTAACACAACTTCAAGTTAATACTGAAACGGTTGAGGACGAAGACCAGATTTGGTGAAAAGTGTAATCAACGCCTTTTGAGGCGGTGCTCCAATACTGGAGGAAAACATCTCACACTAGGTTATTTCCCAAATAAGATAACACGATCAAAAGAAAATTTAAACTTTGGCCAAAATATAATATTGCAGATGGCACACAATTGGTAACTAAAATTATTTCATTTAAATTTTATTAATTAATGTGGTTTATGAAGATTGATATTGATTTCGAGTACTTGCAACTTGGCAAACTTCACTGCTAACGTCGTCCTGATTTAAAAAGAATTAATTAAGCTATGTGTGAATACCACTAAGTTACTTGAATCTTTCTTCAAGCATGAGCATAAATTTATATTTATTTCAATACTGATTGGTTAAAAATTATTAGTGTCATTGTTTTTTTTTTTTGTTCTTTTTAGATAAAAGAAACATTATTATTTTAAAGGCCTTGCATGGATTACTAGTTCCAACTAGTCAGGCGAAGCATAACAAAATGACAAAGGTTTGGAAGTTCAGCATAAGCGATTCACAAAACTCGTTCTTAGATTCGGCAGAGTCCTACGTTCAAATTAAGCAAATTATTCAGAACCGCTGTGAGAACTATGTAGAACGTAATATTTCACAACAGCCATCAATTTTTTTATTCAAGATCAGGAAAGGAGCTATTACTATACGATTTACGACGAAATTATCTACAAATTTGAAAATTTGATTGCTGCTCTATCAACATTTTTTAAAATTCATTATGTGTTGACCTCAAGTATCAAATTCAATCAGTAAATCTTCAACGCTTGCAACTTTCCTTACTAAACTAATTTAAATAAAAATTATAATTTCTTGAGATGTTTTAAATGTTCTGACACATTAATTTCTGTGGATTTTTTTGTTTTCAAACCTTTTAAAATTTTTCGGTTATTTAATGGAACTACTTATTTTAAACCGATTCTTGTAGAATTAATTAAAAATATTTATTTTTGACACATAATTTTTGTATTTTAAAATGTTAATTTAGTTTTTGTTGCATAAGGCAAATATTGGTCATATAAGTTTAAGTACATAGATGTAAAAATTGTTATTTGTACCTGTGGAAATATATTTTCTAATATTGTTTGGAAATTTTGTTTTCCCTTTTTGTATTTTGATATTATAATGATTTTACAACATTTAAGGGTAATGTATAAGTATGAGTATACTTGACTAAAAATTTACTAGAATTAAATAATATATTTAGCTTATAATATGCGTGAGTAACAACATCATGCAGAATATGCAGTTTGATTTAAGTAATGTGTGCATAATTTGGAAAATTGTCTGTATATATTCAGTATAAACGATAAGAATTGGCTGTGTTTTATTAACATGAATTAAGAAAATATTGCATGATTGGCGTAATACTTTTCCTATTTCCTGATAAGATTTGACTAAAATATGAAAAATTTACTAATGATTTAAAGCTTTTTTTGCTAAATTTTAGTAATATATACTGATTATTTACTTTTAAAATTTACGTGTAATAAGCAAACCTATCCATATTTTGTGCCAGCTTTCAGTAGGCTGTAAAACGATAAGGTATATGCTTGTTTTATCTCAGTTATGCATGATTATTTCTTTCCGTGGCGCTACACAAATTAACCAAAAAGTGTGGAATTACATAAAAAAATTATGGCAGGGTTGAATTTGTTATTTATCCCACTAAAACTAACCTAATCTGATTCACGGGACATTACTGCAACCTTCGGCGAATTTTTGGGGTGTCCAAACTCAGATTTGTGGTGTCATCTCTAGAATTAAGTGTTAATGGCCTTTAAACCACAAGACCCGGTTTACACTTTTTTCATTATTATTTCCATTTACGAGTACACTAAACAAAAAAAAAAATCGCAGTAAGTCACAGTGATATGCCGCGAATTAGAATAGGTTAGATTTAGTAGAATAAAAAACAAATTTGTACCATAATTTTTTTTTAATTCTACACTTTTTGTTAATTTGTGTAGCTACACTTTTGATAAATGTTGATAGTATTAAAAATTTTCTAAGATATTCAGTTTTTCAGCACTCTGTTTTAAATTGTCCTTCAAAATTATTAAATAATCGTACTTATTCATCGTACTTTTAATAAATACCAAATTACCAACACCATTGGCTGCCATACACCCCCAAACCATCACTGATCCGCCACCATGTTTTACTGTTGGTAAAGTATTTTTGATGATCTATTCCTAATTTAGTTTTGTCCACACTTTAACATTTCCATCGCAACCACATACATTAAACTTGCTTTCGTCAGCAAATAAGACAGAACTCTAAAATTCCTATCTCTTACTTGGTGGATTTTACAAAACTGTATACGCTTTACTTTATTAAAAGGGTTTTTTTGGTGTGCGTCCATTGTAACCATAGCTTCTGATGACTTTTCGATAGTGTTCCTCCAACTTGAATTTCAACTTTGGAGTACTAATCATTGGATTATCTCGAACCTGGCGATTTATCCATCGCTTAATCGGCTGGTTTAATAGAGTTAGTCGACCTTTTTGTATAGTATAGATTCAATTCTTTCCTCAGTTTTATATCTTTCGATTATATCAAAAACGGTAATTTTGCCTAAATTTAAAATTTCTGCAAAATCACCAATTGCCGCTGGTGAGACGTTGATTTTTACTTTTTCGTTCCATATCCAACTTTAAATTTATTGTATGTACTAGATTTGAATTTTGCGCACAAACTAAAGTATTACTTCAAATTTGTCAAGGTGGTGAAGCTATTTTAACCGACTGTGAGAGATGAATTCTATTAACATGATTAGCTATAGAGTAACAATTCAATGTATTTATTTTGATGTTATTTAACCGAAACATAATGAAAAAAAGATAATTTTTTTGAATTTTTATCAAGAAGTGATTTTGATATCAAGCTTTAGAGAGCTTTCACTTAAAAAATAAAAATAAATCTTCAATGATAAAAACTTTTCAAAAAATTGTACATGAAAGTAATTTGATTTGCACTTCAGATTAAATCCTTTTTTTATACTGAAAGGTACTAACATAATTTCTTCATTAGTCAAATGAGAAAACAAAATTCTATTTGTCTTTGGAAATGTTCGTTTTCTGTTTTACATCAAGATATGGTAAAAAAACTAATTTTTATAATCACACGTGAATAAAACCAGTTCATTTCCCTTTCCTTTCTTTTGTTTAGTTTTATTTTTTTTATATCATATTTTTGTTGTCCCTGCAATCTGTTGTGAGGCCAAGGCACTCCCAACCCTTTCGCAGTTTGCTTTTTGCGTCCGTACTTTTACGCCGTTGCCAGGAAATTCGAGGACGTTCGGTTATAGGTTCAATTTTATCACCATCTGCACCTTGCATATAGCTCCATACCAGCCTATACTGACATGTAAGATGGGTTGGCCCATGAGTTTGCACTCCGACCGATCGTAAGCTGTTGATGATAATTCCCTTTGCATCCTTCCCCTATCGGGATTTGAACCCGGTACTTCTCGATCCCAACGCCAAAGCTTTAACCACTGTGCCATTTGGTCGGTGTTTAGTTTTATTAAAATAAAAAATATTAAATAAAAAATTATACAATTTAATTTATTATTTAATATTTTTTATTAGCTGAAATAGCAGGCCAAAACCGCACTGTTCTGCAACATTACTAAAATTATTAAAAAAATCCTGAAAACTATGGAGAAAATATGAAAGGCTGTTTTGTTTCGAAATTAAAACCGTTAGATAAACGTAAAATAATTCACATTGCCTCCAATTCTGCTCTATCTGCTCGCAGAATCAAGGAGCAAAACGATGGTATTCTCTCTGTACAAATCGTTATGAAAATTTAAGAAAAGGTTACCATCAAACTAAGCTCGAAAAAACAATCTGCTTCAATTTGGGACAGAGCATGAGGTCGTGTTTACGGACGAAATCAATTTGGTCCGATGGTTGTCACTATTATTCCTGCGCAAAGAAGATCTTGTTCTCAATCCACATCACATCAGGGAAGGAGAGATTTTCAAAATTAAAAAATGACAACAAATTCTTACTTGTATATTTTGAATTCAGCATTACCAAAGTTCCAAAAATTTTTCGGACTACTTAAATGGATTTGTCAGCAAAAAACGTCTTCATCCATACGATAAGGATAGTTAAAGCCTAGATTTCCTAGAAGAACGTCAATTTACTTAATTGGCTCTCGTACTCTCCTGATTTAAATATTATGGAACACGTTTGGGGATTGTTTTCTCACGAGATTTATAAAGGAGATAAGCACAATAATAATAAGAGTCGGTTATTGAAGCCATCAAAGCTGCTTAAATAAATAAACTGATAAATAAATAAACTTAGAAAACATATAATTTCCTAAAAATATTTGGTGTATTTATTGAAACTCTGGAGTGGATTCTAAGAATAGATTTTTTTACTATGTCTCGATGAAAAACAAAAAAAGAACATTTCCAAAAACAAAGAGAAAAAAGTGAGTGTCTGTACCAGTATCATTTAATTTTCCCTCCTTCCCTGTATCATTTAAGAATGCCATTTATATCAGACATGTCCACTCCCATCATAATCAGTTAAGAAATTACCGAGTTCTGCACCAGCAAGCCATATTCCAGAACATCTTCCAAAAATCACTTAAGAATCTCATTTCCATCCAACATATCCAATCCCATCGGTTTCAGCAAATATAAATTGTGTACCACGTACTACACCGGATATTTTTTCATTATCTCTCGTATAGGTATGGGCCTCCACCTTGTTCTCTTGTAGCATGTCGAAAATTTTTTATGGCTTTCATTATAAGAACATTTCAAGATTTTTTTGTCACCTTTTGTAATTCTCAGTGAGTATTTTGTACTTTGGTGATCTTTAAACGTGGCGTTCAATTTTTAAGTCTCTAGTTTCGGTACCACAATTGGCGGAACTCTATTATTTTTGTGTAGCTCCCCTGATTTATTTGCTGGGGCCCGTTCACAACTTTATTTATATGATTACTAGGTATTCTCAATTTTTTAGTTGATGTTTCAGCCATCATCTACTTTATATTTTTATTCATACTCGTCTTGCCTCCTTTAGGTGGCTCAAATAACGGAAAATTCTGATCCAATTCCATATTGAAATCTGTTTTATGTATCTAACTCGCAATACTCTTCATCTACTAAGCTTTTTCATATACTATTCTTTTATCGCTATTGATCTGTTGCTCACTAGAGTCTCCCGCAAACTCTGTTTATCGAACTATTTCATGCATCGTCATCACTATATTCACACATTTTTTCGAGCAATTCACTTACGATTACTTTTCATATTTTACAAAGATTTATAATCATTGCAGATATTTCTGCAAGATTTGTTTACTTTTGGTATTTTCCTTTTTTTTAAATTTTTGCATTCCCCATTTTGGTATTAGACAAAATACACCGGGGTTTGCTCACAAGTCTAGCTAAACGATTTAGATAGAACTGTCCTATGATGTTCAATGACACTAATTGATACATAAAATAACCTTCAATGTTCTGTTTGTTCTCGTTCACTTGTTTACTGATCACTCCTAATGACTACGAAAATATCTATTGGCCTTAAATTCGATATTCGTGTAATAGGATTTTGACGTTTGAAGAGACCCTAGCATGCCAAATTGAAGCCATCATAAATTGTCAACCATTATATGTCAAATCGTCCCTCAGCCTAGGGTACTCAGAGGGTTCTGGCTGTCACTGTGTACACCTAGGTAACACCAAGGTAGTCGCGTCCAAGCAAAGTGCTACCGTTGAGCAAATGTCAGTGGTATAAATTGACTAAAACAAACAATGAGTACAACAAATACGGAGTGTAATACCCCAGGTGGTACAACAGCAGATATGCTGACACAACCACACTCTTCGGAGACAGGCCCAATAGATTTTTGGTGGGCCAATCATTGTTTAACCCATTTGGACGAAGTTCCAAATTACCAACATCACCAAGGCCTTCAACTTAAAGCATATTTAAGTACGAGATGGAAAATTCGAGAAATACGAGAAATAAAGGAATTTACAACTAAATTGAAAGAATTTTTAATTTTAAAGAAAGACAACGAAGAACTCAAAAAAACAGTTGTAATACGTGCATAACATAGGACGACACCTAGCCCTGCAATCAATGATGACATTAACCCTGCAATCAATGATGACATCCATTCCATGAAGAAGAATTAGAAAGAGGAACAAATTGGATGTTGAAACCGAGTAAGAAAAGGAAAGCTCAACACTCACCAGAAATGGCAGAAATTTTACCATCAACTTCAAAAGAGGTTTCTAGGAAACAGTTAATCATCAAGAAACAATTTGCTCTAGAACAAGAATCCCGGTTCAATTCATAATCCTGGAGCAGGAACCGGACATCAAAACTACTCATTAAGAATAGCCATATGGAATGCAAACTGATTAACACAACACCTAGCAGAATTAAAACTATTTTTAAATACCGAGAAAATTGATATATACTTAATATCAGAAAACATTTTACCAGCAGCTCCTATGTATCAATCGGGAGATATGCTTGTTACCATACCGCACATCTTGCAGAACGAGCAAGATGAGGGTCAGCTATATTTATTATTGATAATATCAATCATCATGAAGAACTAAAAATAGAAAAAGAATCCATGCAAGTAACCACCGCGACGGTTAAATTTGGTCATCACGACACCTGTAATATATCTGCAATATATTGCCCCCCACCCTTAAGAAATAAGTCTACATTAACTTGTTCCAGAAATTAGGAAGTAACTTCAATATCGGTGAATAGTGAATTTTACTCATGAGGAAAACCATCGTACTGGCCAACTGAAACGAAACTTAAGCATGTGACAAAATCATAAAATGGACAAAAACGGGTCAATGAATCGAAATCTACGCATGTGAATTTTACTAGTCTTAGAGTCAGTTACAAACATGTAATCATTAACGGCCAGCAGATTCCATATACAAATAAGGCTAATATATAGGGATGACCTTAGATACCAGGCTCAAATAGAAAGAGCACGTTAAAAAGAAAAATGATGAACTTAATATCAAATATCGAAAAATGTATTGGCTGCTCGGGAAAAATTCGGATTATAATATAAAAAAACATGCAGTTATTCATGGTATTTCACGAAGTTCTTCATTTACATGTTGATAAATACGCAACATGTAAATGAAGAACTTTGTGGTATGTTGGATACTTCAATTGATTTAATGGATTAAGGACACCAGAGCAACACCAGAGCAAAAACTACTTCAGTAAATAACCTATAAATGGAGCTGGCCAATGGGCCTCTTCTCATTCACAAGTGACTAAATTAAGAAAGAGAAATTACTAGATGAATTGTATCCAGTTGTAATAATTTAAATAAAAAAAAAAAAAAAAATATGCCAAATCAAATCAGATGATCCAACCAGTATATAGATGACCTAACGCTAGGCCATTTTTTGATAATGACACCTCTAACAACACTATTAGAACAAGAATAGTTTCTGGAAACGCTATACTCACATGAGTACCTCCTTACACTCTTGAAAGAAAAAAGGTCTTGAATCCGTAACTCGTGCAGTCGGTGAGGTTCCCATTAATTGAGTGTTAAGTAGTAGCTGCCCTTTGTCGCGCTCATACTTGAAATTTTGCTTGCAACTTGTCTGGTCAATGTTGTTTAAGAAATTTAAAATAATTTTTTTATATGCCCCAAATAAATATTAGTCTGCCACTTCCGCACCACAACCAAAGCTTAATTGCTAATTTCTTTTATTTTATTTTTGTAAACATCATGCTCGATTGTGTACCACAGCATAAATAATAATAGAGCTCATGTACTCTGCAATTATTGGAGAACAATAGTCATAACATTGTTGAAAAAAACCAGCAACAATGTAACCATCAAAAATGTTTGTAAATTTCTATTGTAAAACACGAAAAGCACAAAACGTTTTGCGCGCAGCTCGATCGGAGCATGAATCAAACGAACTTGCAAATGACAATGTCCGCAATAATATAAATACTCCGGTACATGAGCTTCGGTCTATTGTTATTATTTGTTGTTGGTGTATGTTATACCTTTGTATTTATTTGCTTTTATCGTGTTCACCTTTTTTGTCATCGCACAGTCTTATTTAAAACTAAAATTGTAAATTGAACAAAATTTTATTGTTCTCTTCGGTCTTTTCAGTTTGGAACTTTATGAAATTGTAGAATTTTTTTTTATACCTATGTAATGATTTATTGCATTAAGGAAGTTGTAGGTTTAGCAAAGGTCATTATGCTTTTTTGTGACGTAAATTTGAATTTAGAGCGAACTGCGGCCGGCTACGTGGGTCTTCAGTGGCACATACTCAAATTAGGTCCATCATTTTAAGATATATCTTTTTTTATGACGAATAAACGATTTGATACCTTTCCCGTTTTGGAATATCTTTCAAATCACAATTAAATAAAAATGTCGGTATTGTAATGCCAACAACAGATTATTGCAAAGTCCGCATATCCAACAATAAAAATTTCATACACATTTTCGTACAACAGAACATGATAAGGTAAATAAGAGTAGGTTTACACCAGAGAGAACAACAAACACGAGGTAATGCAAAGAAACAGAAAAAACATTGTGTTAAAGAAGCCATAAATAATATCTTGAAATGATGATAAATAATAACAAAATCAATGACAATAGAAATCTTTAAAACCCAAACCAAAACAATAGAAAAAAATACTTGGTTTTTAGTCAGAAGAAGATTTCAAAAATAAGTCGAACCGTGTGTGTAAGTACCACTCGTCGTCGACGACGGCACGACGAAATGAAAAGTATTAAAAATATAACAGTTTGGTTGTTAAAATATATATTTTGTTTAAATAAAGAAAGAAAGAAATTGGAAAATATCACATACACATGATGAAGAACACGTAACGAAGAAGATCTTCTTAACCTTATAACGAACATTCTGTACAATGTACAATGGAGAAACATGAATTGTCAGTTTCATTGTTGTTATAGTTTTTTTTATTTTTTATTTTTCCAAAGTGAAATGACTTAACTTAAATTTGTCTAATTTGTACAATTTTAAGTGGGCTTATTATGGTATACAACACGTCGATTCAAACGAATTTGAGTTTATGTGGAGCGATGACTACACCATGTGAATGAGAATAATTTACATAATAATTTTTATTTTGAAGGACCGGTGGAGCATCGTCCTCCGTAATTGTTTGAACGTGATGAAGGAGGCGGATTAGGGTTATACCTTATTTAATAGGAAACATTGAAAATAACCAGATTCTACAGCATTAACCGACACTAATGAGGAACGTTCGATCGCACTTTGCAAAAGCACAAAAAAAATTCAGGTCGACTGGCACGGTGGTGTGTAACTTTAAAATCTAATATAAAAAGGGCTCCGAAAATGTTGTGTTGATCTTAATTCTGACTCCTTTAACGATGCTAAATATCAAGAGCTTTTGAAAAAAACTGAAAGATGTCCTCAATGCTCATTACCCGCCTATAGCTTCTCATTTTGAAAGCGATGTAACTGACTTTATAAAGTGTTGTGAGATATGCAAGAATTCAAAACCGGCTAACTTCTTAACTCGTCCTACTATGGGAAATTACATTGAAGTGACTCGTACCTGGGATAGAATTTATGTCGACTTCCTTGGTCTATATGCAAGATCTAAATTGAGGAATTACTTTTTATTTGTTCCATTCAATCAATATTCCAGGTTCACACTACTACAACCAATGCGAGACGCAGCATCTAAAAACGGAATTACTTTTCTAAAGAATAAGATATTTGATATGGTTTCGGTGCCCGAGTCTATAATAAGCGATAACGGAGTTCAGGTTATTTCGAATCTTTCCATTGGGTTTCGGGATGAATAAGGGGTACGCTATATTTGAACTCATAAGTATCTTCTTCAATCCAATATGTTAGAACATGTAAACCGTTCCATTTTAACAACTATTTGATCGTATCTGCGCGATAACCATCAAAACTATGACAATCATATTAGCTCTTGCTCTACGTAATTCTATCATCAAAGCACTAACCAAACCCCTCATTTTATAATGTTTAGCCAACATCATGTGGGATATGGTTTGCATTATCACCGTTTAAAAACTCTACACAATCTTGGAGGAGAAGATCTTAGAATCTCTAACTACGACCGACAACGTTTGAAATAAGCTTATGACCGAAATGCAGATTTGTTATTAAAATAAAGCCGCTAAAATTGGCCATATGTAATGAATTCAAGCAAACAAATATTTCGAAATCTCGCAATGTGCAATATTTTACAACACATAATTTTGTATTTTGATGAAAACTCAAATTCATATACGGCTGCAGCAAAATTAGTATTCACTTCCTGCATGTAATAATTTAGTTCTTATTTTGTTCATGTGAATATTGTAATAAATGTTTCATTGAAACTTTATTAGATATAAAAACCTGTATGTGGATATTATACTATATTTTGCTAACTGTTTATTACTATTCACTTCGTGCGTGTAATTCTTTCATTATTTATTAAAAAAATAAACAATTAGATTTCTGGCAATGTGTAATATTTGAAGCGTGCTCTCCAGTTACTGGGGTGTGGGTAGACGTAAATTTCAACTAACCGTTATTCAAATAGTGGTTGGGCGCCAGTCTACCAGCACGTTGAACTAAGCGCGAGGTTATACCACAAAATACCATCAAAAAATACAAAAAAAAAAACGCGATCGATCAAACACCGCAGCAACTCGAAATCGACTGCACTCAATACACAATACACCCACGGAAAAAAATAAAGAAAAACAATATGTTGAAAAAAAAATAATGTGAATAAAAGGATGACTCACTCAGTTGACGGCACCATTGTACATTATATGCTTTTAACATCGAAGATGTTTTTGTGGTCGCACTATATATAGAAAAATGCAACGAAATTTTGTCTCAACGAAATAAAAAAAAATTGAATAAATACTTGAGCAATTAATTTTTGGGCTCAATTTAATTTTTTTTTTTATTACTAGGTCTATATAAATACAAGTACTCTAGCCCAGAACAAATCAGTAGGCTTAAGTTTTTTATTTAGGCATTAAGCACAACTTCAAGTCCCATCTACGTTGTTTAAATTTTTAGTCTTAGGCTCAAACTTGGGATTTTTTCACTAACGCGCACTGCACACTGCCAATTCTCCAACTCAATTAGTTTTTTTTTCACTCGAACGAAATTTCTTTATTTCACAGAAAAACACCCAACAGTTCGAATATTTTAATTTTATTTCCATTCGTATTGAATTTATTCACATGGGTTATAATTATAAATTCCACATATAATTTGAAAAACATTTATTATTTTGAACTCACTCAAATTTTCTTTTATTTTTACTCATATGTAGATAAAAAAAATGGTGTACCATTTGATTACATCAACATTTATTATTTTACATTAAAAAAAACTCTTATTTACCATTGAACACACTTAACAACCAATAAACAGTTTTAATTTTTATGCTTTCCAAAACTTAATAAAAACTCGATCGGGATCAAGCTATATAATTTAGTTTTGGAATACAACAATATTTTCGCGTTGTCATTCCATTTTGCGTTTCCTTCTATAGGTATATTATGTACCTACTTTCGACGGACCCGACTTGCAGATCCAAATTTGAATATCACGACCCGCCCGACTTGACGATCAAATCATGATTATAATCCCCCCGATCTGCTTTTTCGCCTTCAACCTCCGCGCATAAAGTTCCAGATTTTAGTGTTGTCGCCCTGCTGCCTAATCATGTCCGAAAATTACATCGAAATATCTTCTTCCCCCTCATAATGATCGTAGAAAGTTTTTTGCGATTGTAACTATTTTGATCCCCTAGATGTATGCTGCTCGGACACAACGTCTGCATTTATGATGGGGTGCTCATTCGATTTTATTGATCATAAAAATATACAATTTTATTGTTTTATAATCTTTATTGTTGGACAATAAATAAAATTGAAATCTCCAGGAACAACAAACATTTGGTATCATAGCGATTTTATATACTTGTCAACAGACGAGTCTTTGAAGTGAGTACAGAATTCTAAGATTGAGGCTGAATAGGAGAACAAGCAAGAGAGAGTTAAATGGTGAATTCGACCAGCGAGTGCTGGATCAAACCCGTGCTACCGATCGCTATTTACGTTTACCCATCAACCCCTACCAGGCAACCGTTACATTTTTTACAATGCACCATTATTTCATTTGAATTTGAACATCCCAAAACATGTTGTATTTTGAATTAAACCCGAATTCACATAGGGCTGTAACTAAAGGAAGATTCACTTCCTGCATGTAATAATTTAATTCCAATTTTATTTATGTAAATATTACAATGCATGCTTGATTGAAACTTTATTATATTTTATTTACTTGTATGTGGTTCAAAATTCCGCTAAATTTTTATTATTATTCACTTTGTGCATGTAATATTAAGCAACCAAATATTTAACATTCTTGCAATCAGCAATATTTCGCTATGCGCTATTAATTGAAAATAAGAATTTTGTGTTTAGATTTAAACTTGAAATCAAATACGGCAGCAAAAATAAAAATATTCACTTCCCGCATGTAATAATTTAATTCTTATTTGGTTTATGTAAATATTGTAATAAATGCTTGATTGAAACTTTATTTGCTATACCCATTTTAAATGTGGTTATTTTTCTTAATGTTTCTAAATGATTATTACTTTCACTTCGTGCATGTAATTATTTCAACATCCAAATTCCAAATATTCATATTTCTCGCAATGTGCAATATTTTGATATACACCATTAATCCATTTTACTTTAGAACTGTAAAAATATGTTGTGTTTTTATTTAGAACTTAATTCAAATTGAGCTGTAACAATAGACGTGTTCACTCTCTGCATGAAACTAATTAAATCTAATTTTAGTTACGTAAATATTGTGAGACTGTTATAATGATAATATCACTATATGTAGCAGAATTCATTGCAATATTATAAGTCCATCCTAGAATGGAGGAGTTAAGACCCCATTGTTAGCTTGTGCTTGAATTTCTACGACATTTTTCCAAACAGCCCTGTATATCAGTAAAGGCACACATTAAGATTTCATTGCTCCGAAGTGTGTCTGTTGATTTTCTGGTCTGATACGTATATTTGCCGGGGTAAAACTGGAGTCACTTAACTTTGTTCAACGTTTAGAACTTGTTTCAACCTGAAGCTGGCTCTGTAAAGCCTAATAAGTAGAGGTGCTATTCCTGGTTTCGGAAATTATTTTTTCCATCTAACTGTCGCACCTACAGTGTTTGTTTTTCTACTCCTTTTACCATTTGAGCGAAATATTGTCCAAAAATAACGATTTATTTCTTTTATCCTTTTGGTTTTATTCAATCAAGTAAAATTATCAACACGAAACGAAAATTTATTCTGCATTTAAGGCTTTTAAAGTTGGTTGTGGTAGAGGTGGTTTATTGTACGTTGACGAACATATTGCAACATATATTTCGATTTTTTTCGTTTATGTAGTAAAACAGGTTGACGGAAAAAAATATAGATGCGCTAGATTCTGTCTTCCCGAGCATTTTTAGGTGTACAGAGTGTCTTATGATTTTATACACGAAATTGTCATAATAAAACTTTGCCAGCCTATAGTCAGGGGATCAGAGAGGTGTTCCATTTCAACACAGATCGTAATCTGTTGATGAAAATTCCCTTTGAATCCTGCCCCTATTGGGATTCGAAACATCCCGATCTAACCGCTAAAGCTTTAAGCACTGTCTAGCAACGCAACCATTTCCCATTCAGTAGCACAGAAGGTTTAGGCTTACACGATCGTGGGGAGCTTCACTACTGCATCAATGATGTAGCCTTGATTAGTTAACATTTGAGTAGTTCCTACACTGAGAAAAATTTTGGTTTGTAAAATTAAAAAACGAAGTTTTTAATTTCTAAAAGTGATAAATATTTTTGAATTTAAAAAGTATTTTTTTTGAAATTAAATGAGATTTTTACAAACTAATAAATAGTTTTTTTATTTTAATAACATATTATATAAAATAATTTATAAAATACTTTTTAAATTTAAAAAGTTTATTTATTTAAACAGAATAATTTATCTCAAAAGAAGAGTTCTAGAATTTTAAAACAATTTTTTTGATATTAATAACAACTTTTGAAAATGTTTATATTTATTGGTTTGCCAGAAATCCCGTTGTTTTATTTTTCAATTCGTCTATATTTTATATAATTCGCCAACTCTTTATGTCCTTGTGTTATACTAAAGGTATGAAAGTTTATATTTCTGCAGTTTGGTTTTAGAGTAGACCAACTTTTTATCAGTACGAAACCAAACTGCCAAGAAAGAACATGAGGAAATTCTCATTATATCTTTTTAAGGGTTGTGTGTATTTTTATACAAGGACCCTGGTGGTTAAAAATGGAGAGGGGGTGTTAATTTCTACTTTTTGTGGTAGATATATTATGTTATATAAGCAGATGAATTGTGTGGCATTTGTTAAAAAATTATTTTTTAAAAATTAAAATAAATATTTTAAAACTAGCCAACCGTTTTTTATTTTTAAAAATCAATCTCTTAAAATTTAAGAAAACTGTTTGATAAAAGTAAGGAAAGTTTTTTTGAAAATAAAAACAATTTTTTTATTTTTATAAACAAATTTGGCGAAAAAATTGATTTTAAAAATAAAAAGATTATCCTTTTGATTTTAAAAACGAGACTTTTCGCCTAAAATATATATGTATATTTTTTTGATTTTATATGTATATTTTTTTATTTTTAATGGTTTTTTTTTCTCAGTGTAGAGAATTCTCGGGATATTTCCGTCAAGCGATTGCTAACCTGATGGCATACAAAATTTGAATGTAACCAGGGGCGGTATGTTGTACCATCACTTCGAATCGAAATTCGAAAAAGTCGAATGGCAGTATGTTGTATCATTTTCGAAAAGCAAAAATGATACAACTTTCACTTTTCCGATTCGACTTTTTTCGGATACGACTTTTTTCGATTCGAAGTGACGGTACAACATACCGCCCCAGGATTCCTTCCTTCTCTAAGAAGAATTCATATACGGAGGTACTTCTGTAAGGAAAATATTTTTGGGAAATAATTATCTGATCGACTTTAGCCCCTCATTATAAGACATATATTATCAACATTTCTCCCTAGAACCAATAAATTCAGCTAGACAGAGACATCCGAGATGGGATGGATGTATGTTCGCTTCATCGTTTTCTGTTTCTAAATCGAGATTGATTCCAACACATCTATTATAGCTACTTCGGTTAGCTAAATTTTAAATTTTGCATGATTGAACCAGTCATTCCAAATGACAAAACGGTAACCTGCAAAAATCCTTGGGTAATTTGGAGAAAGATTCTGAATTTGATAAAAATCTTGGGGTTTCGACGGGTGTGATTGAATAATATTCAGAATGCTGAGTTGAAGACATTGGATATATTGGATTTGATAATAGCGGATATAACTGTTCTTTATAGTGCATTTGCTGATATTGAAACATTAGTTGTGCCTCTCGGATGAGCTCGTAACTTTTACCCTAATTATGGTCTCACAACGATTCTTCTTTAAGTTGTCTTTGTTGAAGTTGAGGCGTATGTCAGCGATTGACAGTCAGTAAATATTTTATATAATAATATTCTCTCGGGGTACTTGATAACGTTTATAGGAAAGTAAGTGCGGTTTTTTATCTATTGACATAGCACTGCACCTAATGCGAAACTGGAAATGTCCTTGATTTAATGGAATGTTTGTTGAATTTAGTGTCCACTTCAAAATTAAAAGATATGATAACGAAAAAAATCTGTTTTCAGAAACATTCCAATGATATTCCAAGGTGGAATGCTCTCCTAATCTTGCAGAAGAAAATTTAATATTTATTATTTTTTTAGACAATATATATTTCATTGCTTGTAAGCAAGTCAACGTTGCGCAAATTATTTAGCAAATACATATTTAGGTATTTAGTTTCCATTTACTGAAAAACAAGATTGGATCTACCCATCATTATTCGCCCGACAATTTCGTTTCTTTTAGGGTCTACAATCTAGTAAAAAATTAAAGAGTCGAAAATGTCTAGCTCAAAAATACATTTACCTAATAACGGTAGAATTTGTCTATGAATTGATGAGAAAAAAAAAAGAAACTTGGGCTAAAATGGCTTTGTTTTCGCCACTATCAAAATAGTGGCATTTTTTCCATATCTGGTTAATGATTTTTTTTACGAGAAAGAGAAAAGATTATTATTAAAACACGTTTTTTATTTGGTTAAAGGGCGCGATTTGTGGAGTTTATTGATATTTGGGAAATATAAAATTGTTAACTATGCGATCTATTTTAAGCTCAATGCTCACCCGGCTCTTCCATGGTTAAGTTTTTTACGTCCTTCCTTTATGCCTCACGGCCAACTCGAGGACATACGGCTATAGAACCGATTTAAGACCATCTGCACATTGCAAGCTCCATGCTAGCCTATACTGGCATGGCAGATGGGTCTGCCCATGAGTTTTGCACACCGACAGGGAGTCCAAGTGATAAATCCAAGTGATTTGATCAGTTCTTGAAGTATTTTTTTTTAAAAACGTTTGAAATAAAAAATTTTTTAAAGTGCTTTTTTGTTTCAATCTTTTTCTCAATTACTTAAAGGATTTATTTAATACAGGTACGTTTTCTAAATTTAATTCTAAAAATCATTTATTCGAGCCTGAAAAATAATGGTCAAGTGATAAAGACGAATCCTTGCTTAAAATGTGATACACTTTCTAACTTTACGGTTATAAATGAAACGGACGAACCCGACTTTAAAATGTTTCAGATAAAATAAAATGGGATGTTTTTATTTTCGCGTGTGTAAATGGGATGCTTTATTATTTTGCTATTACCTTACATTCCTTTATGTGCTTCGAAAAATAAAAATAATGTTAACTACGGCTTAGTATACGTGAAAATATTCGTAGCGCTATGTTGAACAATGAAAGCTCAATATTACAAGTATCATCGTCAGTTGAAAATATCCCTAGTTCTTCATCAGTAGACGATGCTTGTTTCGATACTCGCAGAGCGATATATAAATGGATCTTTTAGTAAATTACGACGATGAATATGAATCCCGATTCAATTTAACATATAAAATTGAAAACCTTCCCAGTTACGATATGGAAAGTTTAAGCACTCAAGAACTGTTATTTTGTTAGGAACTTGGGCGCTTAAGAATAATATAAAAATGATAGTGCTTAACGAAATTTTGAATTTTTTTAAATCTCGGGGCTACTCCAGATTGCCAATTGATTAACGAACTGTATTAAAAAAAGGAAAATTTGTCGAAGGAAATCACCCTTGATTTGAATATTGACCAATTGCCAATCAGTAAAATCTCGAACAACTGCTTTTGGTTAATATATTAGGAAAACAATAAATCAAAGCTTTTGAATGAGTTGCTCCGACCATTTATTGACAAGATAACAAACCTAAGCGAATATTTCTGTTCCAAAAATGAAAGGATGTCGATCAAAATAGGAAATTTTGTTTGCGATACACGTGCAAGAAATAGCGTTCTTGGAGTAAAGTCTCATACTGCTTACATTGGATGCAACCAATGCATTCAGGAAGGGGAACATATCAAATCTACGATGACTTTTTCTGAAATTGATTCAGTTAAAATAACCGACTATTTGTTTAGAAATAAATCGGATGAGAATTACGAAAAATTTTCAAACCCTGAATCCGAGGCTGAATCCGAAATTTATGAAACCGAAAGCAAAAAATTATCGATTTAAACGACGAGTTTAATAATGTAACGTCTGAGGAGAATAAACGTGAAAATCAAAATAATTCGCAAACCAATACCGTAAATGTTAAGTTAATAGAATTGGATTATTTGCACAATACGGAGCTTGCAGCTACAAATACGGAGAAAATACGAGTTGTTCTTGCCAAAAAGAATGTAGTAGCCAACTTAACGAATGTAATGGAGAAAACTGTACAAAATTTTCGAGATATTTATTTTGCCAGAATTTCTTAATTTTACAAGAAAAAAACTCAAACAGAATCATAGAAAAAAAACTCGTATTTTAGATTAAACGAGCAGTTGATCGTTTAATCTAAAATACGATTTTCGAGGCACATGTAGAATTAATTATTTAATATTTATTTAAGAAAGATAAGGCACTAAATGATTTGTAAATCAGTTGTAATATAAATTGTAAATAAATAAAAAAAAAATATAAAAAAATAAGCCTAGCCTTGATATATGGAACTTTGGCCCTTCTTATGATTTCACGCAAGTATTGATATTTATCCTAAATTTGTTTTCAATTTATTACACAACCAGTTGTGACACTGGGTGCTGTTGACATTAATTTGTTGGAGACAAAATTACGCGTCGGTTAAACTGGCGATTTTAAATTGTACTCATCTAACCTGAAAAGTTTTCAAAGGTTTACAATTAATGAATCACAATTTTTACGATATACAGAAATCACAAATAATATACGAGTATAAACCGGGTTCATTATACCCCAGCCATCTGACCACTGCAAAATCATAAATCATCCAGTCGATAATCAATCAATTACGTCGTTTTACATGTATAACACAAAGTAATCAAATATAATTGGCCCAATTATTAATTCCAAAATCTCAACAAACATTTTCATTTTCATTTGAATTTTGTGTTTTTTGTTTCTCAATCAGAGGGCTTTCGCTGTTTTAGTTGCGGTTGCGCGCTGCTTGTATATAGGCTTGTTATAAAAAATGACTTGCAACAAACAACGTTATTGGTTAACAACATCACAAGTTTGTATTTGTTTGTGTGCACAACATTAT
Organism: Nephrotoma flavescens; assembly: GCA_932526605.1. Lineage (NCBI taxonomy): Eukaryota > Metazoa > Arthropoda > Insecta > Diptera > Tipulidae > Nephrotoma > Nephrotoma flavescens. Next base: position 34,969,104 of record OW052222.1, on the reverse strand, counting down.
TAAAATCAAAATACCAAAATTCAATATATTGGAAATTATAATTAGTCCAGTGTTCGTGACCGCGACTCATTACATTGAGGTTCTATACTCATACACTATGTGATTCATTTTCAACGTGTTAGAATAAATTAATTAACTTTGCTAAAAGTATCGCCTTCATTTCAAAAATTAAATTATTTGGCCTAGTCTGTTTGACAAAATTGAATTTGGTGGATTGAACTGTTACGTAAAGAGTCGATATAAACATCAGCTTTAAACTAATTCGCTATCGCTGACTAGTAGTCATGTTAAGAGCCTCTGATGACTATTTGTTTTATACTATAATATCTAGAAATTAATTCATTCATCATATTCATTCATTCACACTTACACTTGACGATTATTAGTTTTAATTTCACCCACATTTTTATGTTCGATTTTCATGTTCATTTTCGAATGTATGGCTTGAAGCAGCATTCCTTATGTGCCAAATATCACTGGGATCTAATAATATATGAAAAAAAATATAAGTATGAGGTTTTATCTAGATCGGTCCCTTCTGGGCTGTACAGAAATCGAATTTTTGATTATAAACAGCTTTTTAGTCGATTTTGGTAATCTGTGGTGGACGAATGTTGCTTTAATTTTAATTTTTTTGTTCATAATTGATTTTCCAATAAACGATAATTTTCAAAATATTTGCACAAAACCCGAAAGCTCATCTAAAAACGGCAGCTTACAGTGAACAAATTTCGGCCAAAAACCATTGCGATCTCTCACATTATGGAAAAAGCCTGTTTCGTGAAACACTCGCTTCACGTGAAGTAAAACTAGTGGTGCGTAATTAGATATATCTCAGCGTCACCACTCAGTAGTTTTTGGCCAGATGAAGCTCAGAACGTCGTAGATGTTATGGGTGATGTCCATTCAAGGTCAAGAGAACTGCAAATACTTACTATAATACCAAAAAAAAATCCAAGGCCCTTATTGACGTGTTTTACTTAGATGGCGATATTCGGATAATGACAAATGCTTGTTGACATCAAATTCCTACAATTGAGAACTCGCAACCCATTTATATAAACCAGTATCATCTTCCTCAGGTAGCTAAATATGAAAAATATAATCTAATCAGACGAATGTTAAATAATGAGATAATTGAACCGAGAACAAGCCCTTAAAATTCACTGCCAAAACATCCAAATACATAAAACAATGGAAAGTTGTAATGAATTTTAGGCGGCTCAATAATATTACAGATCAATTCAATCCACTTTTGTTGTTGTCAAAATAAATATGGCCTACAAAAACACGGAATTTATTAACGAGGAGTAAAAAGCCAAATTTAATTTCCCAAATTGGATTAAATTAATTTAAATTGTTCGGATTGTAATTGAGTTTTATGTAAATCACATTAAATTTGTTGTTTTTGTCAAAAGCAGTTGTTGTGGTTAAAATAAACATGGGCGATAATAACAAGGAATTTATTTAACGAAGACCAAAAACTGTTATTTAATTTCACAAATTGGATTAAATTAATTAAAATTGTTCGAATTGTAATTGACTCTTATGTGAATCAAAATAAATTTGTTGTTTTTGTCATTAGCACTTGTTGTTGTCAAAATAAACATGGCCGATAATAACACGGAATTTATTTAACGAGAACTAAAGACGTATATTTAATTTCACAAATGTGATTAAATTAATTTAAATTGTTCGGATTGTAATTGACTTTTATGTGAGTCACAATAAATTTGTTGTTTTTTTCAAAAGTAGTTGTTGTTGTCAAAATAAACATGGCCGATTATAACACCTTATTTATTTAACGAGAGCCAAAGACGTATATTTAATTTCACAAATTGGATTAAATTAATTTAAATTGTTCGAATTGTAATTTACTTTTATGTGAATCACAACACATTTGTTATTTTTGTCAAAAGCAGTTGTTGTTGTCGAAATAAACATGGCCGATAATAACACCTATAATTTATTTAAAGAGCTAAAGGCCTATATTTAATTTCACAAATTGGATTAAATTAACTTAATTTGTTCAATTAGTCAATTGAAATTGACTTTTATGTAAATCTCATTAAAATGGTTGTTTTTGCCAAAAATATTTGTTGTTGTCAAAATAAACATGGCCAAAAACAACACACAATTTATTTAACGAGAACTAAAGACGTATATTTAGTTTCACAAATTGGATTAGATTAATTTAAATTGTTCGCATTGTAATTGACTTTTATGTGAGTCACAATAAATTTGTTGTTTTTGTCAAAAGCAGTTGTTGTTGTCAAAATAAACATGGCCGATAATAACAAGGAATTTATTTAACGAGTACTAAAGACGTATATTTAATTTCACAAATTGGATTAAATTAATTTAAATTGTTCGAATTTTAATTGACTCTTATGTGAATCAAAATAAATTTGTTGTTTATGTCATAAGCACTTGTTGTTGTCAAAATAAACATGGCCGATAATAACAAGGAATTTATTTAACGAGGACCAAAAATTGATATTTAATTTCACAAATTGGATTAAATTAATTTAAATTGTTCGAATTGTAATTGACTTTTATGTGAATCACAATAAATTTGTTGTTTTTGTCAAAAGCAGTTGTTGTTGTCCTAATAAACATGGCCGATAATAACACGGAATTTATTTAACGAGAACTAAAGACGTATATTTAATTTCACAAATGTGATTAAATTAATTTAAATTGTTCGGATTGTAATTGACTTTTATGTGAGTCACAATAAATTTGTTGTTTTTTTCAAAAGTAGTTGTTGTTGTCAAAATAAACATGGCCGATTATAACACCTAATTTATTTAACGAGAGCCAAAGACGTATATTTAATTTCACAAATTGGATTAAATTAATTTAAATTGTTCGAATTGTAATTTACTTTTATGTGAATCACAATAAATTTGTTATTTTTGTCAAAAGCAGTTGTTGTTGTCAAAATAAGCATGGCCGATAATAACACCTATAATTTATTTAAAGAGTACTAAAGACCTATATTTAATTTCACAAATTGGATTAAATTAACTTAATTTGTTCAATTAGTCAATTGAAATTGACTTTTATGTAAACCTCATTAAAATTGTTGTTTTTGCCAAAAATATTTGTTGTTGTCAAAATAAACTGGCCGATAATGATACGGAATTTATTTAACGAGAACTAAAAGCCTATCTTTAATTTCACAAATGGGATTAAATTAATTGAAATTGTTCGGACTGTAATTGACTATTATGTGAGTCACAATAAATTTGTTGTTTTTGTAAAAAGCAGTTGTTGTTGTCAAAATAAACATGGCCGATAATAACAAGGAATTTATTTAACGAGAACCAAAGACCTATATTTAATTTCAAAAATTGGATTAATTAATTTAAATTGTTCGAGTTGTAATTGATTTTTATGTGAGACACAATAAATTTGTTGTTTTTGTTAAAAGCAGTTGTTGTTGTCAAAATAAACATGGCCCACAATAACACGGAATTTACTTAACGAGGACCAAAAACTGATATTTAATTTCACAAATTGGATTAAATTAATTTTAATTATTAGGATTGTAATTGACTTTTATGTGAATCACAATAAATTTGTTATTTTTTCAAAAGTAGTTGTTGTTGTCAAAATAAACATGGCCGATAATAACACGGATTTTATTTAACGAGAACTAAAGACCTATATTTAATTTCACAAATTAGATTAATTAATTTAAATTGTTCAGATTGTTTTGACTTTTATGTAAATCACAGTAATTTTGTTGTTTTTGTCAAAAGTAGTTGTTGTTGTCAAAATAAGCATGGCCGATAATAACACGGAATTTATTGAACGAGCACTAGAAACCGATATTTAATTTCACAAATTGGATTAAATTAATTAAAATTGTTCGGACTGTAATTGACTTTTATGTGAATCACAATAAATTTATTATTTTTGTCAAAAGTAGTTGTTGTTGTCAAAATAAACATGGCTGATAATAACACGGAATTTATTTAACGAGAACTAAAAACAAATAGTTAATTTCACAAATTGGATTAATTTTATTTAAATTGTAAGGATTGTAATTGACTTTTATGTGAATCACAATAAATTTGTTATTCTTGTCAAAAGTAGTTGTTGTTGTCAAAATAAACATGGCCGATAATACCACGGAATTTGTTTAACGAGTACAAAAATCCTATATTTAATTTCACAAATTGGATTAAATTAATTTAAATTGTTTGGATTGTCATTGACTTTTATGTGAATTACATTAAATTTGTTGTTTTGGTCAAAAATAGTTGTTGTTGTCAAAATAAATATCATTGACCAATTTTAACCAATTCTGGAGAAGAACCTTATTGTTTTTGGGCTGTACAGTTTATTACAATTAATCTAAAGTAAAACATATATACTTCAATGTTTAAACGGATCTATGAGATTTATGTTGTGATGACAGAAATCCTACATTATCTCCTGAAATCCGTTATGTACTAATTTTACCGTTAGATGCACAAAATGCCACAATCGAATACTATAGTTGATATAATAAGAAAACTGTGAGATATAATTTGTAAATGTTAATTTAATTAAGATAGACAATTTCTAGTAATTTGGGACATCTAGACAAATCCTGTCTATATTCTGTTATCATTTTGTTTCCGTCTACGTAAAAACCATTTTATTGAAAAATTGCCAATAATCACTTCATCTGCGTACAATTTATGTTGTTGAACACTTATTACTTTTTATGACCAACGTAAAACTAAAAATATTCCTTTTAATTTTCTTCTTTACGACTATGTTTCTATCATTATTATTTTTATGTTGAAATTAAAACATAAATAAATTTTATTGTTGTATTTCCAATATACATATTTCACTCTCTCTCGCGATTATAAACGTATATGTAGACCAAAACAATTTTATTGATTGGAAAATCGTCTAAAGTGTATGAGAAAATGTATAAAAGTAAATGACGTAAATTATGATTTATGCCACAGTACCAGACTATTGACCAACACATACTATATATATTAGGAAATTTATTACGAAATTTTCCATCACAGGTTAAGATTTTTATTTGTATACGTTTAAAGATAATTACAGGTGATCAGGATCTACGCGTTACCTACTAATTAGGATTTGCATAAACTACTTTCGATAATCGCCAACATCCAAACTAAATTTCCGACAATAGATTTTTGCTGTCAATGAGCTTGTGATAAATGAAAATTCCTTATTGCGGGAAATTTAAAAGAATTAAACTTAAACATTTAAAATACGTATTAAAATTTTTAAAACAATATCTTCTAGTCGAGATATTTAGGTAAATTAAAAGTGCTCAAATTACATCAATTTGCCTATACTTCAAGCTGGCCCTTACTAGATGAAAATTGAAAAATTTACATTGAGGCTTTTTTCGTTTTGTTACTGCAGAGAATTTCAAAGCAATAATGTCAGATTATTGGTGCATTTTGCAATAGCCACAGCCCTTCAAAATAAAAGATTAATCAATAATAAATATACAGAGTGGTTGGCGCGTGGACCGACAAAATTTGGGAGGTGGCATGGATGATCTTGAGCATTCTTTAATCGACAAGTGATTTGAAAGTAATGGTAGTACTTAAACCTTACCGTTACCAATATTTCCATGTGCACCATTGTAATGAAAAAATTGAGTATGTTTTATATTGGTCTCGAAAATTTTTGAGGCCGCAGGTCATTTTTGAAATGCTTTTCCATAAAAAGGTTTTTAGGATAGTAAATGCCAATAAATCTGAGTTCTGAAGGGTTCTCGTTGTAAATATTTCATTACGTACCATTCAACAAAAAATTTTGTTCGATTTAGTTTCGTGCCGAATTTTTTCGAGCAGTACTATTATCTTTGAGATGCTTTTATATTAGGGCCAATAACCATTATTTGGGCAAAACCGGAATAGCATTCAACCAAAACTTCCATTTGGACATGCAGAAATTAGTCGGACACTGCTACTAAATTTAAATTAATGTTCTATTAGTGCAGTTCTGGGTTCACGTTGCGTACACTTTTTGAAATATTAGCAAAGGAAAGTACTCAGATTCCCCAAAATAGGTTAAAAGTGTGGAAGCCCCTAAACACAATGCGGTACATATTGAAAATTTTTCAACGGGAGCCCCCTAGAACTCTGATTCCCCCAAAAACAATTATTAGCAGTGATACTTCCAAGCGCCTTTTAATTGAAAAGCATCTCAGATTTAAAGGAAGTACTCAAAAATTTTCAACACAGAATTAATTCGAACGCAAATTTTGTCGAATGGTAGTGAAATATTTGCAACGAACCTCTTCTCCACAACTCAAATTTTCGAAAAAAATATTATTGATTGATGTTCTAAACTCGCTTCACTACTAGAAAAGCATCTCAAACTTTAAGGAATCAAGGAAAATAGGAAGGAAAGTTGGAGAAAGAACTCAAATATTTCAATACGTAAATAAAACGAATAGAAATTTCAATTTAATGCTTTATATTTGTAAAAATGGTTTTGGGAATCTCCGGAGCTTTAATTCTCCAAAATTAAATATCGAGAGTATAATCAAGCGATATCGGATGGTTTTCAAAATTAATATTTAAATAATGCTGTTTTATTAAATTTTGTTAGAATATTGGTAAATTTGTTTTTAATTAATTTATTTCTTATTTTTTGACGGAAAGAAAAATTCCAACTATAACAACATTTGTATTTTTGGAGTCATAGTAAAAAATAAAGGATGGTCCATTTAAAAGTTTCTTTTTAAAAACGCTATAAAATGAGTATTCATATTTATTTTGTTGGTCTCCGATTTGAGAATGAAAAATAATTTCGTTCATGTGGCCATGTTTCCTTCTGATATGTCAACCAATTTTCGCAGCAAGTTGTAATCATTTCCGTGACTTATTTTAACCAAACAAAGCATAATGTGGTGTATTTTTACAGGTTTTGTGAAGACCGTTTCTTAAAACAACCGCGACCTCATATAAATGATGGTCCTATTTTGAATGCTTTTCACCATATGTAGGTCTCGAACTGCGGCTACCACTAAACGGTTTACGCGATCTGCTGCGTTTGACTGTGACGAGTAAACGGGGGTTTAGAATTCAAAATACCAAATTTCTTTCAAAGAGCATTATGTATTCACAACTCTTAAACTGGGTGCCATTATGACTGTTTATCACCTTGAGCACATTAATCAGGCGTAACACTTCATAGCGCGGAAAATCGACAATTTCCTTCGATGCTTACAGCTTTCAGTATTTCAAACTTCGTAAGATGGTCTACATGGGTGATCAACAGAATGCTGTGCGCCCATAGGTCGAGTCATACAAGAATTAGGGCTTTTCATGATATTACATGTTTCCAAGGGTTTTTATAAGCCCTCCATGAAACGGTAGAGGCTCATCGTGTTCGTTTTTAATAATTAATTCTCTCAATTCCACTGAAATCCACAATTTCCACAACGCTATCTCAGATAATGGTTCATGACTTCGAGGATCCAACCGAATAAATTTAAAACTACCATATACTTTAAATGCAGGATAATCTGTGAGCAATTCCAAAATTTCGTTTTTAAATGAAACGTTATCTTTATTTTAAAAGTGTCTAGGATTAAAAAGATGATGTGAAAGCATATCCAGAACAATATTCTGTGACCCTTTAAAGTGTTTTATAAGAAAGTTATAACCCGGTAGTTTAAAGCTCCACCAAGCAAGTCGACCACTTAAGTCACGTTGGACCATCAACGATTTCAGAGAAGCATGATCGATGATCAGAATGAAGTCGTGTCTCTCCACATAGTGGCGATATTTTTTACAGCAAGAATTACTGCAAGATATTCAAGCTCACTAATTGAATAATTTTTCTGACCTCAATTCAGTTTCTGTGGCATAAATGCCAAAAGTTGTTCAATTCCCTCATCATTGATCTGGTACAACACCACTCCAACACCTTCCCTAAGGCCGATTATAATCTGGATTACCTAGTACCGCCGTAGTAAACAATTTAATCTTCAAAGCTTCAAAAGACCTTTGGGCCTTTGTAGTCCACATAAATTTTCCTTACTTTAGGCGGTTTGTAATTGGTGCAGTTAGTGCGGAAAAATTGTCAATAAATCTGCTAAACCAACCCGCCATGCTAAGGGAGAGGACGGGTTTGTTTTACAGAGGTATGGACCTGCAGATAGGAAATAGCGGATATTTTTTCTGGATCTGGACTCAATATTTTCTCAATGTACCGCCCGAACTGCATTACACAGCCCAAAAGGCATCACTTTGACTGGTAGAGCGGTCGCCCTGGAACTATAAATGCGTTTTTTTACAGATTGCACCTTCAAGGTCGAGAGATGTAATTATCTTTGTTCCGGATCTCCCTAATTAACCATCTATTATAGGTGGGAATGGATGGGAATGGATAAGCATCCTTTTTTTGTAACTCTGTTTAATTTTCTAGCATCGAGACAAAGGCGTGACTCTCCATTGTCGTTTTTAACAATTGTAACAGGGGAACTCCAAGGACTCTTGCTAATCTCTATTGCTTGCAGATCTAGCACTCGGTCTATTTCGGCGAAAATATCTTTTTGTACTGCTGGTCACACCGGATAATACCGCTGTATTATGGGTGTGCATAGCTCAATGATCTCAATATCATGTTCATACAAATGTGTTCGCCCCAAGCCTTCTTTTGAAAACGAGGGAAGAGTTTATTATTTTATCGAGATCTTGTTTTTGTGTAGATCTGTTTGCTATCCGTAATTATATTTCCTGACGATATAATTTATGGTAAAAGATTGAATTTTAACCAGAAATTAATTCCTAGGTACACAGGAGATTTTAAAATAGGAACTATACAGAATTTAATATCCTCAACCCGATCACCAAAACCAACTGTTAATCACGCGTAACCTTCAATACTATTTTTAATACGGTGAGCGGGAGCCATGTTAGACTATATCTTCTTATATTTAATTCCGAGCTCTTCCAATAAAGCAAGGGCTCCCTTGCCCAAAACGCTTACAGTGGCACCAAAATCCAAAAGGACAGTAATTGGTTTTGAGTTAACTAAGATTGTAGCATATGGACGTGGGTGGATCACCATAAACTGAACATTTGATTAAGGAAGAAATGCACTCTTTACTAAATTTCCGTTTACATCTTAAATAATTAAGGGCGCGTTTTATTTTATTAGCCCTGTTAACATAAGAAGCAATAGAGGATTTTGGATTTTTCTGTTAGTCAGATATACCAGGTGATTTTAAATCACCAGGTGATCCGATCCTTCTGCCTGAACGGGAGGAATTTCAATTTTTATAAACTCAGTTCTATTCTCCGTTAATTTCTGATCAAAAGCATTATGACTATATGTGAATCGGCTATTTGCAGTGGATTAGTTATTATTGCTTTCGCCCCAGTTTGACATTCAAGGAATTTTGGGTGAGGTTTGTTTGAGTTTGGACCACCTTCTTCGGGTCTGGGCGTAAATCTATTGGAGTTTCGAGTTTCCCGAACGTTTTGCTCTACAATTCTGGCTTGAACTTTGGTGGTTCATATCCCATACCATAGAACTTTTGCCATGACGCAAAACCCAAATGATGCTTAATTGCGTGCCAACAATTCCAGCACCTATCCGAGGACCCGGTTTACGAGATTGTACTGATAATTGTTTTGATACCTTGGGTAGTTGAAAGCTTCAATATGAGAATGCGAGTCATAAAAATTTAAACCACCTTGGTGTTCATAATCACCCACAAAAAACGGTAGAAACACATTTGTAGATCCTTTTGTTGTAATAAAGGAGGATTACGATTTAAAGAACGATTCATTTAAAAAAATAAATAAATTTGGGTGAATAGATTCCGTGTTCGATTTATCGCGAAAAATATTGCATTTATAGTGATATCCATATCGCTGCATAAGCAGATAAATTTGAAAGAATTGGGATAATTTGCCTACAGAAATTATATGCGCGAATGCCACTAAAATTGTGTTCAGTAGGCAACAGTTATCTTTATTGTGGCGGGAAGTGCCCATTCGCGAAGGCCACGGGTGCTAAATTAAAATTCAGTTATTTACTTCTTATACTTCTTTTTTTTTCTCTACGTTACCCATAAATCAGTATAGCGAGATAGTATTATCAAGCAGTAAAAGTCTGCAAATTTACATCTACCAATAGCTTTCGATGTAAAAGAAAAAAAAACTAATTTTTTTTTTATTTCTTGAATATGAAAAATGTCGAGTAGTATTATATAAAACAATTTTCAATTAAGTTACAGTGATTGAGTCGCCATTTTAGTTACAAAATAATCATCCGGCCCACTTGTTAATAAACGGTCAATCGGAGAGGAAAAATTTTACTAACGGATATTTTAAACGAGGCATTTTCCAGACACACACCAAACACCGCATTGAAGCGCTCCAAGAGGAGTTTCTGGCAAGTGATTCGCGGGATATAACATTTTTTTTATGTGTACTAGCGCCAGTATACGTTAAATTGTTCTTTTTTATTGATCTCGATAATACGTTTTAAATAAATTCTCTAAGTATTTCGGTGGTGATGTTTCTCAAAACGGTGATTGTTTTTAAATTTAAAATAAACACGCAACACTTCACGTAGATACGGTTTCAATTACTTTAGAGCAAAAGAACCATTCATTTGCACTGAGTCTTACCCTTATAAAACCGTGCAGTGGCTCTTAAGCAACCGTGACAAAATAGCACATGTACCGCTAGTTTTAATATCTTCCTAAAATCTCACATCGAAATATTTCCACATCGATAATTGACATTCGCGTTGATTTGTTCAAAAATAAAAAAAGAATGCCCCAACAATTTGTGAGGGATGACAGATTTTTCTACCGTAAGATTTGAGATGTTTTTTAAGTTTTAATTAAATGTTTCGATTTTTTTTTTTTGATTTCGGGCTTAATTTTATTAACAGTAAATAAACAGCAAACGCGCAACAATTATAAAAATACGCTTACCGTAAGTTTGCATTGCATCATCATTCGCTACACACAAGAAAAAAAAAGCACAAACACAATGAAAAATGCACTAAAAAATGAAAAATTACACTTTAAGATTTCACTATAAACACAAACACTTCACATTTTTCACCGGATATTATGAACTGTTTATTTAAGGTTGGCTTTAAAAACCGAAAAACCAGATTTTCTTACGTATTCGTATCACGTTCGATATCGATCTCGACACATTAAAACTAATACACGGACTAAACACACAAAATGATTTTTTTTGTGTTTTACATATTCCGTTATCGTCTGTTCTATCGGTATTAAAATTTCGTACTCGAGCAGAGGTGTATTTATGGCATGTGGCCGATTATTAATAATGCAATGCACCTTCTTCTAAATTAATCGAACATACTACACATTAAATGCTCTGTAACCTAATAATTTATCGTTTTCTCATGCTTTATACATCAAAATGGCCTAATTCCAAGGTTAAAACTTTTTTATAGGTTCAGTTAATCTGCAATTGGTGTGTGGGCTGGCCTTGTACGCCTCACTTTTCGTATTTCTGTTAATATTTTGTTGTTTCGGCCTGGGAGCAGTACTAGAATTTTTTATTAGTATATTGGAACACTCTCCAAAAACTACCCCTTGGAATTCTTTCAAAACAATATTTGTCTGTATTATGGACCACCCACGATTTTAGATCGAATTAAACTCGATTCTTTATATAATCGAGTTTTGTGAGTATGGGAACTTGCACTAAATTTCAGGGTAAATATTTCTTGTATGTATAGGTAATTCGAAATTTTATGATCGATTTTTGTTGGAATAGGCTTTTGTAATAAATTTAGGAGTATCTACTTCTTCTACTTCAGAACCTATACGGCAGAACATTACAACATAGTATGGATTATTATATGCTACTAAAAGGCTAATTAAATGCTCCATTAAAAAATTGTGGAGCCCAACTTGTTTCAATGGGAAATTTGATTAGGCCATAATGAGCCTAAAATTAGTTGTTTGTCACTCGAAGAACGAGTAACCCCAACATTTTTTAACGGGCATCTAATTAGGCCATAATGAGCCTAAATTTATTTTTTTGCCAATTGATCTAGTTTTGCGTTTTAATTTCGGTTTTCGTCTGAATTTCCAGTTGGCTTCTGCCTAGATTAAATTACCTGAAGTTTGGGCACGAACGAGTGGAATCCAAAATATTTTAATGGCGCATTTGATTGGGCCATAATGAGCCTTATAATTATTTTTTTTGTCAAATGATCTTGTTTTGCGTTCCAATGTCGATTTGGATTCTGATTAGTTTAAATGACCTGAAGTTTGGTCAAAATCGAGTGGAGCCTAACATTTTTAGTTGGACATTTGATTAGGCCATAATGAGGCTAATTTTTGTTTTTTGCCAATTGATCTTGTTTTGCGTTCTTATTTTGGATTTGGTGCGATTTTCGGTTTGGGTTCGGCTTAGTTTAAATGATCTGATGTTTTGTCACGAGCGAGTGGAACCCACAATATTTTAATGGCGTGTAGTGACCCTATCCCATAGCATAAGTTAAATATAGAATTATCTTAAGCTCAACACACGCTGTTGAAATAATTATAAGCATATTTAAATTTTGTAATATAATATGTTGAATATGAATTAGAGTAGTGTCGTGTTAATTGAGTGAATGACTCAAATAAAATGAAAATAATTTTTTTTTTTAAAGTAAAATTATCAAAAATGACACGTTTTGTCTTCTTGCTCAGATACGTCTATAATATTAGATTTGTTATTTCTGTTGTTGTAAATTTGTGTAATACTCTCAAATTTTGCTGTCCTTATACTGAGAAATAAAATTGTTTATAAAATATTTTTTTTTGTTCTTCGACATGAACAACAAATAAATGTCATTACAAAAGAAAATGGATTCAAATATTAGTGGAATAGTAAAAGAGGTACCAATTTTTGATGGAAGTCACAAAGATTTGGAGAATTTCTTAAATCTTATAAAATTATATTATGACCAATTAAAATTGATTGAACAACCAAAATTAATTTCATTGATATTGAAGTAAAAATCAGTAGTTGTGTAAGGTCGAAATTATCGTTACAAGAAACGCTTGATACATTTAAAAAACTCAAGAAGATACTCAATAGAATTTTCTCATCTAACAGATCTCCGCATGAAGTATACAGTCGGAATTGTTTAAAGTGAAACAAACGGGAAATATTGAGAACTTTATTTCTAGAAATGAAAGTTTGGTGACAGAATTGAACACAGTGTAGATAAAGAATCTGACTGATGCTAATGTTAAAACGATACTGCAGTTATCAGATCAGTTGGCAATAAATGCATTTAAAAATGGTTTACTTGAAAAATTAAAGCCAACAGTTCTAGCGAGGAGACCGAAAAACTTGAAGGAAGCTGTAGAAACAGCAAGAAAGGCAGCAAAGATTGTAGAAGTGGATACCACACATCAGGTATCGCGTTTGAGAAACAATAATCGGTAGAAATTATAATTATGAAAATCGAAGAAAATTTTATAATAAGAATTATAAAAATTATGATTTCAGAAATAATAACACTTTGCGTAATTATCAATTGTCTTATAACCAAAATTTCAGACAATGTTATTTACCCAGATATTAATTTACCGAAATAATTATAAATGAGAATAATAAGTATAGAATTACAGCGGTAATAACTGATGAAACATTGTCATTAGGGACAGTTTACGCGAATTTTAATATTGATAGAAACCACATCAAGAAATACATGTAGTAGATAAAAGTTTCTCAATAAGAACGGATAGTATATTAGGAAAACCGATCGAACAAGCAACGCATTGAACATATAAACCATCGTTGAAATTGGGATAAAGTGAAATTGCGGCTGTGAACGATTATATGAAAGGAATCGAAAAATGAAAACCGTCAATTGTGATAAATTAACGGATTAAAATAATTACGAGGGTTCAAAAGCCATTCAAACGAACTGGATAAGGCATCGTAAAGATGTGTAAATAAATCGGAGTAAACCATCGTGCGCAGTACTAGCCCTATCGCATCCTTTGTTGTAGCCAACAGATTTATGCGACTCGACAAGCATAAGTTTTCTATGTTGGATTCATAAATAATTGAAATTTTCAAAATTTTCACCAAAAAAATCATATAATTGCAACGATTTTGTATTATTTCTGGTAAGAATTATCTTCTTTTATTGGATTGGCCTTTCACACCATTTAGAAGTGCAAGGACAAATTTTATTTCCAGTAGAAATGCATCACCATGATGATGTTCATTAACATATGGTTTTCTATGCAACACCAGGATCACTACCTCAGTCGAGCATATAGCAACTATACAGTTTGAAACGGCCGCACATCAACTTAAAGGCCTTTTTATTCATAACGTACATAGAAAGCAAAAATAAAGAAGAAAAAGCAGGAATAATTAATAGAAAAGCATTTTATAGTAGACAATCAAATTTTTGTCCTTTTACCTCCCTTCTGCACTCAAATCATAAGTGAAAATGATTTGTACTGTAAATCAGTGTTCCGGAACATCATACCCGATCTTATCATGTCTTAATTATATTAAAATATTTGGTTTATAAGAAAATCGTCTTCACAACGAAATATAAATTTAGAACCAAGTTATACTCTATCGACGTGAGACATGGATTTTTATAAATCACATCGATTATTATTTCGGGTACATCAAGTGCTGGGCCTTACAAGTTTTCAGTATAAAAACAACACATTTACGGTTCCAACGTATAAAAAACTATTACAAATACTGCCTCTAGTCATGTACTGTATATTTTTAGTTCTAAAAGAATTATATTTTGGCAAAATAGTTAATTCGATTAAATTTCGTTCGCCCACAGACATAGTCAGCGCAATTTTTGCATTTTATGCTTATGTTGCCACGATTATAACATTTTTGATCAATATTAACCAAAACACGAAATTTATTCAATTTTATAATGAAATCGTTTCAATCGATGATCAAATATTGAGAAATTTTTTAAAGGCACCACAATTTTATGAGAAGATGAAATTGGTTGTGTTTTGGGTATTATTCGGACACGTTGGATACGTTGTGACAAATTTTCTATATTTTGCATCTAGTGCGGCAAATTTTGCAGCATTTTTAGGTAATGTTACGATTGCATTTTCCTATTTGCTTATTGTTGTCGACAACAGTGATTATTATTGCATGTTAAATGTTTTGGCACATCATTTGTGGTTTATTCAAATTAATATTCCTGTTGTGTTATCCACGACCCCGGTCAATAAACAAGATACTACGATGATGCGGTCTAAATATATAAAACTCTACTTTAAAATGTTTAAATTAATTGAACGTGTAAGTGAGCTGTATTGGCGGAAGATTTTGGTTCAATTGACTAGAGATGCGTACTCGATGACGATGCTGTGGTACATGATGTTTTTCCGTATGCTGCACAATGGATTAACTGCGCAAATTTTAATTATGTTCTTATTCGTGACGTTTACACATTTTGTCAAAGTGCTGATATTTTGTATGAAGAGTCATCAGGTAATACAATTGGTAGGTAGTTCATTGATAGGGAGACGAAAAGATCTAAAGGAAAGTCGATTTTATTTTTAAATTTAAGATTCATTCGGTCGGCCATGATATTCAACATTACCTGGAGAAGACGCAGCAACACGATTTAAACGATCGCTACTTTTATCTCAAACTTCACTACAACGAGACTAAATTTACAATTGCCAATATGTTCGCGATCGATCACACTACAATATTTGCGGTAACCAGTGGAGTAGCATTAAAAAATTATACTCGACTTGTTATTATTTTAGGTAATCTGTGGCATAGCAGCATACTTCCTGATACTTGTACAATTTGAAATTACGAGTGAATTCTACTTCTAGTGAATGAAGTGCATGTATTGTGGCCATCACACAAAACAAAAAGTTTATTTCTTATATTTCACTCAGCTATAAATTTCACACTTTCACATTTGTATTTTTAAAATAAAATAAAATATCATTCTTAATAAATGTTTAAAAATTGTGTTTCAAAAATTAAGTTAAAATTTTCAATAAATCATCAACATCCGACAACACATTTGCAGCAATCAAGATAACCCCATCAATGTGGAAAGCTTTCTTCTTATTTCAACCTTCGTTCTGCACCATGGTTCATAAGCAACAGCCATCATCGAAGATTCCAAACCATGCGTGCACTACAAATCGAATCAGCGTGCATTAATACTCGAGGCGAACGAACATATTCGATTCCCCAAAACGACGTGTGCTTGTTGTCGATGATGTCATCGATGGTTGCCGTTAAACCAGACGGCTGGTTGGTTGTCCTGCGCTCCACCATGCCGATCTAACCAAGTTTCGTATTTTATGCGAATTATGAATCTTTACAGCCGCTGGTGCAATGGTCCCTCTGTAGAAGGAAGAAGGATGTTGGGTCGATAGTAATAAGGATTAGCAAGATTCAATTGTTTCAAACGCGGCCATTGATGCGTTCGCAACGAATACGATGATGACGAAATCTCGTTAAGCAACTGTGGTGGATTCAATTTTGATATAGCCATGGAAATCATCTCTAGTGATTGGTTTCTGTGACTAGTACTCCAGAAACATTCAGACTGCGAACAATGTCGGCCGTAGAGTCAAGCTTCTTGCGCTGATTTTCGAGGCAGCTTTGTATCGACCGACTGCTGTCACGACTCGTTCAAGGTATACTGTTTATGCACACTTATGGTTTCACGAGTCACGTGGACTGAACAGAATTTATAAATTTATGATTTGTTTGCTCGTGCCTTGTTGCAGAACTGAAGGTTGAAACGAGAAGAAAGTTTTCCACATGGATGGGGTGTGTTTTAATTTATTGAATTTATTGACAATGTTAACTTAATTTTTGAATCACAATTTTTAAAATTTTATTTAGTATAATATTTTATTTTAAGTCAATTATGTTTACTGTTAGCTAACGGTTTATCGGCCTACTAGGGCGCAAACGGGTAAACTGTGCTGAGTGAAATATAAGAAATGAACGTTTTCATAAATTTGGAGGTTCCAGTGATTTGTTGGAGTACAAAGAAAACCGAGTGATGGCCATAACATATGCAGCAATCCATTCAGTCGAATTCACTCGTTAATTTCAAATTGCACTAGTATCAAGAAATACGCTGCTACGCCACCGATTACCTAAAATAATAACAAGTAGAGTATAAATTTTTAACGTTACATTACTGCTAACCGCAAATATTGTAGTGTGATCGATCGCGAACATATTGGCAATTGTAAATTTAGTCTCGTTGTAGTGAAGTTTGAGATGAAAGTAGCGATCGTTTAAATCGTGTTGCTCCGTCTTCTCCAGGTAATGTTGAATATCATGCCCGACCGAATGAATCTAAAATTTAAAAATAAAATAGATTTTCTTCTAGATTTTTTCGTCTCCCTATCAATGAACTACCTACCAATTGTATTACCTGATGACTCTTCATACAAAATATCAGCACTTTGATAAAATGAGTAAACGTCACGAA
Source organism: Nephrotoma flavescens (assembly GCA_932526605.1). Classification (NCBI taxonomy): domain Eukaryota; kingdom Metazoa; phylum Arthropoda; class Insecta; order Diptera; family Tipulidae; genus Nephrotoma; species Nephrotoma flavescens. Next base: position 34,951,608 of record OW052222.1, on the reverse strand, counting down.
TAAGAACATTATTAAAATTTGCGCAGTTAATCCATTGTGCAGCATACGGAAAAACATCATGTACCACAGCACAGTCATCGAATATGCATCTCTATTCAATTGAACCAAAATCTTCCGCCAATACAGTTCACTTACATGTTCAATTAATTTAAACATTTTAAAGTAGAGTTTTATATAATTAAACCGCATCATCATAGTATCTCGATTATTGTCCAGGGTCGTGGATAAAACAACAGGAATATTAATTTGAATAAACCATAAATGATGGGCCAAAACATTTAACATGCAATAATAATCACTGTTGTCGACAACGATAAGCAAATAGGAAAATGCAAACGTAACATTACTTAAAAAGGCTGCAACATTTGTCGCATGAAATGCAAAATATAAAAAATTTATCCCAACGTATCCAACGTGTCCGAGTAATACCCAAAACACAACCAATTTCATCCTCTCATAAAATTGTGGTGAGGATAAAAAATTTCGCAATATTTGATCATCGATTGAAACGATTTCGTTGTAAAACTGAATACATTTCGTGTTTTGGTTAATATTGATCAAAAACGTTATAATTGTGGCAACATAAACATAAAATGCAAAAATTGCGTTAATTATGTCAGTGGGCGAACGGAATTTAATCGAATTGATTATTTCGCCAAAATATAATTCTTTTAGCACTAAAAATATACAGTACATGACTAGAGGCAGTATTTGTAATAGTTTTTTATACGTTGGAACCGTAAATGTGTTGTTTTTATACTGAAAACTTGTAAGGCCCAGCACTTGATGTACCCGAAATAATAATCGATGTGATTTATAAAAATCCATGTCTCACGTCGATAGAGTATAACTTGGTTCTAAATTTATATTTCGTTGTGAAGACGATTTTCTTATAAACCAAATATTTTAATATAATTAAGACACGATAAGATCGAGTATGATGTTCCGGAACAATGATTTACAGTACAAATCATTTTCACTTATGATTTGAGTGCAGAAGGGAGGTAAAAGGACAAAAATTTGATTGTCTACTATAAAATGCCTTTCTATTAATTATTCCTGCTTTTTTTCTTTATTTTTGCTTTCTATGCGTTATGAATAAACGGCCTTGAGGTTGATGTGCGGCCGTTTTAAACTGTATAGTTGCGACCGAGGTAGTGATTCTGGTGCATATGAAACCATATATTGATGAACATCATGGTGATGCATTTCTATACTGGAAAGAAAATTTGTCCTTGAACTTGTAAATTTTTTGAAAGGCGGGTACCCAATAAAAGGACAAAACTCTTACCACAAAAAAATACAAAATCGTTGCAATTATATGATTTAAATTTTTGTGAAAATTGTGGTTGGTCGTTTTGTGGCCTTTAATTGGTTGAATTTTCAATTATTTATGATTCCATCATAGAAAACTTATGCTTTGACGGGTCGCATAAATCTGTTGACTACAACAATGGATGCGATAGGGCTAGTACTGCGCATACTGCGATTTACTTAAACATCTTTACGATGCTTTATCCAGTTCGTTTGAATGGCTTTTGAATCCGCGTAATCATTTTGAACCGAAACACCTCTTGTATTTCTCTCAAACGCTGAACGACGCATATAAGACGACTTACTCGATTTTGTCATAGAATTGAATAAGCTTGCTGCACCAGCACTTGAAGCACAATCCAATGAAAATGGGACTAGAGCTTTTTTACAAATTTGTTACATGGTTAGACATTTTTTTACAGATGCCTTTATTGCAACAGCCCATACGCAACAGCCCCAAATCCCCAAATCCTTTTGAAAAAATTTTTTTTTGCAAATTAATTCGATAAAAATATTACAAATTACGAGAATTTTATTGGGTTCCTTACTTAGTGATTTGTAACTAATTATTTCAACGCCCAAAACGAGATCGATATTGAGTGCGAATTGCGCAAAATTGACATCGATTATACAAATGCTGCTGAGATCGAATCTTATCCGAAGAATCTGGAAAATCGGTTAACCGACTAAAATGCATACCAAAGCAGCAAATATATATATATTTGCCTATAGGCTTGATACAAAAATTGAAGCATGTCGCATTAAAAACCATGATCTGAAAGAACACGGACAGGTTGGGAAGAGCTACGAGCTCACCTACGTATTCCGCTGAAGCCAAGTCGGTCCTTCACACATGCGAAACCTTGTTAACCAGTTGAAGACGTTTAAGACGTTTAAGCTTACCAGTAGCACGTTTAAGCGACTTAGTGAAGTTTGACGAGTCACTAGAGAACGCAAGAGCTGTAATTAATGAGGTCCCAAAAGAAATGCAGCCATGTATAGTTCTAAAAATGTACAGTTTGAGAACTGGCCATCTACGTCCACAATGAATTTAATTATGGAACAAATTGCACAATCATCAGCACAAGTTGCTGCTCTCAATCGACATTGCATTCAACTTCGCAGGGGCACCAATCAGTCTATTTCTGTTCCAAATTGAAACTTTAGCATTAACCACGAATTTGTTAGATGAGGCGTTACTAACCGAAATTAGTTTTGCGTTAAAAGGTGTTGCGCTCCATTGGTTTTGGGTTTTTAGACAACAAAATCCAATAACTACCCGGCCAAAATTGCGGCAATGCATGGTAGAAAGATCTAAACATCGGCTACCTGATTCGGGTATTGAAAAACAAATAGAAGGACGTAAACAACTACTTCGAGAAACATTTCTCGAATTTTACCTAGGGATCTGAAGTCTTACAGTTCAATTGAGTGTTCCGTATACTGATGACCAGATCATTAAAATATAGATTAATAATATGGGTCCTGGTTTACGATACCAATTAACTAACCGACGTTTTACTAATATTGGTGATTTGATTGTTAGTTGTGCTAGTTGAGAGACGTGGACGGAGCTCAAAGTTGATCCAGATATAGCTATGTTTCTTTAAAACGATTCCCCCAATCTTAGGAGCCTCAAAAATATTTGACTCCAAATCGATTGGTAAATGAGTTATTTTATCAAAATGATTACAATGATAGCTTGTAAGTCCGAGTGCTAATATTATTCCAAAATATTCTCGTACACACATTGGGATCATAAATCAATCGTCTCCGAATCATATTTCACACAATTGTGTTCCTCAAATTGACGCGATTAATCAGTCAAATATGAATCCAATCTTGATGGCCTTGATCTATGTATGAAGCATGAAAAAACGATAAATTATTATCTTACAGAATAGTTTTCAATTTATTTTTGAAATTAGTATAACACCCCGTTATCAGACATGTTTTAAACTTCGACTGGGTTTATCTGAATTAGGTTCCATTAAAACTAAATTAGTAAGGGTTCTTCTAATTTGAAACAAAATTAAATTACATTTGATTGTTTAAGTTTATTTTATATTTAGATCTTATAAAACTTTCTGTTTACACTGAGAGTGCATCGCATAATTAATAATCGGCCACATGCCTTTAGCCATAAATACACCTCTGCTCGAGTACGAAATTTTAATATACCGATACACCATATCCATACGAACAGACGATAACGGAATATGTAAAAAAAAAAATTATTTTGTGTGTTTAGTCCGTGTATTAGTTTTAATGCGTCGAGATCGATATCGAACGCGATACGAATACATATGAAAAATCCGTTATCCCGTCGGTTTTAAATAAACAGTTCATAATATCCGGTGTAAAATGTGAAGTGTTTGTGTTTATAGTGAAATTTTATTTATGTAAGTGATTCGTAGTGCATTCTTTATTGTGTTTGTGCTTTTATTTCTTGTGTGTAATGTGTAGCGAACGATGATGCAATGCAGACTTACGGTAAGCGTATTTTGTTTATTTACTGTTAATGTTTGATCGTATTTTGGTCAAAACACAAATTTGTTAGTTGACAATAAATGATAATTACTTAAAATGTTTCTCGCTTGCTGTTGGCCAGGACAAGACCGAAACACGTTGACTGTTGTGTAATAACGGTAACCTGTTATTCCATAATTTATTTGGTTTATGTATAAAAAAATCAAATATATAAAAATGGTGTCTGTAATGATTGTAATAGCCTTTTTCAGGAACCAGAGATCGCAGGAAGCTTTCATTTTCACCATAGATTAGGATTTTATCAGTTTGGGTTTTTGTTTTTTGTATTTCAGAAACGAAGCATCCTATAGGAGCTTCAGATTTTAACTATGGGTTTGTTTCGTTGCTATTTAGGTTTTTGTAAAATTTGGAATTAATAGGTGGCGCTGTTTTCAAGGATTTCGGATTGCAAATTGCTTGCTTGCTAGCCGATCGAGTATCTACCCCTACGATTAAAAATTAAATTTTACAAAAATAGAAGAGTACGCAAAAACATTGATCACAGGACGCTTAAAAGAACATACATTTTCAATTATTGATTGTGTTACCAACAACACGAAGTGACAGTTAAAGATAATTCCATTGTATTATAAAATTAAGTATTTCTCTACTTTCTCGACTTTCCTTATGTACAAGAAACATTCTTAGAAACATTCTCATTTACACTGGAGCGGACCTTTCGATGCTACGCGTTAGACGTTTCAACAAAACAACATTTTTAAATTTAAAATCCAAGTTTTTTCAGCCGCCAATGATTCGAAATCAATACTAGACTTTTACTATTGGACTCTAACGTCCATATACTCATGCTTTCGTATAAACTGAAGTGAATTATACAACCATTGATGCAGATTTTCTCAGCGACGACGATGAATTAGTTCTCAATCAATGTCACTCCAATACATTATAGAATCGACAACGACTTCGGTAAACTGCTTAAAGAGCTCTAACAGCCGAGCCAAAGTACAATTTCTACGTCAAACATTTTGTTTAACATTGTAACAACAGGACATTTACCAGAATATCGACCACGAAGGCAAGGTCCGATCTGACACAAAGCCGGTAAACCGAATTTCAACATACGGAGAATGATTGAAGACGGTTGTTTGATATTCTCAAAAATCGACCTCGATACAGCGTATCATAGGGATTAAGGAACAATACAAGATCGATTTGGAACAAATGTTCCAAAGGTTCAATGAGTTTGACGTTAACATTAGGTTTAAAATGCGTTTTCAGGTCAAACTTTTTTGATTTCGCCAAATAGTATTCCGCCTTCATCTGAAATAATTACAAAACTAACATCTAAAATGGATAAACTAGCGTTATTGGTTTAACCGCTGAAAGACGCTTACTTGTAATTTTCCAATCGATCAAACACTTTATATATTTCGTTGAAGGTCGGAACTTGATGATTTACACCGCCCACAAACCTCTGACTATAGAGCAGAATTCAGTCTAAAACTGAACGTAATCCACAAAGTACAAAGACTTATGTAGTTATGGGTACAATCTTATTAAGTTTAATGGCATAAGGTAGAGTCGAACATATTTCTATTTGGATACAGTTGGTCCCCCTCTTCCACCGACCAATAAATATACGTATCCCTTTAATGGCTCTAAGCTATTTAAAGATGATCAATATACATATAGATATAGAAACCTGCGAACAAAATGCATTTTTGATACAAATTAGCAAACTCAACCACATAGTAAACAAAAAATCATTTTTATTCTCTTTGTTTTCTGTACTCGCTCTTCGAGTATGTTCCGTGAACTATTGATCCATTTTAGTTGAGCTATCAAATAAATGCAATTTGTATTTAAATTAAAACTAGAAAACATATATGACTGCAACAATGGATGGATTTACTTCCTGCATGTAATAATTGTAATCTAATTTTTATTGTGTAAATATTATTATTACTGCTTGAGTGAAATTTAAATATAAATATATTCTGATTACATGTGGTTATTTTAATAAAATTTACAAAATGAAGATTAATATTCACTTCGTGCATGTAATAATCTGTTTTTCTAATTTGCAGTGTATGAGTAAATGTTCAGTATATTCCTTTAAATATTGATCCATTTGAGTTGAGCTATCAAATAAATGCATTTTGTATTTAAATTAAAACTAGAAAACATATATGACTGCAACAATGGATGGATTTACTTCCTGCATGTAATAATTGTAATCTAATTTTTATTGTGTAAATATTATTATTATTACTGGAGTGAAATTTAAATATAGATATGTTCTGATTACATGTGGTTATTTTAATAATATTCACTAAATCAAGATTTATATTCACTTCGTGCATGTAATAATCTGTTTTTCTAATTTTCAGTTTATGTGTATTTGTATAGTATATTCCGTGAACTATTGATCCATTTGAGTTTGGCTATCAAATAAATGCGTTTTGTATTTAAATTAAAACTAGAAACCATATATGACTGCAACAAGGGATGGATTTACTTCCTGCATGTAATAATTGTAATCTAATTTTTATTATGTAAATATTATTATTACTGCTTGAGTGAAATTTAATTATAAATATATTCTGATTACATGTGGTTATTTTAATAAGATTTACTAAATGAAGATTAATATTCACTTCGTGCATGTAATAATCTGTTTTTCTAATTTGCAGTGTATGAGTAAATGTTCAGTATATTCCGTGAACTATTGATCCATTCGAGCTAAGCAGTCAAATAAATGCGTTTTGTATTTAAATTAAAACTAGAAAAAAATATTTATGGCAGGGATTGCAGAGACTTTGTATTTTACATTATTTTAATTTAAACCATTATTATTCAAACTATTTCTACAAATAAATGAAATAAATAAAGACTGAAAGATGGTTTGCTCTTTTATTCTTTAACGCCTTTAGGTAATTTCTGGATTGGATTAATTTAACATGATCTAATATGTTTTTAGGGAACCAGATTTAATTTTGTTTATGGAAAATTGAACTATGTAGTTTATTGAAAGTTTAACTCATAATAATAAAGTTATATTACAGGAAATGTACCATTATATACGGGTACTTAATCTATTATTCAATTTCTTTCAGGATGCTGATTGCTGAACTTTTATACCATAAAACCAAAAATAATTGTGCTGTCTTGTGCCAAACAATTTACTAACTATTGAATACTTAGGTGTCTGTAACCGGGTCAAGTTTATCATATCTAATAACCTTTACTCTCCCTCCATCTTGTTATATGTAAAAGGAGTGTAAGGTAGGCCCGGCGCATCCGGGATCGGTCCATTTTTTCCTTGGTGTTATTTTTTTTATTTGCCCATTTACAACGCTTCCGGAGATGTGCAAGAATCATATGATTTACCATTTTTAAATGATGCTCGTAGAATTTGTTAATCTGATTAAAAAAATCAGTTTAAATTGCGCCTCCTTCAATCAATTCGATACATTTATTTATAATAAAAAATTTTATATTATTGAAGCGTATGATGTTTTACTAAACACCTCATAAAAAATTGATCTAAAGTGTTTTGCGAGTTGAAAAAGTTACTCTGTTGGAGGATTTATTTTTCGAAAATCTGATTTGGCTGTATAATTTTTATAGTAAATAAAATATTCACTATTTGCTATTTGTTGTCATCTTTTTATTAGATTGAATTAATAACCTTTGACAATCATTACACTGTTCATATTTATTAATTCTATGGAATATGTAACCCATAAAATATTTTAGTGACGCATCATCATTATACTTGTTGTCGTCATATTCAAATAGGTTTTCCGAAACTATGTTCTCTCATGTATTCGATAACAGGCAGTGGTTGTAAAATATATATGCATTGTACCAAATCTCTTTTACCAGTTAAAAAATCTTGTATATTTGCTTTTCCGTGGAAGAATACTAAGAAACGTTTTGGAATCCTCGCTACTTCCATGTTGCTTTACCACCTCATTGAAGATTGTATTTTTGTTAGCTTTTGTATTTTTTTATCTGTCACTTCCAAAGTTTCAAACGAAGTAAAAGATTCAGCCTTTTTAAAAGGTTGTTTGTTTTCGGTAGAAATCAGATTGTTTATTTAACCTGCTTTCAACAATTCAATCACGTTCTTATCGCTTGAAAATCAAAAATTGTTAAGTCTTTCGGAGTTCTAACATTTTTGTAGCAATCGTGCTTGTTAGAATCATCAATATTTATTTCTGAAGAAGTGCTAGGTGAAGGCAAACATAGGGCAGGAAGAACTTTTTTTTAAATCTACCTGTACCTTTAGATTCAGACCTGAAATGCACTTTAATATAATCATTTATTAAATTAAATACCTGCATATAATTCTGTTACCAATTTTTATTTTTATTATCTAATTTTATTATTTTATTCTTATTATCCTAGAAAAATTAAAACTGTTATTCTTTTATTACATAATGTTATTATTTGTTATTATTTATTATTAGTAGGCATTCTAAAACTTTTATTTTTAATTTTTTTTATTGATAAATTTTTAAAACTTTATAAATGTGACATATACATTTACGTTTTACTATTCAACTTTTTCGCTTCAGTTATTCCTAAACTTTTTTATTTTATCTTTTCCTTAACATTTGTTTTGTATAAAAAATATTATAAATGTGTTATTCTTACTAATCATAAGCCTTTAAAACCTATTTATAAATGTATTCTTAAAGTAAATAATTTTATATTCTATTATGTGAAATTTCGATTATATTATATTAGTTTTTTGGTGAAGGAGGACAAACTATCTCGCATCCACATTTTTATTCTTAAATTATTTTTTTTATTGTATTTGTTATGACAAATTCCTATAATCAAATTAGTGGTGTTGATAGCTTTGTTGATACTTCCACCAATAATCGAATTTCAGATAGTTTGGTTTTAGATGATTGTACGGGTGTTCAAATTGTTCATCAGAATATTAGAAGTCTAAGGAAAAATTTTAATCTTTTTTTGGCTCATCTTGATTCATTTACTAGTTTACCTGATTTAATTTTCTTAAGTGAAATTTGGATTAATGATGATGAAATCAAATTCTATCAGTTAAATGACTATCATCTTGTTTGTTGTTGTAACAATAGTTATCGTGCTGGTGGTGTTTTGATATTCTATAAAAGTAACTTAAATTGTTTTGTTGAACCTATTAACCTTGTTTCTGCGGATGTTGTGAAGGTAAAGCTTGTAATTGGCAACGAAACGTTTATTTTGATTTGCGTTTATCGACTTCAGGGCATTGCGGAATTTGTCTTTCTCGATGAGTTTTCTGAATATTTACGACATATAAACGGTAAAAACCTTTTTGTTCTGGGTGATATTAATATTGATATTTTATCTTGCTCTTCCGTGTCCGATAATTATATTTGCATGATGTCTTCCGTAGGTCTAGCATCGCTTATTAATGATCCAACTAGAGTAACCGATACTACTTCTACCTGTATTGATCACTTTTTTGCAGATTACGTGACAATAATTTATCTCGCGTCAAGGTTGAATTATTTAATTATATGATTACTGACCATCATTTGATGCATGTTGTGATCGAGATTAATCAGGTGAAAAGTAATGATGGTTTACCTGTTAAGCCAAAAATCATTATATCTAAATTCTTGGAACTGTTAAGTGATGTTAATTTTTCTCCTATTTATGCTATTGATGATCCGTGTGCAGCTGTTGATGTATTTCTAACGCTTTGGAATGATGTTTTCTCAGCTAGCCTAGATTCACTAAAGTCACGTAGTAATCGTCCTATTAAACCATGGATCTCTGAGGCATTATTAAACATGATTAAACGAAAAAAATGGTTATTGAGGAAAGCAAAATATGCTAGAAACAATCAACGTTTCCAGCAATATGTTACAGCCTATTGTCTTAAGGTTAAAAAGAAAACTATTGCTGCTCGTGTTGCTTATTATAAAAAGAGATTTGATAGTTGTTCCGGAGATTCCAAACTGATGTGGCGTACTATCAATGACATGTTAAGTAAAAATTGGTCAAATATTAAGCTCATTAATTCTATTAATTCTTCTAATAATGATTTATTAACTGATGCCTCTGATATTGCCAATGAGTTCAGCAATTATTTCGGAAGTATTGCTTCAAATCTGAAGTCTAGTCTTTCTTTTATTTGTAGAAGTTCTATGGAGCGTGACGGCGATTACTTTGAGCAAACATTTTTTTTCCACCCTATTGACGATCTTGAAGTTTCTAAAGCAATTACTTCTTTAAAATCAAGCAACTCTTACTATATGTTCGGTTTTAGCAATAACTTAATTAAAAATTCCATTAGTCTTATATGTCCTCCTTTATGTCATATTTTTAATTGTTGTTTTGAAACCGGTATTGTTCCTGAAATTTTGAAGTCAGCAATTGTACTACCTCTTCATAAAAATGGTTCCAGATGCGATTTAAATAATTACCGGCCGATCGCACTACAACCAGTTTTGTTAAAAATAATGGAGAAAATTATTAAATTTAGAATGGTGGTATTTTTAGAGAAGCATGGTATTATAAGTTGTTATCAGCACGGTTTTCGTAATGGGTTTTCCACTGAGTCTGCTTTAATTGAATTTTTAAATGGCGTGCATGCATCGCTAAATAATTCCGACTCTTGCGCTGGGCTTTCTGTAGACATAAAAAAAGCCTTTGACATGGTTGATCATAATCTTCTATTGCATAAGCTTTCTAAAATCGGTTTCAGAGGAAACATTAATAATTGGTTTAAATCATATCTTGCAAATCGTAATCATGTTGTTAAGGTGAATGGAACTATGAGCTGTCCTTATGTTTTAAACATTGGTGTTCCTCAAGGTTCCGTCTTGGGACCCCTTTTATTTTTGATTTACATAAACTCAATTTTTAGTACAAATTTGGCTGGCACGATTGTTGCCTTTGCAGATGATATGAGCTTATGTTATCGTGGGTCCTCACGAACTGATGTTTGCCGTAAAATTGCAGCGGACCTTTTAGTTTTAAGGAAATGGTTTGACCAGCATTTCTTAATTTTAAGTGACAAAACTAAGATTATGCATTTTAGTTTGAGTGGCAGTATTTTACATTCACCGTTAACGTATCATTCCAGTTTTTGTAATGCCGTTAATTGCTCCAGCTCGTGCATTTCCATTGAAGCTGTTGAGAGTTTCAAGTATCTTGGAATTATTGTTGATTGTAATCTGAGTTGGAAGCATCATGTCGATAAATTAAAAAAGTCTCTCAGCAATGCATTACGAACCTTATATCTATTAAGACCTGTAGCTCCTAAATCGGTATTGCTAAAATTCTACTATGCCTGCATTAACTCTAGGCTCGAATATGCTTTATCGTGTTGGGGTGGTTGCTATCATTCAACTTTAAAAATTCTCATTATTGTTCAGAAATATGCTATTCGTATCATGTGTTTTAAGTCTTCGCGGGTTTCTGCATGGCCATTATTTTTGAGTTTTAAAGTTTTACCATTACAACATCTATATGTTTATAAGGTTTTACGTTTATTTTATTTGCGAAGTGGGCACCGATTATTGAGATCAAATGTGCGATACAACATTAGGAACAATGATCAGTTCTTATTTGTTGTTCCACATTTTTTTAGTGAACATTTTAGAAAATATTTTTTGGTAACTGCTCCTTCCTTATTTAACCAACTTCCACTTAGCATACGGCAACAAATAAATTCAAAATCATTTCTCAAATTACTTAAAGTTTGGCTTTTTGAGCACCCTAATATCGATTTCTTATTTAGGGTTTTAGTCTGATGCAGTTTAATTTTAATTTTAGTTTCAATTGTTTACATTTTTTATATTTTTTTGTTAAATTTTTATTGTAATATTCATAACTTTTTTTTCAAATTTTTCTTGTTAAAGGGTAGATCAATACTGCCGTTAAATCGGTGATGATTACCCTACTCATTTATTTTCATTTTGTATATTATTATTATTATATGTAAAAAAATCGTTTTGAAATCATTATTAATTTAAAAAAATAAAAAAAAAAAAAATAAAAAAATTTTGTTATAAAACCAGTTCCATTTGGTTTGAACTTATTAATTTAAAACAAAAATCATTGATTCTATTTCCTGCCAATCAAATTAGATTTTTCATTTCGAATTAATTTTCCTAAGACCTTTCGGGTCTATATGACCCGAAGTTCATTTTAGTTGTTTATAAAATATTCTTTTTGAATTGAGTACGATTAAAAATTAGTGACTTTTTATCAAATAGTTTATTTTACATGTTGATTTTTAAAGAAGGATTATTTATCAGTTTACGGTATATTGTGTGTTTGTTACACATATGATCTTCTAAAGAACTAATATATGTATTATGTATTGTATCTTCTAAGGAAAATACAATACATAATAAATATTTATTTATTTGTAATATGTAAAATGTTCAATCCCAAACATCTACTGTTTTACAAAAATCCGATTTTACACAAAAATCCTTTACCCAAATGAATTGGAAAAAATAAATTTTATTATCCTTATACAGTTCAGTCTGTGGTAAATTGTAACGGTGAGTGGAACTATAATATAATACGAAGCATGTCCATTCCTTTGAAAATGGATAGTAATTTAGACGTGCAGTTGTCTATAAATGCACGTCTAAATTACTATCCATTTTCAAAGGAATGGACATGCTTCGTATTATATTATAGTTCCACTCACCGTTACAATTTACCACAGACTGAACTGTATAAGGATAATAAAAATAATTTTGGTGGCGATAGTGATGCTTTAGAAGTTGATGAAAATTTGTCGGAGTTTACTACTGACGAAGAATTTGGTGACGATGAATCAAATAGTCATACATCAGAAGTACTAATAGATGTGGAATTTGTGTTATCTAAAAATGTCGATATTCCTTGGAAAACAATTCCTCCTAATCATCAAAGGCGAGTTCCTCTTAATCATCAAAATGCTCGCCTTCCTTCTATTTCCATTTCCATATTTCTACTAAAAAATAAATAACAAACCAACAACATGATCATCGGCATCGATCGCCACGATAATACAAAAAACATGAAGAACGAGAACAGACGAAGAGCGAGTACAGAAAACAAAGAGAATAAAAATGATTTTTTGTTTACTATGTGGGTGGATTTGCTGATTTGTATCAAAAATGCATTTTGTCCGCAAGTTTCTATCTATGTATATTGATCATCTTTGGCTTATTGCATGACCAAAATGCCAACACACAAACCATTGCCAAAACTTTCGTTAGCAGTTATGTATCTCGATTCGGCGTTCCAAAAAACATCGCATTCGACAAAGGAACACAACTCAAATCAAAATTGTTAACATAATTAACGAAACTCCTATAGAGATTCTCATCGAACACGCAAGCGAATGGTATGGTCCAACGATTTCATCGACAGCTTAAAGCTACTCTCACAGCTCGAGAAAACACAATTAATCGGAGGTTCACAATTGCTGTCATATTACTTGGAATTTGAGCTACGGTTAAAGAAGATTATAGGTGCGCACCACAGCCGAGATAGTATTATGGCCAAACACTCAAGCGACCCGGTGAGTACTGTACTGAAAATTTTGTTTCTCCTGTGCTTGGGACGATTTATACATTTATATTTATTGAACTCGATCTAAATCCAAAACATAATTCCAATCGGTATATTGGGTGTTACCACGATTTGCGAGTCCCAATTTTCCACAAACGTGTTCCAGCGAACGACATCTGCTAACGTTGTACGAGCATGCACCACTGCTGCGTATGCTTTCTCAGAAGCGTCACTAAGTCCGTGAACTACAAAACGATTGCGACCTGTCGAATCATTTATCCGGCGATTAAATCTGAAGGCCTCCAAACATTTCAAACTATATCTATTAGAGATCCGTCTTTGAGCGAATGATTATTAACCGCTTCAGGCATATGCCGAGTACTAACAATTCTTGTATTATTATTTTCGCGTTAATTTTGGTAGGAGTTACCCAGCAAGGCGGATCGAAAGTTTTTGATGCTTGCTACCAGTATTGTTCGGGTTGTTGCTGCATAAATGGGACTCCTAAATGATTTTTTGACAATGGAATTTTGGATTCCAGTGAGAGTTATCAAAGCCGTCAGCCTCTACAACTTTTGCATTTCAAAATGTTGCGTTAACAAAATATTGTTTTTTTATTAATCTTGCAACTACAAATGTTGCAATTATACAAAATGTTGCAAGTACCAAATCTTGCAATTAAAAAACTTTATTAATTGTTTTGTGCAATTAGAACTCGAAGAAAAGAAACCCGGAATTTTGAAAACCGAGATTTCGTAGTACAACCGGTGCATAATCATCCGATGACGTGCTGATTTGGAATCCAAAACAATAGACCACAAGAAACCAATATAACTCGAGTGTTTCAACTGAATTTTCCCAATTTATTCAAGTTGTCCATGATTTTCACGGAATTTGGTTGGCATTTCGTTGAGAAGCTGCTGACTGTTCGAGGACAACTTCTGCAGTTCGAAGCCACCACATCTGAGTAGTTGTGATCATTTGTCTATGGAGTTTGCGAAATCTGAGTAGTATTTCTAACAAACTAGACTACAACACCGGTCCTACTGCTAACTGCTGATTCAGAGAATTTCCATCGCGTGTTTTAACAGGACCATCAAATACGACTCGTAACTTCGTGGTTTAACTGTTCCCTCTCAAAACTCCATTGTGCGTCAAATAATAGCTCTCGGTAGCATCAGAAGTTGATAGATTCGTATGTCCCAATTGTAGATATTCATGAGTGTACGTAATATTCTTAGTGTATACGGTCCACATCTAAATGGAGATTAATTGATGTGTCTTTATGTGTAACTCCTCTATCAAGTGGCACTCCTAATACTATCCACCCAATTTTGGTGTTGTGAGCAACTAACTGTGAGTCTGTGATATACTTTTTACCATCGCTTATTACATCAAAGAACAAATCACTACCAAGGTGAACACCAATTTTGCTTTTCTTTTGAAAGTTAGGACCATGTAGCTTAATCTTCGTTAGTTTTTGAAGGCCCTCCAATTTATTAATTATATGACGAGATTTTCGGAACAATAAACACATTTGCATTTGCTTCGTAATTATCATCTTCAAATCTATATCAAATTCGTAAGGTAGCCACGCCTTTGGAAACACCCGAGTTCGTATTACTGAGGCCTTCGTTCTTTTTATTCCGAGGCGCTGAAAAGATTTCTTCAGTAACGAAAGAAGTTTACGATCCGGAGTTCAGCAATGCCCGACAAATTTGCCACTCACCATTATACCGCTATACCAATATTTGAGCAGTCGGCAAAACCGCATGTTCATCTATCGAATTAGCATGGCCACAAGTCAATTTTTTTTCAGGAGAACGCGTGAAGGACTCTAGATCTAGGTGCAAGATGATGAGATGTTTCCTTTGACATTTGCTATATTTTCGTTTCGATTTGCATTGGTAGACCATATGCGTATCGCTCAAGCAATCGTAACATCTTGAGTGTTTCTTCACGTAATCCCTCCTCAGTTTGATTTCTAAACCTAGAAAACCTTCGCACTTAAATAATTTGTGGTCCTTACCATAGAATACACAATGTACTGCCGCTGCAGTGTGCATAGATTTTGTTTGCTGTACATGTGGTTTCGATAGTGTATGTTTTGCGCTCTCCGTTTTTAAGCCTTGCAACACCTCCATTCGTTTGTTCAAATTTGACAGAAGATTATCAAATGTTGGATAATTGATTTCGAAAGAGTCTAGTTTCTCCATTTGCCACGTTTAAGGATCCAGTTTTTTGGTTGCAATATAAAAGTGCTAAAGATCTCGACTCTGCTTCTGTACCCAATGCTTTAACACCTCGACTTTTCAATTTTAAAAACTTCGTGATTGCGATGTTGCATGTTTTGGTTGATCAAAAAATTTTGTATAAATGAATCTACAATATACTTTTTCTTGTCGTACCTCATTCACAATTGTTGGTATGATCAACTGAAACTTCTGGGCTGGTGAAAGGTTTACGTTTTCGTGTACAACCGAAAAAAATAAATCAAAAAATGATTGAAATTTCTTAAAGTTCTCATCAAATGAAGGAACGATAATGCGAAGCAACCATCACTACTTGTCGCTCGGGGAGTTCCGGTCGTTCCTGGGTGGGCACACGCTGTTATTATTAAATTTATTACGTTTCTCAATTTTCGGTCGACGGATCCTGGTGTCGTAATTTAATTTCAGTTTTTAGTAGCCTTTCTTTTTATTCTGTTCCACGGTGTAGCCCAGGAGGGTGCAAGCTTCAATTTTCTTCACGACCCAAAAACCTGAGATCTGGTCGGCAAAATTACCGTGAGTGAAGCCTCTGCATGTTTAGTTAAATCTGCGAAATGGTGTTGAACCACTCCGTAACAAGTTGTATAAAATAAAGTCTATAGCCCCTTCACTACCATCGGCAAAAAGTTTTGACTAAATAGATAACAGTGCCAGACTATTTGACTAAATTGAGAAACAGCAATTAAATAATTATTTACGTAATTCGGCTGTGTAATAGACCAAATTAACGATTAAATTATTTGACTACCGCGTGCTAGCTTCTATTTAATGAAATTTTGCGTGCGAAACAAACAAATTACCCAAATATTATTTAATTTAAAGAACATATGGTTTCGGTGGAACGTAAAGAGCATACGCAAAAAAAAAATAATAATAATTCATTCAAATCAATCCGACCATTCAATGTATACACAGAAATGATAATTAATTCATCAAAACCCATATTTGGGCTGTGTTCATGTACGATACACATTGTTTTGTATATAAGACAAACGATCAACATTATTATATTTAATTTTTATGTTACCAGTCGATATACAAACCTTATAATTATTCTATTATGTTAAAATGCCATTTTCTTCGGTTTTGTGCTGTAAAACTGAGATTTGAAAAAAAAAATCCATTCAATTAATCAAAATATGTACGTAAAAAATATTTGCTTTACTTTAATAAATTTTATTATGGCGAGGTAGTAAAATCGCGAGTTTCTTGTAAAATCCGATTATTTACAATTAAATCTTGCCAAATATACAAAACAGCGCGCAATCAATTTTCATGTTGTTGTACTCGTAAATCTATGTTTTGTGCAAGAAAATTTCCTTTTATGAAATTTTATGTAAAATATTATTATCAATGTGTATATTACGAAGAATGGAAAGTTGGCTAAACTAAATAATGACGACGAGAAAATGATAAATTTATTGTGTACGATTTAAATACAAATTGGTGCAATTGATTGACAAAAATTTCCACCAGTTGCGGATTTTTATGGTTGACTTTTGAAAGAAAATATCTGTTACACTTAGTAGGTAATTACATCTTTATACCATCAAATTGATTACATTTGCAACAGCTTTCCATTGAATCCTGATTAGTCTTGGAGCGAAATCCGGATGTAAGATACACGGTGAGAATTTCTCAAGCAAAATGGTTATAGCAAGACTATTTCAGGTCGAAGTTTGCATTGGATGCATCATTCAAGCTGATCTGAAGCACATGGTGTTAATCCAACCAGAGCATGCAGGTAAAAACCTTAGGAATCTTGTAACGTCTCTCAGTCACTCTTATCGAAACTAAATTATCCATCCAACGAGGTGGAAACTTATGTTAGATCTGACTGTAGTATTTCACTTTGTCGGGTCAAAGGCATCATTTAAGGTCAAATTATAACCTTGCATACATAGCATTGCGTGGAATAATTTATATTGAAATGATCTAACTTTCCTTTATGTGACAGACCACATTAAGCCGAAAACCATTAACCTTAGACAATCACGACATAATAATGCAATATATCGAAGATGCCCACTACAGCAAGTTGCAAGATGGCAATCAGTTGTAATATTGGATTATTATGGTAATCTGGAAGTACAAGACGTTATTCAAAAATGTCTCAAATGCTTTTGTCATAAACAACACTTGGCGGACAACAAAAACATTTTGTTTCCAGGCGAAGATTTTGTACCGATATTTTCTCCGACAATGGAATTAACTTTGCCGAAGGATGACTCACACTTCAAATTTCGGAGATATCGAAGGTAATCTAGCATAAAATTAGTGAAATTTCATTTCAAGAGAATTATTTATTAGTGAACAGAGTGCAGAGCAAATTTTCGTCATTATTGACGATTGATAATGTTAATCACCACATAATAGAAACTCTCTGTTGAAGCGCAGAACTCAGTTCCGACGTGCATTCTATGTCAGAGTACAGGTTGGCTAGGAGCTTGCAATGTACAGGTATTTAAGAATTGGACGAGTTCCGATACAGGTAGCCTAATTCCAGAACTCCTTCCAAAAATCATTGAAGAATTCCATTTATATCCAACATAACCAATTCCATTCCATTGTTTGTGTTCCGTCCCAGGTTGTCATATTCTAGAATTTCTTCCTAAAATCCGTTAATAATCTCATTTCCATCCAGCATATCCAATCACTTCATAATCGGTTAAGAATTGGTCGACTTGCGTTTCAGGTGGCCTAATTCCATAAATTCTTTTAAAAATTATTAAAGAATTCCATTTCCATTCAGCATACACAATCCCATCATAATCGGTTAAGAATTAAAAGAATCATTTAAGAATCCCGTTTCTATCCGACATACACGTATTAATTTCATTTTACCGTAGTGTTACTGTTACGTGTTTATACGTCACTTATATTTTCGACTCTGATTGAAATTACATTTCAATTCATTGTTTATAACGTTCTTCATTTCATCGTTGCTCCTTCATCACCTCCTTCATTTTTTCTGAGGTAACAAATATATACCTTAAATTATTTAGTATATGGAAAATTTCCATTTCATTTGGTAAACTAATTTTAAATTACAATATATAGGTTTATATTATTAGTCCTATTAGTCCTTTTTAGTCCTTTTCATAAAAAACATTTACTTTGCGAATTTCATATTTAAGAGTATTCTTTAAAACTAATTCATGTGTTATGTAACCACTCGTAAGAAGGGGGTTATAGTATCTTGACTGGGTTTATACTATGTCATTATAATCTGGTCCAGAATTAATTGCTATAATCTCTGACCCGACATCTTGAAATATCTGTTTATAAATTTATCTTTCTTTTGGATTCGGGATCTATACGAGTAAGGTCAGCATTTTATTAAATTTATTTTATTTTATTTTTAAATGGTTAAACCATAAATTAACAAAAAATTGAATCATAAAATTATTATTAAAATATTTTGCTTTGCATACAAAATACTCTCGGTATTCTTTTTCGTATACAAGAGCAATTCTTTTTCCTCTAATATTGTAATGACTAATAAAACGGAAGGCGATAGATTGTCGTCGAGGAAAGACGTGTTTTTGTCTCTCCTCGAAATAAATTTATAATTTAATTCAACTATATTTAATTAATTAACTAATAAATAACTACTATATATATATATTGATAGTTAAATAAATAATAATAATATTAATAATAATTTGTGAATGTAATAAGTAAAGTTTTAAATATTGCGTATTTGCCTTAATTTGTGTATGGTGTGCTTGCAATTGTGTAGAATATATACATAACAATTTTCGTTTGTATGTATTTTGATACCGTTGTTTGATTGCATCATACGCATTTTATGTAAATTTTCAATATGTATGTAGGACTGTTTAGATTGCAAAGAAGGATGCCTAAGATAAGTGTTTTTCATTGTTTTTACATATTTTATTATACATAATTGTTTCCCAAAATAATTTTTTTTAAAGTATATAAACACATATTCATGAAGGTGTAGAGTAGAAGTATTTTCATGTTATGGGTTATTCGAATACATGTAGTTTGCGCGAGAAAGGGTTTCTTCAATTTCTGTTCTTTTTGTACACTCGCTAACAATTTTTGTTGTTGTTTTTGTAGGAGAAAGTGTGCATGTTTTGGCAATCGATTAGTATTTTCGTGTTTTTTCTGCTTTTGGTAATTTTGAATCCTACCAGAATCTACTTAAATATATTTAAGTAGATTCTGATCTTACGTTTCGTTTTGTATACTTATTTACTCGTATATGCATTGAATTTTACATGGAAGATTAGTATTGGAGCTGTATGGTAGGATATAACCAGTGCACCTAGATACTAATGGCCTCATTGCTTTAAAAATTTTGCTATATGACGTCATTTTTGTCGACGATTTCAATCTTTGGTATGGCATTAAAGTCAAATAAATGATCCGAGTTTTTTATATTTAGGCTGCGGGCCAATAGTCGGGTAAATCGTTTACTCTTGTAAAAATCGGATTTAGAACAGATTTTTCGATCAGTTTGCCATAGAGTTTTTGAAAAATAAATGAATTTACCGAAAAATTTACTTAAAATTGACTTTTACCCGACTATTGGCCCGCAGCCTTAGTAAAAAATAATTTACTTATTATATTATTATCAAAATATGCATTATACATTTCGTTAAACCCTTAAATGTTATGTATTTATTTAGACATAAATTTGATGACATAACAAGCAGTATTGCATTGTCTTCTAGGTGCATTGATATAACATGACCATCGAAAACGTGGTTTTGCGATGTAAAACGTAATCATATTCTATATAGAATGTGATTGTGTTTTGTTTTGATATAGCTTATACATAATATGATTTTGTGTGTGGGTGTGTATGGATGCAGAATCTGATGAGTGTGTGCAGGAACAACGTACAAACCCTACTGGAATTGAAACGATGAACTCATCGATGAGTTCACCATGACTCATTCAATGAAGTCTCAAATGAAATTTATTCTGTGCCCGGGACTAAAGTCATTTATATATTTAATGAAGTTTTACGTGATCTAATGAAGGATGTTCATAAGTAATTTGCTGTATAACGCATCGATGAATTAATCGACGAGAAGAAAAAGAAGTCATTGCGATAGTAAAAAGAGAGTTGTTACGGAAATTCATGTAAGTAGTGTGCTATAATCTATTAAGGGGCATTTTGAATGGTTGTTTATGATTTGTAATTAATATTTTATGTTTTAACTATAAAACAAAACACGTCTTCACTTTGTAAGTCACTTTTAGTTCAGGTACACATATTGAATTACTTTTATTTTCTTATGTTATTAAAATACATCCCATAATTAAAATAAAGAATTGCCAAAAGTAAATTAAAATTGTGTGTTTAATCACTTCTACAATTTTTACTAGAGTGACATGTTTATACAAGTTAAACAATTAAATGGTTTCTCTGAGTGCAACTGGATTTTACCGTTAGAAATGTAATAATAGCCTCTCCACTAATGACTTTTATTAACAAGTTCATTAGTTGATTCAGTAAAACGCCCAATACATAATTTTAATTTCTCACGGAGAGAAAAATAATCGCAAAATATCTTTTGACCAGAATTTCATCGAGAACTTCACTTATGTTGTCATCAATTGCTTGACTTACAAAAAGTTCAGTCACATACAATCAAATAAAATTTCAAGATTTTTCAATACTAAATCAAAAATTTATGTCATTCATATGTTTGTGAGAGTTTTTGCTTTACTGTGTTTGAGGTTTGATCCCTACCGGAAAATGTTCATCAAGCCAAATTCAAATTATTTTACGCATGTATATGAACTGCAAATCGTTTTTTCACAGATCGTAATCTGTTGATGAAAATTCCGTTTTGCTAAATAAAGTTGAAAATAATAATCGTATTTTATAAAATTGTGTTATTACTCAAATTGATCTATTTTATCATAATTTGTGCACTAAATGCTTTTTTCAAGTATTTTCGTACTGAATTTTTATTAATTTTGATTTTAAGTAATTGAGAATTATTTTTGCTTATTATTAGAATACGATTTCTCTCAGTGTAGGATTGCACGATATGTTTGTAATCTGACATGAATTCGTCACGGTTTTGCAAAGCATGTAGCATGTGAATATTTTGTTTTGCTGATTGGTGATGTTGGCGGGGGATCGCTTGGGGGACAGTAGAGGTTTCACAGAGAGGATTTGAGCCGTCCGTCTATTGGGATCGTTTCGGAAATAACTGTATGTGTTGCAGTTTATTTGATTTTTACTCTACTTTACGTATTGTAGTTCAAACATATTGTTTGAGGATGATGATCATGAGGTAATTGTTCGGGGTCACAGGAATGTTCGTGAATTTCTTTAATTCCAAAAACGAAAATCAAAAGAAGGATGTAACAAATCATAAACAATTATTTGGGTGATGTACGCTCCTCATCTTTATGCTGAGTGGAAGAAAGATAGTCAATAGAAGTGTCCCAACTAACAAACTAACCTTAATATTGTAATAATTTCTTACTAACAAAGGAATTTAGAAATGGTTATGTTGCACTTGTGAGAACAAAACACTGAACTGTATTGTGGAAAAACGACAGTTTGCTCAAGTAGGCTCTTTTATAAGTTAGAACATTTAACAAATCCTTTTCCAGTAGTATTAGAGACCCTCGCAGGTTCAGGATTCCTAGTCAGTTCGGTCACCGAATCGTGTCTTATGTAAAAGATTTCGTCGAATAATTAGTTGATATTCGAATGAAGCAGCAGTAGTTGCATGTGCTCAAGTAATTCAGTTGCTGCGTTGTTCGAACAAATCTGTGTTCATCTTGACACGGGCATACTTAGCATGAAGTACGTTATAGGTAATCAGCCTAACAGCTGCCCTGCGTTGTAATGACTAATAAAACAATAAATTATTAAAAACCTTTGTAATTAAAATAAATGATGCTCAATAATTTTGTATGATTGTGATAATTTTGTTCCGATTGTGCGATACATTCGAGGGACAATGAAATAAATATATAAGAGTGTTGTGTTTTAATGGTGATTGAAAACTGGTGCTACATTTTCCATTCCGCACGTAACACATGACAAATAAAATATATTTCGTCATTATTAATTATTTTATTACATTCATTCAAATTATTATTTACAGAAAAATTTGTGATTATCATTTACTTTAAATGGTAATGCTTAAATTTCAAATACTTCTATATTTATTTCTTTTGTTATAGATACAGACTTATTATGCCATTTTTTTTCAAAAGCTTTAATCGTATTTATTAAAAAACATTATAAACTTGATACACAGAAATTTTTCTTGGTTTGAACTACATTTTAAAACGTCGATAAACTTTTCCGGAGTTATATTTATTGGATGAACAGTTCCTACTTGAAGAAATAATATTGTATCTACCTTTTTTCTAATTCTAATTCACATTGAAATAGTCTATCAATTATTGAAAACTGTAAACTTCTTAAATAATTTATAATTTCCTGTTTCCTATTACTTTGATCAACTGTAACTATTATTGTGTTAAGTTTTGTTATTACATATTTCTTCATTTTTACTATCTAATATAATTATAATGACAATTATTTGTTAAAAGATGATTCTGATCATTTAAGCTTTTCATTATTTTGACTCCTTCTTTTAATCCATATTCGACGAAACCGATGAGGATAGCATTGAACTCGCTGTCGATCCGGCAAGGCGAATGATTGTTGGAAAATTATTAGAACCAGTGCTGAAGTTAATCCGTGATCGTTTTGTGACCTATATAATTTCTTGGTTTATATTGAAATGGCACATTTTCGCAGCGAATCGATCATTAAGTCACTGGGCCGATACAGCTGAATAAATACGTCGACAGGTTCTGTAATATGAAGATTTTCATATGCCGGTGTTCTCAATGCAATTGCGTATTGATGATTTACATCATCTTCTGTAAATACGCCATAAGCTTCCCACACTTCACGATCAATGTCATATCCAGCTCGAAAAATCGAATTTTTACGTTGTCTAAAAATTGAAGAATTTTTATAGTAAACTTACTCTTATCGCAGAAATATTCAAATACTTACTTTTTGTTACTTTTTCAACCAATAAAATCAAATATTCACCACCTGAAGGACTGCTGCTTGCGACATTTAGTTTTGATATTTTTAATTCGCAAGTTAACGTACTGTCTGTAAATGTAAGTAAAAACTGTTAAGTGACAATTGACACGGTGGTTTCAAAACTTTATTTTCAAAACTTTCTTTATTATCTGGTCCTTTTACCGTTGTTCTTCATTCAAGGAAAGGACATGTTCTAATTCTAGTTGCTTTTCTAGAATTGTTTTCTTAAACAATTCTTCGACTATCGACTTTCTGGCGGTATAAATAATTCTCATTCCTTGAAAAATAGCTGTAAACCCTTGCTCTGTCGAAACGACAATATCAATAGGCTTATCTCGATCATTATTACCATTCCGTATTACTGACTTATGTGAATGGTGCGATCGCGCTACCGAATCCTTTTCTGTTTGATATAACATGCACCTTATAACAGCTTCTCCTTTATATCCGCGAAACATAACGAATGGGTACGTTTTACGCGATTTTTTAGAGCGTCGTCCCATTAATGAATGATCCATGTGATATTTTCATAGTCTCCTAGATTAATTTGTCGTAATGTTCTCGCCAAAGCGATTATATTTGTATCTTGTTTTTCACAATAACAGAAAAGGGGCTTTTGCCTTTTGACGAGTAATGGGTAATTTCCTGTTCCTTGTAATTATTGTTGCTACTAAATTGGTTTTGGTTAAATGTTCCATCTAAATTGATCCTGCCACTGTGATTGTTAATCTTATCCAAATTATTTGCACTCATATTAATATCACTTGTATAGGTTTTATTTTTTCTGATATAACTCCGCTTGTATTTTCGACACGTTTTCCCAGTATTTTTTCGTGATTGGTTAAGCGTTTATTTGAGGTTGTTTTTTTATTTTCTATATTATTTTTTCACTATGTTTAGAGATCTTGCGTTTTAGATTGATATCTGTAATATCTGTATATTTAATTGCATTTTTTACATTATAATTTTCAATAAGGTTTTCCGTACACACTTTTTGTGTTTTTAACTTCACTGTATCGTTATCAGGGTTTGCCCTGCCTTTTTTATTTAAATTTTCATTTTTTGTTTCGAAATTCAATTTAATTCAATTTACTATTAATAATAATTAATTGAGTATTTGATAATTTAATAATTTAATTTAATTTATTTATCCACTTGTCGCACAAATAATTAGCTGTCAAACACAAACGGTGTTTACGTTATTAACGAACGTAATTCGTAATATTATAGAACCCCTGCATTGGCGCTGTTTTCACGTATTTTTTGTACTATTAATGCAGTTTTTGTCTCCATAGATGCAGGATCTTTTTTTGAGTATACATGTGTCACAGAATAGATTTTTATCTTAAAATAATTAAATATAGAAATAAATAAGTAATTTATTCGAAGAAACCGATGAGGATAGCATTGAACTCGCCGTCCATCCGGCAAGGCGAATGATTGTTGGCAAATTGTTAGAACCAGTGCTGGAACTAATCTGTGGTCGTTTTGTGGCCTATATAATTTCTTGGTTTATATTGGAATTGCATATTTTCGCTGCGATCATGGTCACTGGTCCGGTACAGCTGAATGAATACGTCGACAGGTTCTGTAATATGAAAATTTTTATATGCCGGTGTTCCAATGCAATTGCGTATTGATGATGTACATCATCTTCTGTAAATACGCCATAAGCCTCTCACACTTCACGATCTTTGTCATCCAGCTCGAAAAATCGAACTTTTATTGTGTTTAAAAATGGAAGAATTTTTATAGTAAACTTACTGTTATCGCAGAAATATTCAAATACTTACTTTTTGTTACTTTTTCAACCAATAAAATCAAATATTCACCACCTAAAGAACTGCTGCTTGCGACATTTAGTTTTGATACTTTTAATTCGCAAGTTAACGCACTGTCTGTAAATGTAAGTAAAACCTGTTAAGTGACGATTTACATGGTGGTTTCAAAATTTTATTTGTAACAGCCAAAGCTTGAAAACACAAATAAACTTGGTGTAGATCCATATTTTTTGCTTCCTGTTCTATTTGGTCCTTTAACCGTTGTTCTTCATTCAAGGAAAGGACATGTTCTAATTCTAGTTGCTTTTCTATAACTTTTTTCTTAAACAATTCTTCAACTATCGACCTTCTGGCGGTATAAATAATTCTCATTCCTTGAAAAATAGCTGTAAACCCTTGCTCTGTCGAAACGACAATATCAATCGGCTCATCTCGATCATTATTACCATTCCGTATCACTAACTTATGTGAATGCTGCAATCGCACTACCGAATCCTTTTCTCTTTGATACAGCGAGCACCGTATGATAGCTTCACCTTTATATCCGCGTAACATAACGCATGGATATGTTTTACTCGATTTTTTAGAGCGTCGCCCCATTACTGATCCATGTGCCCCATGCATTTCGGATGTATATTGGAATCTAAACTTTTCAATCGGCTGCTCGGTTATCTCTAAATGTGGCGAGGCATCTAAGTTTGTTGACTGAATTAAACTGTTTTTGACTATGTTGTATAAGCATTGATCAGTGACCACATACAAATACCAAATAAATAATATACGTAAACTATAATAACAAATAATTAGATACAATTACAAATAAGTAACTACAAATAATTAGATAAAATTTGATATTGTTGCGATATAGATTTATTTGATTAATTGATTGATTATCTAGTTAAACATTAATTCACTGATTTTGATTCGCACTCATCATTATACACTGATTTCACTATTTTACTAATTGAATTGAATTACTTTGGTCTAACTAATTTAAAATTGTTTAAGGCTGATGGAACTGATTTTACCGAAATATTTAATAATAAATGGTTTAGACTGATAAAAGTAGTAGCACAGAATGACTGAAATTTACTGATTGATTTAATTTTACTGATTGACTTAATTTTATACTGATTGACTTAATTTTACTGATAAAAAAAAATTTTTTTACAATTTGTTACTTATATACTATTTCTTTTCTTTATTTCTATTCATTATATAACTTGTTTTTTATAATCGGGGACTTTGTTTTCAAATTTATTGTTGAAGCCTTCGATTTTCGCTCTCTTTGCTGCCCTGTCTGCTTTGTCATTACCTAGAATTCCAATATGTCCCGGTATTCACTGAATTTTGAATTTGTAATATGAATGCTCACATGCAAGCTTCATTATAAGCGATTCACAGTATTTCAAAGTTTTGTTTTTAATGCAGTTTTTTATTGATGTGCACGAATTTTTCGAGTCGATGTATATTATTATAACATTGTGTTAGGTATAGCTAGTAATATTGTTGTTTTTATACTTGTTTCTCGACTTTGTTGAATTGACATATTGTTTTTTTCATCAATATAAATTCCTATTCCACACTTTTCAAACCTTTTCGATCCATCGGTATATGCACTTTTGAAGTTACTGTTGATGTTTTTAATTTCTTGGAATGCTGTTTTCCATATTATGTTCATACCTAGTTTATTCTGACAATTTTTTATGTTTTCGTAAATCTTTAAATTTTTTGATATGTTTATGTAATGTTTTATTTATTCTATGTATTTTATAAATGAATCTTTTTCTTATATTTATTTTAATTTGTCCAGCGATTGATTTTTTATGATACTCTCCAATTTCAGATTCATTATATATTTGCTTGCATAGTAGTAAATTCATTTTGTTTCCTTCACCCAGAGAAATGTTTGAATAAACAATTCATATAACGTACGTCTATGCAAAAGTTATGTTCTATTTTCAACCGTACCTAACTTAGGAATACTAATGGAGTAATAAGTATACTTTGTGCAAATTTTATTAAGAAGTGATTAAACAATATATGAACAATTAATCAGTACTGTATGTATAAATGATGTAATAGATATGTTTATTTTATTCACGAACTTTTATACTCGCTGTTATAGTAAGAATGGATCATAGATTGTAAAGTTCAAACTGCTCTATTAAATAGTGATAGGTTATACAGAAATGTTCGCGTGGTGGATACTTCAGAGTTCATAGACGGCAATAATGCATCGCTAATCGGCTATTCTGAAAAGATAATCAAATTATGGTTTATTATTGATTCTAAGAATCCGGGACTAGTGACTAATTGTAGAACTAAAATAATTTCCGCCTTTTGATTTAGTAAAAAATCAGACTTTTGGTACAATTCTTTAAGTTTTTTTTTGGGCGAGCAATTTCATCGTTTTCAGTGATGAACTGACATTAACGAACCAATTCCATTAAAATAAAGAGTAAAAACACTAAAATGCCATTATAACTTAATAAAAAAACCATTCACAAACTCAAAAAAATATTTACTTGCACTTATGAAAAAAATTGCAAACACGCGGTTTTTGACGATAAAATAAAGGAATTTTTAAAATTTGTACCGTAATCCCGACACGTATTCTATAAAAAACGACCAGGAAAACTAATCGATAATATTTATAAATAAAACACTGTATATACGTTATGTTCTTTGTTTATATTCTTTATTTTTTATTTATAATTAAAATAAGCAAAAACTCACCTGATGTTGCTCCGGCAAAAATCCTTATTTGAATTGGCAGAATATAACTTTTGTCTTCGTGTTCTTGCCTAAATCCATCAAAAAAACTAAAAAAATTGAAAAACCGGATTTTCTGGTTTTTAAAATTGATTTTACATGCACCAAAGTATTTTGGTACACCCTTTATAAATTATGTTTTAATAAACATAGATGATTGCAATGCCATCTCTTGAGCGATGGCTTAGTGTTTGCATAGATTCCCATGCATCTCTAAACAATTTTAATGTAGTTATTATTGTAATGAAATTGTTGCTAATGCAAAATTATGAATGCGGAATGATTCAATTGATCTATAATTTAATTCTTGGGGTTTTGATTAAATCTTAACCCGAAGTCCACAAGAGATTTTCTTTAAACTTTTTGTATGGCAAATCTCTTCCCCTTATACTTTAAATGGTATAAGCTTGATTTGCACAGATAAGTTGATGTGCCTATACCTCTTATTTTGGACAGTTAACATACCATTAAACCTGATACATTATAGAAATGGTAAATAAAGCCACGATTGCGCTTCACTCCTGCAAAAACCTCGATATTACACCTCGAGATGCACATCCTTTACTGCAAGACAAAGGAACACGGCTACGTACGCTTTAGTTAGTGTTGCGATTCTATGTTGCATAGTTTTAATGTACATATATAGGGCTTAGAAGTCCACACTTGTGTTTAGGAAAAACCTTATCTTATTACACGTTTCCGCTGGTAGGTCAGCTATTTTTAGTTGCTCTTGCGATATCTAATGCAGGTGATACAAGATTTGATGTGGCTTTTAATTAGTGCTCTTGCACCGAATATCCAAAATGTTTGCCGTAGAAGATCAATCACTAGGGTATAGCCTGCATATGTAGATTAGAAATATGGACTTCCTTTATGATTAGTTTGCTCGCTGCATGCATTTTTTGGTAAAATGATGGGTGCTGGACTGTATAACGTATTTTCGCATTTCGCAATTTTCCGCTTACTCGGCATTGGAAGTCCTTCATCAATTGTTTCATTTCCCGATTGAAGCTAGTGTTTTGGCATGCACGCAAGTAATACATGTAATTATATTTTGATTACTTTAAATTCTAGACGCTGTATTTGATAGTTTAATTACAATGTTTTTTTATTATTGTATTTGGCATTTCCATTACAGAAAATTATATTCCATGAAAAATTACAAATTATGTATGTACAATAAAGTTTTCAAATTTATCACTTTTCATCAAAAACCACGCTAAATTTCACATCCAAATTTTAAATCCAAACCTTCTATTCCATGACTCAAGCTTTCTTATGTTTGTTCAGATACATTAACACTTCCGCGTGGAATGACGTACCGTGTACGTTATGGGGTTTTCTTACGGTTGTCGTGTTTATTAACTAGGTGAAGACAACACTTAAAGATCCCCTTTAACTGTTTTTAAGCTCTCTGGTTTTTCTTGATGTTACCTCGTTGAGTTTAATTTCTACTCTGTTGTTAAGAAAAAAAAACAAGAATCCTTTATTTGAAACAATGATCCAAACGAATTACTTTGATCAGCGTGTCGCTGGCAATTCGTTTGTGGAATGCATTGCAAGGTATTTTCCTAAATACAGAAAATACTCTGCAATGCTATGCGCGGTGTTCCTGAGTTTGCAGAAACTGACCGTTGCAACGTCATGTATAAAATCATATCTACTGCGGATTGTCAGACACGGGTACCTCATTACAAAATACGAACTTGAACAAGAAACCGTGAACTATTTTAGATCCAGCAGATTGCACAAATATTTAAAAAAAAAATAAAGTCATGACGTACGGCACTCCACGCGGAAGGGCTAATTTCGATTATGAAACGAGCACGAATTCTACGCTTTTCAGTCAGTAATATCGCCGTGGCTGACACCTGGCTGGGCCAGTGAGTTCTGAATTACAACAAGAAGTTACAAAGTAATAACATTTTAATTCAATTTTGGGGTAAATTAATTTGTAATTGTAATTTAATTACATTTCTACCAACGAAAATTGTAATTTTTTTTTTGTATTTCCATTACTGAAATAAAATGTGATGTACAATTAATGTATTTTATATTTCAATTACCTGAATCAAAGTAATTGGTAATTAGTATTTCCATTACTGAGACATATGAAATTTAGTGCATGCACGTACAATATAAGTCTCGGCAGTTACAGTGACTCTCATAATTGATCACGATTTCATAAATTTGAAGAATTTTGGTTATTGCACTAAAACTACAACATATAATCGTCTGGATATTTTTTGAGAACTATTATAAAACAACAGAACAAAAAAATACACTGTTACAAGAACAATATGAAATACCGTTATTTCTGTTTTTCCGTTTTTTATACGACTGTGATCAATTTTTTGGTTTAGCTTGTTTTTGAGAATAAAAGTAATATAGCGCGAGGTTTTTCTAATAATTCTTGTAAATTAATTTTTTTTTTCTTAAACTGGAAAAGAATTACTTCGAAATTAAAATGGCGTATAATATGCGTTTTCCTTGA
Source organism: Nephrotoma flavescens (assembly GCA_932526605.1). Lineage (NCBI taxonomy): Eukaryota > Metazoa > Arthropoda > Insecta > Diptera > Tipulidae > Nephrotoma > Nephrotoma flavescens. Next base: position 34,920,867 of record OW052222.1, on the reverse strand, counting down.
TAGATGCTTCCTCAAGTCAAAAACCGACTCCCTACAAATAAGGTCCGCCAAATTGAACAATTTTAGTGAGAAGGTAAAGCACATAGGGATATTTTCCAAATATTAGACGTCTCATTAGGAGTAATATCGAAACTGCGAAAGAAACTGATCTTAAATGTATCTAAAAACCGGGCGTGCGCTAAGCCAAAATTAACGACGCGCGCGAAACAGTTCATTATCAAAAATACTCGTAATGAAACAGTATAGAAAATGTAGTAAAAATGAGGACAATTTTGTTATCCAATAATTTGGCCAATGTTTCAGCAGAAACTATTCGACGAACATTGAAGGAAGTTGGATTGAAGAGCTACGTTAAAACGAAAAAACCACTCGTTACAAATCGGCACCGCTCAATTTTGCAAAAAAATAAAAAAACTGGACGGTGAGTCCAAAAGGGCTTGGCGGAAACGTGTAACTATTTTATTACCACGTATATCTTGTTCACGTGGTCCGTAGTGTAGTGTAGTGTAGTGTAGTGTATTATGTCACCAGGTGAACAGAGAAAAAACAGTACCGAAGTGTGTTATCAACTACAGTCAAAATGCTGTAGTGTAGTGTAGTGTATTTGCAATTACGCACCACGTGAACGCTTGGCGTAGTGTAGTGTACTTAGTTTTGGCAGTTGTTGTTTGTTATGATTTTCAATACAATATCATTCGGTTTTTCGAGTTCTTTGTGTACTAAATATTTTACTTTTTCGCAAAGAAACAAGAACACGCCAACACCAAACACAATCGTCAATATATAAATTAAAATAAAACAACAAGAAATGTCAAACATCCTTAGCACAATATTTCAACAATAGAGGCGTAATGGTAGACTTACTACACAACACCTCCAGGTGAACGGTCATATATATAAGTGCTGTAGTCATAACTACACTACACTACACTAAGGACCACGTGAACAAGATAATAATGTTAATGAAACAATGAAATTTGGAGGAGGTTCCATAATGGTATGTGGTGCATATGGCTCATGTTATTGGCCAGATAAAAAAAGTCGAGAGTAACGTATGTGAAGTTATCCCCGGATTCTATCCCCGAAATTAAAAAAAATTAGTCAGGCAACACTAACATAATTATATCCCTCTAACTCATGTGTGAAGTTAGCCCCGCCCCGTTTTATATTATTTTTCATTACAAATAGACTTCATATGTGAAGTTATCCCCGAATTTAATTATATGAAAAATGAAAATGTTTAATAAAATTATTTTAATTCAGAAAACACAAAAAATAAATGTTACAATTTAATAAAATGAAGTAAAATAATTTTTAAAATGGCTCATAAATTTGTCAGATAATAATAATAAGACGGAACATACATATTTCACATTTAAGAAACACACGAAAAAAACGTACTGTTCCAATCTAGCGAAATTAGGCTCCGAGCAAAATATTTCCACATCATTTATTTTGGCCCAAAAGTGATATTTTATTTTGACATGTAAAAAGTATTAATTTGTCGGATCAGAGCTATATGGTTTTGAGATGGTCAGACCCTAATGTCACTTTTTGCCAAATATCAATAAAATCGTACCGTTGCAACCTAGTGAAATTAGGCTCCAAGAAAAATATTTCCATATAACTTATTTTGGGCCAAAAGTGATATTTTAATTTGACATGTAAAAAGTATTAATTTGTCGGAATAGAGCTATATGGTTTTGAGATTGCCAGACTTTAACGTCACTTTTCGCATAATATGAACAAAATCGTACGGTTGCAACCTAGCGAAATTAGGCTCCGAGCAAAATATTTCCACATCATTTATTTTGGACCAAAAGTGATATTTTATTTTGACATGTAAAAAGTATTAATTTGTCTGATCAGAGCTATATGGTTTTGAGATGGTCAGACCCTAACGTCACTTTTTGCAAAATATGAACAAAATCGTACAGTTGCAACCTAGCGAAATTGTGCATATTTAGACATATTTAATTTCGCTACGTTGCAACGGTACGATTTTATTCATATTTGGCAAAATGTGACGTAAAGGTCTGACCATCTCAAAACCATATAATATAAATTAATACTTTTTACATGTCAAAATAAAATATCACTTTTGGTCCAATATAAATTATATGGAAATATTTTTCTCGGAGCCTAATTTCACTATGTTGGAACGGTACGTTTCTTATTTGTTTCTTGTTTGTTTTGTCTTATAATTATAATCTGACAAATTTATGAGCCATTTTAAAAATTATTTTACTTCATTTTATTAAATTATAACATTTATTTTTTGTGTTTTCTAAATTAAAATAATTTTAAAAAACATTTTTATTTTTCATATAAAAAAATTCGGGGATAACTTCACATATGAAGTCTATTTGTAATGAAATATAATATAAAACGGGGCGGGGCTAACTTCGCACATGAGTTAGAGGGATATAATTATGTTAGTGTTGCCTGATTATTTTTTTTTAATTTCGGGGATAGAATCCGGGGATAACTTCACATACGTTGGAGAGTAGAATGACGTCCGCCTCCTATACATACAAATTTTGTATGTAGGAGGCGGACGTTGTTTTTTATAAAGATAACGACCCCAAACATACCGCTAACATTAAGAAAAAATGGCTGGAGGATAAAGGGTTAGTAATGTTGGAGTGACCACTTCAATCCCCCGACCTAAATCCCTATAAAGCATCTCTGGTGTCTTCACTGATGAAAATTTGCAGATTTTTCAGACACACCACCTACTGTAGACGATCTTTGGGATAGAGTTCAGTTAAAGTGGCGAGGCATTTCAGCCGAAAGCACCAGAAAGCTTGCAGAAAGCATGCCTAATAGAATTACGGCAGCTTTGAAAACCAAAGGTGGCTATACCACATATTAAATTAAGATTATAGGCTTGTCACAAAATTGATCACTCTCATGAAATATATTTTTAATTAATTATTTACAAATGTGAAGTCAAAATGATTTGTTTTTTATTTTTTAAATAAATTGTTAAATAAACAATAAAATTAGAAAAAGAAACTTGAAAAATACTTTTAGTTTTATTTCGGTATATATAATAAAATATTAGCATGTTATTAAATCGTGATCAATTATGTGAGTCACTGTATATACTCTCGATATGTATTCTTTATTTCTTTCTCCGTTTCTATGCTGCAGCTAGGAGGGGGGGGTCACAGGTGGTGGATAGTGAAAGGCCTATCGATAGGTAGGTTAGGGGCGAATTAAATAAGCCGTCCCTAACCGCAGCTCTGCTGGGAGGAGAGTCTCAGAGAACGTGGGGAGTGGTTAACATCTGTTTACTAAATTCTGAGTACCTATAGGATACCCAGTAGAGGAAGGGGAACTAATAGCGCCATAAAACCATCGACTATAACCACGGTGAACTGAGAGTAACGTCTCCCTGCGCTCCCGGGCGGGCCTCCAGGTAGTGAGTGGGGAACCCTATAAACGGTAATCCTATGAATGAAGTGGGGTCCCATTTGTTTGGGATATCCATGTGAATGGTTGAATGAGAGAGTAAATGTGCAGGGAGGAGGGCAGGGCGCAGGGGGTGCGGTGCTCGGTGAACCAATGGGCTGGATTAAGGTGTTACGCGGCCCATTCTGATAATCGGCTAGACTGGGGGCCCATTTAACAAATCTCAGTCGTGAACGGAGCCCTCTGGACACCTGCCGACCTCCAGAAGTATTTAGCCTCACCTGCGTATACGGATCTCTTCACAGGTAGACCTGTATTTCTCCGATACTCATAGAAAAGAATGGAAGATTTCAAAAAAAATTAGCAACCAGGGGACCTGAAAGTATGAAAGAGGGGAGTAAGTTTAACGGAAGCAGAACCGCCAAACAGAAGAGCGGGGATTGAGAGAGATCCCTTCAGCGAAGCGGCGGTACAGGGAGAGACGGTCGGCGTTTAGAATTCTGAATTAACTGGCCGCGACTACTGAGGGGCATAGTAGAGCACAAGGAATCTGTAGCATGGGCTAAAAAAACTATCAGCTGCGATAGATCGGAGAGGGTCCTTGTGTCTAAAAGCCTGAGGCTAATTAAAGTAATCATGTTGCTTACATGAGTGCAGTTTTGAGGCTTACACCGAAATACAAACATAAGTTTGAGTGGGAAATGCGCAATTGGCGGGAGGAGCCCCATCAAACACACATAAATTAAAGAAATTTTTGAGGAATATTACTTTTGGAATTTATTTTTAGTACTCCACCATAGATATATGTATAATCCCAGAGAGCTTTATTTTTATTTCGCACACTGTTTAGGTGCTTTAGAATATTCAATAATACTTTGTATTTCTGTTTTCTATATTTACAACAATTTAAACGATTAAAACCACAATCACAAAATTTCTTCATAACTGCTTTTAGCGGTTATAGCGATATTTATGCAAAATACGGTTAACTTTGAGCAGCAAGCCATTCAATGAACAATAAATCGGCCATTTAATGAACAATAAATCATCAAGAGCAGAAATTTGAAGAATATGTTTTTGAAGTGTTTCCGCATTAGCATTGAAAAATTGGCTATGCAGCAACCATTCGTGAGCTGTATATGTTTGGGAATCAAAACATTATTTTTTTTCCTTTCCAATTTTGACGGATTGACCACATGACGATAAGACGTGCACATATACATAAAAAAATCGTACCATCTTCTTAATAACATATTCAGTTAGTTATCTCAACAATAAATTATTATTAATATTATTATTACGTTTATTTTTTTATTATTTACTAATAAATTTCAATCTTTTTTTATTGACTTCATTAAATTTTTGTGATTTCTTTCAATTTATTTATTATAGCAAAAAAAATATAAAAATAAAAATAAAATCTTGTTATATACTTTTCAAGAGAAGTATATTTTATTGTATACGCGCATCCTTATCTGCTGCATACACTATACAGCCATTAAGACCAGTTACTTATTGCTATACGAGAAACACCTGCCTTTTTATCTAAAACACCTGTCTAAATCATATCAAAATGTCGTTTCGTATAGATCCTTGCACGCCTAGAATACTACTCCTTATCAAAATATATTTACATTAAAGTGTAAATAATTTTTGTTACTGTTGTTGTAACACGGCATAAATAAAATGGCCAGCATAATAAAATACGCTAACATTTGTGGTAAAATTGGTAATAAATTATTAAATCTCTTTCAAGTCGTTGATAATTTTCTTACAGCGAATGCAGACTTTCTTGTTTTTCATTTTTAAATATTTTATTGTGCATTGGTGCCCGATTAGTCGATAGGTAACATACACAGTAAAAACAAAATTTTACTACGTACTGTATGATAACTAAAGAAATATTTCTTACGGTTCCTCTCGTCATTTTTATAATATGCGGAATCATAAAATTTAATCTTTTTTAATTGGTGTCGAGTACATTATTCATTATTATAATGATGATAACAACAATTGGAACAGGTAACATACTAAAGTATTTTCTTAGTGTTATTAAAACTTTTAAGATGAATGATTCATGTAATTTATTTCACCAGTCGCACAGTGAGTTGGTTTGAGTTTTATTTAGCTGCTGTAGAATTTTACAAACAAATTTTTATAGGCAACTTATGAATTTTATGGTTTGGCGTTTCATTTTTTTTTTTTTTAATCTACTTTGACACATTCGATAATAAAATAATATGATCTTTCGGGTTTAGCTGAATGACAGTTTTTATATTACTTTTGAGTTAATAAAAGGTCGTTTTACAAAATCATCATATAATTTACATTTTAGTGGTCATCTTTTAGTATTTCCATGTGATTAAGTTGTTTATATTCACGCATAAAGTTTGTATAACTTTTTCTGAGATTTGGTTCCCTTGACAACTTTCTTTCGACTTGAAAGAACCTTGCTATTGCATTACGTTTAGAATCTTCTAAATGCGTAATTCGATTCTCCTGGAATAGGAGACGTAAAGTCGCCAGATGCATTTTTTCTACTTTTTTAAGTTTTTTTTAGCTCTCATCTATCTCAGTCAATGAGACATATGTGAGTTATATTTTAGCTCTGTTGTCTTGTTGGGTGTACATATTCTTCCTAAAATTACCCATCTGAATTTCGTGAGCCATGCTGCTGGTTCGTTTTTATTTCCTTTTGTGCACTGCGGCTTCATGATCTGCGTGTAACATTCTACACCTAGCAGTCTATCAATCAGCACGGGAATACTGTACTCGTCCAAATGCTTCTATTTTTCAAACTTAAATGGTGTTTTTGGCAGTAGAGCTTCAATTTCTATTCAAAATGTTGACGGATATCTTGGTTGTAGGTTGATATTTATATTTCATAATAGTCTTTCTAACACTGTCGTATCTATAACGGAGATGTCCATTTCGGTGAGTTACTTTACTTTGTGGATCCCGGGAGTAATAACAGTCAAAGGAGGATTCTGATATTCAGCTGTGGTGAACGCAAACCTAATATTGAGGTTCCTCAAGATCAACCTTCATCACCCCAAGGCAGTTCCGTTCCGGCTACGCTCATACTCAAACTAAAATCAAATGAAATGTCCTACTCCAAGAACCTTGGTCCAATGGTGGCCGAGTACTTGGACTTAGCGTTCCCAAATATAATCTGATTATTGCGAAAATGGTAGGATAAATTCTTTCCTGCATTCTTGATAAAAATAATCTGAATATGTTTCTGTTATAAAATCAAATGTGGATCACAACAAGTATTGAGATTGATGGTCAAAATATATGGGAAGATATCACACCTGAAATTTTAGAAAGCTCATTAATGGAGGCTCAAAATCAAAATAATCGAGTTATCATGGGAAATGCTGTAAATTCATATTTGACAATTAGGGGAAGCACTGGTGCAAATGAACAAGGCGGCTGCTCCTTAATTTTATGTTTCTATGTTTATGTTTTTATGTTTATGTTTTTATGTTCGTATGCCAAACCCATCAAAAACCTAGCTATATAAACAGGAGAAAAACAGATTTGGATGTTTTTGGAACTATTCTGAATATTTCATTTCCGGTACAGGTTCTAAACCCTTTTAATTTTACACTAGAGATTGATGTCCTAGTTGGCCAACTATCCGACGCCTTTAATAAGTTAAAGTTAGGTGCTTGTGACTTCAAAAATCATCCATAGCAATGCAGGAGGCTCGTTAGAAGGTTCAAGGAAACTAAAGCTGCTAAGGACTTGGACTACTTTGAAAATACAGGAGTCCTCTAAAACATCGAGGCTGCGTAATGTATACCATCTCTAAGTTGTATAAGGCCGATAATGAAGAATCCTTGGAGCTACTACTGGGAACTCACTATTTTTGTAGCTTCGAATTTTAGTCACAAATACTTTGGGTTAACAGAGCCGTAGGCAGTGTTTATTTATTTCTAAAGAAATTTATTCCATGAGTACATGATTTCAGATTACTGCACGATTTACATGTTCCAATTTTTTTTCTCAACAAATTTTTTACAGAAAAATAGAGCTACACGAAAATAACAAAAAATTACTTGTTAAAAAGAGACAGCCATATGTAAACAACATTTCCCCAAATTAAAAAGAAAAAAACCAATTTTATTTTACTGGAATTTGTTTCGGGCTCCTCTCGCAAATGAAAATCGTAATATACTTAAACCTTCATTTTTTACTGGAAAAAAATTGGAATATGTAAATCGTGCATAAAACCGAACATTCAGTTCAAAACAAAAACTAAATTAAAATAAAAAAAAAAATTTAAAAGTTCAAACCAGATCACACTAAACAAAAAATAGAATTTTAATTAACGTTAAAAATTTAAAAGAGGATTTTTTTGAAGTTATACTTGTTACTAACAGGAGAACAATCTTGTGGGTCATAAATAGCTTTTAACCTTATAAGTTGCTACAGGCTGGCTACTGCCAACCTGCAGATTTCACTCCACGGTGATCTTTTGCCGGCTACGTTCTCAGCGAGAAGTGCGAAGGGTCGTGGGGTTTGAGGCATGCATGGCTCCTGGCTTACACCGTGATTAATATAGATAATTTGAAAAATAAAAAAAACGCAAATAATAAAAACCCGATGTTCCGTCGAAATTCGTCGGCCGGAACCTGAGGAACGAAACGAATAATCAAAATAAATAATAAGAAAAATAATAATAACGGAAGAGGTGCCTTGGTGCACGCATCCATTCGAATTCAAACGGGGCAAGCCCTGGTTACGAAATTGGATGCGGGCACCAAGGGACCGCAAACACTATGCCGACACAGGATGGGAATTCCACCCTCATCACACCAACCCAAAAATTTTAATAATTCATTTTATTTATTTAGACAAACAAGCAATACCACAAGCAATACCACTTCCCACGCGAAACGAAAAAAAAGGAGAGAATGATAGAGAGGAGCGAGAAACGAGAAATGTGAGAGAGAAACGAGAAAGCACACCGAGCGCGCGACTTACGACCGTTATTTCGGCGCTCGATTACAATCAAAAAAATTTCTTATATATATAAATGTAAAAAAAAAATAAAAATAAATTTAGAGAAAAATTTTAAAAACAGCAAAAAAAAAATGAAATAAAAATAAAGATAAAATAAATGTACCTTAATGTGAAAATTAAATTTATTGTTGCGGCCTTGGTGCCGTCATGCCGCAGGTGATGTGCCACACCCGGACCGTTGCGGTGCCTTTCACCGTTACCAAAAATTATGAAACGAGGTGCTGGTTGGCCACCCGTTACGTTGCGGGGCCTCTCCCCGATACCAAAAATTATGAAACGAGGTGCCGGTTGGCCACCCGTTACGTTGCGGGGCCTCTCCCTGACACCAAAAATTATGGAACGAGGTGCCGGTTGGCCACCCGTTACGTTGAGGGGCCTCTCCCCGATACCAAAAATTATGAAACGAGGTGCCGGTTGGCCACCCGTTACGTTGCGGGGCCTCTCCCCGATACCAAAAAATAAGGGTCGAACGTTCGATCAAAAAAAACTCGTGAATGACCACGTTGCTGGCCCTCGTACGTTGCGGTACTCGCTTGGACTGCGATGTTTTCATAAACCAACAGTTGAAATCACCACTTAAATATCGCTGCACTTGACACAAATGTAACGGTGAGTGGGCCTCGTGTCACCCGCCCGTAAACATGAGACGCCTTTGGCGAAACCCGACCACTCGCTGCACTCAAAAAAATTTTCAATTTCTAATAATAATGTACCTTTATAAAAAGGAATTCATTCGAAATCACCATACACCAAATAAATCAACTATGTATATCAACCTCAGCCAAAAATCCCATCAACAAATCAATCAATAAAACACTCGCACAGCACTGTTTTTCTTAGTATTGTTGTGCATATTTCAAATCGTACAATTTTAATTTATTGGCTTTATTTAAAACCATACAATAAAAAGTTGTTTTTATTTAATATAAGTTTTTAACATATTTTCAACCAAATTTAGTTAACTCCACATGAGGCCAAAGGCCTACAAGAACTTGTATTTTAATTATTTTTTTCCAAATTTTATTGCATGAAAATATAAACTCGAAAACTAAAAATTATCCCTCAACTTTATTAATGTAAAAAACCAAACTCGACTTTTTGACAACCAAAAATCTACTAAAAAATTAAATAAAAATTCTCGCGCCGAAATACGACGCGCAAAACACTCCAGAAGAATTATCTTTCTTCTCTGTTTCTCCTTTACATCAATTCGCATTGATGTAAACGAGAGGCATATAAGAAAAACATTCTTATGGAATGTTTTGCTGTACACACACACTCGATGCGCATTGCTCTCTCTCTCTCTCTCCCATTTTCATTTGGTTACCATTACCAACAATACAAAAACGTCGCGGGTGCGTTCAGCGCACAATTAACAAACAACTACCGAGGTGAATATAATTTGTGGTTGCGACCACACAGTCGTAACAAAGTCGGCAGAACTCGATGGTATTATACCACCGGTTGTCAAAACACACGACTGACTTAACATATTACCTTATATTCAAGTTATCTTCAAGGATATAGCCTAAAACTCGGTCCCATTCCCAGCAAATGGACTGAAGTAAATCTAAGGCAGGAACAAGTTCTTGTTGCAGTTCCAAAGACCGAAAACCTATAAGTGTAGGATCTTCGCCATATTAGGAATTCTATTGAGCCAAATCGTCTTTCGATATCCAAACTTTCATACTGCAATTGTAAAGTCGGAAACTGCTCTCCACTCCCTTATTGCTTCTATCGCAAAATCTCGGATTCGATGATTCAGCCATTCACCTCTTTGTTCGTGGATGAGCCACTAAGGAAATCATGATGGCCAGCCTGGGCCAAAATTCCAATATCACATTGGTGAGTACAAGCACGTGAGAAGGTGCACTTTTTATGTGGTTGCTTGCGATTGGTGTTTTCGATAAATATACGTCCACCTTAAGAGAATACTATTAATAAGTCACCAGGCCATACAATGTCCATTTGTGGATTTCATCTAGAAAATTTGTGCTTCTCATCATACGACCATATGTTGCATGTTATCTCGTTGGCAAACCATCAAATTTATTCACTCGCATTAAAATAAAAAGAAAATAACTTTAATTCTTTCAGTTCTAAGATACAGAATTTATTTCAATGATTGCTATTATTTAATCAAAATGAAAATGGTCCAAATTAGCATCATATGTCATTGGAAGGAGTCACTTTCCTCTGCTACTCGCGAGACACGATCGGTGTTCATATGGTTCAGTGGATGTGCTAATGACAAGCACCAAATATCATCCGGCCATGTCACGAAAATTGAGCAGCACAATGATAAATTACACTAATTTTTTGATTTTGCTTTGGGCAACAACAAATTACACAATGACGAAACGAAAAGATTGAAATGTAAAACTCAATGTCAATAATGTCACTTAGCATACACACTCGCGAGCAACTAAGGCTGCAGTCTAATTCGCGACTTATTTTGTGGAGACTGATTTATTTGAAAGTCTACAATAAACCTCCAGTAGGCTAGACTTATTGTAGACTTGTTTGACTTTTCTGCGAGGCATGCGCCCAAACTGGTAACTCATCAAAATAATTCTAACAAGTGTCAAATAACTCTATTTGACAGAAGACTTATTGTAGACTTTCAAATAAGTCAGTCTCCACAAAATAAGTCACAAATTACAGTCTAAATCGATTCAAATCTTCAGCGCTTACAGAATTTTTTTTTAAAACGGCTTAACCGATTTTCACAAGATATTTGTTTTTGAAAGCCAGATATTTTTATTTTAAAATAACACGATTTTTATGAAAATTGATTCAGTATCTTTTTTAAGAATGAATTTTGAATGAAAACGCAACCTACATTGATAATTATGGAAAAAATATAGGAGACATTTAAATTGAAATTACTACGAAGCATTCAAACAAAACGAAAACAATTTGTTGGCTATTACTTAGTATTGTCCCCGATCCATCTACAATGCTTCGCATGCGGTTCCATATTGATCTTATTAAGGTTTTGACAAAGACTTAGGGGATCGCACCTCATACCTCATTCAATGCAATCTTGAGAATCTCTGAAGTTAGATGATACCGGACTTCTGTCTTAGACTCTCCGTTTTAGTTCGTCCCATAAATGCTTAATTGGATTCATGTCTGGACTGAGAGCTTGCCACTTCAACGTCTTGATTCCATACCTTCATCTGAACTGCCGAGCTAGTCTAGCTATGTGACACCGGGAATTGTCATGCATCAATATGAAATCGTTCGTAACATCTTGCGTAGGGCACTACATGAACCAACAGAATGTTCTTGATATATCTTCCAGCGGTCAGACCTCCACTAAGGTCTCCACCAGGTACAAATACTCTTTGGTATGGATTTTCTGTCTATGGGTCGCAAATAAGTCAATTTATTGTAATGATTCTAACTATGATTTTTGGAATTTGGAAGTTCCGTGATTTTGACAAAAATATTATTATTTCTTTTTACAAAATTTTAGCCATATTTTCAATTTGGTTTTAAATTGACATTCCCAAACAAACGACGAACCCATTTTAATATATTTTTAGTTTGCGTTACTCGCGTACGATAAACCTTGTTTTAGTGGCAAATTTTTTGAATATTTTAACAAATTTTCAATGAAGAATATAGTTCCACAGAGGTCAAAAGTCTTGAAATTTACTTTTATAAAAAAATGCGAAAAGGTTGGTTCCTGGATACGGTCATATAAATAAGAAGCAATAGCTGCAACAGTGTTACACGAAACTTCAAAGAAAATTTTTGTTTTTTATGGACTATTTGAATATTAATGATGATTCGAAAAGAGAAATACTAATAGATGGCACTACGAATGACGATGCATCTAGCAGAAAACATGTGAAATGTGAAATTGATGTTAAGGACATCCAAAACAGGTTTAACATAACATTTATAAAATTTGCAATTTGCAAAAAATGTTGCAAAAACATTGGAATCTATAAATGAGTTTCTGGGCTTAGATGTTCAGCCATTATATGTTGAGAAAAAATATTCTGTTGAGTGGAAAGGAAATATATTCTGTTGAACAATAGGAACTTCGTTCTGATAGGCGGAAGTACTTTTTTAAAAGGCGTGATTAATTATGACAAAAACGTCACATGAAGATTTATACCCAGACCCGACTTTGGGACTAGACTTAGGGAGGAACAGGATGATCATGGGGTTTGAAAATTTAATAACTTTTTCGTTTATATATATTTTTAAATTTTTTTTTCAGATTATAAAATATACAAAATGGAAATTTTTTTACACTAAGTGTGGAAAATAATGTCACTTAAATGACCCCCGTTTTCAGCTTCCCGTTTAAGAGCATTTTCCATAACATCTATCAAAATTTGTGGCTGTAGCGTTCGAATTTCTGCAAAAATGTTGGCCTTGGGTTCAAGGATTGTTTCAGGCTTGTTTACATATACTCGCTTCTTTAAATAACCGAAAAGGAAATAGTCGAGTGCTGACAAATCTAGCGAACGCACTGGTCAATTAATTTCCGAACTTCTGGAAATTATTCGCTTTCCAAAAATTTGCCTTTGTATCTCGGGTAGTGTGACTGGCTCCATCCTACTGAAACCACATCTTAGGTCTGTTTTCAAGAGCAGGACGTGAAAAATGTTCTATCATAAACCGAAACCGCTCTCCATTTACGGTTACAGCACTTCCATCTTCATTTTCGAAGAAGTAAGGCACAATGATATTTTTAGATGTAGCGCCACACCATACTGTATACCTAATAAGGTGTAACTGGCATTGATGAATGGTTCTTAGATATTCAGAACCCCAGAACCTGCAGTTATGCTTATTAACAAAGCCATTCAAATCAAAATATGCTTCATCACTCATAATCAAATTTTCAATAAAGTCGAATAAAATTTCAACAAATTTAGACGTTGCCGATGACCTCCAGGTTTTAATTCTTGCACAAATTGCACCTTATATGGGAATAACAGTAAACCATTTTCTGAAATGTACGGCATACGAGACATTCCTACATGAGCAGAACGCCTTCTGGTAGATGTTTCTGGTGTTTGGTTAACACTTTGCTCTACACGTTCATTATCTTCCACAGTGCGAATTAAACATGGCCTACCGGTCCGAGGCAACGGTGCCATGTTGGTGGTGACAATCAACTAAGCAACGAATCATTGCTTCAGAGGGCAAAATTCTATCATGGCGACGATATGCTCTTTGCATTGAAATAATTGATCGCTGATTTAAATAATAAAATTCTATTATTCTGGTTCTTTGGTCAGTTGCGAATCTCTCCATTATTTATTCTCCAGGTGGCATTTATGAAAAAAAAATGTAAAAAAAATATAAAAACGAAAAAGTTCGAAAAAGTTATAAAATTTGTAAACCCCATGGTGTCTTTTGGCCCACTCTGTACGAAAAATTCCGGCTTCTAAAAAGGTTAACTCAGCACCTTTTTCACGGAAAGTTAAATTTTTTTGTTTTAATTGTACTAATATTGAATTGTTTGTTTTGTTGGATTTTTTTCGATTGGATTGTTTTATTAAATAATAAAAGTGTTCAATTTATTTTTGTATTAATAAAAAACCATTTCTATATATGGGACTTTTTACTTGAGTGAAACAAAATTTTTCATTGAAATTTCGTGCAACCAAGAAAGGGCATTTTAAAATTTGTTAAAAAATGTAAAGCTCCTCTAATTGCGCGGTACAAATGAAAATATCACTTTTATTATAGGGATATCAAAGCCCATGGGGTGCCAGTCACTATAACGGTAGAATATTGGGCAATCTACTCGAAAATGTGGGTGGGAACCTGTTGACATTCCTACGATCAGCGGTATAAAAAATCCTTAAAAAAAGAAAATATAAACCAAATTTTAGTTTGACACTTAAAAATTTTAAAAATAGTTCTTCAAAATATTTTTAAAATCATTCTTTGACAAATTAAAGTAAAATAGGTCGTCAATTAAGTTAAACGATTTAGGCATCCTATTAATGGGGTTGTTTTCTCCATAGTTAGTAGAATGGTGTTCACGTGCTAAAAATCCATGGCTTCGAAATGTTCTGCATGGCACGTGATTTGATATGTTTTCCAAGATGTAAGCTGACCAAGCAAAACCTTACCAATAAAAGCCGCGCCCAAGAGAAGTTGTCTATTTTCAAGCATGCATATTTTGTATTCCGTGTATCTTGTTGGGTATGGAGGTAAGCGAGCCACATTTTCATGGAATGGTAAGTTGTGGTCGTAATCCCAGTCACTTTTCTTTAACAAAAGAATCAGGAACTTCTTTTGAATGCTTTCAATTCTTTTTATGTGCACATCTCGGGTAACATCGATCTATTACTAGGAGTCGATGTGTTTTTCCATATTCTAGAGGTGACCCAGATGAGGTCTCCTGATGGTAATATCGTAGCGCAGAAAACCAAGTTTGGATGGGTTGTTGGAGGAGGCTCACTAATAGGATCAAGTGATACGATCTCAACATATACAACAACAATTGATATTAATGCAGTCTTGAGGAAGTTTTGGGAGATTGAGGAAGTCACTGGTGTGTTAAAAAATCGTATGTCCCCTGAAGAGCAAACTTGTGTTCGATATTACCAAGAAACCACAACTCGGGCACAAGATTCGTTACCTCGGCTTCTATTCAAAAAATCTACTTCTTAGTTAGCAAGTACATTCAATTTAGTTCTCTATTACTTTGCTGGAAAGGTGGTGGAAAAAAATGCTGAATGAAGTTTTGTTGAAGGGACCAACTGTGCACCGAGATTCAGAACTTTTCAAAACGATTTGACCGGAGGTATCGAAAAGATGTTCCAGCAGGTACTCATGAGCATAATTCACTCGTACACCAGTTGATACTATAGGGAAAATCACCCGAGGAAAAAATTGCTGCTCATCAATGGGCGCTTTGTCTCCGAGCAATCTGTTAAATTTCAAGACAGATGTTGTGGAAATATTATTGTAGTGGCGGATCCAATTTGAGAAAGTTCACAACAAATGATGCAGAACTCCGGAAATTGCTGTACGTAATTCGTTTGAATCCAGAAGAGAACTTTCTTATCAAAGGTTAGTCGAATATTCGATCCACATGGCTGGCTGTCACAGCTGGTAGTCAGGCCAAAGATGTTATTATAGATAACCTCTGCCAACTTGAATGAGATGACGAGCTTCCAGTTGAAATTGCGAAAAATTGGCAAGATATTAGAGCAGAAATAGTCAATGTATTTGCAATACGAATTCAAGATGGTTGGAAATAACTGAAAACAATGTGTTGCATGGATTTTATGGCGCAAGCAAAAGAGCTTACGCCTCAGTTATATATGTGCAAACAGATATGTGAGGCAGATTTGTTTGTGGGCCGATTCAAATATCATTATCGATTGGCTTTCAAGCCATCCATGAAGGTGGAAAACATTCATTACCAATCGAATTTTGGTGATTTTGTAGAACTATAGCAGTGGTATGTGGAGGCATGTTCATACCAAACACAATCCTGCAAATTGTGCAACTAGCGATGTAACCGAACAACTTTATGAAAGAAAATCTCAAATAATTGCACTAGTTGCGTACAAGACAAATGATTTTTTTGAGCGACTGGTTATCAAAATACCGATATTTCTTCCATATTGCGTCTTATGTACGAAGAGTATTTACTTACTCGTAATATTTGTCCCAAGAAGAAGTCGACGAAACGGAACGGTAGTTATGCAGAGAAACGTAGAAGATACACATCAAAGAAGAATATGAAAGATTGCTGAAGAAGAGAGAATTATCGAAAAAGAGTCCATTGTTAGGGCTATCTCCATTTCTAGACGAATTCGGAGTAATGAATTTCGGCAAGAGATTGCGGAAGTCGCTGGCACAATATAACAAAAAACATCGGACTATTCCTCAAGCAACGGCCGATTTCATCCAAAGAATCATTTATCATTACCATCAGATAAATTGTCATCCACTACCGGGACTATTGAGAGAGTTTGAATAACACATCCATTTTTAGGTGCGATTCCAGTCAAAGCGTACCTGTGTATTATTGTCTGTTTAGGAACTAAAGCTGTACAGCTGGAGTGCTGTATGGAGATGAGGACGCAAATTTTTTTGGAGGCCTTAAAGAGGTTCGTCAGTCAGCGTGGTCTGTGCAATACCATCCTGTGTGACAATGGGACTAGCTTCGTTTGCAGAGCTAAATATCTCAACGATTTTCAAGTATTTTTATCCTAAAATAACGAAGAAATTTCCAAGTATCTTTTAGATAACCAGATTATATAGAAATTTAATCCACCTGGGGCACCACGCATGGGTGGCATATGGGAAGCAGCCGTTCGATCAACCAAAACTCTACTGAAACGAACAGTAGGAGAAAAAATATTGACACGAGAATAATTCACAATGCTGAGCTGCCAAAATGAGTATGATGACCTCAACCTGCTTACTCCTTCACTTTTTCTGATACATTGGTCAATGAGTCAAGTGAACCAGAAGAAATGCTGGTCGTATAGTTCAAATTCACACAGGAGCTGATGGACGAGTAGTGGAAAATTTCGTTCACCGATAACAAAAATTTGCATTCTTCCAATCAATGAATCGGGTGTTCATGCCCGGTGGGATGTTTGGATTCGACAAAAACTTCGCCTGCAACATAAAATTAATTAAACATTGTTTATGCAGATCCATTAAACGAAGAAATCCCAACCTGAAAGAAAAAGAATCACAGCTAAGTTGCGTACTCATTGGAAATTATTGTTGTTGCTTACCTATAGGAAATATGAAATTAAATTTATTAAATACATTAAAATTTGCATTATATAGCTTACCATTAATTTGGGACAGCAAGATTTCTGTTTTTGTTAAAATTTTTACAAGTCAATTTTCACAAGTTTAAAAGTAAGAAAATATATTGTAATAGATTAATGGCACTCACCATGAACAAATTTCGTACCAAAATGCTTTAGCAAATTAATTAGATAAGCAATCCGCCAGGAACGAGAAACCAAACAAATTTCAACAAATTTTCTGCTAGATTTTGCTCACCAAGAGGTACCTTCTTGTACAACTATACCAACTAACAAAGTACTTGATGATGATGAATTTATTAGCTAATCGAATATTTGCCTCCAACAAAATTTGAAAATTAGAAATTGATTAATGGTCTTAATTTAGCCTGACTGTCTGATACAATGTATATTGAGCGACGGTAGGCAACTTCATTGCCATACCAACCCCATCGTGAGCGAAATGTTCCAAATTAAGTTAAGTTTACTATATTAGCGCCTACATTTTTAGGTGGCTCATACGATATTTGGTTAAAATTTTAATTTGACAGTTTATAGATTACCCAAAAACAGACTCGCACGCTCCATTTTATTGAATCATTCAACATTTTAATTTGTTGTACTGAAATGATTAAATTAATTATATATCAAGGAAACTTTTATGTCAAAAGTTCAGTTGTGCCAATCATGTAATTCAATCAAATCACTCAACCCAAATATCGATCGAAGCAGGCAAACCAATAACTAAATAACATCACGAGAAGAAAAATATACAAAAACTTTAGATAAAACCAAATTAAGTACGGAAATCGAGCGAGCGCAATATTATTTCTGTGTAATGCAGTTGTGCAGCAGCAGAAGCAGCACACAAAAAAAATAATAGTTTACCATATGATTGGAAAATAGTTAATAAGAAGGTTGATTATAGTAGAAGAAATCTATAACTATTTCGTTTTTATATTCCAATATGATTATGGGTATGCTGGATTGGTAATACAAAATTGATAATTGCATTCGATAGAGTAGTTAATACTCGTATTATAAATCTTATGGAGAGAGAGTCTGGTAACACCACCACCAATAACAACAACAACAACAACAAAAACTATGATTATTTTATGTATATATTATATACTAGAAGGCGTGTCTCTCGTATATACAGACTTAAGTTAGTTAACTTTGTGTACATAGATTCGATTTTATTTTTGCTTCTTGCAAGCTCAAATCATTATTAGATTGGACATTAAATGAAATGCAATTGGTTCAAAACTTTGTAGATACATAAATAAAAATTTGTTGTTGTATCGTGCAGAAATATAAATAAAATACATTTTTGCTCTTAGTTTTGAACTTTGATAATAATATAAAAAATAGTTCGAGTAAATAAAATTGGAAATACATTTTTTTTTTTTGGTTTAGTTTTGTTCAATTTGATTTGTATCTCACAACAAAATGATTTATGTTCTTTTCCAGTGTTTAGTTTGTGACATTGATAGTTTTTGTGGTTTGGATTATGTTTAGGTAAGTAAACTGCACCTTTTTTAGAAAAAAAAAATTGAATTAAAAGAGGTCAATATTATTATACAGAATTTGGAGTTTTGGGTGATCGCGTGAGAATTTTATCGCATTTTTGTTGTTTAATAGTTTGACGTTAATTTCAAGGACGTTTCAAAATGTTTTAAGCAACCACTAACAAGGCACGTTTACTGTCATATTTTAGGCATATTTTAATCAAAATGCGGACCGTTTAGTTAATTTTATTGTATCAATTATATCAAGAATGAAAATTCCAATAATAATTTCCAAAGTTTTAATAACTCGTTAAAATTTAAATCATTTTTTGGTAATATAATAAATTGAAATTTTTTCTTATTTTCTCATTCTCCTGGTTTCCGCAGGATGACAGTGAGACAAAACTGTTAAGGCCGTGGGATTTGATTCTCCCCGATAATTTTTAAGTAAACATTATATCTTCCACAAAAAGTAAAGGATTACACAGCCCATGAACGGTCTATGCCACCATATACCAAGTCTTTTAATATGAAACCGGATTTTGCTTAGTAAAAAGTACACATTCATCGTATGATAATGATTAAGAGTATTTTATTCAACTAAACTAGTAGTAGTTATTAGTACTAGTAGTCGTTATACATTTTACCATCGTTCTGGCAATGACGCCAAAAAACTGTTCTTCTTTTTGGGCAAACCAATTATCGAGTAATTTTCTTAGGAAGTGAAGTGGTTGCTCCTCAGCAAACCGCTGCTTTATTGATGCAAATAAGTAATAATCGGATCCAAGTCTAGCGAGTAAGCCACTTGTGAAAGTATTTCCCAATTAACTGCTTCCATCGTTTTCATGACCGGTTTTACTTTGTGTGATGGTGCATTATCATAAAACAAAATCATGTTTTGTTGCCTTTTATCTTATTCTGGTCATTTTTCATACAATGCTCGATTTGACACAATGTTTTTTGATCTTTCCGATGGCTTTTTAACGTATGGAGACGGCCTCACGTCAAAATCACCCCTTTTGAATTTATTAAACCACTTATAGCATTGTGATTTGCCAAAAGCATGTTCAACGTAAGCTTTGACAATTTTTCATTGTGATTCTACAACGGTTTTCTTCAAATGATAACAAAAAATCAATGATGTCCACAAATCGTAATATGTATAGGCACAAAACTCGATTTTTTAACACGTAAAAAACATTCGTTATTTTATGAAACTTGTATGGTTATGAATTGGATGTTGTTGACAGATGTCAAAAAAAAACAATGGCGCCGATGACGTGGTTTGTGGAAAGGTACATACATTGACAGGTGACGCCATTTATTGGTAAATTTCGGTTTCATAATTACAAATGATATAGGCTTGGCTTCTCGCACTCGATTCAGTGATTGTCTATCCAATAGCCTTTAACGAGGCAAGAAAAGTCGTACTTTTCTCAAGATGGTTTTTTCGTTCATTCTATCTGAGCTTGGGGTATCTCAATTTTTTCTCTTTCGTTTGCGGAGTATCGAGTAGCTTTCGTTACGGGTAAAATACCATATTGATTTGATAATAATGTGACTACACTATTTTCATTCCATCTAACCCCTACAATGTTTTTCTTTTTCTCCCCCATTGCTTATTGAATTGGTTACCACCTTTTAGAATGCTAGTCTTTCCTAAGTGGTTGACTAAGCGTGATGACGTAAAATAATATTCAAAATATAATAAAAAATCTAAATCAGGACCCGGATCATATTGGTTTACCTTTGATAAACATTTTACAACCATGTCTACCAAAATAGGGGATCATAGACTCGTCTATTGAAAGTGTACTTTGAATATTTAAAAAAAAAAATTCCATATGTTCAATCAATGGTCTAATATTTTTCATTTTAGCATTTTGAGGTAAGCAGCTGTAGTCCTACGCATGTACATTATAAATAATTTCATCAAATCGGGTTTTATCATTGTATTAGAAACCATGAAGTTCTTCGCATCCGCGCATCGGCATGCTCGATAGATCAACAAATTAGACATTTTTTGAAAGCAGCATAACTAACACCTCTTCCAGTTCTTTTGAGAAAAATCATAAAAAAGTCTAAGGGATGTAATTCTTACGATGCGATTCCAACGGCGATGCTCGACTTTCCCACTCTGTCAATTTGATATTGCAATAATTTCTTGGATATCTCCTTTGGTCCATTTTCTTTTATAATTTCGTTCTGCCTCTATTGTAGTAGTAGGGGACTTTTCGGGATATTATTAGCGCACCTCCCGTTTATAAATTCTTCTACATGAAGGATTTTTGGCCCCAGATTACTATTATCCGCAAAGTTTTCATCCTTTGAATCTCCTTCAGTTTCTTTATCATCTACTGGTAGGCTTTAATCTCTACAAATTAAAGTATAGATGGTTCAGTTTTGTTAGTGAAATCTAAAACCGCATTAGATTGCTCGTCTCGAATCGTGTGTTATTGCTATGCCGGCAAAATTGATTGCAGAATACAATTCTATATTCAACTTCAACACAAATAATCATGTACAGAAAATTTCAAGTAGACTCCAAAAGCAACACAGCCGATTTAATTTCAAAAGGGGTTTAACAAAAATCACTGAACGGTTCACAATCTTTGTGGAAAGTAAGATCACATTTTGTTTTATCACAAAACAAAATGTTAGAAAATATTCCTGATCGTAAACTATCTGAATTATCATTAATCACGGCTGTTATATTTCGCGTATGTGACGTCACATTGAAATTTTTACATTGAAAAACCCAATAGCTTGGACCTCTAAGCTGCAGCTAAATAAAGGATGCGCTTGGAACTTTTTTACTTCACACTCAAAATTTCCGCTTTCTTGATGAATACCGTCGACTAAAAACGCAACATTTGTAATTGAGAGTTAACTCGCGTGGGAAGAAGGGACAAGTTGCATTTCTTCGTTAATTGGATTTGTGCGTTAGTTATCAAGGTCTATTAGCAATTATCCGGCAAAGAAGATTGGGTTTTTATTTCACTACGTTGAAGTCAAATTCTATATCTATCTCCGCAAAAATTAAAACGTCATCTGAAGATTAACAAGATCCATTAAAAAAACTTCTGTTTTACCTTCAGTCTTGAACCAGTTTAACGCAGAGAAAATTTATTACCGTTCTAGAAAGGGTGTTTTCTGCTGCCGCAGTTCAGTTTATCTATGTCTCGGGCTATAAACTACTTTGACGATTGAATGATGGCGTACATGTATATTAAACTGACTTGATTGAACTAAGGGAGCTGACACTCTACTGGACTTTTTCGTATAAAAAATAGATAAGAGACTGCTAAAGCCAACATACGACTTTCTTTTACCAAACAGCATGTATACATAGATCTCGAGTACACCGCACTTGATTTCTAAAGCGAAATAATAAACTTACTGAGCTTTTAGTAACACTGTGGTGTTTAATAATTCAACTAGATCAACCCTTTTTGAAAATTTAATCTTTAAATTTATTTAATTCTTTAATTATTTTTCGTTTTTAGAAAATGTCAATTTTTTCAACATTATTGCAAGAATTGGGAAAGCTCTCATTAAAGCTGCCATTTTCAGGACCCAGATTTCCATAAAATTTTGCATGAAGTTTGATTCCGAATAGTCAATCAGCCTGAACTGTAGACATGCGGAATTCTGGTGATTTAAAGTTATTTTGATCAATACTCATCATTTTTATTTAATTTAAACAATGACAAAGATAATATAAAAGCTGCTGCTTCTAGTGGACTGCATTCGGCCAAAATCACTAGGTCGTTTAATTAATCAAATGTATCCGTTTGGGTTGTACAGATGCCAGTTTTTCCTCAAACAACGTCATTTCCGGTTAAATTTTGGAAAACCAATCTTGGCCAGCATTGGTGCAAAATTAATTAAGAGTCGTGCAGTTATAGGTAAATCATTCTAATTAAACTATGTTGATGAAAAAATTCGAATTTTGAATAAAAATATAGTAGTGAAGGCTTACATACCGACCAAATGGTACAGTGGTTAAAGCTTTGGCGTTTTCAAATCGTTTTCAATCGGACCTATATCCGTTAGTCCTCGAATTGGCTGTTAACGGCGTAAAAGTAAGGATGTGAAAAACAAACTTCGAAAGAGTTGGCCAAGAGCCTTTGCCCCAGAACAGATTGCAGTGATAAAAAAAGAAGAAGAAGACTCACATAAAATAAATGAAACCATTGTTTTTTATGCTTTACCTTTTGGAAACATCACTTCGTTCAACAGAGTTTGTTGTTAAGGCAGTGACTTTTTGAATAAAAACGAATTTCATGTGCAGATTAATCATTATTTTATGCCTAAAAGAGCATCAACGAATTCAAAAAAAGGTTTCATAAATACTATGGAAATTCATTAACAACATTAATTCCAATGATGAAGAAGTGGTTTACTGAGTTTCGTTGTGGTCGGACCAGCACAAGTAACGCCGAACGTTCAGGTCGCCCAAAAAGGTTGTTACGCCAGAAACAGTTAATAAAACCCATTGAGTGATATTGGACGATAGGAGGATCTGAGCGGATACTACATTTTACTTGAATATTTGGTCACAAAAAGGCTATCCGTGCGATGGGTGCCGCGATTGCTCACACTCGACCGTATGCGCATCCGTGCACTTAGCAAAAATGACTTACCAAATATTTAATTAAATTAATTTGGTTGTTTTAACACAAAATTCTGAGCTAGATAAACCAAATTTCTTTCTTACTTGGTTACTAAAAAAAGTGGATGAAATTTGCGTGACCAGGATCTTCGTACGTAGTTTTGTTTAATTTCATCAAAAAAGATTTTGTTAGGTGAACAATATTCCTGTTATAACTAACAAAGCATTTTGGTTTATCTTAATTACATATTTTGACAAAACTTATATTGTCATATAAACTAAGACTTGTTTAAAATTACAATATTTAAGAAGGGTTGACAATTGCGTAGCGAATCATTAAAATTAAGGCATTGTGATTATACTGTAAATGTAAGTTCATTTTGCGAATTAACAAGTCATTAGTAAAATAATTTTTTCCCTTAGTTGAATTAACAAAAAAGTTGGTCACTGTTACCATTTTTTCCACTTCTATCCATTAAAATAAACATATGTTCTTGGTTATATTAACTAAGTTAAAAATTAAATAACCACGATTTGGTTTTTTAAAATTAAAATTTTATTCAACTAAGATCTTGTTCGGTTTTTTTAACTACGAGATTTCATTGATCGAAAATAACCAAGAACTTCGCCAAATAGACTCTGATTTTTGTTTCTTTTGACCCAAGTTTTTCTCTGATGGGCTATAAAGTGGTACCTCATCAGCGTAACCTCCAGATTTAGCCCCCTGCGACTATTTCTTGTTTCCAAATCTGAAAAAATGACTTTTTGTCATCACTGAAAGAAACGCCAATTTTGAGGGCCTTGAGAAAACGTTTTATTTGGAAGGAATAAAAAAATTGGAATAATGCTGGACTAAATGTATCGAACTAACTTATCAAACTGCCTTCGTATGAAAATTTCCACAGCAATAAAACGTTTACTTCAATAAAAATTTAATTCCTATTGGAGGACTACCATCGTGTTCGAATGACACTCGAGAAACAATTTAAAAAGTCGTTGACGAACAATGGTTTAACTTGGCACAATATTAGGAAGTACGGTATGTTCAACAAGCTCGTCTACGGCAAAAAAATTAAGTAAAAAATGAAACTAAGATATTTTTTGTTTTTGTTATGAAAGTTCATTGTATTTTCTTTGACGCTACCATCTAATACATAGTAAAGTCACTATTACTGCCAGGAGGTATGGTGACGTCATCCTCCTCTTTTGTAGTGGTGCGATTTTGCCTCTATTTGGCAAATCGTTAACATTTTTGTACAAAGGATAATGTGTAATCCTCTTCTTTACAAATGTTGTCGACATTTTTATATATTTTGCTGCGCACTTGCAACATACATTTTTGACGTCCCTTAAGCTAGCAGAACCCATACAGCAGAACATTACAAAATATTATGGATAATTATAGGCTAATTATGGGCTAATTAAATTCCGCATTAAAAAATTTTGGGCTCCATCCCTACCAACTAAAGCATGGGTTCTGCTAGCTTTAGAAAAAGTTAGCAGAACCCATATCAAAAAATGATTTAAAAACAATTGGAAAAATAAAGGTTAATTTTAGGCTAATTAAATGCCCTATTTAAATTTTTTTATTCGGGTCGATCTAGAAAATGCAAAAGGCGCTATCATTTCAAAGCGAGCAGAACCCAAATCGAAAATCGGACCAAAACCGAAATTAGAACTCAAAACAAGATCTAATGACAATCGAATAATTTTAGGCTCGGTATGGGCTAATCAAATGTATTATAATTACCAAAATATTGTTCATATAGAGTCATCTTTAAATTCAGCTTGAGATTCGAAATTTTACCGTCTACATGTCTTCATTAATCAAGTTCTTAAAAAATTTTACATATTTATAATAGATTATTTTGGGTCGTTTTAAATATAAAATTCGGAAGGCAATAATATTCGGGAGCCTAAAATTATTTGATGGTCAATAGATATTGTTTTGAGTTCTAATTTCGGTTTTGGTCCGATTTTCGATTTGGGTTCTGCTAGCTTTAAATTAAATGACCTGAAGTTAGGTCAAAAACGGATGGAGCCCAAAATTTTTTAATGGAGCATATGATTAGCCCATACCGAGCCTAAAGTTATTCGATTGTCATTAGATCTTGTTTTGAGTTCTAATTTCGGTTTTGGTCCGATTTTCGATTTGGGTTCTGCTAGCTTTAGATTAAATGACCTGAAGTTAGGTCAAAAACGAATGGAGCCCAAAATGTTTTAATGGGGCATTTGATTAGCTCATACCGAGCCTAAAGTTATTCGATTGTCATTAGATCTTGTTTTGAGTTCTAATTTCGGTTTTGGTCCGATTTTCGATTTGGGTTCTGCTAACTTTAGATTAAATGACCCGAAGTTAAGTCAAAAACGGATGAAGCCCAAAAATTTTTAATGGGCATTTGATTAGCCCATACCAAGCCTAAAATTATTCGATTGTCAATAGATCTTGTTTTGAGTTGTAATTTCGGTTTTGGTCCGATTTTCGATTTGGGTTCTGCTAGCTTTAGATTAAATGACCTAAAGTTAGGTCAAAAACGGATGGAGCCCAAAATTTTTTAATGGGGCATTTGATTAGCCCATACCGAGCCTAAAATTATTCAATTGTCAATAGATCTTGTTTTGAGTTCTAATTTTGGTTTTGGTCCGATTTTCGATTTGGGTTCTGCTAACTTTAGATTAAATGACCCGAAGTTAAGTCAAAAACGGATGGAGCCCAAAAATTTTTAATGGGCATTTGATTAGCTCATACCAAGCCTAAAATTATTCGATTGTCAATACATCTTGTTTTGAGTTCTAATTTCGGTTTTGGTCCGATTTTCGCTTAGGTTCTGCTAGCTTTAGATTAAATGACCTGAAGTTAGGTCAAAAACAGATATAGCCCAAAATTTTTTAATGGAGCATTTGATTAGCCCATACCGAGCCTAAAATTATTTGATTGTCAATAGATCTTGATTTGAGTTCTTATTTTGGTTTTGGTCCGATTTTCGATTTGGGTTCTGCTAGATTTGAATTGATAAAGCCTTTTGCATTTTCTAGATCGGCCCGAATAAAAAAATTTAAATAGGACATTTAATTAGTCTAAAATTAACCTTTATTTTTCCAATTGTTTTTAAATTAATTTTTGAAATGGGTTCTGCTAACTTTTTCTAAAGCTAGCAGAACCCACGCTTTAGTTGGTAGAAATGGAGCCCAACATTTTTTAATAGGACATTTAATTAGCCCATAATTAGCCTATAATTATCCATACAATTTTGTAATGTTCTGCTGTATGGGTTCTGCTAGCTTAAGGGACGTCATTTTTGGTCTTTTCGGATGTACACTTAAAACACCGTTTCAAATCGTTTTTTATAAATCGCACTCATTTCTTTCATATATGTGTTGTCCTCTTAACAGTTGCAGTCAAACTATCTGTTATTTTAGAGCGTCAAAGAGAAATCAATATAAAACTGTTTCAAGCCCCGCCCATGTTTGCTCCTATAGTTTTAAGTAAGTCATTAAGCCGTACACGCTGTTGTTGCATCTATTGCATAATACAACATAACGCTATACCCATCGATTTACCGCGGTAATGTTTAACAACACAACGTGACACTGTTGCGTTACGTGAACTTGTCTTTTCTTTGTGCTACATCACGCAAGATGGCGACTCTAATTGATGGTTTATAATATATGAATTTTTAAGGAATTTGTTCAATGCAAACAATATGTTTTAAAAAGGTCTTAGTACCACGATGTTAGCACACATTGCAATAACTTGGTAATTTGCTTCAAAATATTTAATCAAAATCGCTAAAGCGGATAAATTTCAAAAGATGTAACTCTGGAATAAAGAATAAGAAAATCAGAACCTGAATAAATTTTAATCGGTTTTTGATAGATACTCTAACCATATTCAAACTCATCGTCATTGATTCCTGGTGCACGAAAACCAATTTTCAGCCAGTCTTTGTGCTGAAAAAAAAAGTATTAAAAAATCAGCACAGCGCTTCCTGAGGACTTTGAAATTTTCCCATTATATTTACTTAAAAAATCTATGCGAGACATGAAGGTATAAGCCAGCAGAAATAAATTACACAATTCATTACGAATTTAAACCACTTTAAGGGTCGTACAAAACTTTGCACTAAATAAATAAATGAACGCACTAAGCTGCAACTTAAAGCTGAACATGTAGTTAATAATTAATTAATAAAAAATATGTTGAATTGGTTGGCACCAGACCTGGAAATGGAATAAACGCAAGCAACCTAACCATTTTATTTAACGTTTTTTGAATGGTTCTTGCCCGATCAACGGGCTTATGTTAATTTTATTTAATTCTACTTAATTCATTTTGTTAAATAATTTTTTATGTATGTATATTTCCAGATATCAAAATTATATCAGGCGCCTTCCGCAATTATACCTTAATATACCATTTGATACGATCAATCACAGCACGAATGCGAAATAAAAAATAAATTCAATCAAATTATAATTTAAACCAATTTAATATAAATTAAAATTATTAAATTCGTGTATTCGTGACGATATTGCGTAATAAACTTGTGCAATTTTCGAGTGTATCCATGGGAATGTAACAAAAATAAGATTTTCATTGTACATACTTTGTGCGTCGAGGTGACATCTTGGGATACATTTCCGGTTAAACGAAATAATGCAAACACACAAAAAAAAATATTATATTATAATTAATAACTTGAAATTTTATATTGCGACAATAAAAATAAATAAAATATATTCTTGAATGACATTAATTGATCAATAAGTTCTTAATTATATTCGTTACGATGTTTGATTGATTCGAGTACAACTTTTTTTTTGTTTGTTTGTTATGCCTGCCTTTAGATTTAAGATTTTCAGCATCTTACGTTACGAGTATTATATAAAAGTTGATGGATTTCTTTTTTTTATTTTATTTAATAAACTTTAAATTTATGAGTTTTTTATTATCATGGCTCTGCTTATAAACGTATGTATATACGAGTACGATTGCTGGTTGGTTCAGCAGCAGTGTTGCCCGGTTACTAAACCAACTACAGTCCACCGCAAATAATATTATTTTTTATTTAATTTGTTTTCTTAAAAAATATTACATAATCTTAAGAAATAAACATAAATAAATAAATAAAAATATTGAAATACATAAAGTAAGCATAAATAAAATTATTGCAATCAAACGTATGAAAATATTAGATTAAAACAAACCAGCAAATTGTAGAAAATTTAATTTCCCACGATATTTTTCTTATTTTATGCACTCTATATTAGAAAATAGAGTGGTGATTTACAATAATAAAAAAAATAAAAATAATCTGCACGGTTATTGCTGTTTTACTATTTTTATGTTTTATATATAGAAGGAAAGTCAATAGAAGCTATTGGGTAATTTTGTGGGTGTGCAATTAATGGAGATATGCAGCCACCCATTTATAAAAAAAAAATAAAAATATTATTTACTGTTTTAATTATAATTTGGTGTTGCCCAGATCAGGAAATCGGAATGATTAATGAATTGGTTTTGCCTCAATATTGAAATGAAATAATTTGTTTAAAATATTGTTTCAGTTTTATTAATTCGGAGCTTTTTATAAACTTTCTGATGTTAAATCATAAATAATCTTTATTTAATTTTTTTTTTCGGTTTTTGTGACAAAATAATATTTTTAATGGCGTTTCTATTTTTTTTTGGTAGATATATTGTGAGTAACTGGCCTTTTTGTTTTATATTACCCGAAAAGTCGTAAATATTGTAGAAATGCTATTAAAAATAAAATTTTGTCCAAAAGCCGATAAAAATCTAAAATAAATTAATGTCCTAGTTTCATTTGTGCAAAGACCAGGATTTCACTCATAAACCGAATCAGTTTACCACGTTTGGGGTATGCGGAATTGAACTTTAGTACTATAGCAAAATTATTACTAGATTTTATTGTATTTTGTTTTGTAAATCATTCTCAACATTCTTAATTTTTTAAAATTGGTACTCATATTATTTGTCTCTTGAGTGAGGTCTTTGAACAGCCATCCTTATTGTTGCTGTAAAATGACATTGCATTGATAATTAAAAGCTCTCAATTTTCAAAGATATGACTCTGTTTTTTCGTCTAATTGCCTTGAGGATTTGAGGCAGTGAATTTTGTTAGAGAAATCTCGTTCCTGGATGATTTGGGTAATTGTAGTTTCTACTACACGACCTTTCTCGACTTTCTTTATGCCAATCAAACTGACTGTAGACTTTTCTTCTAATTCCTCCGGTTGTGCATAATAAACAATGCTGCCCGACGTGGGTGTATTGAGATCCAACACTACTTCACTACGAAGCAAATCTGAATCCTTCCTTAATGCAAATGACCCAACATAGTGTAATGGTCGTAACATAGTTTTGCGAGTAGCTAGGCCGCATTAACCTCTAGGCGTGAGATAGATAGTTTAATTTTGAAATGAGCGACTTGTGTTTTCGATATTAATGTATGTGTTGTAACATGGCCCATGTCGTCGGTTGTTCGACAATATACCACCCGGGCTACTATATCCATACAGCTTAATTGGTGATTCTTTTGTGATGCCAATCCATCGAATTATTAGTGGCTTCATTATACACACCTTATATGTCACCTATTTAGCATAAAGTGTAAGTGGTAACGAATCATGATGGTATTGGTAACAGCAATCATATAGGAACGAATAATTTTGATCAATCCGATAACAATGATCGGCTTAATTGGTTGGTCAACTAACAATTTAAATTAGAAGTCATTTTTCTGAAATTTAAACTGAGCCATAGGTTTGGTGGGATCATTCCTTCACAACATTCTTTTTATATTTCGATCTCTCTCATGAACGCATATCTGTCTGTACTTTTTCTCGATATAGGCAGTACATGAGGAATGTTCTCAAAAGTTTACTGCAGGCTGCAGCGTAATTCCAGTCATCATTAAGTCATATAATGATACTCCCGTGGTGGTTCTTGCTAAAGTATCGAACACGACACTGAGTGGTTATTGTGTTGTTTTGTTTGAGTTCACCGTGACGTGGTATATGCTACCATAATTGGTTTCGATACCTTCATATTCTGCTCGGATTAACTCCTTGTGGGTCAAGACGCTTTTGAATGAGCTGGTGAGACATCCGCTTGAGTGATTCATCTTTTGTAAACTTCTGTTCGAGCTGTAATAATTTGACTACATCCATTTTACTCTATTCTTCTGGATAGTTTGGTTTGTTTTTAAAACAATTTTCATCATGTAAATTTCGTCTGGATTGCACCCCAAATTATCTTGAAATAATTCTTCAAATTTTTATTTCATGCTAAATCAATTGTTGGTTTCCAGAAAATCTTTATAGTGAGTAGCAACCAGTTCCTTGTTGAAGGAAAGAAGTGTATAATGAAGTATATTTAAAACAATACACGATATCGATCGGCACTGACCTTTTTTATTTTCGGCGGGACAACGTACGCAAAGGTCACAGACAATCAGTAACCTTGCTCTATCTAATGCCACGGTAGGTGCTCGCGTTGTGGTGTTTTCTGTGGTCCCATTTGGTTCTATATAACGAGAGGAATCATCTCACCATGAAATCAAAATCTCGTATATTTTTGGTATTTCTCTTACATTGGATAACGTGAGCTTATTATGAATCCATGTTTTTAATTACAATAGAATGAACGTTACAAACGACTTGAACTCCCCTCATAGCTCCCATATAGCCGCTTTATTCTAAGATTTCTTTCGCGGGCTCATACCAATTTGGTTACGCGCCGGCATTTGTAAATTGTATTGTTCGTGGGTTTGTTTATCTTAACCGTAGCAAGCTCAAAGCTATTTCGTAATTTTGTTAACCGATAAACCGGTTGTTGAAAGGTGGTTGATTGGCTGAGCTGCATTTTTCAGTATGTGTGACTTAATATCCAAAATTTTTGTTGTATCGAAAAAGTTATTGTTCCAGTGAGCTCAAGAAATCTACCGTTGAATGAGTTCAAATTCTCATACTCCCCAGAGAAATTTGGTATGTCCAATGTCGGTTGCTTGATTTTTGGCCTACCCATTGTAAATGGTGTTTCTCTCTGGCATTATTGCAAACAAATAATTGTTGCTTCCACCTTCTCTTGCAAGGTGCCGAGGAAGTTCTGTTGAAAATATTGGGTTGTTTGTTCATTTTCGTTTTTTCTACCATAATTTCAGCGGTTGTAGCAATTTTTTGATATAATTGTTTCAATATTTCATCCTGCTTTTTATCGTCTGTTGCTACGTACCTCTGGTACAGCGAATTTAAATTATTTATGCGAGTTTCCAAAAAAATTGTCGGTCCGCGTACCGTTTTTGTTGTAATTTGAACGCGGTTATTTTGTTAGCATTTTCTTGCTGAATACGTAGCAGTTCCTCCATGCTTTCTGTTGTTTTAACCGAAAACTTTGTTGGTTTCTTTTGACTGTTATGTATGTGTATGTCGGATGTATTCGGCTCGTCGAACCAATGAAAAATCAGG
Organism: Nephrotoma flavescens; assembly: GCA_932526605.1. Lineage (NCBI taxonomy): Eukaryota > Metazoa > Arthropoda > Insecta > Diptera > Tipulidae > Nephrotoma > Nephrotoma flavescens. Next base: position 34,889,041 of record OW052222.1, on the reverse strand, counting down.
CCTCTATTCTGATTTTGATAAATTTGGATTACCGCTGGTGAGTCCCAAATAATCAGAGATATATATTGTTGAAAAAAAAATTACATAAAAAATTTACATAAATTTACAAACATAAAATTTTTGCTGTCCAAACCGATTTTATTAAGTAAACAAAATAAAAAAGTTGTAAATATTTAATATTCACTGAATTGGTATCGGTTTTCCGGAAATATTTTAGACTCATTATTCTGCATGTTGCATTCTCAACATGTATTTTTGACTGTGTTGAAATTCTCTCAACAAGCTGATGATTTGGAAAAAGTCGAATTGTAGTGGCTAACTTCTTAGATAGCTCGGTTAGCTCCAAGGGGATTTAGAAATAATATTCCTGGGGCGTAATCTAACAGTTCTATAAACATGTCGGAAATATTGGAACCATTGACACCTATAGTTCTCCAGCAATAAAATTACAAATTAAGCCCAATACTCAAACTTAAAATATATCGAAAGAGAGCCCTTGACGTCTTCATCAGAGGACTAAATAGAAATTTAAAACTTTCTTAAAAAAAAAAGTTGTCGAGAATGCTGATATTCCAGAAACCTCAAACATTTTCGAAATCTAACGGTACATAAAACATATTAACAATTCCATAACGGCTCCCATAAACCAAATCTTCTTACGAACAAATGTCACCCAACTTTCAGAGAAATCGCAATCAAATGACATTGCAACAAAGAAACTTGGAAAATAACATTCTTAGCACCATTCTTAGAGCGACGGATCAATGTCGCTAAGCAGACAAATTATCTACGTAAATCGCCCGATGCAACAAGCCTGAGAAAGCCAACCAACGTTTAAACGAAAAAACTCGTAATAACGTGAACTGCGCATACAACAAAGGGTTTACGAGTTAGAGTTACACCGAAGAACTTCAAGTCGAAGAATTGATTAAAAAGAACGCAGAACTAAATTTTATAAATGCCTCAGTAGCATACCATACATAAAATACAAGACGAGAAAGATTGATTCTTGTTGATACGGGTTGCAATAAAAATGTTACCAACCTCCAATTAGCCAAAAACACGAGTTCTTCAAATTCCAAATTCAAAATTAAATCTGCATGGGGGTAAATCGAAATCAGCAGAAAAATATGCGGAAATTTTTTTAAAAGCATCGGGATTAACACAAACATAGAATTTTTTTTGTGCCGAGATTTAAAATATTCGAAGGCATAACTCGAATATTATGATATCACTTCACGAGACGAACTCAACTCAGATAAATATAATTTAGAAATTCGAGATAATCATCTCTCCCTCGAATTAAAAGAGGGAATCAAAATAATATTCTCAAAATACAAAACACTGTTTGATCGAAACGACCATAATGGCAGAAATCGAAATAACTACAAATAAACCAGTCTGTCTAAAAACCTATCTCTGTCTAATCAACATGAAAAACGAGGTAGAGGAACAAATTGACAAACTTCTAAAAAAATGAGATCATACAGCTTTCAAAGAGACCATATTTAAGTTTAGAGCTGGAAGCAAATACCTTGTCCACTGATGGAATAAAAATTCATAGTGCAGAAGAAGATACTGCGGTCCTGATACAATACTGCGCTGCACCACCCTTCATACCACAAACACTATATTAGCCTACCAGAGCTAAACAAAGAAACCTACTAGAAAAATTAAACCCAAATACCCGTTAAATTTTAAAGAACACTTTCCTAGTTATACAATTTGTTTAACTCATAGAATGGTTACAGCCATCGCCAATGAATAAAACAAATTTACAATTATAAATGAAAAACACAAAAGGGCGCTCAGTGAAATCATATGAAAATAGGAAATATATTTTGGAAGATTCAGTGTTGCGTTCATTCGTACCTTCCGTCCTTCTGAATTTTTTTTAAATCAATCAAAGTTGCTGAAAAAAATTTAAAACAAAAAAATGTCATTTTTAACCAATGAAATGAACAGAACGAAGGAAGGAACGAAAGAACGGAACACTGAATCCGCCTTAAGAGCAGGGGAATGAACATGTCAACAATCTGCAAACCTATGAGAAATTATTTGACCGAAATTGAATTCAAGAACAAAAAGCGGAGATAGATCAATAGATTGGATTCATATTGCATGGAAGTGGATTAAAGTGTCACCTGATGCTACGGATTAAGGCCAAATAGTGAAAAGTCAAAACCAAATAGTCGACAATAACAACCAGCAATATAAAATCAACAAACTCTTAATCAACACATCACAACAAATGCTTAGTGCATACAATAAAATTATTGAACATTTCAATATAGATTAAGATGGCCGACTAGACCAAATACTATTTGGGTTTAAATTTTGCCGTACTCCAAAACTGAACTGTATGGATTTACACAGGATTTCAATCTTTTTCTAGACATCGCAAACACGAAAAAACAAACTGAAGATCACTGTCTCAGACAACTTATAAAAGGATCAAATATCAGTTGTAATTATCAATTCAATAGAAACCAAGTTATAGAATCCTTAAACGATAACACAACCTTTTTAAGCAACTTCAAAGGAAACGTCTGCGGTAAAAACAAGTCAAGCAAGAAGTTTTTGTTACAATACCACAATGAAAGTATAAACATCAACAACGCGACTTTTATAACCGAGGAAACAAAACATCCCAAGTTCTGCCATATCTGTGGCAATTTAACATAATCACTTAAGTCGAGATATCCGACTATTTTTGGAAAACCATTTATGTTTGCATGTAACAGTAAGTGCTTGATGGTGTCAATAAACGCAGTTTAAAACCCCTGCTACCAGGGATCCAAAAGTAGTTTAAATGTCTCATAATTTTTTCAGAAATTATAATATAATACGTAGTTGGCACCATTCTGCTATATTCAAAAATTGCTTTATCATTTTCTTTGAATGCATCTTTTTCAGATCTAAAGGCAAAATATTCGCCTACCTAACATCTTCTGGGATTTTCCAGCGAAAGAAATTTTATTAAAGGTTTTTCCAATAAATACAATTTAATAGCAGGATCGACAGAATTTCTTGACTGAACTTCGTTTCTTTCACTCATTTTCGTACTAATTCGCATCCAATGTAACCGTGGCCTAATTTGTATCTAGACAATATTGAACAAATCCGACCACTTTTCAATGAAAACAAGGAAGCTGCATTCATCGATTTAAGTATCATATAACAGTCATTATGGGCTACGGAAACAATGTTTATAAACAAACAAACACTTCAAAAAGAGATTACGAGCAACCAATGGTTTGACCCATGGGACATGGATCTTTGAGTGGGGAAGAGTTAATATTAGAATATAATGTGAAACTTGTTGATTCAACAATATTTGCCGCTACCAGCAACCAACATGCGCATTCATCCGCAAGAGTGTCTAATATGCTAATATTTTATTAAAATGAATTCTTTGGTACTTTTGCTAAGCAAAGCATATTTTTTAGTATAAGAAAACATATACTGTTAAAGTTAGCCGAAAGTTTCCAGCCGAAAGATAATGCAAATAGTGTCTTAAATACAGCAAAAATCAGTCATGAACTCGAATTAAGGAGAATTTAGGATCGGGTTACATCATTCGGGTGAAAGGGAAATTGTTTCAGTTTATAGGAATTTAAAAATCGATAGGAGCGAGAGTATAAAGAAACTTTAAAAATATTCAAGACACTATCTGCATTATCTTTCGGCTGGCAACTTTCGGCTAACTTTAACAAGGTATATATTTATGCTTTATATTTTAGTAAATTGAAATATAGCGTTTTGAATAAATATAATCGATTTTTACGGTTATACAAATAAAAATCATTAGCTTTCTAGTATCCTGAATGTTGACATCTACGAGTATATTACAAATAATATTTGCTGTTTGGGGTTTGTACCGTTTATTTATGGTTAGCCTTCAAATGCAATTAAGCCTCTAACTATGGTGCATTTTCAACGGGTAATAATCTGTGTCTCTTAAACATGATCAATTGAAAAGGTGTAGCTAATTTCAATGGATAATGTACTAAATGTTATTCAAGTTTTGAAAACTTATTGTCTACCAATACATACATAGAGAATTTTGGTGATCATTGTCTCGTAAAAATAAAATTCAGTTATCAAGTGAGTCTGGTGGTAATTGTTTATGCATCATTTCTGTTTAATGTTGTTAATTAAAATTTAAAAACAGTTTTGTGAGTGGTTTAGTGTGTGTGTGTTTTAACATAAGTTAAATTAACTGAAAGTGCCCGAATAAATTAATATTTAGTATCAAACAATGTAATTGGTAAGTGATTATTTTATACATCTAACTGTATTTATTTATCATTTGTTAAACTCTTGTCATGAATCTGTTGTTTAAAATAGAGGTGATTTGAAGATAACTTTCTTTGGCTCGTTATCGCCTATATTTACTTAGAGTGCGAAATAATGTAGTTTTGTGTCGTCCACACCAAAATGACGCTTCAGTAAATAATGCCCGAGTAAGGTCATGAAGGGCGTTTTGTTCAGTAGTAATATACACCGTATACTTAATTTTCAATAGACTAATCTTGTTATAGTTTCTGGTTACTGTAAATATAATACAACGAATTTATCTTGGTTTCGGAAAGATGTACCGTTAGGTTGGCTGTAGTGTAATTTTGTGGAAAGCGCAATGTTGTAAGTTTGCTGGTTAATAAAATAAGCAGATGTGAGCTGAAAGATTTTTTCCTTATTTTCCAATATCATTGTCTTCCAAAATTGCTGCTTGGCCAAACTATATTAGTCACATACATATAAATGAAATTAATTAAAAGCATTGAAATTCTAAAAGCATTCACAATTGTATATTTAGTTGTGTAAAATTTTGTATTCGTCCATCATGCTTTCTGAAAAGCTCAGATCTTGGAACCAGACGAACTAGAGGTTAAATGTTTCATTCGAAATATAGATCCCAAAATTAAATGATGATGATGTAAATAATAAATTGATGAACATTTTGCTCAGGCTTCGAAATCTTACAACGTTGGTTGATATGTGCAATTTTTGCTCAGCTATGGTGGCTCATATAGTTTTACTTCCAAAAAATATTTTAGAATTTGAAGGTATCAATTAGCTCAAGAATTGTTTACGATTTTTAGCAAATAATTGATTTTGAACAATAATTTGGCCGTTTCGTAGCCAAAACGAATTGATTGAACTTAATGAATCTTCACACTTAAAAGGCGTTTTCTTTATGAAGAATTGTAAATAAAATTTTAAAAAAGTTGTTAAGATAAACTATTTTTTAAATGTCGCCAGAAATTACAGTGAATAAAAGGAAATGGGAGGGATACTTCGAAAAACGAAATTATTACATCAAAATTTCGCACCTATTGACTATTCTGAGGGAAACCTTTTCAGTACATTGAAAGATCCTTACGAGATTTCTTGGATATTTGGTTACCGGAAGTGATTGCATTTTTGATTATGTAGAAATGACAGCTTTCGGAAAAGCTTTTTCGTTTTTGCAAATGTTTTGAAAATTATAAATTCATAAATTGAGAGATTCTTAAAAAAATTGTGTACTGAAATTTGCAAATTCCATATTTTATTTTTAAATTTCTTCAATGTGTTCCAAATGATTTTCGATTACCTGTATACAAGACAGTTTTTATCAAAAATCCGGTAAGTTTAATTTTGTCATTAAGAATACCTTTTCGTCTATTTTTTTTATTTTACGGGCCTACATTTTTGTCTAATCGCGGTAATCATCATTTAGTTGTTTAAGTTTTGATCAATCTTTACCTTGGGGTAATCCCCAAGAGACTTTTTTCAAACCATACCATCGCGTTCTATGGTAGTTAGGCAATCAAAATTATGAATGTAGAATGATTTAATTGCACCATAATTTAATTCTTCAATAAACAATCGATTGACTAAACTATTTTCTTAATCGCAACTTTTACATATCGTACACACTGAACCTCCAAAGAGTTGGGAGTGTCTAGGCCCCAGAAAAGATTAACGATAAATAAAGAAAAAAACACAAATTAATGAAATGTTTTCGACGATTCAGGAAGGTATAGAATCAATATCCCAACAGAAGATTTTAAAATCAAATTGGACTCTACAGGTAGGCACCGATATTTGCCATTTTTTCAAAGAATATACCAGTGTGGTAGATAGAATATTTTGCCTCGATATAATTTTATTAAATCGTAATGCGAACGTAGAACGATCTGGGATGCTACATTCGGAAGTTCAGGCGACCGAATTTCAACCAAACTATGAATAAATAATAACTTTAGGAGGATAAGTCTCAATATAGAAATGAATTTAACAAAATTACTTTTGAAAATTATTGTCTTCAACTAAATATAATGTGAAATATTTTACATTCGAAATTAAAAAGCGCCCATAGAAAGGAATGTGCTTCCGCAGCAGTGAACGAAATAGAAATTGGCGAGGAAGTTGCCCGTCCTTATCTTTTAATTCTGTTTAAGAACACTTTTGTAGATAGCAGTATATCAATTAGTATTTTAGGAAGAGATACACAAATTTTATTCTGTATCCAAAGCACTCTATAAGAATTAAAAATTTTCATCCTAAGTGAAATCGAATTACATCCATGACGAGTCAAATGAAAAGTTGTTAAGGTAATGTACGCTCGCGAGCTTAATCGATTATCATGAACGAGGCTAAGCCCACCTCCATGAAGCGAGCCTTAATTTTCATCTCGAAATTTTGATTTTTTACTTATGGCAATACAACTGCTGTCATGACACAAAATGTTCGCAAATTATTACTATAAAGTATATTTGTGTAGACGCAAATCAAAACTATTAATTAATTTTGTATTAAATGGCTATCGAATTAATCGTGGTTTCTTAATTTTGATAAAAATAATAAAAGCAAATTGATTACTACTGAAACACTAAAGTAAAAAAAAAACTTGATAAGTTTGGTTTTCAAAAAAAAATTAAAATTCTTTTCAGTGGAATTATCCGGTCGGTTAAATCTTGCCTCATAAACGATTCACGAGCGCTTGACCTATACCGCCGGATTAGTTGTTGAAGTTTTGTTCGTTAATCGCGTTTCAAACGAGATTCGAATGACTATACCCAGATAATTCCAGATTGAATATTTCTGCAAATCTCTCACCTTGTAACAACAAATTAGAATCTCGGGCTAAAAGTTCTTGCTTACTTCATGGTGGTTAATCACATAGTGCTAATAGAGTTTCCGCATTGTAGTTTTCAGCTTAGATAAGGGCTTTCTAGGCTTCCCAACAATTGAAGGGATAATTTAAAAAAACCTAAAAGTATAATATTTATAATTTCGGGCTGAGTGTTATTGACTCTCGCAATAATTTAGTGTTGCTACCGGGCTTTCGGAACTGAATACCAGGCTCTAGCTTCATAAAAATGATATCGATTTTTAAGTCCAGGTGTTCAACACGATCCTGTTAAACGTTATTTGCAGTATCGATATTAAACAATACTTGATGTAATCCACTTCGAGTAATTAGCCAAGAAACCTGGAAAATAGGTGCATCTTCAACAGAAAAATGTCTGCATCCAGCGCTGCATTAATGAAATTATAAATATCAATTCAAGTCGGAATCGGGTTCATAAAGATGTATATACATCTGCTGTTCACTTGAATAGGAACGACCGTTTTTTTTTTTTGGGAAAATTTTAAAATTCGTCATAACATTTTCAATAATTGTTTCCGAAGAAGTTTAAGTTTTTCAATAAACCGTAAATATTAAAGATGAAAAGTGTATGTTTTTAATTGTGCTTTGCTTGTTTTTCTAAAAAATGATAAATTTGAATGTTGATTTGAACAAGAACGATTAACAAATCTTAATAAAAAGATATTTTTATTTTTTTGATTAAAACTATAATTAAATTCGATTTATTTTTAATAATTAATTGGGTTTACATAGTTTTAGTAATGCGTACTACTTCCCTTATTAAAAATAACTTCATACAACCTACTGGAGATGGAGTCATACAAAGATCGTCAGTATACGGTGCCCATGGCTAAAGCTCTACGTTTTGCTGAGATATCCATGATTTGACTAGATTAGCTGTAAGGATAGGGTAGCATTATCTGGCTGATATATCCATGGTAATGGCCCAAAAGTATCATTGAAATGGGAAAATTCTTTTTCAGGAAATGACAAATCTCCCTGACCATAAAATGAAACAGCTCCCACACCATAACGCCTCTTTCGCGGCTGAAGGTCGTGAAAATAATAGTTAAATCCATCGGGACCATCGAAGTTAAATATATTTTTATCAGAGAAAATGACACGTTTCCATTTTCAGTCCATGTCATATGTAGCCTCGAGAAATCTGTTCTTCTTCCTTCACTCTTCTTCCGACTACAGATGTTCCCAACAGTTCAGCCTTTGTTGTTTATTTTTTTTTTCATAAAATTGAATATTACAGTCTACTGTGCTTCTTCCTATTTTATCTACAATTGCTTGTAGAGAATATTTTTCGCTGTGTAGCACTTGAATTTGGGCTTTTTTTATGTAAAACTGTAACATTTTTCAAAAAAATTCATGTAATTTAAGTTTAAATTTGTTAAAGCTTCCACTTTATTGATAAGTATATGGTCGTTTCTAGTCAAGTAAAACAAACAAAAAATATCCTTTTTAGGAAAAAACAAAACAAAATAATATTCTTCTAGCCTACTAAATTTTTTTTATTTAAATACTTTGTCATTTTCATTTTGTCAAAAAAAAATCTTTGAAAAATTAGACCGATTTTAAAATATTCCAAAAAAAATGGTCGTTCCTATTCAAGTTAACTGCAGTGTATTTTAACTAAACCGAATAAAATGTTGTTACGAATTTTGACAGCTCTGTATTTGGTTTTGTACAATATAAAATTAGGTTAATTAAGTTTTTGACTTTTTTCGAATATTTTTGAAATTTTACTAATACAGCTAGAGTGCGCGCAAAAAATATCCAATTTTTCTTTTTTTTTCGCCGTAATCCGAACAGAGCTGGGAACAGATATTATATACATAGGAGTACGTCATGAGATTTAAAAACTAGAGTTCGAATATTTCAACTGTGAGATATGAATGCAGCCAAATGGTTCCATTAACAAAGAATTTATTGAATTTTGCTAATTGGTAACAGACACAATCATTTTTGACATTATCCATCCAAAGGCTCCACATTTTAAAATGGGAAAATTATTTAGTGCAGTATTATGATTTTTTTAATTTTAAATTATTTAAATATTTGTAGTGGAGGGATAAGTCGACGTTGAGTTAGGCCCCACCACTAAAACCTGAATATTAGGAACACATTTTTATTTTAGAATTAAGGGAAAATTATTAGCTTTCATTTTAAGATTATTCAGATTTTTCAGCTCGCCCTTAAAACCATGAATAGCCCTACAATTATTTTTCATAACGAAAACGGACACATATTTTTTACTTGTACCAAATAAACTACGCATAAACGACCGGATTTTTTTTTTAATTATGCATTTCAGAAAAAATAATCATAACCGAAATTAAAATATTTAATTTTTGCAATTTTAAAATACGTTTTCATTTTGGAGAAATTGGGGTGATTTTCGTGCTCAGGGGTGCAAATTCAAAAATAAAACTGCGCACGCATTTTGTGAGTTCATAAATCCGGCATTAAAATATTAAATTTTTAGGTCATCATATTGAAATGTTGTTTACATCTTATAAAGTAAGTTGCACACAATTAAAATACTTGTAAATTCCACAACTAATTCTAACTTTTATAAGCGGTTTTAAACAAAAAATTTGAAATTAATTTAACATCTCTAATTAACTAAATATATAATTTTTTGGAGGCTTAATCTATTTTCGTCACCATAGTTTCATTTCTAATGTACTTTGTTCACATTAACTTAGCTCACTGTATTTAAGGATGAAGAAAAACATCAGCTGCCAGTTTGACAAAATTTATTTTTCCGTGAATAATTTAACATTTAACTGCACTTTTAAATTAAATAACTTCATTTTTTGTTTGGTTTGGCCAAATGTCAATAAATGTCAGTAAAATATATTTGCTATATTTAAACACTTCGTTTCTTTTTTAGTTTTTATATATTTGGTTTGAAATTTTTGTTACCATTTTTAATGAGGGGGCACTGTGAATATTATAAATTATGGTTTTGAAACGAACATTTAATTTGTATTAAGACTGTGGTCCAATACGTGACTAATTTTTGTGGAGACTGACTTATTTAAAAGTCTACAATAAGCCTCCTGATGACTAAAGACTTTTTGAAAATAAGTTAGAATTTTTTTAGCGCAAGCTTCACATAAATGTCAAACAAATCTACAATACGTCTAGCCGACAGGAAGTTTATTGTGGACTTTCAAATAAGTCAGTCTCCATAAAATAAGTCACGAATTAGACCGCATTTTTAGTCTGAAATTTGCGTTTAATTGAAAACTCTATAACACTGTACCCCTAATTCTATATTATCGAAAAAATTACTGACTAAACTAATTTAATGTTAGTTCGTACGAGTTATTAACAGATGGCGTGAACCACATTAAACATAGTATGTTTTATGCGAGAACTATATCAATTATCAGTTAGATAGTTGAAAAATATTTTCTAGGAATAACAATTTGAGTTAACTAAAATGTCCGAAAACAGAATTTCAAAATATACACGAAATCGACACTAATGACGAGTAAATGCCCATGTCTGGAGCTCATAAATAGTTCCAAATTCTACATAAATTTGTATGAAATCAATTCATTAAAATTTAAACAACTTTGGTTTCAACTCTCAAAAAATCTTGCTTGGCAACCAACTTATTATAAGAACTCAGTTTTTGTGGCGGAAATTTGATTGCAATACAAGTTTCGAATACGGTGTTGAAAAAGGCCCATTTTACGAACTAAACCATTTTTGCCGAATGAAGCATTGTAAAACGTAAAATATCTATTAGCATAACATACTTTATAGATGTCAGATTATATATTAAATTGAAGAAATTGCCAATTTATATTAAACTACCCAATTTACTTTCTAGACAGGTAATGTGTGGTTCACGAATGCTCATTGATATTCAATTATCAAAACCTTTTATTCATTTCGTGCGACATTTAAAAATAATTGTTTTACCGCAGTCGTCAGTAAGCCACACTTAGTAGTCTATATAGATATCAATCTACTTTGCAAATAAATTAATTTCTCACCAAACTTCTTTTTGCGACCACATTTAATTATTCTAATTTCCTTATATTTTCTGCTCAATTTCACAGAAATCATGTTGATTGCAGAAAAATTAAAACGATCTGTATTACATATACCTTGCTAGATTTTGATCTGCTAATGTCTCGTATGTTATCGCATCTCGATGTTACAAACAAAAATACAAATTTCTACTGACATTTGAACAAATTAAAATAAAAGCATTTCTGTCACATTTTCTTTTTGATTTTCTATATTAAATCTATACAGGCTATAGAGAAGTGTAAGATAATTTTTACTTCGCTCAATTTCAAATTGATTGACTTTAATCAACTCATGTACTTAAAGTAATTTTTTTGTTTTGCGCGCAAAAGACATAAACATTTATAAACAAATGTTGTGCTAGAATTTTGTTTTTATATTTAAAATTAAAAAAAGAAAAATTATTTAGTTCTTGTGTGTGTCTGTATGTTATTATGATGAGGAAAACGTGTCTATTAAAAAGCAGCTATAACATAATATAAGATGCTGTGTACGAACAAAGAAATGTTTATTACAACAACACACGACGGTGCATCAAGTCGAGAGAAAATCTTTTTTTTTTTTTGAGTTGTGCGGAAGAAGAATTACTTCATATATGTGTATTAGGAAGAAAAACGATCGCTAAATTGCATATAATTTGAAATGATACGTATCACATATATTGTGTGAAATTATTTAATTTAATGAGATATTAAATATGATTATGTTTTCATGTTGTAAACATATGTTCTAAATTTGTATGAATTCAAATTATGTTGTTTCCCTCGATATTTTTTATGATTCCGATTTCATTCCTTGTGAATATATTTTGAAATTATTCCAGGGCAATATTATAAAGCTCATCCACAAATTAAATTGAATTTTCAATGCCAGTGTGCAATAACACTTTTGGAATAGACTCATGCTGCTGCCGGATACTGAACATTTAAGCCGGTGTCTTAACTAACTAACCTTAATTTCAGCATGATAGGTCCGTTCTTACCAACATAATGATGTTTTTTAAAGAGGTCTTTTGAAAATTTCCTGCCGTTTCGCTACTGTGGTCACATATTATTTATGGGTTATCTCAAAATTCTGGGTTTCAAAATGCTTAAAATTTAGTAAATCTCGAAAATAAAAATCCTGGTTACCAAAACTTCGACAATCTAAACCCCTGGAATCAAAATTTCGGATTCTTACCAAAATCCAAAATTCATGATTACGACTTTAAAATAACGATTTTTGGTTTTGAAAAAATTAACAAATTTGAGGGCAGATACTAGCATGGAAAATTAAAAGGCTTCAGTCGAATTTGAATTGTACGATGTTTGGGACATTTTCCTTACAGATTGAGGTTTTAATTATGCACGTACAGGCATTCAACGTTCTTGATGAATTCAATCCAAATTCGAATAATTTTTTTAGAATTTAACCATCTTTGTATCATCCGATTATTTCCAAACTTTTTGTATAGGGCAGGTCAGAATTGATATAACATAAATTTGATTGAAATCCTGAAATAATTTTGAATAGTTGGATTTGATCGGGATTTGCCAGATATTTAAGCAAAATTCTATAAGTTTAACTTAATAAGTAAAACTCGATTTTTCTCCACAGAAATAATCTGTATACGATTTTAACATGAATTTTGAATAAAGTTCCAGAATATGTAACTTGGCCAATTCTAAACCCATTTAAATCAAAATTCTTAAAACTATAAGAATTTACAATTTTACGGTAGATTTTGGGCATTCAAATTCTTAAAATTCTTAAATTTCTTAAAATAATTCTTATAGTTCTGAAAATTCTTAAAATTCTTAAAATTCTTAAAATTCTTAAAATTCTTAAAATTCTTAAAATTCTTAAAATTCTAAAAATTCTTAAAATTCTTAAAATTCTTAAAATTCTTAAAATTCTTAAAATTCTTAAAATTCTTAAAATTCTTAAAATTCTTAAAATTCTTAAAATTCTTAAAATTCTTAAAATTCTTAAAATTCTTAAAATTCTTAAAATTCTTAAAATTCTTAAAATTCTTAAAATTCTTAAAATTCTTAAAATTCTTAAAATTCTTAAAATTCTTAAAATTCTTAAAATTCTTAAAATTCTTAAAATTCTTAAAATTCTTAAAATTCTTAAAATTCTTAAAATTCTTAAAATTCTTAAAATTCTTAAAATTCTTAAAATTCTTAAAATTCTTAAAATTCTTAAAATTCTTAAAATTCTTAAAATTCTTAAAATTCTTAAAATTCTTAAAATTCTTAAAATTCTTAAAATTCTTAAAAATCTTAAAATTCTTAAAATTCTTAAAATTCTTAAAATTCTTAAAATTTTTAAATTCGACGTCTTGAAATCAGTGCCGATATCTAGTATTTCTGCTAACATGACAAGATCAAATTCCACTGATGTGACTTTTTCGACTAAACAAATCGAAATGTGGGAATCCCTTTTTTGCCATTCAATGAAATACAACTATCAGTTGGTCTCGCCAAACGTGATGCTTGACAATGAAATCAATTAAAGATTTTCATTTTTATTTGAACACTCATACAGAAATATCATGACGATCCAATAATGATTGTCCAGTTAACAAAAGTTCTTTTATTTCATCCTACGTAGGATTACTTATTTATTTATTTATTTATTTATTTACCAACTCTATACTTATATACAATCTGGTTACAATTTTAAAAATACATTAATATAGTATACTAAAAATTTAATTAAAAAAAATAAAAAAAAGTAAAATTAAACAAACATGAAAAATTACCAATAATTTAAAAGAACATTAGACATTAAATTCTTAAATGCATCCCTGGATAGATTAAAGTCGAAAGCCGATCGAACTTTATTAAAAGAAACACTAGATTGATAAACAGGTTCATATTTACCGTAGTTATGCCTAATATAAGGCAGCTTAATTTGGAAATCTCTAACGCGAAGGGTCCGTAACGGAGTATATATATCGTACAACACCAAAATCTCAGGACAGTCAATTTTAGACACCAACAATCAATATTTATTAATTTACATCTACCTCGATACGGTGGGAGTATAAAAGCGGGTAGGTTCCGATCTCTGGGCAACATTCGCAGAGAAAACCTTAAAAAGCGCTTTTGAACACTTTCTATTCGGTCTGAACAGTTATTATAAAACGGATTCCAAATTACTGCACCATATTCCAACAACGAACGCACAAACGAAATATATAATATTTTAATAGAATAAGGAACTTGAAAATCCCTCGAAAACCTTTTAATAAACCCAAGCATGGAATTCGCTTTAGAAATGCAAATATCTATGTGCTTATTGAACAATAAGTTCGACGTAAATGTTATACCTAGATCCATAAACGTATCAACATTATCAATAATATGGCCATCCAGGAAAAAATCAAAACTAGCGGGCGTGATCGTACGGGTAAAACGGATTGTTTTACATTTGGAAATATTAAGGGTCAAATTCTGAGCTGTGCACCACATACTGAAACTATTTAAGTCAGATTGCAAGTCCCTTGCGTCATTGGTGCATGAAATGGTTTTAAAAATTTTAATGTCGTCCGGATAGATGAGGATGTCGGAATAACTCAAACAATCCACTACGTCATTGATGAATAATATGAAAAGCATAGGACCCAAATGACTACCTTGAGGCACACCCGAAGTGACAGCAATAATTCTGGACGTGAAACCACCAATCTTTACTATCTGAGTTCTGGAATCAAGATAAGATCTGATCCAGTCCAGTGGGAGAAAGCTACAATTCAAGGAATCAAGTTTCTTCAACAACATGTCATGATCAATCTTATCAAAGGCCTTACAGAAATCAGTGTACACAACCTGGACAATTTTACCCCTATGTAAGGCATTAGAAACACCATTTGTAAGCAAGAGTAAGTAAGTAACAGTTGATCTGCCTGGAAAAAAACCATGCTGTTTTGGAGCGATAAAAGTTTTCAGGTGAAAGAATAATTGATCTTTAACAAGTTTCTCAAACAACTTAGGTAAGACTGAAATTATACAAATACCCCTATAGTTCTCAATATTACCACGAATCCCGGATTTGAAAATAGGTTTAATAAGCGATCGCTTCCAAAGAGTAGGGAAATATCCATCTCTTAGACTTCTATTGAATAGAAAGCACACCGGGGCGGCAATTGCGTTACCGATCAATTTTAAAAATAAAGGCGGTATCGAATCAAAGCCGGCACTATGGTTAATGTCTAGATTTGACAATTCCGATAAGATTGTATCAATTTCCAAACGAAACATTGAAAATTTCTTATTACTCGTGACATTATTCAAGCTGCAGAAATTTGAACCTGAATTTGGATTATAAACGCTCTCAAAGAAATCAGCAAACAAATTAACCTTATCTAGATTGTTATCACAGAACCTGTCTTTCAAATACATTGTGGAAGGAAAACCATCAGATTTTCTTTTATAGTTAACAAAATGCCAAAAGTGATTGGGTTTCGATTTAATTTGTGATTCCACCTCCAAAACATAATTACTGTAAAGAAATCGGTTAAGAAATATATACTTTTTACGTAAGACCTTAAATGAGTTGTAATTTGCTGTATTCGGAGATAGTTTATAAAGTTTATGAGCCTTATCCTTTCTATTTTTTAAATTTATCAATTCATTGTTATACCACGGTTCCTTCTTGGCGCCTGAAACAACCAATCTAGGAATGAATGTTTCATTGCCCATTTGAACAATTTTATAAAATTCGTTCAACATATCGTCTATATTATTACAATTATAAAATGAAGACCAATTATACCCATCAAGAAATGCATTTAAAGAAACATAATCGCCCCTTTTAAAGTTATAGATGACAGAGTCGGTATTATTTTCGATTAGTTCACTGTATTCAAACAAGATTGAAATATTCAGCGGCAAATGATAAATACTTGAAGATCCAGCTAAATCATCGCAGGTTGTGACGGTCATCTCATGATCAATTGGCACAAAGGCTAGGTCTAACACGTTGTTACTGCAATTCTTGACATTGATACATTGTTTCAGTCCCAACGAAAATATTTCAGATATGAACTTTTCCACATCATCGTTCATGTTTATGGGAGTTAAATTGTTATCCATGTACTCCCATACAATACCTGGCAAGTTAAAATCACCGAAGATAAATAAGCGGTCCTCAGGTTGAAGGAGTGCACTAATATTAAGTTTCACGGTGTCCAAAAACATATTATAAACCGCAACGTTTGAATGACATGGTATATATGTGACACAGATGATCGGCGAATATGAATAAAACCGTAAGCGCACAGCAACAATTTCAGTACCACAGTTGGTTAATGTTATCGGCATAGATGAGTATTTGTTAGAGACGGCTATTATAATACCACCCTCCACGGCATAAGTGTCCTGCTGTAGATGTCTGTCTCTCCGATAAACTGCATAAGTTGGTGGAAAATACTCCTCGGTTCTGTAGTGGGCAGTCAACCACGTTTCCGTGATGCAAAAAACTTCGTAATTCTCCTCCAAGATTGACAGATATAGAGACTTAGATTTAGTTCGAATGCCGCTTGAATTATGGTAATATATATTTAAGAATGAATGAGGCTGTGGATTTGTTCCGCAGTTGAAAGGCTTAAAAGATGGTGTAATGGCAGGCGCAGATGTTATTGTTTGGTTGGGAATGTTACCCTAGTCCGGTTTTTTGCTACGCGTGGATAGCTGGTAAATGGCCGGATTATTACCCCAAGTGGCCAAGCCTCAGAATTATTGAGCATATTGTAATGGGTTTCCTTCAATCCGATTTTAAATGAAATGAATGTTAGTGAGTTATCGATAACACGATCCTTGGATAGTAATAATTTACATTCAACGTCCTCTGGTGAACAGTTCTGCAGTTTGTCACAAATGTACTCCACAATTCGATCAGTAGTGACAGATGGATCAAAGCGACTAGTATATAAAAATTTTTTGCTCGGCAAAGGTACAGTTCTAATCGAGTTGATCTGTGTGCCAGTACCCATGACTTCTTGTGTTAGTCCTGGCGAAGTATATCTAATGGGATTGGACACTGGCTCCGCTACTACTGCAGATAATGGTTTATTAGCAATATCAACAGTATTTTTATCCAGCAAGACATTGATCAATTTGCGGTTTTCAACTACCTCCGTTTCAATTTTATTTAAGTTTTTTATTAAGTCCAATTTTTCAGCAGCTCTGTCAACAATCACGTCAATTTTTTTTAAGAGCTTTGTCATATCCTTATTTACGAACCAGATTTTACAGCTATTGCAGAAGTAACATAAATTGGCAAACTTTTTCATAGAGTTAATAGCGGCGCGGTCAATTCCACAACACTCATAGCAAAATTGTACGTCACAAAGTTTGCATAAAACAACATCAGTAGTCGAAAAAACTTTATAACATGTTACACAAGACATTTTCAGTATTAAAAATTCACTGTATTAAATATTTCAAAATGTTTAAAAGATGTTTATGACAAACGGGATATAAGTGTTTTATGATTATAAGTTATATCACAGAGTTTATGAGTGTATCAGCTAATTGTTAATTATTATTCGTACACAGATCAAAATCGTAATAAATATCCCGTTAAAAATAAAATAAATCTAAAGGAGTCACAATTTATTACATTCACATACAAATATATATTTTATATGTTGCTATGTTCCCGTTTCGTATTGCACAATGGTCACGTTATTAAATATTATTTCACTTTAATTTGAGTGTAATCTATGTATTTAGTTCGAAAAATGATTACATATTATATTAATTATGTTAAGATAAATTAATAACACAACACTATATCATCAACACTATTATACTCGTATATGCATACAAAACAAGTTATTATTCCACTGCACAATACATGAGAATGTCATTTAAAAATTTGGGCGAATCCCTGAAAATGTGGCCGGTAGTAGGACCATTTTTCCCATGGTGCACATTGTCATTACTAACAATAATTTCACTTGGTCGTTTGCATCGTCTGATTTAATTGAATGTAGTGGTGTCGTTCAGTAACAATTTTGCCACTAACATTGACAATGTATTCATGGAAAAGTTATCGACATTTCAAGATATGGTTAAATTCATGGCTCTGCCTTTCTGATTTGTTTTCTCATGTGTTTGTGGATTTCACAATATGATGTTTAATGGATAATCCTTCATGAAATGCCATCTCCAAAATAAAATCGGATATTGTAAACCGTCGTATGAGCGATTCTTTTTTAAGTCTCGTTACACATCACCATTTCTGCTTTACCAACTACATCGATCGCTTTACCAACTATAGCGATTGCCACTTCATCAATTGTTGGTGAACTGTACAATTTTTTTGGTTAGTCCACAGGTGTTTTGTCACATCGCAATTCTTCAAGGGTAGTTCTGAACAATCGACTTAATTTGTACGTTTCGGTAATTTCTCGTTTAGTACGCTAAAAGTATGCGTTTAAATGATTTGAGTTCGGTTTAATTAGTCATCGTAGTTCAATGAATTCGTTCTTTTAGATAAGACATATTGAGGTATACGCTAGGTAAGTTTTCTACTTCATTCCATTTTTGCTCATTCTGACGTAAGTATTAAGTTGTAATTGAAGTGAGATACGCTTGTGTTAGGTATTTGTCGTATAATAATCAATAAAATGCTGATCGGAGCGTATCGTGGATTTCTTTCATTTTAGGATTAAGTTTTTTAATCCATTGGTTTATGATCGGTGTCGTGAAATTTTGATTATCTCCAAATTTCATGAAACTCTTTAGTAATTGGTAATTGCTAGTAGCTCCATATTCCTTTATTCAAATAAATTTTCACATCTGACTATTCCTTCGAATACATCCTTTATTGATTTTTATGTTACATATCGTTTGAGTTTTTATTGAAGATTGGAGGTTGTTATACTATTGGAGGCTGATCAGACACTAAGAAGCAAGACCAATGAAAGTTCTGCTCCGGTTTCTATTAAGTTGTCGCATGTTAGTTTGTAGCTGGAACATAAACCAATAGACGTATATGTAAACGGTTTCGAATCGTATGAATTGCCGGCGCGACTGTAACATTCTTGTTTGGGATATTATTTCCGTTGTCTGGTCTGTGTCTTTTCGTGCAATCTTAATCTAAAAAAAAAACAAGAAAGTCTTGATGGATGTCGCCTATCTTTCTCAAGCAACTATTGGTTATGTTTTCGCGGAGATTAAAAATTTGTTTTAGTTCTCGCAATACAGCATACATTGTAAATTCAGCTAAAATGTAAAATGTTTTTAGAAATTAAGAATAATTTTTTTTTTTGGTATTTCCCATTGTTTGTTTATAAAATTTTCATCAAAACGATAAAAATTCCGTTTAGCATACCTCCGTTAGTTATGCGCAAAAAGGATTAGAAAAGCGACAAGACAATTTTTATTTAAATTTTTTATTTTATTCATTTGCAATTTTAATTTAATGATACACAAATAAGAAGTGTAAGATACAAAAGAAATTTAAGCAAAAAAATAAACAAATTATTGTGGCATGTGATTTACCGATTCTTTTACTTGTTTGCGCTGTACATTTACAATAAAATGTGTTCGGTTTTTGTTGTATTTTAAATAATTTAATCGTGAGGTTATACATTATTTCAGTTTATTTACTATATAAAACATTTAATTTTTTAAATTAAAATTATGTTGAATTATTTTAATTTAACGTAAATATTTTAGCCGATTTGTTTCTATTATTTAGTTATACTTATACACTGTAGCATATGTGACAGTTCTTTTGTTTGGTAAGTAGAAATTCGAGGCTGATTTTTATTTATAGTCGTGCAGCCAATCTCGATATTTTATAGTAGGTGTTGTGAAATTTGTTGTGACTTCCAATTCATGAAAATATCCGCAAAATATATTTGATCTAGACTAAATTTTGTGTCGGGCAGCACAACATCTACTAATTAAAGATGAAAATAAACATTGATCAATTTTTATCCTTTAAGAGTTTATGTTGTACAGTAATATTGGATTGCTCGATTTTATAATTAAACATCTTAAGGTTCGAAGGGAAAATACCATGTAAACTGGTATTTTGATGTGGAGCAATTAAAATAGTTAAAAGCTGATTAAAGAAGTTCGGTTTCTTGTCAAGCTGCTGTGACCAAGATATCACAATTAAATTGAATGTGCATATATACAAAGTGGTGCATTTAGTAGCAAATTATTATAAATTTGTTAAATTTGAGGACCCTATCTGGTCTTTCTAGATATTTAAAAACATATTAATGATAATATGTTTTCAACCATCCTTGTCCACAGAAAATCTCTAGTCTTGGCAGCACTTAACACTCTTGAAATTGATACTTTCTCTCTGTACTTGATCAAATCGAACTGAAAAATATAAATTTTGCGGAAGAACTAGTAAAACACTTGATTAGATATTCAAAAGTTGTAAAAACTTAAAACGCATTAAAAAACTAAGTTTTGTCCTAAGATATTTCTAAATGCTCCTTTGAAAAATACGACTTTTCAGGAAAAACTGTAGGGGTCACTGGGTTTGTTGTTCAAACAATACGCTAAAGACAATTTTTATTGTCAGTGGATGATGCTGATTTTTCTTTTCAATTTTTTTTTATATTAAACCACAGACAAATCACAATTGTGTAAAATATTTTTAAGAGCGTACAACTCATAAAATAGGTATTTTTTGTGTTAGAACCAATCCAACTGAAAATATGATTTTGCCAGAAAACTAAGGTTCACTGGGCTAAATATTTAAAATTTATATATTTGGTCTTATGATATTTCTTAAATCATACAACTCTTGTACTTGACCAACTTAAACTGAAATACATAATTAATTAATTTTAACATAACTAATTAATTTACTAACCTTACATAAAAAGTTATAAAATTAATTCAATTTAGAATGTAAATTTGTAAACATATAGAAATGGACTGTTATCGTAGAAATTAAAATCCTCTCTGTTTATATTAGAAGTAGAAGCCTTAAAGGGTAGGATATCATAAAACAAGATAGTCTGTGGATTACTGCAAAAGTCATTTTAGTTGCTCAATGTTCAAATATAAAAGTCAAGTGTTTCAAGTGAAACAAAAATTGTTGGATGAGGAACTCCTGGAGTTCAAAAAACTCGGAGTGACTAACATAATTTAATGGTAAAATGAGCTTCCTTGCTTAAAACGCATAGTTTTTTTTAGTTTACTCGAAATTTTAAAATTTTAGTACAAAAATTCGACGAACGATTAGAGAAAAAAAAATTCAGATTCCAAGATCCGACTATGAAGAAAATTAAGAAAAGAGTTTTTTAGAATTTAAATAAGGGATTTTAATTCATTCAAATAAATATAACTGGATATATGATTCAACTGGTTTTAATAATTTATATCTTAATCTTAATCTTATAATGATTATATCCAATATTTTCAAATTAAAATTAAAACTGAGGGCGAAAAAATTTTTCCAAAAAAAAACATCACAGAATTCGGGCAGCAACTAGAAAAAAATTATCGAAACAGAAAATTTTTCACGTTAGTTGATTGATTGATTGATTAATTAGAATGTACGGCCAAGACTAAGCAGGGATCCCGGATACGCCGGGCCTACCGTACGCCACTTTTACATATAACAAGATGAAGGGAGTGGAAAGGTTGTTAGATATGAAAGACTTGACCCGGTTTCAGATACCTAAGTAGTCAATAGTTAGTAAACTGTTTGGCACAAGACAGCACATTTATTTTTGGTTTTATGGTATAAAAGTTCAGCAATCAGCATCCTGAAAAAATTGAATAATTAATTAATTACCCGTATATAATGGTACATTTCCTGCAATAAAGCTAAATTTTTATGAGATAAACTTTCAATAAACTAAATAGTTCAATTGTCAATAAACAAAATTAAACCTGGTTCCCAAACATATTAAATCATGTAAAAATAATCCATTCCAGAAATCACCTATAGGCATTAAAGAATAAAAGAGCAAACTATTTTTCAGTTTTTATTTATTTCATTTATTTGTAAAAAATAATTTGAATAATTATGGTTTAAATTAAAACAATGTAAAAAACAAGGTCACTGCCATCCCTGCCATAAATATTTTTTCTAGTTTTATTTTAAATACAAAATGAATTTATTTGATAGCTAAACTCAAATGGATCAATAGTTCACGGAATATACTAAGCATTCACGCATACACTGCGCAAATTATTATAAAAACAGATTATTACATGCACGAAGTGAATATTAATCTTCATTTCGTAAATTTTATTAAAATAACCACATGTAATCAGAATATATTTATATTTAAATTTTACTCAAGCAATAATAATAATATTTACACAAATAAAATTAGATTACAATTATTACAAGCAGGAAGTGAATCTATCCACTGTTATAGTCATTTATGTTTTCTAGCTTTAATTTAAATACAAAATGCATTTATTTGATAGCTAAACTAAAATGAATCAATAGTTCACGGAATATACTAAGCATTTGCTCATACACTGCAAATTATAAAAACAGATTTTACATGCACGAAGTGAATATTAATCTTCATTTAGTAAATTTTATTAAAATAACCACATGTAATCAGAATATATATATACTTAAATTTCACTCAAGCAATAATAATAATATTTACACAAATAAAATTAGATGACAATTATTACATGCAGGAAGTGAATCCATCCCTTGTTACAGTCATATATTTCTTCTAGTTTTAATTTAAATAAAAAATGGGGCGTTAATATTAAATAATGTAAATATTTACATGGAACTTTTTTCGTCAGTAGGCCGGAAAAAAATATTTGAACTGAAATTACATATAAAATCTTTCCCCAATTCCCTTTTCCCAGAGAATTACCAGAATAGTGCCATAGACCGCCATCAGATTTTATTTTAACTGTTGCTTTATTGGCCTTGTAAGCCCTTGGACTGTAGATGAACTGTTCTCAAGTGTTTATTGTATTATGTTTATGTCAGGTTAGGTTAGTCGGAAGCACACAACGGGCAGAACTGCACAGTTAGCCGAAAAACCCCTCCAAAACAGAGCTCCACCCAGCCCATCTAAAGGTTTTGACAAAAGTGATGATTGAATTCGTTTGGTCATCGTCAAGATTGGTCACTAGTTTTTATCGTTCGGCCACTTACGATTAAACGGTAAATAAATAATGAAAAATTTAGAAACGAAAATTCCCGGGTAGCACCTCATTTCCCGGGTAGCACAACAGACAACCAACCGATTTTGATCGTTGGATTTATAAAATTACTAGAGTTGGTCAAATTTCTAGCCCCGAAAACTTGAAGTCGTGTGGAAATTATGAGATTTGTAAAAATTTTCGCAATAAATCATTATGTAGGGATGACCGAACGATATCAACTAGTGACCAAACCTCAACGAATTATGAAGAACCAAAAAATTGAATTAATTATATCTTAAGTTTTCCACTTTTTTTGAAAAAAGATTTTTTTTATCTAAATGGTATGTTCCAATTGGATTTTTTATTAATTTTGTAAAATGAAATTTCCAAGTAAACGACGAACCTGATTTTTACTTACTACAATTTTAATTTTATTTTTTTGCAATAAAAACTGACCCATTGATGACCAAACATCAAAATGTGGTGACCAATCTTGACCAACGATTACCTAACGAAATTTGATAAAAACGGTGTGATTTTCTTGCAATGAAGTGCTAACCCGTATTTTTTTTTAATTTTTCATTATTTGTTTACTGTTTAATTGTAAGTGACCAAAAAATAAAAAGTAGTGACCAATCCTGACCAAACGAATTCAATCATCACTTTTGTCAAAACCTTTAGATGGGGTGGTAGAAAGGTGAAGCCCCAAAACAACATCTACCCGACTAATCATAAAGGCTACGAAGTAGCACGACGATACGAAGTAGCAACTGAAAATTCCAGCGTTACAAAGAAGAGGATTTCAAATACATTTGTAGTGCCATTACAACCAAGAATCTTTTACGAAAGATCATAAAGGGTGATCAAAAAAGAGCTTTATATTTTTAATTTGAAATAAAGATAAAACTGTATTAGATATCAATATAAATTTTTATTTAATTATACAAATTGATGCAAAAATTCACATAAGTAATCGTCCAAAACTTTTTAATTAAATTCGATTCTGGAACACAAATTTTTTGCCATTTTTTTGCCAATTTTTTGCCACACAAATCAAATTATTTGAAATTATTTGAACATACGGCTGGTGCTGGCCACTTGGTCAGCAATTACTTAGTTACGTACCATTTCAAAACAGTAATAGCTATTTCCGGCCCAGGAAGGTTTTGAAAGTTATAGACGATCTTCGTATAAATTTATATGCTGCCATATCGAAGCTGGAAGATTGTGCCAATCCTAACACATGGCTGTCACTGGGGAGCTCACCATAGTTTTCTCTTATCTTTACCAACTCGAAACATACAAAACCATTTCCGGCCTAGGAAGTTCTTAAGAGATATAAATTTTTATTTTACTTAAAAAGAGATTTTGGAACTTGGCCATTTCTTAAAATTTTAACATACGGCTGGTGCTGGCCACTTGGTCAGCAATTACTTAATTACGTACCATTTCAAAACATTAATCGCTATTTCCGGCCCAGGAAGGTTTTGGAATTTATAGACGATTTTCATATAAATTTATATGGGGCCATATCGAAGTTGGAAGATTGTGCCAATTCTAACATACGGCTGGCATTGGAGCGCTCATTATAAGTTACCTTTAATATTTTAAAAATAGTATATAGCAAATTATTATTTCGAACTTAAAATATACAGAATTAGCATTGCCAAAACACAATACATTATTCCTAAGGATACGTTTTACATGAACAACAAATAAACGAAAAAAGCTGGGATGGGATATTTTGTTGTTGTGTTTATAATTTAATCGTCTTATAGAGGTATAAAATGAAAAAACTGGGATGGAACTCTATTCCGTAAAAATAATGATAAAAAAAACTCCTGGAATGAAAACTATGGGATAACTTCACATGCTTATCTTCCTGTACATTGTTAGCTTCATTTGGACATACCGACGAAATGCCGCAAGTAGATAGAAAACTCAAACTATGCTCTTCTGCCGTCCACATTTTAATATTGTTCGAGATATTTTAAGCCAACAATTTCGTTCGTAACTGTTTAAAAATTAAATAAATTTCGCATTGTGCCATTTTATTGATCCGTAAGCACACGGACAGACACTGTTATTTGCATGGGTTTTCTTTATTTTATTCCAAATGGAAGTGAATCTTTAGCTATTGATCGTCTTTAGAACACCACTCTTTTACCAAAATGAAAGCAACCATGAAATGTCACAGTAAAAGTCTTGAAATTTATTCATTCATCTAACAAAAATATTTTGAATCCAATATTAAAATTTCTATATTGATACCCGTAAAAATTTTAATTAAATCATATTATCGAATTTAACCGCAAAGATTTTTCTCAATCAATCTCATTGATCATTTAAACTGATTCGTCTTTAGATACAAGTATACCAACTAAATTCTTTGAATAAGGCAAAAAAAAACTCGGTAGCCAAGTAAAATGCCAAACTAAAATTAATTTAATGGCGCTAATGGACATTAAAATAAATTTATGAGTGCCTAGAGATATAAATGTACATACATGTAGACCAATCTATCATAATTATAATCAATTGAATTCACACGTTCTATATATAACGCGAGTTCAGCACTTCATATTCATACTCTCGATTCGGTCCGTTCATACAGACGTCTAATTAAAATATAAAATCAACTCTCTATAAATATAATTAAAATCCATAAAATCTAATTAAATTATATGTTTAATTACCCGGTATAAGATTTTTTATCTGGTAAAAAATTGTATAAGCTATTTAATCCTATATATTCACTTCATTTTTATGGGTATAAGCGCGCTAATATATAAAAAGGCAGATTGATCGATTGATCGGTCGATTGCCTAAGATTAAATAATTTTGTTGAATCTAAGAAAATTATTAAAAATAAATAATTTACGTTGATGTTTTTTTTTATTATGTTTATTGGAAATATTTATCATTTAAAACGATAAATAAATTTCGAATTTTTTTAAGAGGCGTACGTACCGCCTAGCAAACCAGCCGGCAGAAATTAATTTTTTTGTGTAAAATTTTAATTCATTTTGCCAACCGATTTATAAAATGTTAATTAACGGTTAATAAAAGCTAAGTTCAATTCCGCATGTACATATATAAAGAATCATTTCAAACAAAATTATTTTGAACTATGAACTACCAATATCCTCTGGGTTTGGTAATATCCGGTTTAGTCAGAAAACAAAGATGCCAGGTTCGGCATTTATGTGCCGAAGTTCATATTCAACGATTAATTTGTTGTTTTTAGATCTTAAGATTTAATTTACTGCTTTAAGGCTGCTCAACAATGCCTAAACCGGGCAATAACTTTTTATACTCAATCTTACAAATAAATTGATAAAAATATTGACCCTCTACTCCACACAAAGTATGTGCACAATTTTAACAGCAGCATTAAATTTTTATGTGTTACAACTCATTGAGTTCAATTTTTTTTATTTATAAAACTGTCATGTATCTGTTACGGATAAAAAACTAACATTACAGTTTTTTATTTACAATACAGATGTGCAAACTGTACGTACAATGGGTTTTTTATTGTTTTCATATTTATTTATGAGGGTCGGTCGGAGTTTGTGGTTTATTTGTACAACAAAAAAAGAAAAAATTTTAAGATAACAATTTATGCAAGGGGTTGGAAATATTGTAACATATCTCTCTTGGAAGAGGGTCGGAAGTGATAATATTCTTAATAATAGGGAAATAATGTGGATTGTGTATGAATTTAAGTCCTTTAATCAAGTGCATACGTAGATTGTTATATAAAAAATTATAATTTTATTTGTATTTTGATTATCGGTATGGTTTAAGATAAACATGTAGCTAATAAATAGACCCTTGTGGGGGATTATTCTATTTTATAATTTTTTTATTATTTTTGTTTCATATTAGGGTTGATGCGAATATATTGGCATAATATTTATATGTATGTTGTACATTGCAGCCAGCACCCGCCTAAATAACTATTTAACGACAGACCTTTAAAATTTAAATGTTTGATGCACTACGCTAAAAAAATACTTTAAAATAACACTTTTATTTAAAAAATAATTTGAAAAAAATTTTGTCGTATTTTTGACACTGAGTAAAATAAAAATTGTCTAGAGGAAAAAAATATAGTGCTGCTTGAGGCTGTAAACAAACTTTCTGTGGTCATTTCTGTATATTGACTCCTTGTTGATTTGTTGAAGTTTAAGCGAAAAAAGTATCAAAAAGCGTATACACGTTTACTTTTCAAGCTGAGATTACAGCTCTGACTCGTTGTGCTTGCGCAGTGCTTAGATGTGATGTTGGAAACCTCATCATCGTTTTCTGCACCGACTACAGGGCGATGTTTAACGCTTTAGTAACCCCTTGGTTAATTCTAAACTGATCAAAGGATGGAAATATTTACAGTTTAGAACTTCTTAAACCTGTCATTCTTTTTTATGTAACAATGAAAAAGTCGCAATTAAATATTTCTTCATACATCTGTTAATGCAGCAATGGCTGAAGGTAACCTTCTGGAGCTGTCCTACGTTTAGCAGGATCAGAGTCCTTGTTTTTAATTGCTTCTCGATTGGTGGAAAACAATTGATGTTGTTTTCTTGGTCCAAACGTGGGACTGAATGTAATTTTCATTCTGCCAAATTAACGATTCTTAGATGTTAAACGACGAATGCTCAACAATGGATTTATTTATTTTAGCTTGTAAATCTGTGCTTTACAACTATTAATAACTAAATCGACTTCAAATATAATAGATTACAGCCCCCATGTTACCTCAATACTTCCGAAAAATCTGTGAATAGCTAAAATACGTAGAAATAGAGAGTATTCTCAATTTTAGTATTTCATTAAGGTGTTGAAATCTGATGCATTTGAGTCCCGTGATTTCCAAAGATGTATCCTTCAAAAGATTCACTGTTAAGCAGCGTCATTAATTTGTACGTCGGTTCGGATGGAGTATTTTCTCTACACAACAGCAGAAATCAAATATGCAAAATTTCAAATATATTTACAAATGACTTTCGATATCTATTCAATTAATACATTTCAACCGGCTACCGAAATAATTTCAGTCGGAACAGTTTAAGCATATGCATATAATATCCTAGCCATTACACAATGAGCAAGACATATAAATCATTGTGGAAGTGAGATTACTCTGCAATAGTGAGTGAGAAAACTTCTGCAACATAATGTTTCGATTGCAATCGGTAACATTCCAATATATCAGATAATTATCCCAATCGCATTTTGTTGTTGTGCTAGCTGTGATTGTTAACGTCAAATATAAATCTCACAATGTCCAGCGATCAGGGAAATTTTATTAAGAATACTCAACTTGTGGACTGTTGTTTTACAATAAGCACTTTGATCCGGCTGAGTTTATATACCCAATCTACCCGTCAATATATAAAAACAATTACTTGTAACTGTTGTTGATTCACTTCCTGCATGTAAAAATTTAAATGACATTTTATTTGTGTAAGTATTGTATTAAATCGACCAGAGAAATTTTATAACGTATACTCAATTTGTATAAGGTTATTTTACAAAACAAATTTCAAATTATGGCTGCGGGCTAATAGTCGAGTAACAGTCAATTTTTAGCAAATTTTTCGGTAAATTCATTTATTTTTCAAAAATTCTATGGTAAACGGATCGAAGAATCTGTTTTAAACCCGATTTTTAACAAAGTAAATGATTTACCCTAATATTGGCCCACAGCCAATGGGCACTTTCAGGTCCCCTATCATGATTAGTAAAATCATTGCCAATTTGATTTGAAAATTTTATAATGCTAAATATTTTCATAGCGTTGTTCCCAACTGTTGGGTGACCTGAAAGCGCCCATTGTATTTATTACAACTCACTTCGTGTGTGTAATAACTTGATTAATGTTTAGATTGCACGTAATACGCATTTTGATCCATCTGATATTTTATAGCTAATCGACCCAACAAAATTTGATAACAATTCAATGGATCATAGAAATTTTATAAAATATCCGGAATATGTAAACTTTTTTTTTTTACAAAAATTGAAATATATTCATTCATTAATATTCACTTCGTTTGAAATATATACACAGAAAAAAATTTAAGTCGTATTTTTGTCTAAATGAAAATAGATGAAAGTAAATTATATGATTTATCTAATTTTATAGTTAAATACAGAATGAAATTTCATCTTGTATTAGATGAATCATATAATACAAATTTCGAACAATTTAATCAAATTTATCTACAAATTTTTGATATTTGTCCTTTATTAAGTAGATCATTATTTATCATCTATAATTTTAGATATTTTTCAACTTATTGTAGATAAAAAAATTAGATAAAAACCAATCAATATAAATAACGGGACTTTTCATTATTTAATTTTTCAAATTATCGAAATATTGTATATGAATTTTAATACAAAATAGTCAATTTTCCACTGTTCTCTTTCAATCACCTCAAATTATAGATGATAATAAACGGCATAGTGCGTTAGAAATAAAAAAGGTAGGCCATTCTGTCTAGATACGTTTTACGATCAGGTGGTTGTAAGATTTTTATTTTATTTTATTTTGTAAGTTTAATATTTTACGATTTTATCAGCGGTGTTAAAAGTGGAAAGTTTTTTAAGTGATTTACGTGCGGTGCGGTTCATAAAAGTGGTTAAAACAGTTTGACTTGAGAAGACACCATATTGCCGATGCCACTACAGACATTTTAAATCAATGGCCAATATTAAAACAGAAAATTGGAGTTGCTCTTGTAAGTTGAAATATGACATCTAACCGTATCAAATGTAGATATTTAACATTTATTCAATTGCAAATTGAAATCGATTTCAAAATTGCATATCCTTTAAAATCTACGCTTTTGTTCTCTATGTGGGATTGTTTCAGTGAGAAAATCAAGGCTCATTCTAATTTTATCTATTCTATTTGCTTCAAACCGTTCCAATCAGTTACTTCTTTTAAAAAGCACATTATAAATCAGCATGAACATCTGTCAAGCTCTTCGTTAAATTAGAATTTAGCTAGCAAATTAGTGAATAAAGATTTTAGTGAAAGCTCATTTATTAACATTGAACCCAAAATTCTGATTATTCCATTTCTACCGTTCCTCAGAAAATCCAAAGTGATAAATGGCTATATTATTATTTTATAATGTAAATTTTGATTATTTTTAAAAAATTTTATAATGTAAATTTTGATTATTTTTAAAGTATTCATTGAATGAATTTTGATGCAAATAAATATTAACTTTATAGTAATTAAAATGTGTTTTTATTGTGTAATAAATGAACATTTACTTTATTTATTCAGATTAGGTGAATCACCTATTTAAGAAATACTAAATTAGGTAAGTCATCTATATTGGTTTTAGCTCAACTACCATTTAATTTTACGATTTATATGAAAATTAATAGTTGGAGCTTATACCTTTAATAAATCACTTATCTAATATTTCTAGATAAAATATATAAATATTTTCGAAATATGTAGCGAACCCATCTAAAACTAATTAGGTAAAATACATTTCAAATATCTATACTAAATATTAGATAAATTAAATGAATAATTTAGAGATTTTCTGTAGAAAAATCAACTAAAACTGTTTTAGTTAGTATATCTAAATCAAAAATTAATGACAATTTTTAGGCAAATTATCTCAATTTTTAGAAAACTTTTCTACAATTTTGTTTCTGTGATAGATTGATATTCACTTCGTGCATGATAAATTTGTTTAATGTTTCGATTGCACGCAGTACACACTTTAATCCATCTGAGATTACATTCCAAATCGACCTGACAGAATTTGATATCAATTGCTTGTAACATGCTGATTCACTTCCTGCTTATAATATTTTAAACAACATTTTATTTGTGTAAATCATGCAATACATGGATCTGAGAAATTTTATAAAATATCCTTTATTTCTAAACGGTTATTTCACAAAATCTGAAATATAATCATTAATATTCACTTCGTGCATGCAATTATATGATTAATGTTCAGATTGCGCGCAATAAGCACTTTGATGCATCTGAGATTTTATACCCAATCGACCAAACAAAATTTGATAACAATTACTTGTTCTAAGTAGTTTTCTTTTTCGCATTATCAGCAGTAAACGCATTATCAGCACTAATGCGAAAAAGAAAATTTCTTAATTATAATTAAGAAAATCAGCGAAAAAATTTCAAAAACGAAACGTGCTATATTAATTACTTGTAACTTGCTGATTAACTTCCTATACTTGTAATAATGTAATTAACATTTAATTGTTGAAAATATTGCTATGGATCATGGATCATAGAAATTTTATAAAATATCCTCAATTTGTGAACGTTTTGTTTTACAAAATTTCAAATATATTAATTCATTATTATTCACTTCGTTTGAAAAATATACATTGATATTCACTTCGTGCATGATAAATTTGTTTAATGTTTCGATTGCACGCAATATGCACTGTAATCCATTTGAGATTATATACCAAATTGACCAGAAAAAATTTGATAACAATTACTAGAAAAAATAATTTATGAGCCAATAACAGTAAATATAAGGTTTTTATTGGTATATGGCACATATAATATAAAATTAAAATAATTGTTTGCTGAGCTTTCGATGTCAATTCGACATCGTTATCAAAGCTAATGAAATTTTATTAAACAAATTTTTTCCGTTACAAAATATACAGAGCCTATACAGTAAATTTTATATAAATACAACATGAATAGAACGTATATTTAAAAATTATATAAAATATGATTTGAATTTATAAAATAAAATAAAAAATGCAAATATTTAAAATAAATTTAGAATTTAAAAAAAACAATAAGGGAGGCAAAAACAAATTAGACAAAATAATCATAAACATTTCCGATATAAGCATAATCATTATTAATATTTATAGAATTAGTACTAGATTTAATGTAAAGCATTTCCAAAATTGACCTCTTTCTAAAATTTCGTTCTTTATCAAGAATCTTGACATTATCTAAATTAATTATATGACTAGTATTTTTCAGATGTGTTGAAAGTGCACTCGTACTTTGTTCGTCATCGTTCTTTACGGCGTTTTTATATTGATACACACGTTTTTCCAAAAATTATTTGGTTTGACCAATGTAAACCACATTACAATCACATTTAACGTGATAAACTAAATTTGACTGTTTTTAACGGTATTGGATCTTTGAGTTTCGAAAAAATGGAATCTTTTAAACTAATTGATGAATTACCAATAATTTTGAAATTATAATTTTTAAACAAAAGTTTTATTTTTTCATACAAATGTTTAATGTATGGAATAGATAAATAATTTTGAACATCACTACTAAGCCGAATATTAGAATTACTAACAAAATGTTTTTGTTTCCAAAAAATTTTATTAATTAATTCTGCCGGATAATGGTTATGTAAAAGAGTTTCTTTCAAAATTTTAAAATTTTAATTATGGAATTTTTTGTCTGAAAGTTTTAAGATTTTTTGGGCCAAAATATTTACTGTATTAATTTTATATGAAGTAGGAAGCCAAGAGTGAAAATTTAGATATCTGCTAGACCAACTATCTTTACGATACTAATCGAAGAAATTTTGCCATCAGGTTCGTGAATCAAAAATAAATCTAAAAATGCAATTTTGTTATTAATTTCCTTTTCTAAAGTAAATTTTATTCGACTATATATATATTATTAAAACTATCTAAAAATATATCAATTTTGTTTTCTGGTATAGCAGTAATAATATCATCCACATAACGATAATAAAATACAGGTTGAAAATCTAAAGAATCTAATGCTAGATTACCATTACCAAATTAGCTAAAATTGAACTCCATTACCAAATTAGCTAAAATTGGACTTATAGGAGAACCCATTGGAGAATCAAAAATTTGTTTATAACTAATATTTTTAAAAGAAAATTCTGAATTATTTAAAACAATGACTAAACCTTCAAGAAATTGAACTTTTATTTATTTGAATTTTGCGATCCTTTTAATGTTTCTCCAATTCTTACTGATAATAACCAAAACTAACTGACTATCTACATTTGTAAATAATGAAATTACGTCTAAAGAAATTAAAATAAAATTTGGAGGTATAATAACGTTTCGAGTTTTATGTTTGAAATATTCGGAATTTAGAACAAAAGAAGAAGCTTTACCTACACTAAATTTAATAATATTACCTAAAAATGCCTATAAACTGTAAGTGGGACCATCTATAAAGCTCACGATAGGTTTATGGATCTTGGGCAAACCATATAATTTAGATACAATAGGTGTATAACTTGTTAATTTTTTCTTTGTCAATATTACCTGCATTGTGCCAATTTTTTACTAATGAATTTATTGTAGTTTGGATAGGTGTCGAATTATTTTTCAATATTTTTCAAGTAAAACATTCATTTTTCCAACATAACCACTGCGTGTTATTACTACTGTCACATTGCCTTTATCTGCCCCTGTCAATAAAATGTTTGGATTATTACGTAAAAACGTTTTTGTTGGATTTACGTATGACAAAATACGTTTTTCAATAGTTGAGAGACTCTGTGACAAAGAACTATTTTTTAAAACTAGTTAGTATATTTATAAAACAATTACGAATTTCAGCAAGGTCATTTTCCGGAAAACTAAAAATTGCACTTTCAACGCTTGAAATAATTTTAAAGAATGGAATATAATTATTAATAGTAGGTGGACAAAATTTATTACCTAAACTTAAAATAAATTTTACGTTGTTTGGATGATCAATATCCGAAAGGTTTACTAGCCATTTTTCACTAGTACTAACTGAACTATGAAATAAAACATTTACACTATTTATCATAATATTGTCTAATTTCGAAATTTGTCTTGCCTGGATCTCATTAAAATGAAAACTAAAAGTAGTTTCTGCTTGTAGAATAAATTCTTCGATGATGTTAGAAGGAAGTATATCTTCTAAATAACTTTTAATTGTTTTTATTGTTTTTTTTTTTTAATTTTGTTTAATAAAATTTCATTAGCTTTGATAATAATGTCGAATTGACATTATTATTTATATTAACAATTACTTGTAACTTAAAGATTCACTTCGTGCTTGTAATAATTTTAATAGCATTTTATTTTTGTAAATATTGCAATAAATGGATCAGAGATTTTTTATAAAATATCCTCAATTTGTAAACGGTTACTTTACTAAATTTAAAATATATTCATTGACATTCACTTCGTGCGTATAATAATTTGATTAATGTTTAGATTGCACGCTAAACCCAGTTTGATGCATCTGAGATTTTATGCCCAATCGACCCAACAAAATTTGATAACAATTATTTGTAAATTGCTGATTCACTTCCTGCTTGTAAAATTTAAATACAATTTTATTTGTGTAAATATTGCAATAAATAGGTCAGAAATTTTATAAAATATCATCAATTTGTACTCGTTTTTTTAACAAAATTTGAAATATATTCATTCATTAATATTCACTTCGTGCATGTAATAGTTTGATTAATGTTTCGATTGCACGCAAAAAGCACTTTTTATCCATCTGAGATTTTAAGCCCAATCGACCCAACAAAATTTGATAACAATTACTTGTAAGTTGCTGATTCATTTCCTGCTTGTAAAATTTAAATACAATTTTATTTATGTAAATATTGCAATAAATAGATCAGAAATTTTATAAAAATCCACAATTTGTAATCGTTATTTTAACAAAATTTGAAATATATTCATTCATTAATATTAAAATTTGAAATATATTTAAAAAGCACTATTGATCCATCTGAGATTATATACCAAATCGACCAAATAAAATTTGATAACAATTACTTGTAACTTGCTGATTCACTTCGGGCATGTAATAATTTAAATAACATTTTATTGTTGAAAATATTGCAATAAATGGATCAGAAATTTTTTATAAAATATCCTCAGTTTGTAAACGGTTATTTTACAAAATTTAAAATATATTCATTAATATTCACTTCGTGCATATAATAATTTGATCTATGTTTAGATTGCACGCAACACCCACTTTGAAGCATCTGAGATTTTAAGCCCAATCGACCCAACAAAATATAATAACAATTACTTGTAACTTGCTGATTTACATACTGGTTGTAATATTTTAAATAACTTTTTATTTGTGTAAATATTGCAATAAATAAATCATAGAAAATTTACAAATTATCCTTAATTTGAAATATAGTCATTAATATTCACTTCGTGCATGTAACAACTTGATAGTTGTTGAGATTGTTTGAAATAAGCAACTTTGATTATTCTGAGATTATATATATACACAATAACCTGACAAAGATTGATAATAATAACTTGTAACTATTTTTGATTCACTTCCTGCTTGTAAAATTTAAATAACATTTTTTTTGTGTAAGTATTGCACTAAATCGATCAGGGAAATTTTATAAAATATCGTAATTTACTAAAATATTTGATTTTAGGACCATCGAGATAAATTATTTGTTGTACTAACGGGCTTTGCGCTCTTGCTGATATTATTTAAAATAAAAGACGTAACATCATCTTAATGACCCCGACATGTTTATGCGTTAATGCTCCATTTTCAAAGGGGTGTAGTTTCTTTCTACAAAAAAATATAATATTTATTTTATCAACGTATAGGCACTCACACATAAGAAAAATATAAAGAAGCAATCAGTAATCTTTGTACTTACAGTTGTAAAAAGAATAAAATAGAAGGAAAAATAAAAAGTAACGATACGACACGAACCCACAAATTATTCACACACTTCGCCATTGAAAGAATTAAATAAAAATACTTTAAATACCAAAAAGAAAAACGTATCTAAAACTACCGAACTGTAATTGATGGCATCAATAAACCAACTGATTACCAAACGTATAATAAGTTAAAATATTGTTAAATTGGATTATAAGCCAAAAATTTTCTTAAAGTATGTTGATGACGTTTTAGCCATCCCACCAAAGGGTTCGACAAATACAACACTTAATGCTTTAAACTCTTTTCACCCCCGATTGGAATTCCCTGTTGAGATTGAATCTGAAACCAGATTCCATATCTTGACGTTATGTTAATTAGGAATTTGGATGGTACAATTTCAACAGATTGGTACAAGAAAAATGTTGCATCAAACCGGATCCTGAATTTCTACAGTCATCGTCCTTTTACTCATAAATCAAACACAGCAATGCATTTTGTAAGTAGAGTTTTCAATTTAAGCTCCAGCTGTTTCCATTCTAAAAACCGAAGATTGGTCGTAGAAACCCTACTCGCAAACAATTATCCGGTTAAATTGATCAATAAATTTATCGCTTAGTATTTCCAAATTCACAACAACGCCGGTATTCAAAATACGCGTAATGCACAAGATAACGAAAGTAATGCAACCAAATGATACAAAGCGTTAACGTATTCTTAAGGTTTATCTGAAAGTCCTATTGTCCAGATATCAAGTTGGCTTAGAAACCCGCAAACGGTCTACGCAATATCTTTACTAAACTCAAAGATAAAATTCCGCGTGAAAAACAAACAAATGTTATATACCGAATCTAATTCCTAAGCGCCTTGAATGATGGTTCTACTTGTCACTTATCCTATGTCGGACAAACAAAACAGTACCTCGAAAGGAGGTTAAAAAACCATAAACGTGATTTGGAAAAACCCAGTGACTTCACATCACCAAAAACGGCCGTAGTTGAGCATTGTCTCAAAGAGGGACATAGACCTGATTTCGAGTCTGTGGCAGTTTTGGCCAAAGCAAATCTTCTTGGTCGTAGGTTGCATTATGGAGGCGTTACACGTCCTAAATGAAGACTCAATGAACATAAAACAAAATACTGATCATATCGCGCCGGTTTTTGTGCGTTAGTTGATGACCTCAACCACACAAAGAACAGAAAGAGACGCCGTACACATACAAACACACACAATAAGTACGCACACAACAAAAGACTACGGATGTTTTAACTTAATATACGTTTGGTAATCAGTTGGTTTATTGACACCCAATCAATTACAGGTCGGTAGTTTTAGATATGTTTTTTTTAATATTTTAAATATTTTTACTTAATTATTGTGTTAATGGCGAAGTGTGTGAATAATTTGTGGGTTCGTGTCGTATTTCTACTTTTTATTTTTCCTTCAATTTTATATTTTTTACAATTGTAAGTACAAAGATTTCTGATTATTTATTTATATTTTTTCTTACGTGTGAGTGCCTACGTTGATAAACAAAAATATTAAATTTTTTTTGTAGAAATAAACTACACCCCTTTGAAAATGGCGGATTAACGCCGAAACATGTCGGGTTCATAAAGATGATGTTACGTCTTTTATTTTAAATAATATCAACAAGACCGCAAAGCCCGTTCGTACAACAAATAATCCTCAATTTGTATACGATTTTTTTACAAAATTTGAAATATATTCATTATTATTCACTTCGTGCATGTAATTACTTCATTAACGTTTAGATTGCACAAAATATGCACTTCGATCCATTTGGTAATTTATACCCAATTGACCCGTCAACTTTTAAAAAAATTACTTTTAACTATTATTGATTCACTTCCTGCATGTAATAATTTAAATCACATTTTATTTGTGTAAATATTGCAACAAATCTTTCAGAGAAATTTTACAACATATACTTAATATCTGAAAGTTATTTTACAAGGTTTAAAATATAATGTTAATATTCACTTCGCGCATGTAATAACTTGATTAATGTTTAGATTGTACTCAATAAGCACTTTTGATCCATGTGATTGTATTTTCCGAATCGACTCGTCATTATTTGAAAACAATTACTTGTAACTATGGTTGATTCACTTCCTGCATGTAATAATTTAAATAACATTTTATTTGTGTAAATATTGCATTAAATTGATCAGAAATGTTGTATAAAAGATCCTCATATTGTAAAAAGTCCTTGTACAAAATTTAAAATAAATGCGTTAATATTCACTTCGTGCATGTAATATTTTGATTTATGTTTTATTTATGTGTTATGATTGCACGCAATACGCACTTTAATCCATCTAAGATTTTATACCTAATCGACCCAACAAGATTTGATAACAATTTCTTTCAACTTGCTGATTCTCTTCCTGCTTGTAATATTTTAAATAACATTTTATTTTTGTAAATATTGCAATAAATGGATCAGAGAAATTTTATATAAATATCCTCAATTTGTAATCGGTTTTAATTTCAATTTGTTCAATTTGTTTTTTTACAAAACTTGAAAAATATTCGTTGATATTCACTTTGTGCATGAAATCATTTGATTAATGTTTTAACTCCACGCAATACTCACTTTACACCATCTGAGATTATATACTCGTATCATATCGACCCGACTAAATTTGATAACAAATTCTTGTAGCTTGCTGATTCACTTCCTGCTCATAAAATTTAAAAAACAATTTGTTTGTGTAAATATTGTAACAAATCGACTAAAGAAAGTTTTATTATGTATACTCAATAAAAAAATTACTTGTATTTATTGTTGATTCACTTCCGACATGTAATTAATAAAAAACATTATATTTGTGTAAATATTGCAATAAATGGATCAGAGGCATTTTATAAAATATCCTGAATTTTAAACCGGTTGTTTTACAAAATTTGAAATATATTCATTAATTAAGAAGAATTTTTTTAATCGTCCGTGAATTTAATTTGTTTAAGAATTTTTTTCCGGCTTTTCGGACAAAATATTATTTTAATGGACACCCATACGATGTTTACGACTATTTTAGTCGCAGAAACAAAGAGGCCATTTATTAACAATATTTCTACCACAAAAGTAGAAAAAAAATGCGCTCCCCTCCCCCAAAACTTTTAACCCCAGGGCAATAGTGTACACTTTTTGTAAGGGTTTGTGTATCTTTGTGTACACTATTGCCCTGGGGTTAAAAGTTTTGGGAGAGGGGAGCGCATTTTTTCTACTTTTGTGGTAGAAATATTGTTAATAAATGGCCTCTTTGTTTCTGCGACTAAAATAGTCGTAAACATCGTATGGGTGTCCATTAAAATAATATTTTGTCCGAAAAGCCGGAAAAATTCTTAAACATATATTCATTAATATTCACTTCGTGCATGTAATAATTTGATTAAAGTTTAACTTGCACGCAATACGCACTTTGATGCATCTGAGATTTTATACCCAATCGACCAAACAAAATTTGATAACAATTACTTGTAACCTGCTGATTCACTTCCCGCTTGTAATAATTTAAATAATATTTTATTTTAGTAAATATTGCAATAAATGCTTTATAGATATTTTATAAAATATCCTCAATATGTAAACAGTTTTTTTTACAAAATTTGAAATATGTATAAATATTCACATTAATATTCACTTCGTGCATGTAATCATTTTTTTCTTATTTTATTTTTGTTAAAATCTCTAGAAAATAATTCGAAGAAACTTTTTATAATTTTCTGATTACTTTTTTAAATAAATCGTTTATGTGACGTACAATTTACACTTTTTATTTGAGATCGGTTTCCAGAGGTTCTTTGAGTCAACTGCGTTAGTCATATGCTACGAATATGTCCGTTCAAGTTACATAATCTGAATTATGCTGATCTTGAATGCGGTATTTTGAAAGTTAATATTAAATAAAATTTTTAATCCGCCAAAAATTAGATACCTTTTACTGTCGTCTCGAATTATTATTAAACCAATAGTGATCAATAAACTCGTGTATCAAATTTAAATTTATTCAAATAAACACATCTTAAGATTAACATATTAAACTTGCTCAATTAGTTATGAATATGTACTTGTATAGTAAAATAATTATTTTTTAATTAAAGTAATGATATGATTTTAGTTGTACGTGTTATTTGATAATTTTCAATTAATTCTTTCAAACTGTAAACAAACTCGACAAAACACATACATCAATACAACAGTTTACAAACAGTTGTGTGTATCTCTTGTGTATATGGTTTCTTAGCGACTAGTAAAAATAATTTTTGTACTTTCCTTTGCTAAGTAAATTTTTAATAAGTTAATTAAAACAAATTAAGGTTTGAAATGCCATTGAATAATATATCACGTAAAAGTAGAAAGGATTTTCACGTAATTCCACACATAAACACTATTAGCAAGCAAAGTATGCATATCTCGGTTAATTTAAAGTGTCAATT
The DNA here is from genome assembly GCA_932526605.1 of Nephrotoma flavescens. Lineage (NCBI taxonomy): Eukaryota > Metazoa > Arthropoda > Insecta > Diptera > Tipulidae > Nephrotoma > Nephrotoma flavescens. The sequence continues at coordinate 34,848,588 of OW052222.1, read as the reverse complement.
TAAAATTAATAAGATTTCGTTAAGCAAAAAAAATGTTATCTGTTCGTTAAAACAAAATTCACAAAAATTCTTATCTCAGTTTTTTTTTTCTTAAAACCAAAAAGTTAATTTAAATGAACTACAAGATTACGGAGATCATTTTTCTTTATGTTTTTTTGTATTTTATTAAATGCACAAATTTACTTATTTTCGTTGTTTTCTTACTTAGTTCCCCCCAACTTAAGATCAAACCAAAGATTGTAGAAGTATAAAAGAATATAAACAAAAAATTCTGTGGATACTTTGAAAACAAAATCTGCTATCTTAAGTAATACAATAAACTTCAATTTTTTTTTGTAAAGATTTTGTCGTATTATTATTTAAATGCAAAATGATGATGATTCTAAGCGACAACAGAGAAAGAAATTACAACTCAATTAATTCAGATTTATTATATAAAAAGCTTAAAAATTTGCATTTAAATAAATAACCAAAACTGATCGGTGCGGTTTTGATAAAACAAGAGTAATTAAATTCCGTTCCGGTTGCAAAAAAATATCAAAATGCCCACGTACTATTGCGTCTCTTTAAATCCACTACTTGATCTAGATATGGATGCAATGCAAGGTGAGAAATTATTACTCGATGTATCGAATTGGATATAGCAAACCGTTCGTGGAAATAAATAAATTAATGAGATGCTTTCCATACGAAAATATATATAGATGAAGACATCTAGAAAGGTGTACAGTGCTAGATAATATACGTGAGATTTGAAAAATATCCATATTATTAAAATGACTTCCGCGAATAAAATTCGCGCTATAAAAATAATTAAATTTGAGTTTTTTATGAAATCATGAAATTTTCTACCTCTCAATATTATATATTTTCGTTATCATTTCGAAACGATTTATGTTTTATTGCACGCAAATAACACATCAACATGTATAAAAAATAGTTTGTTTTGTAATATGTATGTGTGCCTAAAAGGATTAATAATTGGTCGGGTCGGTCTATCGGTTTTACTGAAGAAAAATTTAGATGACCATACTGTTTTACTCTTTGAAAATCTTAATGTGGAAAAAAATTACTTTGATATGAGTTTGAAAATGTCTAAGTTCACTATAAGGTCGAACATGTAGTTACTCTTTCTGACGACATTGTTATTGATTCTTTGCTGCTATAATTATTACTATTACAAGATGATGAAATCGTTTTTGCAACACTGACGTTATATAAACAGTAAGCCTTTCTTAAGTAAAGAGCAAAGCTAATCAAACATCGAAACTTGTTTACTACTTACTCCACTCTGTCCGAATGGCAAAGTTATGAATGACATTTAATACTATTAAGTCGGTTATATAATTTCTCTTGAAATTTTTAGGGCCTTAAGTGACTGCCTTGGGATACACCAGATGGTTGATAAAATGTTTTTGTGTGAAAACTTATCGAAAGTTTTACTAACGTCATTAAATGTATTTGAGTCGGTTTAGGTCGTGCATTGTCCTTTAATTATACAATGTTGATTATAGAGTACAATTACAGATACTTTCATAAAGTTTTGGAATTTACATCAGTTTGGTGATTGGGATGTAGTTTATTACATCTCACGTACAACCCTTCTTATTAATCGGAGAAATGTAAGGTATCTGCAACTACATTGTTGATGCCCGAGATCTGTTGGATGTCGGTAGTGAATTGTGTTACCTTTTCCAAATGTTGACATTCTAATAGATATTTAAAGTGATTGACACCCAAATAGCAAGGAATTCTTTTTCACATGCAATATATGTATCTACTTTGCGTATCATTAAAACGAACTAAAAAAAAACAAAGTAGTGGAATTCAGTTAACACGAAAACGGATAACAAAATTTTTTTTTTGTACTTAGCTTTTTTATGTGATTTTAGTATGAACTTTTTCGCTTAAGACGAAACTTTTAACACGAATTTTCGTTTGACGCGAACAAATTTTTCAGCCATAAAATTAGTACAGAAAGATTCGCGTAACACGAATTTTATAATTGACCTGTGCTTTTATAAAACAAAAAATATCGTTCAGGTTTTGGGAATTCCCCGAAACTAAATTTTATTATTAAATTTTGTTTTGTTAGAGAGAAATGGTTTAAGTTTGCTTTGTATTTTGTAGTAGTGAATAAAATTGTTTCTGTAAATTTTGAAATTGAATTTATTGGTGTCGTTCGCATGCTTAGTATTGTTTTTACTTTTGATGAACGTGTTAGTTTTGATGAGTGTGATATGCAATTATTGTTGTTGTTTAAATTTTGTTCTCTAGATCTCTTTAAAATTGTTGTTGCTTCTTCAGTGATTAATGAGCAAAAGCATGGCTAGCAGAAATAAAAAACAAAACGCTTTATTAAGAAGAATTTTATAATCGTCCGTGAATTTTATTTGTTTTAAGAATTTTCTCGGCTTTTCGGACAAAATATTATTTTAATGGACACCCATACGATGTTTACGACTATTTTAGTCGCAGAAACAAAGAGGCCATTTATTAACAATATTTCTACCACAAAAGTAGAAAAATTGCGCTCCCCTCCCCCAAACCTTTAACCCCAGGGCAATAGTGTACACAAAGATACACAAACCCTTACAAAATATCGTATGGGTGTCCATTAAAATAATATTTTGTCCGAAAAGCCGAAAAAATTCTTAAAACAAAACGCTTTATGTTTAAAGAAAAATGATATTCTGGAAAATTTTGATCGAGGCGATAGATCAAAAACAGAAATTTGTAAAGAATTAAGGATTCAAAACTCTATTTTATCAACGAATATAAAACACCGTCATAAAATTCTGTGAACATAAGGCGTAACCGCCTAAGTTAATTTTTGTGTTTTTTTAGTAGAGCAATTTAAAGTTTAAATGGTTTTCCTGAAAAATTTGTAATATTTTTATAGGAAATTTAAAATGAAGTTTAGAGTCCAACTGACCTTATAAAATTTAAGATAGGTCACATGGTCAGCAGAGGTTATATTTAAGAATATTTATATCAAAAAACAAAGTCGGCGCTTAGGTCTATTTTTCAGCCTTAAGCGGTTAGTACATGGACATTTAATTTATCAAAATAGAGCTAGGCGCCTAGGTATTGTTTCCATTATGGTGTAGTTTTCGTTGTAACTGTCGGAAAAATCTAAAATTTTGTGTACATACGTAACCGATTATGGCGAATCTCATGGTGTGCATAACTCAATTCTGTCTTAAATTAACTTAGGCGGTTACGCCTTGTTGCCACAGAATTCAATCTTCATGCCTTTAAATCTAATCCTATGGCTAGAACGTTTCTTAACAAGGCACTGAATTATTTTTAAGTGTATTATTGGAGAGGCGAAGCAAGTATCAGCTGATATGGCTTTTGATTTGATATCTTCAACTATATCTAGAATTTTAAAGGATTACGATAAAAAAGATATTTTTAATGCCGATGAATTCGCTTTTGTTCAGTACATGCCGGAAAAAAAATTGTAAGATAAAAACGTTTTAAAGGGTAAAGGCAGTTTAAATTATAAATAATTGCCCAGCACATCCGAACATTCAGCTAGAAAGTGTTAAATTAATTTTTCTGTCTCCAAATACTACCAGTGTATTACAGCTTTGTGATCAAGGAATCATTAAGAATTCAAAAGTGTTTTACAAAAAATGCCCCTTTATAAATATCTAGCAAGTATTGAGATTCAAGAAATATATGAAACAGATATCAGTCTTAGATGCGTTGTATATGTTACGCCATGCATGGAAACTTGTTACGCCTATAACAATCCCAATATCTTCCGACGATGATCAGCCAGAGATAATATGTGAGATTACTGTAAACGATGACGTGATTGATATTTTTGATCGTATTTCTTTGGTTACAAATTTACCTAAAAATATCACGGTTAAAGATTACGTGATCTTGGATAATAGTATTGATACTACGCCGCTTCTAAGTCATTGTGATTTGCGACATTATAAAATCTACAACCGCCCAAGGAAATGAGGATAGCGAAAAAGAGAATGACGATGATGTTCCAGTACCCTAAGAAGACGTTTAAGACGAAATTCTCATAACACGAAATATTTTCGTATTCCTTTCGATTTCGTGTTATCCGATTTCTATTGTAGTTGCCTTGCACTATCCATATACTTTGAACCACCCCCCACCAATTTTTATTTAACTTCGTAATGTTTCACAGAAATCCACCTCACCATCAGATTTGGTCATAATCAGCTATATTCACGTTAATATATCACTACACGTGTCAGTCTGAAGACATTCCAGTACCGGGCATAACTGCTGCCATCGTAGTTTTGGCTGTATATTCATTTTAGGTATCAAGTTTGGGTGTTCTAGGCTCGATTACTACTGATTACGGAGCCCAATTATTTGTAGAACTCTCAAAGATTCTCAGTGTAAAAAAAACTACACAAAGAGCAATGGCATTTGTGAAAAATCGCATCGCATGCTTAAAGACGCTATCTTATGTCACGAAAGGACCGCTGGGACTAATATATTACCTGTATTACTAGGTTTAAGTTCAGCATTATTGAAAAATTACAAGCTTCTTCATCTGAACTTGTCTATGGATGTGCAAACAGAGTACCTCAGAATAAATAAGGTAAATAGTTGGAATTTTTCACTTATGCTTTTCTGCGAAGTGATGCGTTGAGAAAAGCTTTACAGCATCCGTATTCAGGACTCCATTAAGTCATTAATCGTAAAGAAAAATATTTCACGATTGTTGGTAATGGGGAACAAGTAAATGTGTCAATTAATCGTATTAAGCCTAATTTTTATATTAGTAATTCGATTGATTTATATCGATTCAGTGCCTAGAAAAGTTATTATGGATCAAATGAAATAAGTTTTCTTTCATGTTTTATCTAGCACCAACTCAACCACATTAAATTCAAGAAGGTACCGCGTACGAATCCCGATAGGGGCAGGATGCAAAATGGAATGTTCATCTGCATATTACTATCTGTGAGGAAATGGAACACAACTGTGACCTACTGTGGGAGTGCAAGACTCATGGGCCCATGTTTCATGCCAGTATAAGCTGGCATGGAGCTATGCAATGTGCAGATAAAATCGAACGTGCGGTTGTCCTCGATTTGGTAAGCGGATGCATTAGGTAAGGACCCAGAACTGATTGCAAAGGTTAAATAATCAAAAAAAAAAATTCAAGGTTCAGGACAATAATTAAAACACCTTCCTGTCATCACAGTTAATTTTGTGTAGTTACGCTTATTAGACATTTTCGCTGGAAGGGGAGTATTGTATTGGACATTTTCTTGTTTAGACGATTTCTTCTGGCTGTTTTTAATTCATTTAGAATGTGATTTATCGCATATGTATCTATAAGTGAGCACCTAAATTTGATTTATTTTAGTTTTGCAAAAGTTGTATTCAAATTTGTGGTCAATAATAATTGGATCTATATCATCGTCTGAAAATGGGAATATTTTTTTCTCTGCGATTTAAGTATTTTTTTATTAATTTTCCTCATTTATTTGAATGACCGTATTGATGTAGAGGCGGTTTCTCTTATCTTACGCCTATCTCTGAGATTTGAGCGATTTTGTATAAAGTGGGCATCCTATAATTTTTTCAAAAGCTCATTCATTTTTAATAAGTAGACGATGAGTAACTTGAACAGTCATTTGAAGTAGTTCGTGAATTTCACGAGGTTTAAATATCTTATTCGGAATCTTTTGCCTTAATACTTATACTCCTGAGTGGTTTTTTCAAAAATCATCGATCGTTTTCAAAAAAGTATCGACACCAAATAATGTAAATTGCCGGATTTTATTTTAATTTATTTTTCGTTTCCTCTATTTCCTCGATATACTTTGAAATTAAATATTTATGTACGTAAATATTTTCCTTTATTGTAAAGTTCTCATAAATGGTGTCAATTTAATTTAGTCAATACCTCATTATTTTAAATATGAACAAGTCAGGTGTTTTATGTATTGTTTCGTCATGTAAGACATCAAGAAGAAATCACCCAAATAGGAAATTTTTCTTGTTTCCTAAAGATGAAAAAATGTTTAATGTGTGGATGGAAAAGTGTGATATTAAAATATGGAATTTGAACAAACGGCCTATGATATGTGAAAAATATTTCGATCCAAATTCAATTGGAAAACAGAAGTTAATTAAAAATACAGTTCCCGAATATTTCTTAACTTATCCGGATTTGAAAATAGATCATGAAACACCCGTGCGTTAACAAAATATCAAAACGTATTCTAGTAAATCAAACTACAATTTTATGAATTCTTCAAAATTTTTAATTTCTGATAATGTCCCGAGTAAAGTAACACCAGAAAAAGGTTTATGTTCTACTTGTGCGAACTGCGAAATTCATTTAAAAAATTGTTTTTATTATAAATCAAAATACGAAGAAAGCCTTCGAATAATTAGAAGGTTGAAAAATAAAACCACAATTTTTCAAAAAAAAATTTTAAACTTTCACCGACAAGTAAAACATTTAAAAAATAAAAATAATGTTAGCAAAATGAAAACATTAATGTCCGAAATTGATTTGTTACCCAACATTAGTCCATTAGCCAAGGGTCTGGGTAAAATGATATTAACTACCAAAAAAAGAGAATATCCTGTTCCTCAAAAAAACTTTGCTCGAAAGATGTATTATAAATCACCGTCGTGTTATAATTTTTTAATAGAAAATTTAAAAATAAGATTGCCAGCCAAATCATCATTGAGCAGATGGACTTAGGCAAAAAGTAGATGAAATGGGAAGTCAAGCCAAACATGTTGTTTTAATTTTCGATGAAGTTAAAATTAGACCCGACTTGGAATATGATCGTCACAGTGACGTTATTGATGGTTTTTCTCAAATAAATAACGTACGGTCTTCAAGTATCCCTAATTGTTTGATTGTTTTTATAATTCGCGGACTTTTCCAGCAATATAAATATATGATCGCTTACCATGCCAGCAATACAAATATAAACGGAAACCAATTAACTGATGTTTTGTTGTATACTATTAAAATTTTAACAGAAGTTGGCTTGAACGTGGTAGCAATGGTTTGCGATCAAGGATCTAACAACCGAAAAGCTTTTAGTTTACTTAACATTACAATAAATCAGCCTTATTTCCTATACAACGAGCGAAAAATGTTTGCCTTATATGATCCACCTCATTTGAACAAGTCCTTTCGGAACAACTTGCTCAAAACAAATTTGGAAACCCCAGACGGAGTTGTAAGCTGGTGCGTTTTGAAGGAGTTATATGAAAGTGAAAAAAATAAGTCTACTAAGCTATGTCCTAAATTAACTTCACGCCATATTTATCCAAACCATTTCGAAAAGATGCGTGTTAAACTAGCGACGCAAATATTTACCAGAACTGTAGTGGCAGGAATTAAAACATTGTCTGATTTTGGACAATTCTCTACAGAAGCTTTGCCGTACGTTTTTTCGACTTTCAATTTTCTTTATAAAATAGATAAAACGTTCGATAAATTAAATAGCAAAATCCTATTCGATCCTAATTACCAAAAATGTGCACTAAAGGAAAATAATGGAGTTCATCAAAATTTAAATTTTATGCTTGACTATTTTGAAAAAGTTAAGCCAATAAATCGGAAAAACGTTTACTGTTTTAAGGGTATTCAACAAACCATTAAAGCGATTTTATTATTATTTGCGGAGCTAACTGCCACAACTCCGGAGATAGAATTTCTGTTAACTTTTCGTCTAAATCAAGACCCAATTGAAAATTTTTTTGGACTTGTAAGACAAAGAGGTGGAAATAATTTAAATCCTTCTCTTTATGAGTTTAACAACATTGCAGCTCAAATTATGTCTATAAAATTTTTGGAGAATTCTAATTTAACAAATTGTGAAATGGACGATGATGAATTAATAACACCAGGACTTTTAAAGGACATCAATGAAGACAATTTAAAAAATCTAGAAGGATCGAGTGGTTCTTATGATTTAAATTTGGATGAAACAGAAAGTCTTGTAGAAGATAATAAATTGGATTTACTCTTTATTGAAACCATCGCCATGACCGAGAATTATGAATTTGATGAAGCATCTGACAAGTATTTTACAGGATATGTTGCTCATACAATCCTAAAAAGAAATTATTGTGAAAACTGTACCAAAATGTTAATAGAGAATCAGTTCAAATGAAAAACGAGTGTTTCCTTTTCTACAAAAATTACACAAATAGCAGTCAATTTTTAAAGCTAAAAGCTCCCAGCGATATATTTTTCGAAATATCTTAATCTCATATAACAATTGCAGAACATGTATTTGCGACAAAACCTCAAATTGAAAATATAAAAGAACATATTTGTAATAGTTGTATAAATTATACCAATGGTCAAGAAACGTTTAAAAAGTGGTTTGATAAAGAAAATCCGTGCTTTAGTCACAACATTGCAGTTGCTGGATTTTCTGGTTTTAATATTTCTAAGAAAGAAATGCAAATGGCAAATATATAAAATTAAGACCAAGGCTGAGAATGTCATTATATGTTAATAATCCCTAAATTAAGGAACAAACATTAAACTTTAAATAAAATTTAGGATTATCAAACATTTTTTTGGTTATTATAAGTATACAACCATTTTATTTACTCTACCTTTATTAAAAGTTTTTGTATAAGAATTAATTGTTTATTGTTTAAATAAAGGTTGTGAAATAATTTTTCATAATTTTATTTTTTTGGAATATTGTGATTCTTTTGTTTAATTGTGTTTATTTAAGAATTAGTCCAATGGAATGGAAACTGTTAAAAGAGATGGCGCCATATTCGAAGCTATACAGGTTAAACAGTTCTATCTAGTCAATCAACTTAACCAACGTAGTACTATCATACTGGTCAACAAGAATACTAAATGATTTCCAAGTTGATCGAAGGATTACGGAGTCGAATGGCTGATTATAAACGCATTCGTTTATTCGCATAAAAGCATTAGACAGTGTACTCTATTCACTTCCGGTACTTTGACTTGAACCTCATTTACATCATTTAATTAAGGATTGTTACTCATCATTTTAGCTAAAGCTTTAGATTAACACTATAATGACCGCACGTCTGCGCAGATAAACTTCTCCAGGGACCGGCAATATTTTTAAAGAATTTATATAAAAAAACGTTATATAAATACAAATACAAATTGTTTTTATTTTTGTTCATTTTTTTTTTAAATTAAAAAAAAATAAATAAAAATTAAAAAAAAAATTAAAAAAAAAATATAAAAATATAATGTTGTATGAGCGGTGTTTAAAGTGTTATTGGTCTGAACAAATTTTGTTACAAATTCGAAATAGAATCTTTTTGTCATACTCGTTTTTATGTTATTGTTTTATTATGAAAAATATTTGTAAACCTATAGAGAAATTCTACAAAGACAAGTTTTTTCAAAAATTCAAAAATCGTTGTTTCCGTTAAAATCAGAAAATCATAAGAAACTCTTTTTGTTGCAAATTTAATTTATAATCTTATTGAATTTTCTAACCCTTGAGATATACTCGGCGCGACAAACTACTGGAAACTACTGCGAACGACAGAGATTTGGTAATCTCATGTCTCCAGATTTTTAATTTATAATAAAACCGTTCACCCATTGCCGCGACGAAAGCCATTTAGGGAAGTCTTTCTTGGAATATTAGTACTCACTAAAAAAAATATGCTGTTTTTCAAAATAATTGCAACAACGAGGGAGTATATCCTATAATTAAAGGTTTTTTTATTTTTTGTATTTACCCCTGCAATCTGTTCTGGGGCCTGTTCAAGACTCTAACCGCTCTTTTGCAGTTTGCTTATTCCGTCCTTACTTTTACGCCAGACAGCCAATCCAAGGGCGTACGGCTATAGGTACGATTTTAAGACCATCTGCACATTGCAAGCTCCAAACCAACCTATCTATACTGACATGGAGGATGGGTCGGCCCATGAGTTTTGCACTCCGGCAGGAGGTCATAGATGAGTTACAATGCCAAAGCTTTAACCACTGTGCTATTTGGTCGGTAAATGAAGGTTTATTAAAAATAAAAATAAAAAATTATATTCAATCTCGTCATTTCCAGTTTGTGGTCGTATTTTTCATAAATAATTTTTCTTCAAAATATATGAAATTGTAAAAATATAAAAAGTTCCTTATAATCGTACCACTTCCTGTGTGGTAAGATTACATCCAAATCAGTCGCCTCGTGTCAAAGATCCCTTAGTAGAATAGCATCACAATATAATGAATAAATAAATTATGGGTAATCGATTATTGAAAGTGAAAATCCCATTCAACCCAACTAAATTGTAAAAATGTTTCATAAACTCATCATACAAATCAAATTCAAAAACAAAATCAAAAAAAATTCTAAGCAGTTCTCGAAATGAGTCAAAAACATCCCAATTTATTTTTATAAAATCCGTTTTCATGTTAATATATGGAAAAAATGGCTCGCTCACTACATTTTGTTTTGTATTTCCTCATTGCTGGGTTTACTGAAAAACGAATATACACGGAGTTTCAACAAATTGTATACATATATGTATATAAACAAACTAAACATAGTTTTCATCAACACGACACCGAGATCTACAAATAATTTCCGTTACGAAAGTAAAGTACAAAAAATAAATGAAGAATAAGTTACTAAGGTTCCACTGCATAGATCAACCCACTCTAAGTTTTACTGAACATGCTTTTTTCTCGCTCTGTATAAGCAGTCTTTATATTTATATTTGTCTATGCTTAATTCCACTTGCTTTCCAATTTGTTGTTTTTTTCTTTTTAGTATTAATTCAAACTTACACTAGAATTTCTGCGCTACTTTTCTTTAGCGAGTATTATGGAATCCCGTCTAATTTGTATGTCCCATTTCCTAGAAAGAGTAAACTGAACTCCGTTTGCATTGCATATTGGGAAAATTTAAATTAATTAATATTCCAAAGACACAAGTCTTTGATATTTTGTTGTACAGAATTTGGTAAGGAAATTAAACATTTTACACTCACGCAGTAAGAAAATTGTAAGCACTGTAAAAGTACGTCCCTTAAGCTAGCAGAACCCATACAGCAGAACATTACAAGATAGTATGAATAATTATAGGCTAATTATGGGCTAATTAAATGCCCAATTAAACAATTTTGGGTTCCATCTCTAACAACTAAAGCGTGGGTTCTGCTAGCTTTAGAAAAAGTTAGCAGAACCCAAATCAAAACAATTAATTAAAAACAATTGAAAAAATAAAGGTTAAGTTTAGGCTTATTAAATGTCCTATTTAAATTTTTTTATTCGGGTCGATCTAGAAAATGCAAAAGACTTTATCATTTCAAAGCTAGCAGAACCCAAATTGAAAATCGGACCAAAACCGAAATTAGAACTCAAAACAAGATCTGTTGACAATCGAATAATTTTAGGCTCGGTATGGGCTAATCAAATGCTCCGTTTAAAAATTTTGAGCTCAATCCGTTTTTGACCTAACTTCAGGTCATTTAATCTAAGGCTAGCAGAACCCAAATCGAAAATCGGACCAAATCCGAAATTAGAACTCAAAACAAGATCTTTTGACAATCGAATAATTTTAGGCTCGGTATGGGCTAATCAAATGCTCCATTAAAAATATTTTGGGCTCTATCCGTTTTTGACCTAACTTCAGGTCATTTAACCCTTTCGGTCATGATTTAATTACAGCGGTGGGAAAAAATTGGTTAGTGTTTATTTAATTAAAATTGGACATTATAAAGCAGATCCGAAAAAAATAATTATGTTTCCGATAGCTAGGCCAAAATTAGGACATGTCACCAAATGGGTACAAATCGGAGCAACGATTGTAAATAATACAACTTTCTTTTTGAAAAATACCTTGTATATATTTCACGTTTCACATTTCACCTTTCTTAAATATTTGAAAATACATATCACAAATGAAAATAATATAATAATCAATTATAATCCAAAATAATATATGTTTCTTATAAAATAAAATAAAATTTAATTCAACTATTATTAATAGGAACTTAGTTAGGTACGAATTGCATATGGCTTATATTTTTGGTCCATCTTTAGTATGAAAATTAAAAAAGCAGTTGTTGCCCTTACCAAAACAGAGGTGCACTTTACATTTAGAACACAAAACTCTACCCTTTCCCTTACACTTTTCATATTTACACCGGTTTGCTGCGTCACTGTGGAGTGGTAGATGTCGTATATCGTCGTAACGAATTTCATCTATTGGACGAGTTTCCGTTTTGGCTTTCTTTACAGGTATCTCATTGTAAGAATCGGAGTTCGCTTGAGATAATGGTCTGCCTCTTTTACGTGTAATATTCTGATTCATGGTGGTGAGACAATGCGCTAAATATAGGCGGAAGTTTAATAAATCCATAACATCGTTTGCCGAAGTTCCAAGTTTTTTGTGAATCGCTTTGTATTCAATCCAGCTCGATACAGCCGCAAAATCAATGAAATGTGCTATTACTCGTAGTGTCCACTTTCGAGATTTGTGGAAAAAGCGATAGTAGCTTAACAGTTGATCAAATAAATCCACCCCTCCCATTCCCATATTGTACATTTGTACAATTTGTGGTTGTCTTATTTGAACATATTTTGCGTTAATTTTGTCGTACCGGCGAGCCATTAACTCTTCACCAATTCCAACAAAGTTTGACGCTAAATAAACAACTTTTGCTTTGAATTTTGCGAAATTCGAATTAGCCTACACGAGCTAATATATCGACGATGTCATTTTTAAGTATGATTGCATTTTAGGTGTCAGATCCCATTATCATTTCGACAACGAAAAAGCTCATTTAAGAAATTTGGACGCGTTAGGAAATGAATCTTTAAGTTGCCGAAGACAGTTTATAGCATTTAAGTGGACCTGTACCTCCAGATGAATTACTCCACCAAATACGTTGCAAGTCTTGTTGATTGCTATGAACAAGAATTTGACGGTACATTTTAGTTATGTCTCCAGTTCCGGCTGAATACACCAAAATTCGATGCCACGAACAAAAATGAAATTGATGTATGCTGATGGTACTCAGGTAAGTAAGTATATACTTTTTCGGTAAGTAGTTTACAAATACTTTATTTATTTTAATTTTTAATTTCTATTTGCTGTTGACGCCTTGATGGTTTTTTGAGAAGAGAATTTTATTTATTTAAAAAATGACAATCATTGGTTTTCAATTTGTACTAGATTAAGATTAATTTAACTTGACATTTAGTAATAGATTGGAAATTATGAAACGCACCCTAAATCTAATTGTGATGTACTAAATTTGACATTAATATTTATCTGTCATTAAATGAATATAACCAAATTGGGTGGTTCCGAAATTACATAACAATAAGGTACGCTTGTATTATAATAACATTAATAAATACTAATTAATTAACAATAACAATTTTGCTTTCAGATTACAATGTGCAAACTATTAGCTAACTAGAAGACTTACAAGTTTACGATAAGTTAAATTTAATATTTTTATGTTAGTTAAACTAATTGTGTTTTATTTTATTTTCAGGTATTTTGACAATCAGTGGCCACAACACCGGCTAACTGACGTTTTCGGAATCGCAGCATAATCGATAACAGATCTGACTGAATTGTTGGGCCTACCATTATACAATCATTTAAGGAAACATTCGAGGATGATTTTGTGAACGCGTTTAAACCACCCTTAATTTGGTCGTACTACTATTCTTCCGCATTACCGCATGATGGGGCAAATAATAGGTTTTGTCAAAGATACAATTTGATCCCTCCGGCTTATCTTCCATATGATGAACAAGGATATATTCAGACATAAAGTCTGAACATTTTTCACGAAGCGCCGGATTGAAATTTAACCGCTTGTCCATATTTGCCGTGTTTCTTGACTCTCATTGATCATGATCAGTTCAAAATGGAAAACGTGATCCAAATTTTGTTTAAGTTCACAAATTTTATTTTTAAATCTAGCAAGCGCCTTTGTGTTGTTTCATGAAACATGAACTGAATTGGATCAGATCAAGCGTCAAGAAACACAGCTATTGTTTTAGCGCACTGACCGATGAGCCTCCTATAACTGAACTATGATAGGTTTTATTGGAAGAACAACACTGTACCTTCCTGAATTTACCGAAAAATACTTATTTATTTTACCGAAAATATATACTTAAAATTCTGGTCGATGGGGTAAAAAATGTAAACTCGAATACAGCTGACTACAAAACTAATTTTCAATTATATTTAATAATTTTATTTCGCTAGCTATGCGAATCTAGCATATAAATTTTCGACGCGTACTACTCAATTTACAATACAATAATAAAAAACATAGAAAAAAAACCGAAAAATATCCGACAAATCCAAATCTATGGCTGCGGGCCAATAGTCGAGTAAAAGTCAATTTTAAGTAAATTTTTCGGTAAATTCATTTATTTTTCCAAAATTCTATGGCAAACTGATCGAAAAATCTGTTCTAAATCCGATTTTTACCACAGTAAATAATTTACACGACTATTGGCCCGCAGCCATGTTGCTAATTTTTATAGATTTAACAGGGTTCTAATTTCGGTTTTGGTCCCATTTTCGATTTGGGTTCTGCCAGCTTTAGATTAAATGACCTGAAGTTAGGTCAAAAATGGATGGAGCCCAAAAATTTTTAATGGGGCATTTGATAAGCCCATAATGAGCCTTAAATTATTTGATTGTCAATAGACCTTGTTTTGAGTTCTAATTTCGGTTTTGGCCCGATTTTCGATTTGGGTTCTGCTATAGCTTTAGATTAAATGACCTGAAGTTAGGTCAAAAATAAAGCCCGATTAAAAGTTTTTAATGGGACATTTGATTAGCCCAGATCGAGCGAGCCTAAATTATTTGATTGTCAATAGATCTTGTTTTGAGTTCTAATTTCGGTTTTGGTCCGATTTCCGATTTGGACTCTGCTAGCTTTAAATTAAATGACCTGCAGTTACGTCAAAAACGGATGGAACCCAAAATTTTCTAATGGAGTATTTGATTAGCCCATACCGAGCCTAAAATTATTTGATTGTCAATATACCTTGTTTTGAGTTCTAATTTCGGTTTTGGCCCAATTTTCGATTTAGGTTCTGCTAGCTTTAGATTAAATGACCTGAAGTTAGGTCAAAAATCGATGAAGCCCCATTAAAAATTTTGAATGGGGCATTTGATTAGCCCATACCGAGCCTAAAATTATTTGATTGTCAATAGATCTTGTTTTGAGTTCTAATTTCGGTTTTGGTCCGACTTTCGATTTAGGTTCTGCTAGCTTTAGATTAAATGACCTGAAGTTTGGTCAAAAACGAATAGAGCCCAAAATTTTTTAATGGGCGTTTGATTAGTCCATACTTAGCATAAAATTATTCGATTGTCAATAGATCTTGTTTTGAGTTCTTATTTCGGTTTTGGTCCGATTTTCGATTTAGGTTCTACTAGCTTTAGATTAAATCACCTGAAGTTTGATCAAAAACGGATGGAGCCTAAAATTTTCTAATGGAGCATTTGATTAGCCCATACCGAGCCTAAAATTATTCGATATTTAATAGATCTTGTTTTGAGTTCTAATTTCGGTTTTCGTCTGATTTTTGATTTGGGTTGTGCTAGCTTTGAAAAGCCTTTTGCATTTTCTAGATCGACCCGAATAAAAAAATTTAAGTAGGGCATTTGATTAGCCTAAAATTAACCTTTATTTTTTCAATTGTTTTTTAATAGTTTTTTGATATGGGTTCTGCTAACTTTTTCTAAGGCTAGCAGAACCCACGCTTTAGTTTGTAGGGCGAGCCCAAAATTTTTTAATGGGGCATTTAATTAGCCCATAATTAGCCTATAATTGTCCATACTATCTTCAATGTTCTGCTGTAAGCTAGCAGAACCCAGCTTAAGGGACGTGTAATCGTCAGAAGAACACCAACCTAGATTATTATTTTATTTTATTTTCGGATGTTAAATTTCGGTGAATGAGTTTTGGTGGTTATAGATATTTTAAATTAATCAAATGTTTTTTTATATATAAAGCAGTTTGGATTGTCGTAGTTGTGACTTTTTATTGTTGTGTTTGTCGTACACATTTAAAATTTCGAGACACATTTCGTTAAAAATTTTTTTGTTTTCTTTTAAACTTGAGGAAAAATAGTTTGAATTATAAATCTTAAGTCGTATTCGTAATTCATACTTAATCAGCCCTGACTTTTGTGAAGTTTAAGCGGAAATAATTTTTCGGTATACAAAACAATTTTACAAAAAATTATTGCAAATTCTTCTCGTTTTGGTTCTATTTCGCTTTAGAAATGAAATGTGTGTTATTCGAAATAAGCCATTAAATTGTTTAGCCTTTCGGATTGTTGTTCAAAACGGATTGTTTTTTCAAGTTTTCATTGAAATCAAATGAACAACCCTATTTGGTGTTATACAAGGTGTACATACGTTGCTTTTAATAAAACACTTCAATAAATATTTGTACAAATCTGCACTTTTCTTAGCAAATGCCAGAACGTTAACAAATTCGTTTTTACCAACGTAAAAATATTCGATTTTGTGTTACCTTGTATATATGAGTTCAAGAGTACAATATTGTAGATTAAGTATTATATATTACAACCACTTATCTATAGACATGACATGAAACGAGTCCACAGTAAAAATATTTTCATAATTTAATACGTGAATATCATACACAATCCTAAGTATAATGTATGGTCAACTAGCTCCAATACCACATGTGCTCTCGATACCATATATCATATAATTTGCTAATAACAAATTACTAATTAATGTTAATTTAATTAATTAAGTAAACAACATTAAAGCTGTTACTTTGTGCCTTTCAAATATCGCTACATTACGTATACACAAAACAGGAATGTTTGCCATTACATTATCATAAATATGCGTCTTATGTACATATAGCTTCCATATACACGAGTACGTTAAATCGAGTAGAAACTTTTTTCATTTTATTAATCGAATTTTAATTAGAAAACATATATTTTCATTGCAACCATTGCACCATCATAATATACAGACCAAAAACATAACAAAAAAAAAAAAACCATCGTAAACAAAATGCACAGTAGACGCAAATATGCAAATTTACTTCAAGATATGTTTGCCAAAAACACAGCAGGCGATTTTGTGTAAGTCATTTCGTACCGTAAGCCATTCTTATGAATTAATAATTTTTAATTGAACACCTTAGTTTTAATCGTGTTCGATGTCATTAAATAAATTTGTTTGGTATATACGCGGTCGCGTACGTGAATAATAAATATTTTTGAGGTAGGTTTTGTAATGGCCCAGATTATAATAATACGATATTTATCAGCACGTATACATATTGTAAGCTAATGCTACTTGATTTGGTTCATTGCACTTGGGATTTAAACTAGACGATTTACTGTTTTAGATGTATGGTTAAATACGAAAATATAAAATTTAAAATGAATTAAAGATTCCTCGCTCGCACTGAGATCCATTAACAGCATGTTCATGCCTAATGAGTTTCAAAGATAAATTGTGCTGATTATCCATCTAACTACTTTCTTTCGCTCACAACGTAACAATATTTATTCAAATGATTAGATTTTAATCGTCAGTATATTCTTTTGTTTCAAAATCTTAATCGTTTAACTCTTCAATATGGGCTTATAGCGAATGGTTAATGAATTATATATAAAGCTGTGAGAGAAACTGTTATTGTTGTGTAACTGGAACATTTGTAAAAATATATTGAGTTCATTAAGAGCTAGGAGTATTATATAATTCATGCGAGACTAAATTGCTTAAAATATTTATAAACTTTAATTTACTTGTTGCAATGATCCACTAGACTCCTCTAAGATGCGAACGATGGCCATATCCTTCCAAACTATTTAGAAATGTTTGAAATAGATTTTTTTTACATTACGCAACACTTTTGAAAATAAGCAGTTATCAAGAGCAGAATGAATGCTGTTTCCGGTTTGCATGGTGGTGGTGAATTTTGATCGTTTGCATTTAAAACGGGCGTGGGGGTGAATCCTTACTACGGTGTTAATAATGTCACGAAGGTCGGAACGAGTTGAAGTTTCGAGAAAAATTAACGACTTTAATGTGCAGAATTCAGCAAATAATTTTATCTGTGTGAGCAGAAGCTCGCGGTTTGGTTTTTTTACTTTAGAGTCGCAAATTTATGAAGATAATATTTAGACTCCCGATTGCTTGATTAATTCGCAGACTTGATTCTCTGGGATACAGGTAGACTTCTTTATATAGTGTTTAAAGACGACGTAATCAGGATTTTAGGAGAATCTGACTAAGTTGGTCAGTTAACGCTAACGCGGAGATGCACTAAATCCCACACTCGACCCTGATTTGTTCCGATGATTTTTTCAATTCAAAAATTTTGATTTTTTGAATTAACCATTGTGTTTACAACCGCATACCCGGGTATGTTTTTTACCTTTAATGATAAAATTTGTATTGATTTGGGCGTCGTATCGAGATGAATTTTTAGTAGCTTAACAATTATTATTTCTGAATGGAATTAAGAAAAAAATCCAAAACCCGATTATTATTAGGTTTTAGGAAAGCTTTTTAAATATAACCCCTCAAACTGATAGCCATCATGGGTATGTAATTAAAACTTAATACTGAATGAAAATTAATAAGTAATTAAAAGAAATGTTTATATGATTTAATTCAATTATATGATTTAAAATAAAGTTTCTGTACATCGTAAACTTGTATTTACAATCAATATATGCTACGCGGAGATTGGTTTTTTGCATTTTGCACAATTTTTCCGCGTCGGTCTTCTTTTAGGACAGAGTTGACAGTTGCCGTTATGTATTATTCTACCGCTTGCGTCACGTTTTTCTGCGATAGATGTACTTTGTGCATCTCTTATTTCCATATTAATCTTATGGCCAAACATGCTTTCGATACATTTTTTCTAGCGAAATGACGCATTATTTGCGGATTGTTGGAATGCTCATTAATTACAGGCAAAACTAACTGCTCGAACAATTGTTGCAAAAATTTGCGCCGGTTGACTAGAGTTTTTTTTTAGTGACGGATTATTTTCTATAATATACTATATATGCTGCCAAGGCTGTCACACACAAAATGTTATAAAAAAAAGCCAGGGGCCAAACGGGTCTTCTTTTTGCACGAAGGTGTTCCTTTTGCACGAATATTCGCATTTTATCCATATTATCCACGCCTCCCTTAGTTTTGTTGTAATCTAGAATCATTGTCGGTTTATTTTCCGATCCTTTTGTTTCCTTGTCGTAATGCTTCTGCCAACTCTTCCTCTATAATATCAATATCAGAGCCGTCGTCTTCAGGATTAAATTTTGGTAGATTTGGCACTTCACCATCAGATACTGGGTCATCCTTGTGTACTTGATTATCTCCCAACAAACAATTTCTCGACGGTAAAGCTACATCGATCCCATTTTACCTGACACTCGGATAAAATTAAAAAAAGAGTGAGTCCATTAGTACTCTCAAGGAGATGTGTAAACATGGCGTGTGTATAGTGCGTCCGTACACCCAAAAAAATAAAGTGGTTAATCTGAATAAATTGTCAGTCAAATTGAAGAAATAGCGTTCAATATAGCGTCAACAAAGGTGCGTAATCAATTTGATTACTTTTTATTCAAATTAAAAATTAAAGAGTATTTTTTTCAATTTGACGAAACTTCTTCGAACTGAATAAATTGGTTGAAGAAATGCAATTGATAAATTGACTAAATTTAGTCAATTTAATTAAGATCTAGTTATCGAAATGAATAAAATTTCTTCAAATTAAAGAATGTCTTACTGCTGGTTTAAATAAAAAATTCGTTGATTTGAATAAATTTTTATCATATTAATTCATTGAATTTAATGAAAGCATCGTTGAATTGAATAAAACTATCGTCAATTTGAATAAAATATTTGGCAATTCAATGGAATTGTAATTTTATTACTAAATTCAATTGTAGTACAAAAATAAAATATATAATACATATCTTCATTTAATTTTTTAATGTGTTAACTAATAATTATTAAATAAAATAAAAATAAATAATAAAAATAATAATAATTTTAATATAGATATCACGCCTTTTACCTGATATCAAGCATATTATGGTTATCATATTTTGTTCTAATGTTGAAAAAGTAGTTTTGAATAATCCTTTACATTAAACAGGATTCTAATCAATATTGTAAATTAAGAATATTGAATATTTTAAAACATATATTTACACATTCAATAAATAATAAACTTAATAAACTATGTTGAGGCTAACGTAGTTTTGGTAATTAAAATCAGTGGTTGAATTACAGTATAGTTCGCCCCAAAATCAAGAAACTTTCTTGGGAACTAGTAATTGAGCATTTCGTCCTGATCCTTTTTGTTTACTCCTTCTACAACGCTGGTCGTTGGAACCAATACACTATGAAGTAATGGAAAATGGCACAACACCGACCATCTAAACAAAAACAATTTATATAATTGTTGTAATTTAATAAATTTAGAATTTTATAACTAACATTCAGTAACATGTTGGGTCCTTTATTTTTTGAGTTGCTTTTCCTGCTTCCTAACACAATTACCAGTTGATAAATACATAGGGAATGGATAAATGATTCAAGGGAGTCATAAATGTTGAACCCTTTATTTGTTTCGTCGTTTAAACTTCATGATGCGTACTTCGGTTATTCAATATGTTGACTATAAAATTGAACACATACAATAAAAATTCAGTTAAAAAATTACTCGGGAATTTCAAGAAATAATATAGGAAGAAAGCAAGATATATTTTAGAAACACTTATTACGCCGAGAGTTTTATTTAATTTGGTAATTTTGCACTTTTGGTAATGGAAGCTCAATAAGCAATTTTTAATTTCTTCGTATCAATAACACGTAAGTTGTTATTCCGTTTGCTGAACAAAGTCTCCCAAAATCATTCAACGAATAAAAAAATTCAAATGTGTTTGTGAGTTTGTTATATACATACCAACTTGTAGTCCATTAGTTTCTTATACTGCTTCCATTTGTTCCATATTTCACAAGTGAATTTCGATTTCGGTTCCAATGTTCCAGTTCGCCCAAGAGTAATTGTCGGTGATAATAGCTTCCAGGTGATCGTTGAAGTTTACCTCTGGGGTTTTGTAGAGAACTAAACATAAAATAACTTGTACATAATGTATAATAAAATTATAACTATCCTACCCAACCAGTTCTCTGTTTATTTGGATGGGTTGGATAGTTTCTTCTTAGAAATATAATTACCATTAATTCTGAAGCAAACAACAACATAATGCTTTCGGAAATACATTTGCGATGTTGTAGTTATGCGTAATCTTTGTTTATCACGTGCTTAATTATTAGTTTATTTTTGCAAACACTAAAACACTTTGTTTTTATTAGCAATAACAGTATAACCACATTTTCCCACAAAAAAATTGGCCACGATTTATTATAATAAAAATCGAATAATATCCATTCAATTGTTTGTTAAATTTTTTTTTTGTTATTATTATGTTATTCACCATGTTAAATACACAACTAACTTTAAATTTGCTTTCCTCGTGGTTTAAAATAATACAACCGACCTTTCGTCAATTTGAAGATATTTCTTCAAAAGTACTCTTTGTTTCCTATAGGTGGTTAACAATTTTGTTAAATTGATGCATTTATATTTGATTCAACGAAATTTAGTTGAATTTTATGTAATGTCAATTCTTCAAGTCAATCATAATTTTTTCAAAATGAAGAAATTTAATCAAATGCATTATTAACTAAAAGTTAATCAAATTTGAAGAAATATCTCGTTAATTTGAATAAAATTTAATTACAATTTTTAATTTTTGCAATCAATTGAATATTTCATAATCAAATCAGCAGTAATTACCATCAAATTGAATAAATCGTTTCTTCAAAGTTCAACGAAATCGATTATTCAATTTCACCTACGAGATTTTTTTGAGTGTACGCATACAGTTTACTTTGAAGGAAGAAGGGATGTAATTTTACTAACCATAGTTTTTCATTTGTTTATCATCGTTAAATTGGTCTATTTCTCTTTCGGTATAATCGACGCAATAGGATTATGGAAGCTAAAATAAGATACATATACTGTCGACTCTAACTTTTCTAATTTTCATTGAAAAACTGCACAGTAGTCGTTTCATATCTCGTAGTAGATATATTTCGATAGTTCTTGTGCAAAGTAGTTCTTGTGCAAATCGAATTCGTCTCGCAGGAACTTTATAAATGGTTCAGCTTGAGGAACAGCAAAATTAATATTGAAATCCCCACTCATAATCATCGGCAAAAGAGGATAGTCTCCTTGGAGAATTTATAAAATTCTTTAAGAATATGGAGCAAGAACGAAATGTATGAACTTCATTATGTCTTCGACAGATTTTTTCGGCGAGGTAAATACAACTACAGAGCCCAACAAACAATTTTTATTTTATAGTAGTAATTGTAATATTTCCATCACCAAATTACATAACCAAAGTTTTATAGGTTAGTGTTCGAAACTTGATCGTTACCTCTATAAACCCCTTAAAGAGCTTAAATGGAGGAGTTTATAAGGGTTGCCGACACTTGATTATGGTAACATTATATAAATTTTGGTTTTTTAATTAAAGTAACGAAAACATTCTTATTACCTTAATATAACTTTAAAACATTCTTTATAATGGCATTAGAAACGTTTCCATAAACTCTCATAATTGTCAAATTTTACTTTTGTCTTTCACTATTGTTACTTTTATAAAAAATATTTCATAAATACTACAATACATTTATTTTGTACAAGTTTTATAAACAAACAAAAAATGCTAAAATGGTTCTACATCTTTTTATAATTTAATTTAACATTTTACATTAATTACGCATAATTATGTAGATTATGATTGCGATTTATGGGCCTATATGATGGAAATCAACTGCGATTTAAATTTCATTGTGATTATTGTTGCTGATAGGACTAAAAACAACAGCGCGCCTCAAAAATAAGCAATATTTAAAAATGTTAATTAATTACGATAAATAAAAGAAAATTTAATTAGAAGATATTACAGCTTAAAATTAATTTTTTTATTGTTCTGGTATACTAAACACATCAAAATAGTTGTTCTCTTTGCATTATTAATTAATTTGAAAGAGATATTTGCATTTTAAAAATTTGCGTCTAGCCTACATTTTAAAATGGACATTGGTAAAAAATTAAAAAATGGCAGAATGAATCGAATACTTCTATAAAAACTAATGTAGTGCAATATAAACTGTGAGTTCATTATATAAACGGAGTTACTCATATAAAACATCTAGTAATATTAAAAACATTGAAAGCACCGTCATTGCCTCGAAATTGTGCTCTTATATACCTTTTGGAAAATGTTGTTATCTGTAGTCGCGTTATAGCTGTGCTACTATATAACTAGTTGTGACGTTTTATTACTCTTTGTACGTTACATAACTATTAGTAACGAAAAAGTTCATTGTTGACATGCGCATTATAAAAATTACCATTATAAACTTTATTAGGTTTAATATAAACTGTGTTTATATTAAGGAAACTGTATTACCTTTTTAAAACTTTAAAAAATATTATTAAAATGTAAGGTTAGGTTCCACTTCGAAACTTAAATCATAAAATTGTTTGGTATTATAACCTTTATATAATATTATTTTAATAATGGTAATTTCCGAATTTGTGCATGGT
Source organism: Nephrotoma flavescens (assembly GCA_932526605.1). Lineage (NCBI taxonomy): Eukaryota > Metazoa > Arthropoda > Insecta > Diptera > Tipulidae > Nephrotoma > Nephrotoma flavescens. Next base: position 34,824,894 of record OW052222.1, on the reverse strand, counting down.
TACGACAGATTGGGCAACGTGAAATTTGAAGCAGTTTTAAAACGGAATGGCTCCGTTTTAAAACTGCTGCATTATATACATTTTATAATGGTATTATTTATTACTAAATGTTCGCGATCTTTATTAAAGTCACTGACGGTTCTAATAGTAATCGGGGTTTGTAAAAGTAACCATCCATACCTTTATACAATTTGGTATCAGTAAGTTGTATAACGGCGGTAACCTTAACCATTATAAAACTTTCTAATGTATCAAATGGTAACAGCTACTTAAAGTTTTATAGAACGGTGATAGAAACAGTTTCATCACCAACTAATAAAACTTAAAGTAAATCTCGTCTTTTGATAGCTTTAAGTAACTCTTAAGAACTTTAAAATAACTGCGTTTCTGATGGTATTGCTATAATACTCTTATATACCCACTAAAATTTTTATATAACACGGAAACCAATATATACCCCTTATAAAACGGTCTGTGACTTAGAGTCACCAAAATTTGGAAAAATTGTTTGTTGGGAGAGCATCTTATTCCCATTGAGAAGCTGAAGTTCAACCGTGTATATATTATCAATGAGTTGTGTTGTTACCCTCATATCATTTGTTAGTCCAACGATGCTTTCCTTATGCGAGTTGACTGTATAAGTTCAACTTGTATTTTTATTTATATATTGCTACTCCGGCAGCCCGCACTGACCATTTCTCTTGAACTGAACGCATCATTCAAAATAAATAATATTACATGCTCGTCATTGCGTATCCACATCTCGGGAAGCAAGAAATTTGAGCATCCCTGCGTGACTGTATCAGTTAGGTCGAGGTACTGTGACCTGAGACTCTGGTAGTTCAATGTTAAAAACCAGACGTCATTATTATCTCGTACAAAATTCGCCATTACAACCTGATTTATAGGTAGTAGATTTGTAGTGATAGCTCATTTTGAAGAAGACCCATTGAGGTCCCATTTTTACATCCGTAGAAGGTAGAAGACATGTGCATCGATAGCCGACGTTATGAACAGTCCTTTGAGACTCGTTACTCGTAATAAAGCAATATACAGAAGTTGTGGACTGTGTCTTTTATTGTAAGAGTATGTATACTGACTATCTCGTTATAGGTACCACCCTGTGATGCATGAATTGTGGTGGCACTTGCAGGTACGACTGGAAAATGATTACGCTTAACATTAATTGTCAGATTATTGTTTCGATTAACAGTTGAGCTTTTTTCTAGAAATGGGCACCAAACATCGGTTGATATTCGTTTTCTGCACCCATCCAGCTTTAAGCCGCCGGACCTTCTTGCCTTTTGAATTTGTACCGAAATCCATCCAGAGTCGTTTGATATTTTTTACTGTTGACGTTTTCATCGTTCTCGTTTTCTGGTCAGGATGGCTGCATTCGATATACCTCAGGCAGTCCATAGTTCCATTCGCCAGTCCATACGTTACGTCAATATTGGCTTTGAGAAAGTAAGGCCGACCTATGACAAGTGGAAGTTCGTACGGCAAAATATTTGTGTCCACTATGCCTATTTTATGTATCTTTTGACGGAATTGCTACTCCGGCAGCCCACGGGCCATGTCTCTTGAACTGAACGCGGCATTCAAACGTAAGAATATTAACATACTCGTCATTGCGCAGACAGGTCTCGGAAAGCAAATGAATTGAGTTTATCTGCGTGACTGTCACTTGAGACTCTGGCAGTTCAATGTTAAAAACGAGACGGCATTATAACCCCATTTAGTAGAAGACATGATCATTGATAGCTGACGTGATGAACAGCTCCTAGAGACTCGTTACTCGTGATAAAGCAACAAACACAAGTGTTGACTGTGTTTTTAATCGTTAGATTATGTTTTTTGATTGATGGAAATGTTGATGGTTTCTATTTCATTTTTTAGTTTTTTTGTTTTCCCTATACTATTATACATATACATACAAGCAAGCCATGTATAGTACAAAATTGTTTTGTTGAGTTTGTTGCTTTTTTTCAAACGAAGTAGGTATACATACGTCAGTTCCGTTCGTTTCATTTACAAGTTTACTCTAATACAAAAATTTTTGGTATGCGCGAGCAAAGATGTTTACACATCAAAAAAAATAGTGCACGAGTTCTAAACGAAAGCGAGACGAAACAAAAAAAGAAATCAAAATTAATATTGTTGCAATGCGAACATGAGACGAGACAAAATCAAAATAAAACGAAAGAACATACACATTTTGCCAAAATTTTGATTATTTAAAAGTGTATGTGTGTGTTGCCAATGCAATAATTTTTTTTTATTAGTTAGATGCGCTTCAAAATTATTTCAAAGCGGACATGTGTAGAATTTTGCGCAACTTTTACAGTATATTTTGGTGTTGTGTTAAGTGATTAGTTCATTTTTATTATAAATACTTATAACCGTTTTCTGTCTGTAATGGAGCAAAAATGGAAATTTAATTAGAACGGGAAATCACTAAAAACATTTGAATAAAAATATCCACAACTTCACACTTAAATTAACCTATTTTTGACGGGTATTAACTAATGATGTACAGCAAACTATATAAATTTACCGAGTATTTTGAAAAATAATCTCGATATTAGTCGTGACAAATTCCCCAATTAAGACCGATATATCTCTTCATTTTTGACCAATAATTTATTGATGGATTCGTCCAGCAAATAACCGAAACATAACTTTATATATGTCTTATCACAACAAGGGATAAAACACTGTAAAATACCCACATCGGACTTCGTTCGAATATTTTGCCTGACTAAGGTGTTCCAGAAATCAGGTATTTCATGGTACCGTTGTCAGACAAACACCGACTCGGTCAGGAGTCCATGTTTGGGTAATTTTTGGACTCAATCATTTAAATTTAATATCCAATCAAAAATACTTACATCACTTTGCGTTTCAAAAACTTCCTCAATTTTACTTCTTAGACTTTTCCCGTTCTTCGAAGGATAATCTCTTCCATGCTTGTGATGAAAACCTCTTATCTGCCATTTTGAATATTAAAATATATCGTTAAAATTCGTCGTTTATTATTCTAATAGTTTTTAAAACGGAACTAACCAGAATTCAAAAAAATTAAACGTTATAATTAAATTATTTATTTTAAATTATCTCACAATACACCGAACGCATTTACAAAATCAGAAAACAAAAAAATGCAAGATATTTATTTTACACGTTTTTTTTACTTTTTTGTTAATTTTCCCGTTAATTTTGCTAATGGTTGGAAAACTATTTAGATACCATAAATAAAACAGGGTTGTACATAAAGACAGAAATTAGCAGGTTGTATTAATAAATGAAATTGAAATGATCAAAAATTATACAAATTATTGGGTATGTTGGTTGTAAAGGCGATAAAAATTCGGTTGTAAACACAAGGATTAAAGAATTAAGTGAATTTGCAAAGAGTTTGTAAAGAATTAAGTGAATTTTGTACAAATTTCAGAGATGAAACCAAGTTGAAAACACTAAATTCCACACTTGGTACACATTGTTCCAATGATTTTTTGAATTATTAAATAATTATGTGAATTTGGCCAAAAACGCTTGCACGTGCACTGCTATAACGCTGATCACAACATGCAAAATGTCTTAAAAAGTTTTGTTCAAATTTCAGACACCAGGCTTAGTTGAAAACAATAATTTCCACACTCGGCACTCATTGTTCCGATGATTTTTGATTTTTTTAATTATTCATAAATTATATGGATTTGGCCAAAGACACTTCCACGTGTAGGGCCATATTGCCAATCACAACATCCAATTGGTCTTGAACATTTTGGTACAAATTTCAGGCACCAAAACAAGTTGAGAACAATAATTTCCACAATCGGCACTCGTTTTCCAATGATTTTTTGAATTTTTAAAGAATTAAGTGAATTTAAACAAAGACGTTTCCACGGGTAGGGCCCTATCGCAAATCACAACAACCAAATTGTCCGTTTTTTTTTTTTTACAAATTGTAGACACATTGACATTGTGGTTCTAAAGATTTTATGAATTAAAAAATTTTTATAAGTTTTTACTTTTATTTTTATAAAGAAGACTAACCTTGTCATAATTGTTGCATTTTTAAAAAAATTTAAAAACCACGTACAGTAAATATTCACTTATCGCATTTGGTCTGAATCAATTTTCTCAAAAATTATGCGCTAGCTGAATAATTATGCATTTTGTGAATTTGGTATGTCATTTTAAATATTTTGTTTTAACGTATATTTTAAACAAACAGTATGCATGTATGCATAGTAAAATGATTCTCACGTCACAATACATATGCATATTTTTATGTTTTTGGTTATTATATCTAACTCGAAGAGAAGAGAAACAAAGGATAAAACGAAAATATTGCATTATGTGGATTAGGTTCTCAAAAACAATGCGTTATGTGCGTGTAGTTGCATTATGCGAATTTTTGCGTTATCTGAATATGCAATAAGTGGATTTTTACTATATTAGTTTTGTGTTATTTTTTGACATTTTAATATCACTCAGGGGCGGTATGTTGTACCATCACTTCGTATCGAAAAAAGTCGAATTCGAAAAAAGTTGAATCGAAAAAGTGAAAGTTCTATCATTATTGCTTTTCGAAAATGATACAACATACCGTCATTCGACTTTTTTCGAATTTCGATTCATATCGTCCCAGCTTTCTCAGTATCATGATTCACATTGTCGAAAGCTTTTCTAATATCAAGAAACACAAATATACCTATTTTTTTTTTATCAATATTGCTGGTTATAAAATGAGTGAACTCAGTACACGTGGTATCAGATTGTCACGTGAAACCAAATTGCTCTACCGACACAAATTATTAATTAGTAAATGTTCATGATGTCGAGTGTACAAACATTTTTCAAATATCTTTGAGATTGCGGGAAGAATAGATATAGGTCTGTAATTACTCGCATCCCTGCTGTTACCTGATTACTGGTACAACTTTACGATATTTCAATTTGTTTGGCAACTCGACAGTTGCAAAAGAACGATTTACAAATTTTTGGATTACAGCCGCTAACCGACTGGAATATTTCTTGAGAAATTTAGAAGAAATACTATCAATTTCTGTAGCGCAATTATTTTTTAATTGTCTGATGTAGGTTTGCGCTTCCGTCAGTGAGGTTTAGAAATTTATGCAGTGAAATTATTTTATATAACGAGAAAAATATCATAAACCAGCAAAAGCGAAACAAATTCATGTATTTAGTTTTATTATTTCGAATTTGAAGTTTATCTACATTCATTACATTTATGGCCGGTTGCAAAAAAAGTAACAAACGGCCGGTTGATTGTGCGCCAGTTGAATGCTTTATATGAAATCTGTTACGCAATCAGAAAAAATCAACGCAAAATTGATTAACTATATTTTTTTTCGTGGAAATATTTAGCTTGCCTATACATATTCAAACAGCCAATTTTGATTGAATAACTTTTTAACTAATCGTAACAGGCGCACAACTAATCGGCCGTTAATCATTTTTCTTTATTAAAATACACAAAATTCTCTCATTTTGATGGTTTTCCTTAACACTAAAAAAGTCGTAAAGTTAGCTCGCATCGCTAACTGTTTACTTATATCCTCTAGAAACGTGCTCCGGTTGTGGAGTGATTTTGTAGTAACCGGACTATTTTCGAAATAAATTATATATGAAGCCCGCTCTTGAATTCCGGTTTTCTGACAAATGGCAATGACGAAACTAAATGATTTTTTCTCGACTAATAAATTCTCATTATCATGAAATTTCTGAGTCCCGTACTACTACTGATTTTTTGCTATAATTTTTATACCATTAAAATTTTGCTTATCGGGAACGCTTTGACAATTCAAACCGATATACAGAATATTAGTTGTTTTCAAATCGACCACCGCAAGTACTTATAAGCACTTATGGTTTTTGTCTTTGCTAAATTAACTACTCACAACTGCTCTACCATTTTCTTATGAGTAGTTGAAAGCAGTTACGATAAATTTGTCCGCTAGGTGATTGTGTGTAGTATTTTTCTGGAATAAAATTTCGGTATAGATATTTTTTTATTAAAATGTTATTAGAAATAAACTACACATTTGTAGGTTATGTTTTGCTTTTATAACTTTTGGTGCTTTCAATCGACACTTTAGCCAATATACATTTTTTGCACTTACAAGTACTTGCAGTGGTCGATTGGAAAGCAACTATTAATAAACTTTATAAAACTGCATATGCAATCTTGGGTTCGAATACACAATTTAAATTCTACGCTGCGAATTTTATGTGCTTTACGGTTCCTCCCTGTTGGTGGCTATAAGCGACCTGGGACAAGTCTTTTTCATAGTGATGTCGCAAAGATTTGTGTCTCGTTGTGTTCTCGAAATATGTCATGTGGTCGAAAATAATTTGACCATAGAATTTGTTCCAGTTCCAGTTAAACCCAAATCAGAAATATTGGAACGTAAGCAGACATTTTATAATATGAACCAATTTCCTATAGAGTCATCGGCTTAATTGACGGAATGCACATTTCATTTAAAAACCTTGCAATTACGTTGAACACGTATATTACTTCTCCTCAAGAAAATCTGCTCATAAGACAAACTTTCAAATTGTATGTGGGATATAAATATGAAAATTATGAACGTTAACGCCCGATACGGTGACCATCCCATGATTGTTTTGTCTGAAAATATTGGCAAATTCTCACTCAAAATAACGCGATAAAAAATGGCTGACTTTATAACATTCATTCTGAGTTGTATTTTATGACGTTAATGACGTTTGAAATCAATTTCCCTGCAGATCAGCGACATAAATAACATTAGAAAACATGGCATGTGGCCACCAAAGCGTCTTTCATTTTGTTGTTTATTGTGTTACTATAGTTTCATCATATTATCTAGCTGCCTTTGGTCTCATTATAGTAATGAATCATTTCTGGTTTATTCCTAGTACCGCCGTCCGTGTTGTTATTTACGTGCATTATCGATAATAATGTGACAATACGATTTTTCTTGGGCATCCACGAACAAATCTCCACTTTTCCATCACCTTTACTGAGTCCGAACATGCTGGAATATTCAGACTTGGCTGTGGATTTTTTAAAACTGCTTGGGATGCAATTTTTTGTTTCAAATTCATTTCATTCAACCATCATTAATGGCCACAACAACTACAAACGTGCTGATATTAAGTCTGCGCTCTGCACTACACGCACAGTCACACAGACTCCCTCTAAAACACACACACATCCAGAACTTTTTTAGCCAACTTATTTAGACGACGGCGGAATAGCGAATGTTAATTCTGCAACAATTTCGATTTCTAATGAACAATTAAATAAAATCATCTGCGAAATTGGTAGTTTATGCTTCGTACACTTAATCATTTGCATATATCAGTTCATGAGAAACTATCACAAATATATAAAAAAAAAATCCTAATTTTAAATGCACGTCACAATTTACACAATTAATCTCATTGAAAAGTAGAAAAAACTATACCATTACGAATTTTATTTCAAAACCACAACGGAAATGTCTTTTCGATGATGATGAGGCAAATATTTTTTTTTTAACTACAGCACCTCACACTTATACCTCACAAATCAATTTTTCAAAATCATTCAATCATCTTAATTCTCTCTCGCCCTGATGTACAAAAATTCTGTACATCGATTAAATTATCCGCGGTAAATCGTTTTAATTGATTTTAAGCGCATGCTCTATCAAATCATTTTTTTCAATCGGATAAAATTGGATCATAAATCGGATCAAATACCTTACATATCGACCGATTGATTGGTATATGTGGTGCGTCCACCCCTTATACAAAAATATTTTAATATTCAAAAGGGGCTCATAATAATCAAAGTAAATTGAATAACAATTGGATTAAATTAAATTTAAAATTGTGTATAGTGTAGAAAAGGGGTGCATCGCATGTATTTCCTAAATTTGTGACAGATTGTTACTTTCATACCGCATATTTAAACCAATCATATATAGGAGTGAGAGTTTGTGCCATATAAACGAAACACTTGCCGACTCATTCATGTTGCAGTTCATCATGAACTCGAAATTATTATTCGAGATTTTAATTTTTTTTTACAAATTTGCGCGTATGCGATGAATGGGTAACATGTGGAATGAAAATTAAATGGAAAATTATTATTATTATTGTTGTTTTGTTGTATTACAGATGTTTTAAATAAAAGAAAAGGAAACAGTTTTATAATTGACAATACAAACGGTATTTCAAAATATTTTTAATTTTTTAATACGAGAAGTTGTTATCGCGGAGGTAAATAAAATCTTAAACGATTTTGGAAATTTTAGTAAATTATTATCGACAATAAAATAACGATTTCATCTACTTTCATTTCTTAATAAAACCTTCAATTTCAAAAGTTGGCACATTAGATTTCTCATTTTAATCTTTCTGACGTATTTTGGCTTTCGACTAACTTATTTTTTGCAATTTGCCATGAACATTGTTGTAACCTTGTCTTAAGTTCAGATAAGTTATCGCCATATGTATAAACCGTACTAGAACGTTTCTCAACAGAACTTCAATTTGATTTTAATCCTAATAGAAGTTCATTCAGCATATATCCGGTTGAACAATCTAGTTGAATTGAAATTAAAAATTGCGTAAGCAATCCATTGGTCTCGTGCAGTGGTTCGTCTTGAATACATTTTATTAAATACTCGATGAAAGTACGGTTTATTTCGTCTAATGCACCATTGAATTTAGAATGGTATGCAGTGGTATTCAATTTATTTATTATTAGAATTTTTCAAAGAACCTTGAACATTAACAACATACAGTTCGATCCCATGTCTGTTACAGAGGCCTCTCTCACGGTGATTTGACCGACTAGATCTCAGGGTTTTGGGTCGTGGGGAAGTTAAGGCGTGCATGTTTCAGGCCTACACCGTCACCGAGTAAAAATAAACGCAAACTAAACTGAAATTTGAGGAACTTGAATAAATTTAATAGTAACCGGGGGTGCTCAGGGTAGGGACGCTTCTGCAACAAACAAAGCCTCTCTTCACCCGGGGAGACCTCTAGGTAATCTCCCGCAATTCATTCAAGGGATGACGGGGAATGCCAAGCCCAGCCTGCAACTATGGAACCGATACGTAATGAGATTCCTTCTCCCAAAGTACCAACCCGAAAAAATTTAGTACTACATTTTATTTAAAGCAGACAAAACAAAAATAGGTAAAATAACCAGGTTACTAACGGAACAAATATAAAGTGAGGACGATAAGAAAAAAAATAAGACCAAATATTACAAAAAAAAATTGACCAATGGGGAAAAATTAAACACAAAGGAAACTGTCAAACGTAAAAAACTAAGGAGCAAAATGAAGAAAATAAATTAAGCTAAAAAGGGTCGAAATGTGCCTCATCCCAATTCCACCCCCAACAAAAATTATTATTTTTTTTTATTTTATTTTTTTTTTATTTTTTTAATCTATGAAATCTGTTTTGGAGCACTTGGCTCTCCCTACTCTTTCAAGGACGTACGGCTATACCGTAAGACCGAATTAAGACCATCTGCACATTGCATAGCAGCCAATACTGACATGGAAAATGGGTCGGTAACAGGTGGTGGAAACAGGGGGTCATTGATGTGTTACATTTCACAACAGATCGTAATCTGTTGATAATATTTTCCTATATTGTCCGTGTCGGGATTCAAACCCGGTACCTTCTGATCCAAACGCCAAAGCTTTAACCACTGTGCCATTTGGTGGTCGTTAAAATTTAAATTTAAAAAGAAATTAAATTAAAAAAAAGAAATCAATACAAATTTGAATTTTCTGACCCGGAAAGGTCACTCTATAGGGTTGCGTCGTCTTCTCACGGTTATTCTTAAATTTTTTGTTTCTGGTAAGTATTAACTCGCCGAAAACTGAAGATTTGAGCGGCCTTATCTGGCCACCCGTATGTTGCGATGGGCGTCTTCCTGCCTTTATCAAAAACCACTGGCCTCGGTTGGCCACCCGTATCCGTAATTCCGTTGGGCGTTTTCCAGCATTAAACCGAAAATAATAACGTTGGGCGTCTTTCTTCTTTAACTGAAAATAATAACTTCCCGCCTTTGACAATAATAAAAATAAATTCCGTTGGGCATCCTAACCTGAAACAAAATTTAAATTAAAACAAATTTCAACATAAACCGTAACATCAAATATTTTATTATAAACCAAAAAAAACTTTAGTTGGTAATGTTATTAAATTGTCAGTATAAATTAAGGTTGATAACTATGTAAAAAATAAATTTTAATTTATAGTTTTTTCGAAAAAAAATCATGACGTGATCGAACAAAAACTTGTCCTTTTTTCAATCAAAACTAAAACTGACCAAAAACCACAGCCAAACCACACGCGCACAAAGTGCACATTGGTCTTGCTCTCAAAATTATTTGACGTGTACGCGATACAACAAAGGTGAGCAACACGTATAACAGAATATTAAGGCTAATTCACAATGACAAAAAAAGCCTTAGTGTCTAATCCTATCTAAAACTCTGCAGGCTGACATTTTTGAGAAGGTAAGGCATACACCTATTCCTAAGATTTAAGTAAACTATATTTTTGAGATTAATTCTATTAAAAGTTATATTTAGAAATTGAGCATTTTTGAACGGTTTCAAATAATATTCCAGCCAATTCTAGAAATGTCCACGGGGTTTCACTTACATTTTCGAATAGATTACACAATACTCTACCGTTATAGTGATTGGCGTCCGATTTTAACGGGTTTGGCTATGCCTATAATAGAATCCATGTTTTCATTTGTACTGTCACTACCAGAGATGTCCACAGCATCTCGTCTACATTTTTCGATAGCGTATAATTTTTTCTGGTTTATGGAGCGAAAATGAGTCAATTGTAATTAGTCTAACAATGATTTTTGAAATTTTGAAATTACGTGATTTTCACAAAAATATTATTATTTCATTCTACAAAATTTTAGCAATATTTCAAACAAGCGACGAACCCGTTTTAATTGATTTGAATTATACGTTACTCGCTTCTGGGGGTCGATTTTTTCCAAAATTCGACGAACGACACATGACGTTTTCATATACGTATATAAGGTATAGTATACAATTTTATATAAGTGTGTGTAATTTTTCTGTGTTTATATTTGTTTGTTTTCTGCGAATGTAAGCATCAAAAATTATGAATCGGAACAAATCGGTTCAGGTTTTTGGTGCTTATGTCGTCTTCGTCATCTCGCTTTTTGACATCTCGCCATGTATTTGAGTTGGGAGTTAACACGTTCGTGGGAATGACTGCTATAGCGGTCATACAACTTTTTCGTTTTTTAACACGTTTGCGGAAATAACATTCATTTTTTAAGGAATAATTCGACATATTTTTCAATTCTCACAATACATTTCTTTCCGCGACGAAATATCATTGCAATTACAAAAGTTATAAAATGTGTTCCTGAGTAGCACACACATTTAGAAAGTGTACGTCAATGCGTTTTGTTTTCGCAGAAACACAGAATAAGAAATTATTTTAAAACTAAAATTAAATAAATTAAAGTTTATTTAAAGCATATTTGCATTGCATTTACAAATTTTAAATTATAAATGAAATGAATCTAGAAATGTCATATTCAAGAAAATTAAATGGCACACATCGCACTAACACAAACACGCATACCACTACTACATACTTGCGGTTATTTCGTCAAATTGTCGAATTTTGGAAAAAATCGACCCCCTGATGAACGTTGTTCTGGTAAATAAAATTTTAAAATATTTAACAAATTTTCTTTTTTATATCGCCGAACGTAAAGATGTCCACGGGTTCTCACCAACATTTTCGAATAGATTACACCATATTCTACCGTTATAGTGATTGGCGTCCGATTTTAACGGGTTTGGCTATGCCTATAATAGAATCCATGTTTTCATTTGTACTATAACTACAAGAGATGTCCACAGCATCTCGTCTACATTTTTCGATAGCGTATAATTTTTTCTGGTTTATGGAGCGAAAATGAGTCAATTGTAATTAGTCTAACAATGATTTTTGGAATTTTGAAATTACGAGATTTTCTCAAAAATATTATTATTTCCTTCTACAAAATTTTAGCAATATTTCAAATTGGATTCTAAATTGACATTCCCAAACAAGCGACGAACCCGTTTTAATTGATTTGAATTATACATTACTCGCTTCTGTTGAACGTTGTTCTGGTAAATAAAACTTTAAATTTTTTAACAAATTTTCTTTTTTATATCGCCGAATGTAAAGATGTCCACAGGTTCTCACCAACATTTTCGAATAGATTATACAATATTCTGCAGTTATAGTGATTGCCAGTTCTAACGGGTTTGGCTATGCCTATAATAGTGAAACCCCGTGGATATTTCTAGAATTGGCTGGAATATTATTTGAAACCGTTCAAAAATGCTCAATTTCTAAATATAATTTTTAATAGAATGAATCTCAAAAATATAGTTTACTTAAATCTTAGGAATAGGTGTATTTTTACTTTCTCAAAAATGTCAGCCTGCAGAATTTTAGATATTTCTAGATTCGACGACACAACATTTAGAATGAATTCAATTTAAAAATTTTCGTTTGAAAATAAATTCTAATAGGAAAATTAATAAATTTAACAGTGTAATTTTTTAATAATTTTTTTAGCACAAACTTCACTATCATGTTATATTTTATTTAATAAAATTTTGGTAATTCAAGTAAGTAGACATTTTTACAAAAAAAGTCGAATGCATAAAATAAAAAAGTAAAAAACAAAGCAATACTGCAAACATACTTGGAACTACAATTTTCTTAAAGTGAAGGGCCTCAGTTACTCGAAACAGAACCGTTCTTTGAAAAATTTAGAGAAGAACGGGGTTATGGTTCAATATATTTATTGATAAATTGACTACGTTTGAAACAGAAAATTTTCATGAATTTTCTTTGAGTAAACACAGACGGCTACCACACCTGGAATCATTTTTTCATTTTATAATCCCATATTTATCCAACGGGCCGAATTCCATCATAAGTTGAGTCCCGTTTCATGTGGCCATATTAAAAACTTTCTCTAAAAATCATTTCAAAATCTTATCAAAAAAATTCAATCCCATCGTAATCGGTTAAAAACTTCCGGAGTTTCAACCACGGTTGCCATATTTCAAAACTTCTTTCATAAATCCTTTAAGAATCCCATTTTCACCCAACAAACCTCAAATGGTCTTATTCCAGAACAGAAAAAAATCATTAATAAATCCCATTTTCGCCTAGCATGCCCATCTTAATCGCTCGAGTTCTATTCCAGGCGGCCATATTCTACAACTTCCTTTAAAAATCAATTAGGAATTTATTTCTATCAAACATACCCAATCCCATCATAATCGATTAAGAAATATTTGAGTTCCGTCCAAGGTGGCCATATTCCAGAATTTCTCCCCAAAATCATATACGAATCTCCCATTTCCATCCAGCACACCCAACCCCATCATAATCGGTTAAAAATTAATCGAGTTCCGCCCCAGGTTTCCATAGTCCAGAATTTCTTGCAAAAATCATTTAAAAATCCCCGAACCAATCCATTATAACTGGTGGCCGAAACATGGAATGTCCGTTAAATCTAGGGTTTACTTTATATCGCTAAAAGCAATTTCAAATTTTCCATCGCCTCCAAAATCACACTCTCAAAATGCACAAACTTCGCAAAGAACTGTAGTGTTTGGATAACCATCGACTCCTTGTCATTAGCGATGACATACGTGATTTTTTACTTTTTTTAATAAAATTTTTACTTTATATGTTTTACCAAACATTTGCGGTTCAGGTGGAGCTTGAACCACGTTCGCTTATTTTATTCATTAAAGAAGTATAGTTAAAGTTACAAAGACGTGTTTCTCGATTCTCGTGCAACTGAAATTTAAATACAATAATATTTCCGGTTTCAATGGTAGTCAATTTTTCGATCAAAAACTTTGACAGCTACCCCCTTCTTCTCTAGAGAAAGAGTTGTATTTTCAAAGAACAGTTACGTTTTTGTTTATAAATACTTTTTGCGTTTTAAAAAATAATCATTCCAGTTGTGGTAGTCCGCAGCGTTTATTCAAAGAAAATTTATAGTTTTTTAAATTATTGTATTTTAATCTTAGAATTATATTGGATAATTGGATACCACTTTCAACAATCCTGCACGTTCCAGTAACTTATTCTTTGGAAAATTTGTCAATTTGTCTTTCTGATAGAAATAGTTTGAATTCTGTTTCGTTTATCAATCGTTTCTTCCCTATTGTTATCACAACCTACTAGGATACATTTGAATAATACTTTTTTCACCAGTTTCATTAAAATAATTAATTTTAACATCACCATGTTTCAATCTCAGGCTGGTAAATGATATAATTTTTGAAACGGAGATAGTGTAGATACAGAAACTAGATATAAACTTTGCCAAATTAAATGATGGAGATGGGGATGGCAAACACATGTTGAAGTTTTTCCTTAAATTGTCCTTAATATTTGTTGTTGTATTTTAAGCCAGATTAGGATATATTTCACGTAAATTCGTATTCTCGTTTAACCAAATTCCAGGACACCAATCAGTTCACATTATAAACTGTCTAGGGAAGAAATCTTTGGGTAGTTCGGTGTCTGTTAGCAGTCTACTATTGCTTATCGAATTATTGAGACAATATCATAACCTCTCGTAATGTATTTAATAGTCTGCTTAACGGTTCGAAAATCCGAGAATAATCCTTCATAAACCTTCGATAGTAATCGGAAAATTCGAGAGAAGATCCTATTTCCAATTTATTCCTTGGTTTTGGGTTATTTTTCAAAACAATACCTTTAGAGACCTAAATAACAAATTTCAGTTTTCAGAAAATGATATTCGGTCAGCTGCAACTTTACATTAAAGGCTCTTAGAAGTTTCAGAGCCCTTTTTGATTCAAAGTGTTGATGTTATTCAACTTAATGGTATCTATTAGCTAAATCAAGTATGTAACTTTTAATAATTGGTTCGTTCAAGAACCGTAGATCTTTCTTTATCTGCTTGCTTCAGTCTTTCTCTACTTGCTTTAGCCAAGCTGTATCTTGAAGCGATTCATGATTTACGCAAATAATTTCATCGATATAAATTATTACTTCTTGCTTGCTGTTAATAAATGATTTAAAAGATTTGCAAATCAAGATCTATTTTAAAGCAACCGCATTGAATGTGAAGTACCTGAAAGGACTTAATTATTTCCAGCTGAGCTTAAAACTAATCTTGAACTGCTACAAATTTTATTATAATTTTACGAGCAGGACGTGTTTATTGCACGATATATACAACTTTTTATGTTCAAATACTGACCAAGAACAAACATTTTTTAACGACCGCAATTTAACTTTGCGATTGAATCTGCGTCACTTCCCAACTTTTATGTCCAAAAAAGTAATTAAAATATCTGCCGAACTAAAAAAACCAATAATTAGATTTTTTCTTATAAATTGAATCACTCGGGTTCGAGGGGACCAAAAGAAACCAATTTATTATTACATTTCGATATATGTCTTGTGATATTTGATTGCTGCCCCGTACATGTTTTGTTACTACAAAAATAAAAAAAAACTGTTTCTTTATCTTTTCGTAAAAAAAAAACTTAAGAAAAATCCCAACTCTGTTTATTATTTTTGCTGTACAATCGAGATTTTAGGGATTTCTTTTGAATTGAACCGCTCATTAGTGCATACCAAATCGAATATATATAAAATAATAAAAATATTGGATTTTCGAATACATTTTTGTTATTTGGGCGAAATATTTTGAATATTTTTATAACCATTTCATTCATTAAGGCCCCGCAAAAACTATTTATGTTTATATACTCCAAAGATTTCGTAGAAATTTATATGCATTCGCACAGATGAATGATAAATATGTCTCTCTAATGTTTTAATATAAATCCCATTCCAAGGTATCTGTATATGACGCACCCGATATATAGTAGAGGTGACACAAAAAATATTGTATCACGCACTTTTGAATTAATTGAATTCATTAAATTGTTTAAACATTAAAACACATTTGAAATGTACTTTAAGATTAAATTTCTAGATACATATGCAAAATATATCTTACAAAGAGTTACATTTAAATATTCCTACGCTCCAAAATAATATAACTTCTTCATTTTCTTATATAAGATACGAGTATGTAGGTATAAAACAATATTTTATTCTTGTAATATTTTAAGTTATATATGTTATAATGTTATGTTAACAGATTGTATTTATTTTGAATAAGAAGAATTAACAAATTTTTATAAATAAGAAGACGGTTGTTTATAAATTATGTTAATACAGTGGTAACTGCCTGCTCAACTTAATATGTTTTAATGTTAACAGACTTCGCAATTTTTAAGAGTCACTAACACTACAACCAGTAAGGCACTTTCAAGATGCTTACAAAATCAAATTTGGCGCATTTCGTAAAATTTGTAAATATTAGCGTAAATAATATTCGACAATAGAACCGACCTTGTTTCAAACGTATTGAGTTACGTTAGAAATTATGTATCGGTTTGAGTAAAAAACATATTTATTTTCGTAATTGTAGATTAGTTCGTCAAAAATATGTTTGTTAATCAATACGAATCTCAATTTTTCCATTAATTCAATACATTTGATATAAAATCGGTTTTATAACCGAATATTACATATTATTCCGGTGACTTGTATCCATTTAAATTATTATACACAATCGACCCGAAAAAATTTGATAACCATTACTTGTAACTATTATTCATTTACTTCCTGCATGTAATAATTTAAATAACATTTTATTTGTGTAAATATTGCAATGAATGGTTCAGATAAATTTTAAAAAATATCCTTAATTTGTAAACGGGTACTTTACAATTTTTGAAATATATTAATAATATTCTATTCGTGCATGTAATAACTTGACTGATGTTTAGATTGCACTCAATAAGAAGTTTGACCCAAGTGATTCATATACGAATCGACCCGACAAAATTTTATAAAAATTACTGGACACTATTATAGATTCACTTCCTGCATGTAATACACAGAACAAATTTTTACAAAATTTCAAATATGATCATTGGTATTCACTTCGTGCTTGTAATATATATATATATAATAATTTGATTAATATTTTAATTGCACACAATTAGATCAATTGATCCATCTGAGTTTATATACCCAATCGACCCAACAAAATTTTATAACAATTACTGGCATTTACTGTTGATTCACTTCCTACATGTAATAATTTAAATAAAATTATATTTGCGTTAATATCGCAATAAATATATCAGACAATTTTTATAAATTATGATTATTTTGTAAACGGTTATTTTACAAAATTTGTAATACGGTTATTGATATTCACTTCGCGCATGTAATTACTTGATTAATGTTTAGATTGCACGCAATAAGCACTTTGATCCATCTGATTTTAAATACAAAATTGATCAGATAAAATTTGATAAAAATTTCTTGCAATTATTGTTTAATCACTTTCTGCATGTAATAATTTAAATAACATTTTATTTGTGTAAATATTGCAAGATTATAGAAACTTTATAAAATATACTCCATTTTTAAACGGTTGTTTTACAAAATTTTAAATGTTATAATTAATTTATTTAAGAATTTTTTCGGCTTTTCGGACAAAATATTATTTTAATGGACACCCATACAATGTTTACGACTATTTTAGTCGCAGAAAACAAAGAGGCCATTTATTAACAATATTTCTACCACAAAAGTAGAAAAAATGCACTCCCCTCCCCCAAACCTTTAACCCCAGGGCGTACTTGTGTATACAAAGAACACAAACCCTTGCAAAAATGAGAACTCCCTTAGGTAGCTTACGACATTATATATTACTTGTGATGTGTTCTTTGTATCTTATCTGAGATGAGCGTCTTGTTTGGCCTAAGTATGCCGAATTCCAATTGTATTTAGCCTTACCTGTGTACTTATGTTTCTCGAAACGGCAAGGTAGGAGCCGAGTCTTCTGTATAAAGCTTTTGACAAAACGGACAAGACCCTGCCTTTTTGGGGAGCATGCGAGAAGGCTGGGTCTACAGACGAATGACTTTGTAGAAGTTGCATGAACGAAAAGGAAGAAGAGACTTTAGATAACTTCCTATGCTCGTATCCGGCACTATCATACAGAAGGCATAGGTATTTAGGCGTGTCCAGTGTGACCAGCCTTTCAGATCTCGCTGAATGTAGAGTGTGAGATATTTTGCGGTACTTACGTAGCTCCGAATGGTTTTGAACAGGGGTAAAGGGGAAATAAGTTCCTGTGGTATCACAACGGGGCACTTCTGGTCTAAGTGTGCGGAAGTGCCACTCCAAGCTAACCTTGGCCTAAGTAAAACTCACATATATGGAGAAATAACAAAAAAATGTGAATGCAGATGTCGTTTTTCGGTCTTGACATGTTCAGCAAAGTTGTTGGTCTTGACTTGCGCAACAACTTTGTTGAAGAACGCATAACGAAAATCTTAATGGTTCAGGAGCTATCAACGTGAAAATGAGGGTATGTTTTGACTCAGAGCCAAAACATGTCGATAGCGATATCTCAAAAATGGGGACTAACTTTGAAATGGGACTAGCACCATTGAATTCAGCGTACTCGAATTAGGTTTACCCTTGGGTACCCAGCTTGTCACATTTTGCAACTAGCACAGTGTTATATAACAAAGCACCTTGTACTATTATATTTTATGATTATAACTCACAGTATTATATTTAACAGTTTAATTTTGTATTTATTATTTTGCACGAGTAAATTTATAGAATTATAAAATACTTGTTGTCAGCTTGACTGTTGCAGAGCGAATTGTTGGTGAATCAACGTAATAATTTAAATAACATTTTATTTGTGTAAATATTCAACAAATCGATTAAAGAAATTTTGCTCAATTTGTAAACGGTTACTTCACAAAATTTGAAATATAAGAATAATATTCACTTCGTGCATGTAATAACTTGATTAATGTTTAAATCTCACACATTAAGCATTTTGATCCATCTGAGTTTATATACCTAATCGACCCGACAATATTTGATAACAATTACTTGTAATTATTGTTGATTCACTTCCTGCATGTAATAATTTAAATAACATTTTATTTGATGTAAATTTTGCAGGATGAATGAAATTTTATGAAACAGATAAATTTTGTAATATATACTCAATTTCTAAACGGTTATTTTACAAAATTTGAAATATAATCATTGATATTCACTTCTTGCATGTACTAATTTGATTAATGTTTAGTTTGCACGCAAAAACCCCCTTTAATCCATCTGAGGTCGATTATCGATCAATCGAAGTGACATAATCTGATAACAATTACTTGTAACTATTCGCAACCTTGGAATATCGTGGTTCTATGTGCAATGCCTATAGTTTGAAGAAACCCGAGGTCAAAGTTTTAAGAATGGTTTTCATTATTTTTATTTGACATTTTTACAGATTTCAATTTAAATTAAAATTCTTTAAGTCACGAGATTTCTTATTTATAAGACCCTTTTGGGATTTAATAATAAGTTTTATCGTAATTAAGAAAATAAGTTGGTAGATACAACGTTTTACTCAATTCTCTCTCTCTCTCTCTCTCTCTCTCTTTCGCTGGCACTATATCTCATCAAGAGATTTGGCCCGGGACCTTTGGTCGCTGGAGCAGACATGCTGACCACTTTGCCACCGGGGCGCAAAGTTTTGCTAAATTTTAGGATATAATCATAAATTTAACAAAGTTGTAAGCAACCATTTACAACTCCGGTATAGCTCAGCATACACCAGAAGAATATTAAGAATAGGTTGTTTGTGTCTTAAAATTAGAAAAACCAAATATTTAATTTTTCATCAATCGTAACTTTATTTATAATTTTTTGAATTCGCTGCAATCACAAAATTAACAAATCACATTTTTTTTGTTACGAAACAAATAAACAATTTATTAAAAATGAATTTATAAAAATAACACAATTAGTTTTTATTTAGTCTTTTGGTTGACGCAACTAACATAACATCTTAATACGAGCCTACCGCACTTATTTTTTCAGATTTAAAATGATTTTATATTATTCTAAATCCTGGCTATTCATGAACCGAAACATTTATGGCCAATGGTTTATTTGTGGTACTTGTAGGCGGATCTTGCAAAATTATGTCTCGTGATTCAATAAAAATTTCTAACCAATTTTATGGCAATATTTTAATTTATCAAAATTTCTATCGAAACTAAGCATTTTCGCAGTAGCAAACAGCACAGCTTTATAATTCAGATTTTTTGATGGTAACTCGAAATTTTCAGTCTTTTTATGGTGGGTTTCTCCTATTTATCGTTTTTGTAAGCCTAATAAGTCCAATTGGTGAAAAAGATTCATTTCTCGACATAACTATTTCAATTTGGCTATAGACATGGCCCACTTCTTGTTTCAAGAATGCCCTGGTAACGGATGGATAATACGTGCGGATGCTTCTGCAAAAAATACTAGATGGCGTACGACAATAAGAATTTTGATTCTGAGGAAGACATGAGACTCTAAGTTATGAGTTGTGTAACTTCATTTTCGAATACGTGTTTCAAAATTTTGAACACCGCTGAAGCAATGTCGTTTCTCGTCCGTCCCAACTTCAGTCCACGTCGCATAATATACGGTTTCAGTTGTGGAGAAACGTGCAGTCAAATTGTACACATTTAAATTAAAAGTTACTTTAAAAGTATGATGAATTTATGTTACTTTTAGGATTACCTTTACCAAATCAAAACTTAGAATGAGAATGCGTTTCTTTTAACAGTGATGGATCAATTGTATTTAGTCACAATTATTGCAGCAACCGGACTTAGGCTTAACAAATTCGAGATTAAATCGTGTGCTGTAAAAAAAATTATTTTAAAGCTCTCATTGATAGGTTCTTCATCTAAATCCTTGCATTTAGTCACATCGTACATTTTCATGACATTCAAATTCGAATCCAAATATTTTTCTCTTCCTTTTGCAATTTTTTATGAGGTCTTGCTTCTTCCTTTGCTTTTCTCACCATCCCAGTTTTTGAATTAAGATTTTTGTGTACCGTAGAAGACTCTGATGCATCAACTTCGAAATTAATCGTTCCAGTTGTACGAGGCTCAAAGGTTTCAAAATGTTAAGGATTATCAATTTCATTAATATTGGAAACTATATATCAGCCCCATCATATTGATGTGTTCCCAACGAGGCTATAATTTCTGGATCATCAATAATTTTACTTCCTTCCGAAATTTGAGGTATTCCAACTTCTACAACTTGTGATTCACTTGACATTTTCGCTAAATTTTATTTACAACTACGACAAATGATAAAAATTATTTGAGGATCAGCTTTAAATATAACAATCTACTTGTAATAAACGTACATACCTCCAAAATATTTAAATAACTACACATGAATTTGAAAGAGAAACGCAAAATTACAGATTTAGTAAATATTAATTCATCTGTACCACGATACGGGCTAAACTGAGAAGCGAAAACTTTTATTTTCAATTTATTGGAATAAAAAAGTTGTAACAGAACGGAAAATAAAACATAGTTGTATTGAAAGACCAAACGAAACAATGTTTGTGAAAAAGTTGTATCTTAGAATATTTAAGTAGTAGTTTTATCATAAACTACAAGTAAAACATTCTTCAATTAGTACTTTGTTATGCAACTATCTCTTTTGGCATACTTAGTTTGTAAACGGTTATTTTACAAAATTTGAAATATCATTGATATTCACTTCGTGCATGTAATGACTTGATTAACGTTAAGATTGCACACAATAATCACTACGATCCTTCTGAGTTTATATTCCCAATCGACCCGTCATTATTTGAAAACAATTACTTGTAACTATTGTTGATTCACTTCCTGCATGTAATAATTTAAATGCCATTTTATTTGTGTAAATATGGGGTTAAATTGATCAGAGGAGTTTTATAAAATATCCTGAATTTTTAAACTGTTTTTTTTACAAAATTTGAAATATATTCATTAGTATTCACTTCGTGCATGTAATAACTAGATATTTGTTGCGATTGTTTGCAATAGGCACTTTGATCCATCTGAGATTATATACCCAATCTTCCCGACAAAATTTGACAACAATTACTTGAAACTTGCTAATTCACTTCCTGCTTGTAATAACTTAAATAACATTTTAATTGTGTAAATCATTGGTATTCACTTCCTGCATGTAATAACTTGATTTATGTTTAGATTGCATGCAATAAGAATTATTGATCCATCTGAGTTTATATATCGATTCTACAAAATTTTCTTACAATTACTTGTAACTATTGTTGATTCACTTCCTGCATGTAATTAAATTAGTAACATTTTATTTGTGTAAATCAATATTTGAACAATAAATTGAACAGAGAAAATTTATAAAATATACTGAATTTGTTTGTAAACGGATATTTTATAAAATTTGAAATATCAAATATTTTGAAAAGTATGTCATTTTCGAGAAAGACATCTACAACTTAAAGATTCTAAATTAAATTTGCAAACCAATTACCTGTCCAAATCATTTTTTTAAATATTTAAGCAGAAATTACGATTTTTTATAAAAATCTGTTTTTCAACAAAAATTTCGGCCACTGTACAACCCAAATCAAAATTCATCGTAAGATTATTCCATAAAGTGGCAACTTCTATAGAAGTTCTCTTTCGTTTTTTTCAAATATATTTTAAATTATTATGATTCAGATTTTTGGAGACCTAGGAGAATCTTCATAATCGGATTTAATCGTATCAGAATGACTAGCAATTACAGAACCAGAATAATACTCATTATCATACAAAATATTACCGACCAAATAGTTCAGTTGTTAAAGGCTTGGCGTTTAAATCGGGTACCGGGTTCGATTCCAGAGTTATTTAATTTTTATTGTTAGAGATCATTGTTCCACAGTAATTTCCGAAGATGTCAAGACGTGTGGGCTACTGAGTAAGGTAGAACTAAAAAAAAAGAGGTCAACCTCTGGTAGGGGCCTCTCTAGTTCTGAATGTAGTTCTGTGCAATTGACCACCTAGACAGTCTGTGCGAACTTTGTCGATTATAACCTAGGGGCAATCTTCAAAGCAGGAAGACCAAATAATTTGACCAGGAAATTTACAGGTTTATGTTTCAAAAAGCAAGCCTAAAAGACACCGCTAATACCCAGGCGACCTAGCTAATAGGAAGTATATAGCCAAAGCATGAAACCTAACAATTCCTAAATGAATTTAAACGTGCGACAGCTGCTTATTTTCATATATAACGTTGCATCGAAACCGACATCGATGGATTCCTGGAGACGCACTTGTAAAAGAGTTACTTGTGCGGTCCATCCTGGCTCTATGAAGTCTTATCTGACGTTATTCTTATACTCCGAGTCGCCGCGGGAGGTGAAGAAAGCAAGTTTAAAAATATGTGTTTAAAGTATTGGTATGACCTTTAGCGAAATCCCATGGTTCAATCCGAGCCTCTTATATAAATTAGAGTACATAGTCAAATAGTAAACGAGTTCACAAGACAACCAAGTTGTCTGCTTTCGTAGCGTATTTATAACATATTTGCGATTTTTGTGACGCTTGACAGCATTTTGACAAACTAGATTTTCTCATAAAAGTTCTTTAAATGAGTGGGTGAGTTCGTTACATAAACACTTAATTACGGTAAACAACTTAGGTATAAAGTTCAATCCTAACTTGAATGAAATTTGCATGAATGCTCAAAAAATTTTGAAAAGTCAACAAAAGAGACGCCCATGGATTTTGCACCACAACAAAGCACCATCTCACAAGGTTATCATTGTGAACGAATTTCTGGCCAAAACTCAACAAATATCATCGGACAACCACATCGTATTCACTTGATACGGCACCGGTTGACTTTTTTCTGTTTCACTTTCTGTTTTCTTTGTTCGGTTTTTTTTATTCACTGTAAAAAACGGGATTGCAAAACTAGAAATCTTCTTCTTAAAGGAGTATAAGTGTTTCTCGTCTCGAAGGAATAACTACAAGCACACTAGCTTCATCTAGGATTGACATATTTGGCCTGGCCATGTTTACAAATGCAGACGATGTGATGGTTCCTTTAAATCGATAGCGCCAATCACAACTGAATGCAAACCATTTTCGTTCAACAGCCGGTTTATTGCATGATCCAAATAATTTTTTCCTAAAGCTATGCACTTTTGCGGCAACCTCAACATCTACCCCCATTACTTCCCTCAAAGAGACTTTCGTCAAATTTCCAGTCCACTTTCTTGTAGTTTTCGGGATAATTAAATAGAATTTTTTTGGTTGTGCAATTTGGAAAACTCAAATTTTTTTTGGTGCAAATAAAATCGTAAACAACGAAAGCGGATAGAAATTAAAAAGAGAATTACACGTAGGCGCGCACAAACGCGTTACGCGAGCGACATTATGAATTTCGAAATCTTCCATGTAGAGTCGATAGGTTGGTTTCATTATCTTCACATTCGGACACATTAGAAAAACATGTACGATAGACCTGGCGTTACTTCGGATTTTTTTTAGAATAATTGTTATGACTTCTAGGAAATGGTAGAATTAAAATAACGAAAATCTGTTTGCCTTTAAAAATCGTATTTTTATCAATAAAAATGAAAATTTAACGAGAAAACAAGTTGTGTTTGAAATTTTTTATTTTAAATTAATTATTTACTGATTAAAAATTATTTACTTACAGGGAACACAAAATACTCGATGTATGTATATAGGTAATACAAAAAAGAAAATCATGACAAGAAAATTGATAAGGCAAGTATGAATTTTTAACAAGATATGTATATGTACAATATTTATTCTCGCGTATACAGCTTCAATTATATTTTTACGTACCTGTGTAGTGTTATTGCTGTTACTGTGGAATTTTAACGTCGTCGTTTTTGATAACACAAATAAACTTTTAGATATAACATTTTCAATATAGCAACATAACAAGGAAGTTAAAACATTTCAACACATTATCTGACAAACTAGTTGTAACTCGTATTAAATTATTATTTTTTATTGTGAATCTAATACTCGATTTAATTTGAAAAAATTATAATTTTTTTTTACGTTCTATTCTCTAAATCGAGAAAACCGTGCTTAAATTGGTTTTTATTTTTATAATCAACTTATATATAAAATAAAGAACATATTGGTGTTTGTTAAGAACATAAAATAACAAAGACGAAACACTCAGCTGTACCTATATATGAGATTAAATTATGAATTTATTTGACGAAGAATTTTAATTGGAAATTGTTATATGTGAAGTGAGAAATGGATTGGAATTAAAATGATGTTTCGTTCCCATATCGAATTAATTTGTTGGAATATTTCATGTGCAATTTTTATATGTGCGCCCGATACTTTCGTTGCCGTTTAACATTTTACGAGAAAGCTGAAATTTTTACGATACAATGATAATTTAATTAAATTTCATTATTTAATTAGCTAAGAGTCGATAAAAATGTAATTATTTCACATATCCCATAAACATTTCTCACAAAAATTAAATCGATCCCATTA
Organism: Nephrotoma flavescens; assembly: GCA_932526605.1. Taxonomy (NCBI): domain Eukaryota; kingdom Metazoa; phylum Arthropoda; class Insecta; order Diptera; family Tipulidae; genus Nephrotoma; species Nephrotoma flavescens. Next base: position 34,799,311 of record OW052222.1, on the reverse strand, counting down.
TTAAAACGCGACATTTTCCAACGAAATGTGCGTTAATTATAAAAAAAAAAATGTTTACAATAAAAACACTTGGCGTACTACTTATTGGAATATGTCTGATTCTTAAAAGGAAATAATTTAATTTCATTAAATAGTTGGCGCGATACTTTGGTCTCTTTCCCAATATAACCTACAGCCTTTTATTTATTGTTGTTATTTGTTTAATTATTTTTGTCTTATGTAGTTTTGTTGTTGTTCATAAAGAAATTTTTAAGAATTTAAACAACTCACCAAAATGTATATACGAATATGGGATATACATACAAATTAAATTATTGCAATTTAAAATTAATTCGATATCATTAAGGGTGACAGGATGTGACAGCATACGTAATATTAACATACATTTCCTTTTAGTCATGTTAGATTTTATTAACTCAATTTAATTGGTAATTAGTGTATTTGTCATACGGGTGTCAAAACCAACGGTTCTTTACAAATCTTAATTTTAGCGTATCATTAAAATATCGGCTGGGTCGCTTTTTAATTCTATTCTTTTGAAATATTTTTGACAGTCCTGCTCCCACCTCTGGCTTGTTATTCGTATTGACATATAAACCGTGGCCCACTATTCTAGATAATAGTCAGATATTTTGTTACAAATCTAGGTAAAACCACTTGAAGATTTTAGGGAGATTAGTATTTAACTAAATAAAAAATCAGAAATACACTGCACCAAAAAATATCGGATCAGAATTTATTTTCGAAAAATACCCAGATTTGAACGCTTTCTTTGGTAAAATTACACCTGTCAAAAAATAGTTTTGCTTCTAATTGAAAGAACTTTTATTTTCTTTTCGATTCGTCTTATTTTATTTTGCTTTGATATTAGGTTTTCAAATCCAAATTAACAATTTTATAGAAAATTAACAAACTTTGAAAATGATGCGGTGGAAATTTCTGTACAACGGCTCGAACCGTATTATAAAGAGGATAAACCATAACAAGTACATTTTTTTATCTTGCAAAATAAGCACTCTACGATAAAATTTTAAGTTTCTATAAATTTTAGATGAATAACAAAGAACAATTGAAGCCGATGTAACTTATCTTGCAATTGAGCGAATCTCTGATAATTGTGTGTCTGTTGTGAACCGGATTTGGCATCGTTTTTTGTTACAATATACCTTGTGAAATAAATCACTCTTGACCTTGAACCACCAAAATTACGCCTGATATGCGAGTCTCATTTTTCGGAAAACGTTTCTCGCTAAACCTTCAATAAATTGGCAAGGGTCGTCGTACAGAAATATCCACTGCATCATTTTCAAAGCCTCTAAGTTCTCTATAAAATTGCTAACTTGGATTTGAGAATGAAATATCGAGCAAGCTTACTTACAGTTTCAAACATCAGCATATTTTTTATTCTTTTTGCACAATTTTTATTCTACTCAAAAAAGTCATAAAAATAAAACAAAATAAAACGGATCGAAAAGAAAACAAAATTCCTTTTATTGAAAGTGTTATTTCACCAAGATACAAGCGTTAAAATGTGGGTGATTATTCGAAAAAAATTCTGTTCCGATTTTTTTGGCGACTACCTAACTATGATATTTATTATTATGGCTTATAAAATAAACAAATTATTACTTGGGAGAGGTAAATTATTGTTCATTGAAGAAAAAAAAATTTATAACAGGCACATACTTAAAAAACTTTTTCCCAAGCATCTATTAAATTATTTACACAAATTAAGTAAAGACTTAAATAATTACACGCAGGAAGTGAATATCAAAATTGTTGTAGTTTTGAGTGTATTCGGGTTTGAATTAAAAACACTAAATGCTTTTATTTTGTATCTAAATTGAATAATGTAATTTAATACATTGCACATTGTTAAGTGATCATGACTTGCAAACTAAACAAAATAAATAATTACAAGCACGAAGTAAATATTAATTTTCACTTAGCAAAATTTGTTAAAATAACCTCATACAAAAATGTTAATCTAATAAAGTTTGATCAAAGAATTTATTAAAATATTTAGACAAAATAATAAGAGGTTTCAATTATTACATGCAGGAAGTGAATTATTTCTATACACTAATGAACTGCATAATGAGTGTAATTTTAATATTTGGACTTTTATTAGACGTAGAAATTATTACAAGCACGAAGTAAATATTAATGTTCAGTTAGCAAAATTCACTAAAATAAACACATACCAGAAGTATAAATCTCCAAGTATTGCAGTACTTACACAAAATAATATTCACAATTATCGCAATTATTACAAGCAGAAAGTGAACCAATCCATTATTACGGCCTTGCATTCGAGTTTGGATTAATAGCAAAATTTAATTATTTGGTATATAAATTCAAATGATAATTTTTTTATTAAACAATTAAAACAATTCAATTGGATTATTAAACAATTAAATTATTACAAGCACGAAGTGCATATTAATGTTCAATTAGCAACAATTTAAAAAAAAAACATATACAAGAAAAGTAAATTTGATAACGCTTCCTCCAAGCAATTATTGCAATATTTATGCAAAAAAATTAAATAACAATTATTACATGCAGGAAGAGAATAAGTACTTTAAATTAAAATGCAGTTTCTTGGTATCTAGTATCAAATGTATCAATATAGTGTTTGTCAATATACTGCATATTTTGTATAATTTTAATACTTATAGGCTTATTAAACAACCAAATTATTACATGCACGAAGTGAATATAAAATATATTAAAATAACTATATAACGCAAATTTAATAAAACAGGAAGTGAATCATTATATTGTCACAGCGAATCAGTCATTGCTGAGGGGCAACGGGAAAAAATAAAAGTGATTTAGAAAAATCATATAAATATAGTGAAAATATTTACATTATCGAAATTCTATCCAGTATTTTCTTAGAGCCACGGGAAAAAATAAAAGTGATTTAGAAAAATCATATAAATATAGTGAAAATATTTACATTATCGAAATTTTATCCAGTATTTTCTTAGATTCAGTAAGGCCTCTAGTATTTCATCGTCTTAACCTCTATAAATGAACGATTTTAATCCGTATCAGGTTTTAAATTTTTCGTAGTTTTCTATCCCAATTCCAATTCGTGCCAACTATTTTGATATTCGGGTTCGATTAAAACTCAAACGATAATGTTCCTTTATTCGGGTCTTGTCCAAGGTTGGAACAGTCCATGTTCTTTCGTTTTTTTTATTCTAAATTTTTATTTAATATTCATAGCTAAACGAGCCACCTAGTATGCTGATGCATGCTGCCAACCGTCTTTCATGCAGTTAGCTAATTTTTTAAACTAATCTTCTTTGTAATCGTACGATTACGTAGTTTCACCAAACAATTTAGTGTGAAGAAATTATAAAGCTTGACTTCCGCGCTATGCACGCCAGGAGATATCGGAAGTACTTTTTTTTATAAAAAGTTTTAAATGGAAATGCCGTCCAAAACATAAAGTTAGCTTATAAACATTCACTATCTTATTTGTTATGTTGACAATTTGAATCGTTTCCTTGTTTAATTTAACTGCTTGATTGTGAGCACATCATTCGTTGAAATAAATGAGTTTTTTACATCAATCCAAGAAATACTTAAGGGATTCATAAGTCATTTATTTTAGCATATTTTATTTAAACATCAGACGTGGTTTGTTTAGTGGCATCTATGCACGAAGGGTTTGAACTAACAATCAATTTAGTTAGTCAGAAATTATGACCAAAAACAGTGTCAGGCATATAGTGTTAGAAGAAAACTAATTATAATTAGTCAGTAATTTAGTCGAGAAAATTGTTATGAAGCGATTAAATATGCCTGACGTTGCTTATTTTTTCTGAGTTTCAGATTAACTAAATAAATCATGTTTGATATTTAATTAAAATTTGTTAAATCAATTAAATAATACGACCATTTTAGTTTAAGAACATTAAGGACATCTATATATGAATAACAAGTAGAAAGTAATGATCAATTTAGTTAGTCGGAAATTTAGACAAATGCGTCGTGAGGAAAATAATTTTTTGACATATAGTTCAAAACTGACCACTTAGTTCACATTTTTCAATCGCTGATTACAAATATTGTATAGATTGATTTTTTTAATTTAGTTTGCAATTTTTAATATACATCAGGCAGGGTTTCATTGTACCATCTATGAATGACTGGAGTAATTAACCATCAATTTAGTTAGTCGGAAATGTAGACTAGGAAATCTGTCAGGCATAAACAGAATATCTGAAAATTCTTTCTTTGCTTATCCCGCAACAAATAAAAACAAATGTTGGTTTGAAAATTATTAAAAGTTCAATGGCACAGCGGCAGCTCTCTTCAAAATTGGTATAATAAAAACTAGGACCTTACATATTTTGCTGGCGTCATCTGAAATTTCATCAAACTAAAAAAATATGAAGTTGGATTGGACTATATAAATATTTTGTTCACTCAACTATGAAATCATTTGAGCATACATTAATTTAACAAAAATATTTTATGGGGACTGATCTAATTTTGTGAGCTCATTAAATGTGAACTAGGTTCATTAGGGAAATGAACGCTACATTAATTTAGGCCAGCTGAAAAGTATCAATACTTGAATTCATTTTCATTGCCGCTTAAAGCTGCGATTTTTTTTTAAGCGTGGTGGAATTTTAAACCTGTCCATTTATTAACAGTGCACGATAAGCTTATTGTACAGGTAGAGCATGTAATCACTATAACGTTTAACGGGATTGATTTTTAAGAAATTCTTTACTTTATATCCAATGAAAATTCCTCTAGAATTCGGGACCAATCCAAATAATTATTTCAACATAACGCAACAAATGTGTAATATGACCCAACATTCCATCATATTTAATTGTCGTTGTATTCTTTTACAGGTCCGTCTTATAAATGAACTTCAAAGTCCCCTATAGCTACCACATTCACTCTGTAGTTTTACTTTCGACCATGTGGCTTATAAATCGATTTTTTTTAAGCTGCACTGTCGCAGTCTTTGTATTTAGAATACGAGCTTATTAACAGTGCACAAACGAATTAATACATATTCAATGGGTATACATGTTAATTTGCACTGAACTGATTGGTTGGCATGACGTGATATAGAAACTGTTCTTAAAACAGATTCGTTCCTCATTCACATTTTCGGTGTCATGGTAGCAGAAAATCGCTATGTAATGTACGTAATAAATTTAGATTACATTGCGTAATCAACGTCACCGATCCTCGTTGAAGGTACGCCCAATCGACTGATCCAACTTTTAATTAAAGTGTCAGCAATAGTTTCTGCTCGAATGTTTGAAATTGGTATTGCTTTAGACCAACGTGTACATCGATAATTGTTAAATAATAAATTTTGCCTTCTGATGGTAGTAGAGGTCCTGTAATGTTAATATGATGTTCGTCAAACCGTTTATCAATCGGTTTAAGAATAAAATTTGGATTTGATTCGATTAGTATCGAGAGTTATAAGTCACGCGTTGATGTTTCGACTATCAAAACTTAATCAATTGTGGTCCTAATGCCTATTTGTTCGATACGTGAAAATGTGTTATAGCTAGAATGTTAGAACTTCTTGCAATATAGGCCGAATGTCTGAAGTAAACTGTGCTATAAAATCTAAGTTCCGTCGCTAGTAATTTTCTATCTTACGTATTGTATAGAGTTTTGGGAGCATACAGCTTTCGTGGAAAGAAAAACAGAGGATTCCAAACTTTTTCTGTTAATTGTTGTACGACAGTTCCTGTACCTGTATTCGACGCATCGAAAAATATTGAACATTTAGCGCTCATCCGTGCAATTTACTAATTTTGCTTGGGATAATTAAAATTCGTTATTTACCACTCTACTATTACTGACTTGTTCCTCTTTTTCCGACCATTTAAAAATCATACAATGGTCTCAATCATCTCTTGTGAAAAAATGAAGAAGAAAAAATCGTCATTTTGGAGCAATATGATTGGTCAAAAAAATTGTTTCAATGAATTAATGAACCAAGAAAGTGAAGTATGAATCCGGCCTAAGAATTTCATCGATTTTTTTACCGGCTGTGTGTAATTTTCAATGATTCCGACTCTTTGTTTGTCCGGTGATATGCTTTGAAATATGATTTGAAATTTCAATAATGATGTTTCGTCTGTTGCGGACCCACATTTATTCAAATGAGTTACTAAACCTGCATACATTTTTCGTTGAAGTACAATTAAATTTTGAAACAATGAATTACTATAAACTTTTGGAATGTTTGACCTGCATTTCACCAACCAAATGTCATTCCGGGAAATTCAAACAAGCCAAAGGGAATTATTATTGCCGTTTTTTCGGTATCTTCTTATTCGACCAAAACTTGATGGTACGCTCGAACTAAATCGATATTCGAAAATTTTATATATGATTCAAGTTGGTAAAGTCAGTCACGACTGATATTGGGTAACGGTCCGGTTTCGTTATTTCAATGAACGCCCAATAATTCGCCGCCGACAAACGTTGCAATCACAAATTTTCTGAAACATTTTCTGTAACCTACCCTGTAGACAAAGTTTCCACCAATCTTATTTATAATTGACTGGGTGGTTTAAGTATATGATCCCGAACAAACTTGTTTCGGGGTCTAGCGCTACTATGAGCTGACCATATTTGGTTGCGTCGGAGGTGATACACCTAATTTGGAATTGTGTTTCGAATTGAGTGGACCAGATTTCGGGAAAATATTTTTGTCGCTTTCAGCATGTTTGTTGACAGTTCGAGATAGCCAGTTTGAAATATACCTGCAATTCTCTATATGGGCTGCGGGCCAATAGTCGGGTAAATCGTTTACTATGGTAAAAATCGGATTTATAACAGATTTTTCGATCAGTTTGCCATAGAGTTTTTGAAAAATAAATGAATTTACCGAAAAATTTACTTAAAATTGACTTTTACCAAACTATTGGCCCGCAGCCATGGTGCCCTTTCCGGTTCACTGAACAAAATTGTATGGGTAAATTATCGGTTTCTGAAACATTTGCATTGAAGTTTTAAAATATATAAATATTGGACCAAGTAGCACATTTGTACAACCTCTGAAAAAAAAATTCTTCAGCAAATACTTGTATTATCATTAAAGTTCAACTCGCACAATTGTGTCTGTCAATAAAGAGATATTGCTAAGTTCATGGAATCTAAACATGCTCCAATTTCCAATTCACTCCAAATAAATAGCAGATAACTTTCATTTAAATAAAACGTCGATTTTATTTGATATTGGACATTTATATCTTTGTGTTTGTTGAACTTAAACACATGCAATTTACTTTAAACAACTAGATTTTTTAAAAAAATAAAAAATTATTTCCTTTTTATTGAAGTAAAAATATTGTATCCTAAAAACATATCACACCTAAAATTCAAGTAGGTAAGGAACACAATTCAATTATTTATCTTTATTAAAATGAGATAGTAATAAATTTAGTTTTTTATGGTATGGAACTCCTTTCAAAGGCTAGCTCAATTTTAAAATCTAATAGATCAAACCATTTCTTTTTTAAACTTTACATTCTAGACAATCTTGCCGATACTCCTTCCATGAGTTGAGCAACGACTAATTCAATAAAATGGTTTGTACCTTTCAAAGTTCACTTTTTCTTTTTGATAAACATCCAGTGATATTCCAGCATCTGATCAACAGTAACTACGCTACCCATGTTTTGATTATAGTCGGTTATAACGGCTGGGTATGGAAATTTATTGTAGCATTTCAAGCTTTAAATCGGCCAACTGTTGTTACTGGATTTGTACCAGATATTGTTGATATACACATAACGCCTTTGGAGCGTTAAAAACAGATTCTTCGCTGTCCCCCTTTTCAGTTGTCGATCACATTAAAATGGAACCTTATACTCAGTCGGTTACCCATTATAGTTCCTAAACTGGTAAAACTATAATTCTAACTTTGCAATTCAATTTACATAAATTCCTAGCCATTTACCAGTTGCTCTGTAATCCATCTCCAAAAGTGTTTTTAAAAGCGCTACAGTTGTAAAGTACGGATCATAATACAAATAACTGCCTTTTGGGTATGTTCTCAATTAATTGCAATAATATTGTTGGTCCCAATCAGAAACTTCGATCACTCAGATTGGTTTTGTCATCTTTGTAAATTTCAAAACCCACTACCAAGTCTGCAGATGTTGTTACAAAAAAAATATTTATTACCAACTGGATGGGGCTATCAACGTAATGCAAAGAAATCACAAATATTTGAATCTGGTTTTTGAAAAAGTGGAGTAAATCATTGGACATTTCAACCCAATTCTCCAGTACATTTCTAATCTAGGGTATGTAATGCACCTAATCGTTAAAATCACCCCGTATCGTGAGCTGATGTTTTTAGCCCACTACCCCGTTTTTTAAACGGTTTATGTTTGTATTTTGTGCGATATCGATAAAATGGTGTTCGGAAAAATATCGAGTAAAGCACTTAATTAGAGATTTAACATTTGTTGCAGAAGTTCGATTTTCTGGTGTACAAAATCTCGATTCCATTCGTTTATTACTATATTCTGAGGTTGGTCATCTTGTGAATCATTTTCAGACTCACTAGAAATATTTTGTACTTCAAAATACAATAAATTTGTATTTAATACCACATCTTCATCAGAACCTGAGCTCGAACTTTGCAGCATTTGCTGTATTGTGCTTTCACCACAAAACCACTGGCCGTTTTTGAACACTACTAAGAAAAGAATTTATAAAAAATTTGAATGAAAGGTCAAGTTGAATATGCACGTTTGTGTATGTTAGTTTTTGCAATAAATGTGACGATTTAGAGAAAACTCTGCAACCGAGAGTTTTGCTGCATGCCAAGGCTGCTTTAAAAAGTTTAAACTACGTGCAAATTTACACAGCATTAGTTTTTAGTCTTTCCGGAGAAACTGCCATTGCTGATAAAGAATCTGCAGAGGTATTTAAGAAGAGTTTATCTGATATTATAAAATAGAAGATTTATCCCCCGCGGCTTCAAAGAAGAAAAATCTGCACCAGGTTTTAAAGCCGCGAAATATCGTTTCACGTTATTATTAGGTGGAAGTTCAACTGAAGATTTCAGGGTGAAACCGCTACTCATTTACCATTCTGAAAACCCTAGAGGAATGAAAGAGATTTCTAAACAATCAATGTCTGTGATTTGGATTGCAAACCGAAAAGCATGGATGACTGCAATTTTACTTCAAAAATTGTAAGATGAGCTTTTCTGTTCAGAAAAGATAAGAAAAAAAGCATTGCTGATTCTCGACAAAGCTCTTGGACACCCTAAAAATTTATCAGAAGAAATTATTTTTACACCTCCAAATACCACATATATTTTGCAACCGATGGACGAAGGAGTGATTGCAACTTTCAATGCTTATTATATTTGAACAACTTTTAAGAAACTAGTTGAAGCAGTTGACAGCAATCAATGTTTAAAGAATTTTGGAAGAAATTTAATATCATGAATGCCTTAGAAAAAATCAGTACACCATGGAATGAAGTGCATCAAAGTTGTCTAAAAGGATGTTGGAACTACTTGCTTATAAACACGGTTGAAAATGAAATAATAATTGAACTACCACAAAATATTTCTGAAATAACGGAAAAAGCAAATTTTATTGAATTTGAGAAAGTGTATGAGGTAAACATCTAAGGACAAATTGAAAGTGATGACCATGGTATCTCCAATGATTGCTAGTTTATCACGAATTCAGCCAGAAATTGCGGAACCTACGCTAGAAACAAAAGAAATAACAGAAAGTATTTTATCGAAAAAAATTTTGCAACATAATCTAGGGATAATATAAAATGCCTCAGGAGATTTAAGGGTAAATGATCCCAATTTTGAAAGGTCCTGTGCTATAAAACGAGGAGTAATGAACACTCTTTCAGCGTACATGGAAATTTTAAAAGAAAAAAGACTATTTAAGTAAGCAAGCTTAAAAACATTTTTTAAACAAAATATGTGGTTAAATATTAATTTACGCCTCTCCTCTAGTTTGTGAAGATTTTTTGTTTTTTTTTATTGAAACTGTTTTGTTACATTGAATTCTTATTTATTTTATAATTTTATTTCAAAATTTCTACCATGTTTTTATTTTTGACTTCAAAGCACGTAACCCCATATTTTAGTGCATAGTATCTATACACTGAGAAAAATTTTGTTTTGTAAAATTAAAAAACGAAGTTTTTAATTTCTAAAAGTAATAAATTTTTTTGAATTTAAAAAGTATTCTTTTTAATGAGTTTAATGTGTTTAATGTGTTTCCAACATTATTGAGAAAATGATTGAACAAATTGATTTTTTCTCAATCGTTATAAACTTAATTTTTATTGATTTTTAATATAAATTTGTGTTGTCCAAGAGTTGATGTTTACAGCTCTTTTGCCAAGGAAAAGGTGAACGAGCTATTATAAATTTTGGTTATTCCTAGTACTAAAATTCTAACAATAAAATAAACCGTATCCATAATGAATTTAATATAATTTAGTTTATAAAAAAAATTGATGTTAAGTATATAATCCAACCATAGATGAAGAAACAAGAAAGCTGTCTATCTAATAAATAATAGAGTACTGTGGCACTATTCTGGTAATTCCCCGGGAAAAAGGAACTGGGGAAAGAATTTACATATAAACTCTTTTTAAATAATTTTTTTCTGACATACTTAGGTAAAAAAATAGTGGCAATTTTTTTGAAAACAAAATAAAATTGGGAATAACTTTCCCTGATAATTTCGCTATGGAAAAATTATTCCTAATTTACAAATATTTACATCAAACTTTTTTCTCAGTAGGCCAGAAAAAACTGATTTATAGATAAAAGCTAGTAAAATCTTTCCCCAGTTCCCTATTCCCGGGGAATTACCAGAATAGTGCCACTGGAAATTGTAAGTAAATTTTAATTACAAAATAATGAAATAAGCTAATTTCTAATAATATAATATATAATTTCAATTACAGGAATAATTATGTTTGAGAATAATGCAAACAAAGGTAAATTACATTCAAATTGTTTTCTAACTTAGAAAATAACTAAACTCTATGTTTTCTTTCAGCTTCCGATGATCCTGAACACAAACTAATAGCTTTTTATTTTAATAACATATATTGTAAAATGATTTATAAAATACTTTTTACATTTTTAAAGTTTATTTATTTGATCAGAATAATTTATTTCAAAGAAGAGTTCTATAGCATTTCAAAATAACATTTTTTGATAATAATGACAACTTATAAAAAAGTTGGTTTTTTTTTGTTTTGCCATAAACCCCGTTGTTTTATTTTTCAATTGGTCTATATGTGATATAATTCGCCAAAATAATATGTTCTTGTGTTATACTAAATTTATGAAACTTTGAATTTTTGCAGTTTGGTCGTAAGAATTTAAGAATTTAAGGAAGTTCTCATTATATTTTTTTAAGGGTTGTGTGTATTTTTATACACGGGCTCTGGGCCTGGGGGTTAAAAATTTGGGAGGGGAGTAAATTTTCTACTTTTTGTGGTAGATATCTTATGTTATGACATTTGTTGAAAAATAATTATTTAAAAATTAAAATAAATCTTTTAAAAATAGCCAATAGTTGTTTAGTCTAAAAAATAATTTCTTAAAATTTAAGAAAACCATTTGATATAAGTAGGGAAAGTATTTTTGAAAATAAAAATATTATTTTTTATTTTTATACATAAATTTGGCGAATAAATTTATTATAAAAATAAAAAAATTATCCTTTCGATTTTAAAAACGAGACTTTTCACTTAGGTTAGGTTAGGTTTCAGTGGTTTGACACTTAGGACATTTTTGGCCCATTGTGATACCACCTGCACATTGCAAGCTCCATGTCAACCTCTACATTGAAATGAACGGTGGGTCGGCGTTGAATTCTGCACTCCATCATAGGGCCTTAGTTGTGTTTATTAACATCACCGATTGAAATCGATGATAAAAATTCGATTTGCATCTAGCCTCTGATGGGATTCGAACCCAGTACCTCCCGGTCCAAGTGCCGAAGCTTTAACCACTGCACCACTTGTCCGGTAGACTTTTCACTTAAAAATACATGTATTTTTTTGATTTTGTATGTATATTTTTTATTTTTACTGTTTTTTTCTAAGTGTAACACCTCTTATTACGCGGTTACTGTTAACGCTCAATTTTCAGGAACGGAATATGAGCGCTAAACGAGGTATGCCATGCGTATATGATTCATCCACATTTATGTGCATTTCGAACTAGTATTCAGGTAATATATTGTTTTTCGGACCTGTAAGGGATAGGCTTTGTTGGGATTTATATGTGCAGCCTGGATTTACAGTATATTGTTCCTCCCTTGCTCTTACCTTGAGTCTAACACCAATCCAGGTCTCATTTATTTTCGAAAATTTAATGCAGAAAGAAGCCAAAGCACACATAGGTTTCTCATCTTGTAAAATGTGGAAATCAATTGTGCCGAATTATGAGATATTTATGAGCTCTCGAAATCCAGAAACTAAACTTTTCAGCTCGTTCTGTGTTGATGAATTTAAATTTTAGAATTCGAGAGTGATTTCTCCGCGTATAATAAAAGCCAAAATTTCTCTTAAAAATAATTAAAGCTCTGCGATAAATTGATACCCTTTGTGAAATTTATTTTAAATGATCATTAAAAACCTTGTCCGTCAAAGGGTTAACATACATACACTTTTGAATTATATATCCATTACAATCAATATTGAAAAAAAAAAAATAAAAATATCGGGAAATTATGATTGAAGTGTACTCGTATATATGATATACCTGTTATACGCGCACTTAATTGTTTAATTTATGTGTTAAAGGTATAAACATTGATAAAACAAAAAACTAAAAAAAAAAAATATTTTTATTGGTGGTCTGTACCGAAGATATGTGTGGCGACGTTATGACGATATGTATTGATAAGACGCGATATTTTATTGAAAGGAATTGAAAATATTTGTACAAAAATACGTTTTTCAATGCAGCAGTACCACATTTTTTTTTGTAATTGTAATAAACCGAGACACAAAATATTTATATATTTCCGGAAGCAGAATATTTGTATATATAGTGGTAAGTGGCGCGAAGTACTTTGTACCGCATGTAACCCTTTTAACCACAATTTGCATAAATTAGATAATTTTTATTACATTGTCGTAGGCATGTAATTACCATTTGCATTATTATTAATAGAGTAATGACTGTTTATTATAATGATTATGTGATTACTGTTATTACCGCATGTCTATATACTCATCATAAATAATTATGGGCAAATCTACACCGCTTCATACATACTTAAGAAAATTGCATTAAAGCGACAAATTGATAATGAAAAATGTTAATAAATTTTGTTACCACTCTATAATTATTTTAAATTAATTATTTAAATTATTATTATTATTTCTAGACCCGCAAGCCGTAATTCCATATTAACAATAAACTTGTTAATTCAATTATAAAGAGATTCCCAGATAATTTTTAATTTCAATCTCATGATCGTTATTAGTTTCTAAAATGAAATAATTACAAACCTATATATCTAGCCAAGATCTTGAAAAGCTACTATAATTGTGTGCTGACCTAAATCTTATTTAAATCTAATATTTGGTGATGTTTAAGTGATCATACGGGCGCTGCTCTAAACCATAAACCATATAGTTATTTTCTCAGCACCGCACATACATAAAATATATTCAGGCTAGAGGTGCACGATCGCATATTAATCAAAACAATGAACAAACAAACCGAATATATTTTGTGCGCGATTTTCTCTATCCAACAATCATTTTTTTTTTTTGTAAAATTTTTAATTGAACAGATCATGAACTGCTTTATTAATATACATCTATGTACATTTTTTACATTTTGTATCTCTAATTTATTAAACACACCGTTACTTCAAAGAATAATGAGTTGAATTAATTATTTTATTTGATTTATTCATTTTCATGTGGTTAATTAGATGATTAAAATACGAGTTCAAAAATTAATCGTTCAAATTGTAAGATCGGAGTGTGATGGGAAATAAAGATCAAGAAATGAGATCGATTGGTTAGAGATCGATTTATTTTATATGTGATGTAGATATATGAGATCGTTTACATATTTTGATGGTACCCGAAATCGCTAATTTTAGATTAGTTCTCTTGAACCGTATGAAATTTAGTAGTGGTGTAGCTTCCTAAGAAAACTAAGTTGAAATTTATGTCTGCTCCATGTGATTCAGATTCTTTAGGTGTTTGTTTTATCTTCCGGGGAAAACCGTCAGGCAAAGAACTATTTCACTGTAATTCTGTGGTCTGTAAGACAGAAAACAGCTCCCTCATTGTGATGACTGTTTGACCTTTTTTACAACCAGGTCAATCTATTGCGTTGTTTGGTAGAGTACAATGCGAGAAAATATTTGGAGAATTGTAAAACTTTTTATTTTGTTTTTGGTTTGGGACTGCCGTAAAGCAGCCAAATGATGTAAATGATTATCGTAGAATAAGGTGTATAAATAAAATAAAATATAAAATTTACCCTAAATTAATACTCGAACTATTAACTGAAGTCCTTGATCCTCCATTTTCATACGAAAAGCAGCAATTTTGGCCCACAGATCTAGAGAGAACACGCATGTTTACTATTTGTCCTGGTTTTAAGGAAAAGTGGCGTTCTGGCAATCGAATTTACGTCCTCTCCATAGAGCTAGCAGCAGTCTTCGATACAGTAGGCCTGAATACAATATCCATCTGTATTGAGCAAGACATTCCACACTATCTGAAAAACCGAATAATGGATTTCTTTTGGGAGCAAACATCTATTAAATGGTTTAAAAGAAACAATAAAAGAAAACAAAGAAGTCAAGCAGGGATGCTCAATATCACCCAGAATATTTAACATCATTCTCAATGAAGTCTTACTCACAATAGTTGACCAGTTTCCTGAACTGTTGGGGTACAAAAAAAATGAAGTTTTTTTATAACTTCAAAGCTTTATTCAGAGAAATTGGTACAATGCATTTTATTCAAAATATTTTCCGTCATTAGTTACGAAATTTTCCCATCATTAAGGCAGCTTACGAATTTCGCGTTGAAAAAAATCCTCCTAGTTTGAGGTGATCCAAGAACTGACCCTAGTTATGGCTTCTTCGTAAGCAGTTAAGTACAGCTCAACCAGGCCATGATCGGAACAAGTGGTAATCACACAGAGCAATCTCTGGTGAATATGGCGGGTGGGCTAGGCATTCCATTGAAGCAAGTTTTCTTGACGTGTATACAAAAAAAATATTACAGTTGAATCCATTCATAGATAAAAATGGAGTATTGCAGGTAGGCGGCAGGCTGTCCAATTGAAACTTTGCTTACGATAGTAGAAGAAGCGCATCGGGACTACAAACATGATAGTGCCTCATTATTGTTAGCAAATTTGAGGCAAGAATTTTGGATACGGGGGTCAATAGAATAATTCGCAAAATCATTTTCAAGGGTGTTGTATGTAGCAAAGTAAAGGCTACACCTGAAATTCAAATCATGGCAGTTCTACCAGCAACAAGGGCTGAATTCATAGGGCCGTTTCTTAAGGTTGGAGTTGACATCGCAGGGCCAATATCAATACATATAACTAAACTACGCAGATAAAAAACCTACAAGTCTTATATTTGCCTATTTATTTGTCTCAGCGTTATGGCGGCTCACATAGAACTAGTTGGAGATTTGAGTAACGAATCATTTCTATTTGGAGTTGAATGAGTGTCACAAAATAAGTGCAAATTGCCATTTAAAACAGCTCTATTAGTTTTATAAACGGTAATTGTATCGGCACTTAATTACGAAATAAAATCTAAAAAATTACGAATTATTTTTATTAAATCAAATATCGGGTATGCTTATTTAAGTTAAGAATTTTAATTCGATGGGCTTAAAAATTAAATTTATTTTACTCTTTATTTATTAAATATCAAATTAAATTATAACACTAAAAAATAATAATTATCAGAATATGAGTTAAAATCAGCACTTTTATAATCATTGCCGGAAGCTCATAGTTATTAACTCTACCTACTTTACTGATATATGGCCCTTGAATCAGAATTCAACTGAAATGGTCCAATTCCAAGTGGGCAGCTGATGATCTGTTGTTTGTGGGTTGGCTTGTCAGAAGTCCTCATTTTACAACGATGGGTTGATTTGATTCGGTAATATTTTTTGTAAAGGTTTTGTGTATTTTTCCCCGATGCGGGATTATTGTAACTTTCTTGTTTTTTGCCTCAGTTTCCTTCTTAAATGTTGCTTTATCCTTTGCTTGAATTTGTTTTATCAAGACGTTTATTTTTCCCAATTTAATATGGTTTAGAAAACATTTTTTTGGAATCCTCTCTTTGTAAATTAATTTGATGGAAGTTTTGGGGTCGTTGAATTACATCTTCGTTTATCGCTGACAAGTAGAGTATTTCTAATAAAGATTTAATCAAGCATTCATTACAATATTTACATAAATAAATGTAGAATTAAATTATTACATGCAGGAAGTGAATGTTCCTTTTGTTACAGCCGCATATGAATTCCAGTTTAATTCAAAATACAACAATTCTTTTGTGTTCTAAATTCAAATAGGTTAACGGTGCATTGTGAAAAGTATGCACGAAGGGTGTGATGCATTCATTACAATATTTAAATAAATAAAATTATATCTAAATTATTACATGTAGGTAGTAAATACTTATTTTGCTACAGCCTTATATGAATTTGAATTTTACTCAAAATACAAAATTCATCTTTTGAGTTCTAAATTCAAACTAATAAATGGTGTATTGTAAAATATTTCACATTGCGAGAATTCTAAATATTTATTTGCTTAATAAATAAGGAAATAATTACATGCGCGAAGTGAAAGTAATAATCATTAAAAAATATTAGAAAACTAACCACATTTAAAATGGGCGCTTCAAATGTAGTTTCAATTAAGAATTTATTACAATATTTATATAAATAAAACTAGAAATAAATTATTACATGCAAGAAGTTAATACTTTCCTTGTTACAGCCGTATTTGAATGCAAAGTTAAATAAAAATTCACCTTTTCTTTAATTTAGTCAAATAAATTAATGTTGCATTGTAAAATGCTGCACATTTCGAGATTTCTAAATATTTGTTTGCTTAATAAATAATAAAATATTACATGCAAGAGGTAAATAATAATAAACATTTAACGAAATTTACTCAAATAACCACATACGAGTAGGTAAAATCTAATAAATTTTTAACCAAGTATTCATCAAAATATTTGCATAAATAAATATGGAATTAAATTATTACATGCAGGAAGTGAATACTTCTTTTTCGACAGCCGCATAATTCGAGTTTAATCAAAATACAATACTTTTTGGGGGTTTTCAATACACCTGAAATAATGGTGCATTGTAAAATATTGTAGATTGCTAGAATTCTAAATATTTGTCTGTTTAATGAATAAGGAAATAATTACGTGCAAGAAGTGAATGTAATAATCATTTAAAAATTTTAGAAAAATAACCACATTTAAAAAGAAAAATACTCACATTTAAAGTTTTCATTTGTTACAATATTTACATAACGTCGGCCCAGTACTTAAATGTTACAAACGCATTTTGGACGATTTTGAGTTAGTAGTGCCATCTTACTTAAAAAAACGAGATCTTTCGAATGGTAGTTTCAAAATGTTCATATCTCAATCATATTGCAAGATACCAGTGTGCCAAGTGTTACATATGCTTAATTGGTAACATAAAAAAAGTACTTATCTGTTACATAAACTAATCATATGGGAATAACATAATTTCCTATAAATTTTTAATTAAAATTAGAATAATACTTAAGTGTTACATACAAACAATCAATATTAAATACAAGTTTAAACGCAAAAGGAAAATTAAGTTTTGAATGATGCAAACATACAACACCATATGAGATCAAGCCATACATGCATAAAGTAAATTCAGGGCTTGAATTATACAAACATACAATCTATATGCGACAAAGGTAATATCTCAAAAAAACAAAACGGGACTTGTATGATACACACGTACAATATATATGCAACTAATTCATAAACCCAAAATTTAAATTCAGGACTTGAATGATTCAAACATACAACATATATGAGACCACGACCAATGGGCATTTTGTAAACTCAGGGCTTGAATGATACAAACATACGATCTGTCTGCGGATAAAACGAAATTATAAATTTAGAATCAGGATTTGTATGATATAAACATACATCGAATGAAACAGTTACACAGTTTTTTTTTAATTTTTAATACTTAAGTGAAAATTTATATGCAGTTCTGCAGCAACACGTGATTTTTGTATATACAATTTTTAAATTAATATGTATTTGTTAATATGTATTTGCATAATGGAGCACATGCAACACTACCAACAACTACAGTAAAACTGAAGCTAAAATTGAAGCGTCTACTAAATGATTACACCCCCCCACCTCGCTCCCCATTTTACATGGGGGTGTAAGTAGTCAACAGACGCTTCAATTTAAAAACTTAATATGGGGGTGTATTCATTTAATAGACGCTTTAACCCCACCGAATTGTGGTCCGTCAAATCCTGTGGTCCTGTAATTACTTGAATTTTGACTTATAGACTGTGTTTGAACTGCCGGAAGAAGTTTTACGTGCGTTTGAAGGCATTTTGTCTGATAATGACGTTGATGATGAGCATAGAGGTTTAATTTTATCTCTATTTTTCTCTATATTTCCGAAAAATCTGTCCTAAAACTGACTTTTTACCGTAGTAAATTATTTACCTTAAGTTTGGCTTTCTACAGCTTTCAAATAAGAATTTTTATTTTCTCTGACATTATTGATTCATTAAATTTCAAAAATTACGTTCTTACCATAAATAATAATTCTGTTTTCAAGTAATAGGTGAAAAAGAAGAGAAAGGTTCGGAGCCGAACTCTATAAGCATTTTTGTTGCCTATAAAGAACTTCTATGCCGTGTGATTTGCGTATTTCAAATATTACGACCACCCAGTCAGACACCGACCTAACCCCATCTACACCCAGCACAACCGATCCCAATCCACCTTATCTCAACTGACCCCAATCAACCAC
Source organism: Nephrotoma flavescens (assembly GCA_932526605.1). NCBI lineage: Eukaryota > Metazoa > Arthropoda > Insecta > Diptera > Tipulidae > Nephrotoma > Nephrotoma flavescens. The sequence goes on along the minus strand of OW052222.1, from coordinate 34,780,204 downwards.
AAACCACCACATCTAAACAATATTACCATCCCCCACCCACTATCCAATTAAAACCCCAAAACCCATCTCACCCACACCACCCTATACTGCACCACCCATACTATCACCCTTTAACACCTCCATACCCACGTCCACGCGCACACACAGACTACCCACACAAACCCTCATCTACCAAATCCTAAATTCTCACACCAAACCCAAAACGCATCATCCCACTCCCTCCACCTCCTATACCACCACTCCTACCACCCCCATAACCACACCACCCACACAAACCCACATCTAGACAAAATATATTTTTATTCCACATTCACATGCTCGATGAAACCAAAATAGAATAGAAAATAAAAAAAAAATCTATCAATTTTAAGGAGGGGGGTTAACAAAACCCTACATATCTCCGAACACCCTAAACATAGAAATGTCAAAATCAATAGGGATCATTCCCATGAATTGCTTGAACTTCTAGTGAAGAAATTAGGTTGATATCTCCATCCGTTCTGAAGTTATCGTGCACACAGACGGACAGACGGACAGACGGCAAACCGAAACCATATTGCATTTTTTTTAACAAAAATGCTTAAAAACGAAAATACTGATACATACCATACAAATAAAAAATATGAAAAACGGTTTTGTGTTACATACGCAATTTTCAAAATTTTAAATTTCGGTTTAAAATTAAACTGTGGGCTTGATTAAAGATTCCTTTAAATTTTAGATAAGACAGTTAGCATATTTTAAGAAAATTTATTTTATTTTGTCATATAGTGTATAGTCTTACGTTCGTAGCCGATTAAACTTTAGATTCGATTATCTCAATTTCAAGTTTTGTCGTTTGTAACACTTAAGTACTCGGGCGACGATAAATAAAACTTGATTTAAAGTATTATATGCAGGAAGTGAATACTTTTCTTTTTACAGCCTTATTTGAATTCTAGTTTAAATCAAAATTAAAAATTCATCTTTTGGGATATATATTTATGTGAATTAATGTTGCATTGAAAAATATTGCCCATTTCGAGACATCTAAATATTTGTCTGCTTAATTAATAAATATTTAGCAAAATCTTGGCTGTTTTAGAATATATATATTTAAGTTTAAATCAAGCATTCATTACAATTTTAACCTAATTAGAATTAAATAATTATATGCAGGAAGGGAATGCTTTTATTGTTACCGCAAAATTCGAACTTAAGTGATATACAAAATTTTTGAGTTTTTAATTCAAATAGCCTAATAGTGCATCGTAAAATATTTCACATGGCTAAAATTATTAATATTCGCTTGCAGTGGAAACAATTACATGCACGAAGTGAAAGTTGTGATCAATTTAAAAAAATTAGAAAATTAACCACATTTTATAACGGTATATATCAAATAATGTTTCAATTAAGCATTTATTATAATAATTACATAAATAAAAGTAGAATTTAATTATTACATGCAGGAAGTGAATACTTCTTTTATGACACCGTATATGAATTCGACTTTATTTCAAAATACGACATTTTTGGGGGTTTTTAATTCACCTGAAGTAATGGTACATTGGAAAATGTTGCACATTGGGAAAACTGTAAACAACACATGGGCCGAATAGTCCCGGGCTTAATAAAGCAAACATGTTTTTTTGTTCAAAATTTGATTTAATCATCAACGTAATCTCCATCAAGAGCAACACAATCATTCCAGCGCCGCTCTAACGTTTTAATACCACTTTTGTAGAACGATTTATCTTTTGCCTCAAAATAGTCTTCAGTTTCAGCGATAACCTCTTCATTCGTGCAAATTTTTTCAGGTCTGAAATTCAATTCGTATAGTTTTGCCATTATTTTGATTGACTTGAAACGAAATTGTTTTTGATCAATTGTTTTGAAACTAACAAAAAAAGCGTCACTCTTAACAAAATAACTCACAAACTTATGAATAGAATATAATGAAATATTGACAGCTGTCTTTTGAAGGTTATTACAAACTGAAAAAAAAATTGAGCAAAAAAATCGCATTTTCTTTGTTAGGCCCGGGACTTCTCAGCCCATGTGTTATTTGTTTGAGTAATAAATAATGAAATAATAACATGCACGAAGTGAACAGTTATAAACAGTGAGCAAAGTTTTGTATAATAACCGCATATAAGTAGAGTAGATCTAATAAAGTGTCAATGAAGCAGTTATTGCAATATTTACATGTACAAAATCAAAAAATTAATTTATTACATGCAGGAAGTGAATACTTCTTTTGCTACTGCCGTATATGAATTTGAGTTTTTTTTACCAGAATATCAATATTTAAAAAGGGTACATCAAATAAAGTTTCAGTCAAGCAGTTATTACAATATTTACATAAATAAAAGTGGAATTAAATTTTTACATGCAGGAAGTGAATACTTCTTTTGTTACACCGTATATGAATTCGAGTTTAAATCAAAATACAATATTTTTTGAGGTTTAAAATTTACCTGAAATAATGGTGCATTGTAAAATGTTGCCCATTGGAAAAATTCAAAATATTTATTTGCTTGTTTGTGAATACGAATAGTAATAAAGATTAATCGAAATTTAGTAAAATAACCACGTACAAGTAGAGTATATGTAATAAAGTTTTCATGGAGTATTCATTACGATATGTACGAGAATTAAATTATTACATGCAGGAAGAGAATCCCTTTCTTGCTACAGCCGTATATGAATTCGAGTTTAATTCAAAATACAATTTTTTTTGAGTTCTTAATACAAATTGGAAACTGGTTTTCCAATTTAATTAAGAAAATATTGCACATTTCGAGAATTTAAAAGTTTATTTGAGCAATAAATAATGAAATAATTGCACGAAGAGAATAGTTATATACAGTGAGCAAAATTTAGTATAATAACCACATACAATTACGTACAATTATTAAATATTTACATGAATAAAATTAGTATTAAAATATTACATGCAGGAAGTGATAATTTGCCTTGTTACAGCCGTATTTCAATTCAAGAATAAATCAAAATTTCATAATTCATCTTTTCAGTGTCCTCATTTTTTAGTGCATCGATATTCCAGCGGTCTTTTTTACTTGTTTATTAAATGAAAATTATCATTTGCACATATATTTGAAACTAATTATGATCGAAGTCAAAATTAGCGTGTCTATATGATCAAACGTCCGTTACTCTTTTGGAATGTCTACTCGATATCATGACGAGGTCAATTTAATTTCACCTACCTGCAACAATCGATCGACCAGCAACCTTGTAAATTTTTTTTTTGCCGAAAGAGCATTCTCGACGCGACTTGGTTATAGTTACGTTATTCCAAGATCGGTCGCACATGTCTATTTAAATTATCAAGATTATTGTGTTTATTCAGCAAACGTGTAAAATATACTCATGCGTTAAATCAGTTTTGTATACATACCAACTCCCTCTGTGAACAATTCAGCCATTGGTCATGCAGTCTCGCAATAAGCAACTGTGTTTGACTGAATTAAATCTGGACTGTATCACACAATTATTTTACAGATGTAGCGAATCACCAAGGTTCTTCTAAGTACAGTCAACTGTACAGCGTGAATTTTCAAACTAATTTCAATAGTGTACGTGGTTGGTTAGGTTTTTAGGTTTGGTCAGAGGTCTATATATTTCTTAAAATAACACTGTGAAAAAACGCATAAACAAAATGAGATCAAACTTAAAGATTAAATTTGCAAAAGTAATTTTGCAACGATCGATAGCTTTAACATAATATGACAAAGATCTCTTTGGTTTGTTATAAACATTTTTCTTTATTTTTCATCTGCGTATAAATGCGCCCTGGTACAAATCGTATATATATTGAATACATATATAAATTTTGTCATTTACTTCATGTTACAAAACATGTCAACCAATTTAATTGTGCGAAATGTTAAAACCACACACGATCACCGATTTCTTTGTGCGGTGAGATTTTGTTGGTATAATTTTGGTGGGGAATTTAATTCTTATTAATTAATGTAAAATCTTCGCCGTATTTTTATTTGTATATAATAATAATATTAAGTTTGTATGTGTGTAGGTATATATATAGAATTTGAGATAAAAATCAAATTAATTAAAAAATTTAATTTATTGATTTGTTCGGTGAAAAAAAAAAATCAAATGTTGAATAAATTTTAAAAATATTTGTCATATATTTAAAAATTCATAAACCAAAATTATTTTTATTATATTATTGGAGAATATTACTAAGATGTGTTAAAACACAGCAGGGCCACCAACTATTATGGGTTTAAATACGAAAAAAAAAAATCTACACAAACTCGGTATTATAATCGATCAGTGCTTCCGTTTGAAACTCAATAGGTTATCACCAAATTATTTCAATCGCACCGCACAAATAAATTAATTTTATTTTTTGGTATGATGTGCGTGTGTAAATTCGGGTGTTGATGAATGCGGAAAACTTTTGATAAAAAATAATGTGCACGATACGCGGGATGCCCAATTATCCTGCCTGCGGATTATAAAACATGTGGTGGTCTTGAGTAATTGTTTATTGATTTTACGATAATTGCATTGGCTAATTGTACCCATCATGTGGCAATGAATCATTTGGAATGCATTTACATTTCTTACAGAAAATATTTAGAAAATTTTGCCGATTTCTTAAATTGGACTATACAGAAATTTTAACCAAAATCGGTTTAACTACATCCGAGGCAATAGTAATTTTATAAAACTATATAGCAATTGATACTGGAAACTAAACAACTTTCTGCTGTAATTTGCCAAAACTCAGATCATTATGTTGTATGAACGAAAGGCGACACGCGAATTGTCGACACGCTGGTGTCGAAATTATTGTAGACAATAATGTGGATTAGGCTTGCAATGCATGTAATGCATGTAATTTTAAAATTCGGAAATTCGTCGGTTTTCCTGATAATCGTTTCATTGATGTGGATCGAATATTAGGCACAGCCGTGCAAAACGAGGAAAATTGTTCCTCGCCAATGCAGAGATTATAAAAGCCTTATTCTTACTCATGTTGATTTTAGTTCAGAACTTTTCGAACCCTTCTTGATTATTGGACTTTCCAAAAAATTACAGAAATCGTCAAATGCATACAACAAGCTATACGGAATTTTATGTCTGTTACTGAGATTAAGAATTGAAATTGTATTAATCGCAGGTGACTAAAATTGTTACATTTAAATTTAGCTTTATGTAAATTTATTGCGTTGACCATCCTTTTTTTGATTCAAATATTTGTTTGAAACGAATTCGAAACAATATTACACAAAATGAACTAGTAATAATTTTTGAATACTTTTAAATAGATTAAATTGAAATTTAAACAGAAAATTGGGTATACGGGTTGGGAATAACCTAAAAACGTACCAACGTACTCCGCAATGAAACTAACCTATTCTATAATTATTTAAGTCATGGGCTTCCATTAATTAAGTCATTCATTATGTGAACCAATCTCGGAGTTTGCTATTTGGCTTATTGTAATTAACCATCGTATTTTGGTGATATGTGCTGTTGGTATAAATTTTAGTTCAGCATTCCAGTTACCTCATGTCTAAACCGGATCATAAAAAGGACAAAACATCAAGTCCTCATAAAAATTGAATGTGGTATAATCGGCCATGTTCATTTTTTTTATTTGCAACAACAACAATGATTGACAAAACCCAAAATCTAGCTATAGTTAAAATATAATCAATGATATGTTTTATTATCGGCCATGTTTATTTTGACAACAACAACAATAATTGACAAAAACAAAATGTTTGCTAAGATTTAAATATAATCCAATATTAACCCAAATTTGAACAAATTTAAATCGAAATTCAGTACTTATACATAGACATCTAGTCCTTTTAAGTGTTTTATATTGTATTATCGGCCATGTTTATTTTGACAACAACAACAATGATTGACAAAATCAAAATGTTGGCTAAGATTTAAATATAATTCAATATTTACCACAATTTGAACAAATTAAATCGAAATTCAGTACTTATACATATATAGACATCTAGTCCTTTTAAGTGTTTTATGTTGTATTATCAGCCATGTTTATTTTGTCGACAACAACAATGACTGACAAAAACAAAATGTTGGCTAAGATTTAAATTTAATTCAATATTAACCCAAATTTGAACAAATTTAAATTAAAATTCAGTACTTACTTATATATAGACATCTAGTCCTTTTAAGTGTTTTATGTTGTATTATTGGCCATGTTTATTTTGACAACAACAACAATGATTGACAAAAACAAAATGTTGGCTAAGATTTAAATATAATTCAATATTAACCCAAATTTGAACAAATTTAAATTGAAATTCAGTACTTATATATAGACATCTAGTCCATATAAGTATGTTATGTTTTATTATCGGCCATGTTTATTTTGACAACAACAACAATGATTGAAAAAAACAAAATGTTGGCTAAGATTTAAATACAATTCAATATTGATCCAAATTTGAACAAATTTAAACCGAATTTCAGTACTTATATATAGACATCTAGTACTTGTAAGTGTTTTATGTTGTATTATCGGCCATGTTTATTTTGATAACAACAACAATGATTGACAAAAACAAAATGTTGGCTAAGATTTAAATTTAATTCAATATTAACCCAAATTTGAACAAATTTAAATCGAAATTCAGTACTTATAAATAGACATCTAGTATTTTTAAGTGTTTTATGTTGTATTATCGGCCATGTTTATTTTGACAACAACAACAATGATTAACAAAAACAAAATGTTGGCTAAGATTTAAATACAATTCAATATTGATCTAAATTTGAACAAATTTAAATTGAAATTCAATACTTATATATAGACATCTAGTCCTTTTAAGTGTTTTATGTTGTATTATCAGCCATGTTTATTTTGTCGACAACAACAATGACTGACAAAAACAAAATGTTGGCTAAGATTTAAATTTAATTCAATTTTAACCCAAATTTGAACAAATTTAAATTAAAATTCAGTACTTACTTATATATAGACATCTAGTCCTTTTAAGTGTTTTTTGTTGTATTATTGGCCATGTTTATTTTGACAACAATAACAATGATTGACAAAAACAAAATGTTGGCTAAGATTTAAATATAATTCAATATTAACCCAAATTTGAACAAATTTAAATTGAAATTCAGTACTTATATATAGACATCTAGTCCATATAAGTATGTTATGTTTTATTATCGGCCATGTTTATTTTGACAACAACAACAATGATTGAAAAAAACAAAATGTTGGCTAAGATTTAAATACAATTCAATATTGATCCAAATTTGAACAAATTTAAACCGAATTTCAGTACTTATATATAGACATCTAGTACTTGTAAGTGTTTTATGTTGTATTATCGGCCATGTTTATTTTGACAACAACAACAATGATTGACAAAAACAAAATGTTGGCTAAGATTTAAATTTAATTCAATATTAACCCAAATTTAAACAAATTTAAATCGAAATTCAGTACTTATATATAGACATCTAGTCCTTTTAAGTGTTTTATGTTGTATTATCGGCCATGTTTATTTTGACAACAACAACAATGATTGACAAAAACAAAATGTTGGCTAAGATTTAAATACAATTTAATATTGATCCAAATTTGAACAAATTTAAATCGAATTTCAGTACTTATATATAGACATCTAGTACTTGTAAGCGTTTTATGTTGTATTATCGACCATGTTTATTTTGACAACAACAACAATGATTGACAAAAACAAAATGTTGGCTAAGATTTAAATATAATTCAATATTAACCCAAATTTAAACAAATTTAAATCAAAATTCAGTACTTATATATAGACATCTAGTCCTTTTAAGTGTTTTATGTTGTATTATCGGCCATGTTTATTTTGACAACAACAACAATGATTGACAAAAACAAAATGTTGGCTAAGATTTAAATATAATTCAATATTAACCCAAATTTGAACAAATTTAAATCGAAATTCAGTACTTATATATAGACATCTAGTCCTTTTAAGTGTTTTATGTTGTATTATCGGCCATGTTTATTTTGACAACAACAACAATAATTGACAAAAACAAAATGTTGGCTATGATTTAAATACAATTCAATATTGATCCAAATTTGAACAAATTTAAATCGAATTTCAGTACTTATATATAGACATCTAGTATTTGTAAGTGTTTTATGTTGTATTATCGGCCATGTTTATTTTGACAACAACAACAATGATTGACAAAAACAAAATGTTGGCAAAGATTTAAATTTAATCCAATATTAAACCAAATTTAAACAAATTTAAATCAAAATTCAGTACTTATATATAGACATCTAGTCCTTTTAAGTGTTTTATGTTGTATTATCGGCCATGTTTATTTTGACAACAACAACAATGATTGAAAAAAACAAAATGTTTGCTAAGATTTAAATACAATTCAATATTGATCCAAATTTGAACAAATTTAAATCGAAATTCAGTACTTATATATAGACATCTAGTCCATATAAGTATGTTATGTTTTATTATCGGCCATGTTTATTTTGACAACAACAACAATGATTGACAAAAACAAAATGTTGGCTAAGATTTAAATATAATTCAATATTAACCCAAATTTGAACAAATTTAAATCAAAATTTAGTACTTATATATAGACATCTAGTCCTTTTAAGTGTTTAATGTTGTATTATTAGCCATGTTTATTTTGACAACAACAACAATGATTGAAAAAAACAAAATGTTGGCTAAGATTTAAATATAATTCAATATTAACCCAAATTTGAACAAATTTAAATCGAAATTCAGTACTTATAAATAGACATCTAGTATTTTTAAGTGTTTTATGTTGTATTATCGGCCATGTTTATTTTGACAACAACAACAATGATTGCGAAAAACCAAATGTTGCCTATGATTTAAATATAATTCAATATTAACCCAAATTTGAACAAATTTAAATCTAAATTCTGTACTTAAATATAGATATCTAGTCCTTTTAAGTGTTTTATGTTGTATTATCGGCCATGTTTATTTTGACAACAACAACAATGATTGACAAAAACAAAATGTTGGCTAAGATTTAAATACAATTCTATATTGATCCCAATTTGAACAAATTTAAATTGAAATTCAGTACTTATATATAGACATCTAGTCCATATAAGTATGTTATGTTTTATTATCGGCCATGTTTATTTTGACAACAACAACAATGATCGAAAAAAACAAAATGTTGGCAAAGATTTAAATATAATTCAATATTAACCCAAATTTGAACAAATTTAAATCAAAATTCAGTACTTATATATAGACATCTAGTCCATATAAGTATGTTATGTTTTATTATCGGCCATGTTTATTTTGACAACAACAACAATGATTGAAAAAAACAAAATGTTGGCTAAGATTTAAATACAATTCAATATTGATCCAAATTTGAACAAATTTAAACCGAATTTCAGTACTTATATATAGACATCTAGTACTTGTAAGTGTTTTATGTTGTATTATCGGCCATGTTTATTTTGATAACAACAACAATGATTGACAAAAACAAAATGTTGGCTAAGATTTAAATTTAATTCAATATTAACCCAAATTTGAACAAATTTAAATCGAAATTCAGTACTTATAAATAGACATCTAGTATTTTTAAGTGTTTTATGTTGTATTATCGGCCATGTTTATTTTGACAACAACAACAATGATTAACAAAAACAAAATGTTGGCTAAGATTTAAATACAAATTAATATTGATCCAAATTTGAACAAATTTAAATTGAAATTCAATACTTATATATAGACATCTAGTCCTTTTAAGTGTTTTATGTTGTATTATCAGCCATGTTTATTTTGTCGACAACAACAATGACTGACAAAAACAAAATGTTGGCTAAGATTTAAATTTAATTCAATTTTAACCCAAATTTGAACAAATTTAAATTAAAATTCAGTACTTACTTATATATAGACATCTAGTCCTTTTAAGTGTTTTTTGTTGTATTATTGGCCATGTTTATTTTGACAACAATAACAATGATTGACAAAAACAAAATGTTGGCTAAGATTTAAATATAATTCAATATTAACCCAAATTTGAACAAATTTAAATTGGAATTCAGTACTTATATATAGACATCTAGTCCATATAAGTATGTTATGTTTTATTATCGGCCATGTTTATTTTGACAACAACAACAATGATTGAAAAAAACAAAATGTTGGCTAAGATTTAAATACAATTCAATATTGATCCAAATTTGAACAAATTTAAACTGAATTTCAGTACTTATATATAGACATCTAGTACTTGTAAGTGTTTTATGTTGTATTATCGGCCATGTTTATTTTGACAACAACAACAATGATTGACAAAAACAAAATGTTGGCTAAGATTTAAATTTAATTCAATATTAACCCAAATTTAAACAAATTTAAATCGAAATTCAGTACTTATATATAGACATCTAGTCCTTTTAAGTGTTTTATGTTGTATTATCGGCCATGTTTATTTTGACAACAACAACAATGATTGACAAAAACAAAATGTTGGCTAAGATTTAAATACAATTTAATATTGATCCAAATTTGAACAAATTTAAATCGAATTTCAGTACTTATATATAGACATCTAGTACTTGTAAGTATTTTATGTTGTATTATCGACCATGTTTATTTTGACAACAACAACAATGATTGACAAAAACAAAATGTTGGCTAAGATTTAAATATAATTCAATATTAACCCAAATTTAAACAAATTTAAATCAAAATTCTGTACTTATATATAGACATCTAGTCCTTTTAAGTGTTTTATGTTGTATTATCGGCCATGTTTATTTTGACAACAACAACAATGATTGACAAAAACAAAATGTTGGCTAAGATTTAAATATAATTCAATATTAACCCAAATTTGAACAAATTTAAATCGAAATTCAGTACTTATATATAGACATCTAGTCCTTTTAAGTGTTTTATGTTGTATTATCGGCCATGTTTATTTTGACAACAACAACAATGATTGAAAAAAACAAAATGTTGGCTAAGATTTAAATACAATTCAATATTGATCCAAATTTGAACAAATTTAAACCGAATTTCAGTACTTATATATAGACATCTAGTACTTGTAAGTGTTTTATGTTGTATTATCGGCCATGTTTATTTTGACAACAACAACAATGATTGATAAAAACAAAATGTTGGCTAAGATTTAAATTTAATTTAATATTAACCCAAATTTAAACAAATTTAAATCGAAATTCAGTACTTATATATAGACATCTAGTCCTTTTAAGTGTTTTATGTTGTATTATCGGCCATGTTTATTTTGACAACAACAACAATGATTGACAAAAACAAAATGTTGGCTAAGATTTAAATACAATTCAATATTGATCCAAATTTGAACAAATTTAAATCGAATTTCAGTACTTATATATAGACATCTTGTACTTGTAAGTGTTTTATGTTGTATTATCGGCCATGTTTATTTTGACAACAACAACAATGATTGACAAAAACAAAATGTTGGCTAAGATTTAAATATAATTCAATATTAACCCAAATTTAAACAAATTTAAATCAAAATTCAGTACTTATATATAGACATCTAGTCCTTTTAAGTGTTTTATGTTGTATTATCGGCCATGTTTATTTTGACAACAACAACAATGATTGACAAAAACAAAATGTTGGCTAAGATTTAAATATAATTCAATATTAACCCAAATTTGAACAAATTTAAATTGAAATTCAGTACTTATATATAGACATCTAGTCCATATAAGTATGTTATGTTTTATTATCGGCCATGTTTATTTTGACAACAACATCAATGATTGAAAAAAACAAAATGTTGGCTAAGATTTAAATACAATTCAATATTGATTCAAATTTGAACAAATTTAAACCGAATTTCAGTACTTATATATAGACATCTAGTACTTGTAAGTGTTTTATGTTGTATTATCGGCCATGTTTATTTTGACAACAACAACAATGATTGACAAAAACAAAATGTTGGCTAAGATTTAAATTTAATTCAATATTAACCCAAATTTAAACAAATTTAAATCGAAATTCAGTACTTATATATAGACATCTAGTCCTTTTAAGTGTTTTATGTTGTATTATCGGCCATGTTTATTTTGACAACAACAACAATGATTGACAAAAACAAAATGTTGGCTAAGATTTAAATACAATTCAATATTGATCCAAATTTGAACAAATTTAAATCGAATTTCAGTACTTATATATAGACATCTAGTACTTGTAAGTGTTTTATGTTGTATTATCGGCCATGTTTATTTTGACAACAACAACAATGATTGACAAAAACAAAATGTTGGCTAAGATTTAAATATAATTCAATATTAACCCAAATTTAAACAAATTTAAATCAAAATTCAGTACTTATATATAGACATCTAGTCCTTTTAAGTGTTTTATGTTGTATTATCGGCCATGTTTATTTTGACAACAACAACAATGATTGACAAAAACAAAATGTTGGCTAAGATTTAAATATAATTCAATATTAACCCAAATTTGAACAATTTTAAATCGAAATTCAGTACTTATATATAGACATCTAGTCCTTTTAAGTGTTTTATGTTGTATTATCGGCCATGTTTATTTTGACAACAACAACAATAATTGACAAAAACAAAATGTTGGCTATGATTTAAATACAATTCAATATTTATCCAAATTTGAACAAATTTAAATCGAATTTCAGTACTTATATATAGACATCTAGTCCATATAAGTATGTTATGTTTTATTATCGGCCATGTTTATTTTGACAACAACAACAATGATTGACAAAAACAAAATGTTGGCAAAGATTTAAATTTAATCCAATATTAACCCAAATTTAAACAAATTTAAATCAAAATTCAGTACTTATATATAGAAATCTAGTCCTTTTAAGTGTTTTATGTTGTATTATCGGCCATGTTTATTTTGACAACAACAATAATGATTGAAAAAAACAAAATGTTGGCTAAGATTTAAATACAATTCAATATTGATCTAAATTTGAACAAATTTAAATTGAAATTCAGTACTTATATATAGACATCTAGTCCATATAAGTATGTTATGTTTTATTATCGGCCATGTTTATTTTGACAACAACAACAATGATTGGCAAAAAACAAAATGTTGGCTAAGATTTAAATATAATTCAATATTAACCCAAATTTGAACAAATTTAAATCAAAATTTAGTACTTATATATAGACATCTAGTCCTTTGAAGTGTTTTATGTTGTATTATCGGCCATGTTTATTTTGAAAACAACAACAATGATTGACAAAATCAAAATGTTGTCCTTAATTCAATATTAACCCAAATTTGAACAAATTTAAATCGAAATTCAGTACTTATATATAGACATCTAGTCCTTTTAAGTGTTTTATGTTGTATTATCGGCCATGTTTATTTTGACAACAACAACAATGATTGACAAAAACAAAATGTTGGCTAAGATTTAAATATAAGTCAAAATTAATCCTAATTATTCCTTATAAGTATTTTGTTTTGTATTATCGGCCATGTTTATTTTGACAACAACGACAATGATTGTCAAAACAAAATTTTTGCTATGGTTTCAATATAATTCAATAAGAATTATTTCAATTTGAACAAATTTAAGTACAAGTTCAGCAATTTTATATATACATCTAGTCCTTATTAGTGTTTTTAGTTGTATTATCGGCCATGTTTATATTGACAACAACAACAATGATTGACAAAAGCAAAATTTTGTCTCAAGAAATCTTAGAACGATGATTTTCAATATTTTTTAAACGGAACTGAAACGGTGGATTATAGGCACATCAGTCGCCAGATTTAAATCCGATAGAACGCTTGTGGTCAATATTAGACATTACATTTCCACTGCGAGCTAGGATTACTAAAAATACTTTTTAGGCGGCGCTTCAGAAACAGTGGGAAAAATACCAATTGAAGTCCTACAAAATCTCGTGCTTAGTATGCCACAACGATTAGCAGCAGTGAGAAAAAATAAAGGTGGAGCAACAAATTGCTAATAAAAACTTATGTTCGTATAAATATATTTTGTGTTTAATTCTAAATTTAGGACATTTTTCCATTGTAAACTTAATTTTGCACCATAATGTAAACTAACATTTGCTCCTTGTGTTTGCAGACAGTCAAAGTAATATCTAATTTTTACCAAATGGGCAATATATAACTGAACTTTTCTTTAATTAAAAATGTTATAGATTTTCTAAATAATAAACAAACACAACATTTAAAATAATTTAGTTTATTCTGAATGAGCCATTTAACTTTATATTAAGAAATTTGCTTCGTCAACTTTCAATTGCTCCCTATAGTGCATGTAGTGGGAACCATATCATTATGATACCGTTTTCCCGATCATATAAATGTGACTCAATGGAAAGTATTAGATTGCCAATAGTGCATCTTGTGTGACAAAATATGCCTCAAAATATTAAAAAACATTTCGGCATTTATCCAGCCACTCTTAGATTTGAACGCCATAAATCCTGCCAACCCTCCTATCGAAAATCGCTCGTTTCTTCGAATGCCAGGATAAATGTAAGCAGAGGGTAAATGACAATCTTCTGCCTTAATAATTCACACTAGAGTAACGGGAGATCCACGTTCTCCAGATAACGGTGCTTAGGCCCGTTTCATTCAAATTATGAATATTTTTCACACTAAAAGAAAATTTTTCCCCACATAAATCGAGGGAAAAATAAGAATTTACATCTATTTTCGACACTCGTTAAATTACGTCTTTCAAATATCAGAGATATTTTCGAAACCAAAAATGCGCTGTTCGGCATTTTTTTGGAATTTTAAACCTTTCGGTAAGTAGTTAAAAATAGTGTGGCGAATGTGCTTCACTCTATCTCATGATTCTCCGTTTTGTCTTATTCGAGATCAACAATGTTAAGCACATTGCACCTTTTCCGCAGTATCACTGTATACTCGAAAAAAAGCGCACGATGCTATATTTATTAAGACTTTATCATGCTCAATTGTTAAATTGAGTGCTTTAAGCTTAAGCTTCTGTCCTGTCCAACGCTGATATTGTTCTGTTTGTGGTCCTTTTGGGATGCTCAATTTTGAATGGGGACAAAATTCCAAGTATAATGAATACCTTGCAAAGTAACATAATTTTGACTAGAAATTGGTGCTATTAGATACTCTTCATATACACAAAATGAGCTATATTAAAATATTAGTTCAATGACTGATTCATTTAGTTTATGTAAGATAAACTACCTGCATGTAATAAGCGACGTTCAAATCCAATGTCGAATTCAGTAGTATATTTCATCATGCATATCCATCAGACCGTGTATCATCATCACACGGTTCGTAAACTATATTGACAATTAAATTTTAACACCTTTGATAAATTAACTCATTTTTATTACATATAATATCTCTATACATAATGCTTATTATTATTCTCTGACAATCTCAACTGGGTATGTCGGTTTGTCTGTTGACAACATAAAATAAAAATCCCAAACAGAAACATACACAACAAATTGTATAATACACCAACCATATAAGTAAATTAAATTAACTCACGCACAATTCAAATAAGGGTTAATTTATTTCAACAACTTTTACATATCAAATAGGCACATAAAATAGTAAATACAAAGCTCATGAGGTAATTTTCACATTTCAATCAAAATTAATTAAATTGTCAATTGATTATAAAACGAGCTAAGTACTTCTGTATTTTATACAAAATATCGATTGTCATTGTCGTGGTTGTTTTTAAAAGTTTGTAACAAGTTTGTCACAATTTAAATAAAATTTTATTTTTATCTTAATTAAATTACGACTTTTGTTTAATAAGATAACATGCGGTATCTTAATTTTTTGAGATATGCATATATAGAAAATTCTAAACTCACGAATTTAATTTAATTGGTTTTCAATTCAATTTTAATTTTATTTAGATTTAAACAGGTAACGATGACACTGACAATTTTTCTATTACCTACATAAAATTGATTTTAATTTGCATAATTTAAAATAAACAGAATTAAATTTAAAACCTTCATTCAAATAAATGGGGTAGATATGTTACTTATGTTATTATAATTTTTGAGATGGTGGAATTAGGTTTATTTGCTTCGGGTTTAAAAAATAGTATGTGGATGTGATTTATGGTCCAGATGTTTGAATTTGGTCGCCATTCGAAAGATTCAGCTCCGTACAATTTTAATTTTTTTAATTTTTGCATTTATGATTATGGCTATTACTTGAGCCTCCTGAGTGATTTTTAATTTTTTTAACTAATTTTAACGGTCGTTAAACGTTATTTGAAAATGTCAATTTAAAATTCAATTAAAAAAAATAATGGTTATCAGGTTGAAGTGCTGAGAAAAAAAATATCGCAAGGCTCACAACTTGTGCCGTCTCTATGTGTAACTTCAGCAAGTGCTCGCACCGACCACCGGTAACTAATCCGTATCTAGGGTAGGCTAAGTGAGTAAGAGATGCAGTCAATTTCCAAGGGTTTTGCGCTGAACTAATAACTGAACGTGGAAAAGACAAGTGTTGCGACGCTTAAACAAAAATCTATGATTATTAACTCGGATTTACAACAACGACCACGAACTTGAAGTAAAGACCTCGATCTAAAATTTGGAACTGAATACAGCTTAATCCATTAAGAAAACCAACACCGATTCTTTGATCAGGCATCTCAGTACAAACTTCTATATAAAATAAGTCGAGTTCGTTTGGAAATCTCAAGAAAAAAAATATTGTTCTGTTTAATCACAGAAAGACAATATATTATTTTTTTTAAACATCAGTAATTAACTTGTTACAAAAAAAAAAATATAAAGACTACATTTTTGTTTGTGTATTAATAATAATAATATTTCGGGGAAACCGCCATCATGAAAATCTTATTTTTTTTATTCTGATTTTTGTGCAAAAACAATTTAATTTATTTATCAGTGCAACAAAGAAAATTATTTTTGTTCGACAATACAAATAGCAATTACGTTTTGTGATAATTGTATAAAAAAAATATAAATATTTTTTGGGTGAATTTTAGGTGACGCAATAAAAATTAAATTAAAATGAAATTTCGGTGGTTCCAAGGCAATATCTACAAGTGCCGTTTTAAATATATAGGTACCGTATTTTCAACATGTGCCGCCATTATTTTCAAAAGGTGATATATAATTTTAACGGGTGCCTTTAAATTTCTACGGTTGTCATCTTGTAATAATGGGTGCCGCATTATCGAAGGGTGCCACGATTATTTAACGGGGTTGCAACTTACGGGTGGCCTACCACGAAGCCATTCGCCATTACTTTTGGTATCGGTGAAAGGCACGGCAACAGTAACTAACCAACCAGCCATTTGGTAATTTTAATTTAATCGGTGGGAAGAAACTGCTAAACAAGCGGGTGGCCCAATGGGGCAATAAACCTAACAACATTTTTAGCAACTCTGTTACGGCGAGGAAGTATGCCGCAAAAAACAAGGGTGACGTACACGAGATCAATCTAACCAAGGTACCATTATTTTTTTTTTTTTTGATTTTTTATTGTTAGTATTAAATTAATTTTGATTAACGTAAAATTTCAATTGTTTAATCGAGCACTGAATATCGGTCGACGGGCACACGTGGTGCACATTGGTTGCGTTTTTTTTTCTTCTCCGTTCTAAATATTCTTCGTATGCCTCCTATTTTTATTTCATTTTTCTCTTTTATCTTATCTTTGTCTTTTGATTACTTTAGCCAATTTTACTTTAATTTTTCCTCCTTTTGTTGAATACCTAATAAAAACAGTACGGAGATTCCTTTCGGCATTCGGTCTATTATTCTTCAACCATGTGCCTTTGTCTATTTCTCTTGGTTATTTTTTTTGTGGTTTTTTTAAACGGTGAAAGAAACGAAGAAAAATACGGTTTCTGTGATACCTACTGTACCATCAGCCATTAATTATTAAAAAATAATCAGTTATTTTTGAGACGGTATGTTGAAAAGTCTCACTTCATGTCTGATCCATATTTACAGGTTTGGCTTGTCGCTGCCCGTCATTCCCTTTGCCGGACATCCACAGGGTCAAAGTTGATAGTCCAGCATATGTGTCGTCCACTCGGGGACGACCGTGAAATCTACACATGCTCCTCGTAGCACTCCGGCACTCTCAATCTGGAGGAAGTTGTTTGCCTGCCGCCCAATCCGCTTGTTACGTGTGTGGGTTACGTACTGCTTAGAGTTCTAAGTCATCCAGTCCTACCTTGAACACATTTATATAGCGAGCCGCTTTGGGCCCCAATAACTCGCCCTGGCATGGAGTGCCCATGACTATAAACAGGATTGCCTCTACTCATCTCCACTACACCGCCTGATTCATGTAGAGGTACCCAGAGAGCACCGCAAGGTGGTATAAATCTAGGGCTTCACCCCCTAATATTTGGGATTGATATTAAATATGAAAAACTCATTTCTCCAGATATGACATCACGGATCGCATAAGGTTATCGAGCTTTCTACGTTTACATTATCATTCTCCAGTCGCGTTTAGTGGTATTACGATCTGCCCCGGTGGCAAAGTGGTCAACATGCTTGCTCCAGCGACCGGAGGTCCCAGGTTCGATTCCCGGTGGTGACAAGGAAAATATTTTACGGCTGGTTTAGGATCAATGAGTTAATCACTCATTATGCGAAATGAAGATATGATTATGAAACCTCGCATTTGAGGCGGTCAAATCCATTGATTGGATATAGTGCCAGAGAGAGAGAGAGGGCGAGAGAGAGGTGTTACGATCAGTTGTGACTTTTGGACTGCGAGTTTTGACAGTTTACACGGGACAGTCGAAATTTTCCGGTTTTGATCGCAAATTAGTAGCTATTACACTGAGAAAAAAAAACCAGTAAAAATAAAAAAATATACATATAAAATAAAAAAAATGTACATATATTTTTTTGGAGAAAAGTCTCGTTTTTAAAATCAAAAGGATAATCTTTTTATTTTTAAAATCAATTTTTTCGCCAAATTTGTTTATAAAAATTAAAAAATTGTTTTTATTTTCAAAAAACTTTCCTTACTTTTGTCAAAGAGTTTTCTTAAATTTTAAGAGATTGATTTTTAAAAATAAAAAACTTTTGGCTAGTTTTAAAAGATTTATTTAAGTTTTTAAATAATTATTTTTTAGCAAATGCCACACAATTCATCTGCTTATAACATAATATATCTACCACAAAAAGTAGAAATTAAACTCCCCCTCTCCAATTTTTAACCACCAGGGTCCTTGTATAAAAATACACACAACCCTTAAAAAAATATAATGAGAATTTCCTCATGTTCTTTCTCGGCAGTTTTTTTCGTACTGATAAAAAGTTGGTCTACTTATCATCAGGTTGCAACGACCAAAACCAAACTGCAGAAATATAAACTTTCATACCTTTAGTATTACACAAGGACATATAGAGTTGGCGAATTATATAAAATATAGACGAATTAAAAAATAAAACAACGGGATTTCTGGCAAACTAATAAATATAAACATTTTCAAAAGTTGTTATTAATATCAAAAAAATGGTTTTAAAATTCTAGAACTCTTCTTTTGAAATAAATTATTCTGTTTAAATAAATAAACTTTTTAAATTTAAAAAGTATTTTATAAATTATTTTATAAAATATGGTATTAAACTATTTATTAGTTTGTAAAAATCACATTTAATTTCAAAAAAATACTTTTTAAATTCAAAAAAATTTATAAATTTTAGAAATTAAAAACTACGTTTTTTAATTTTACAAACCAAAATTTTTCTCAGTGATGCTAGTTCCTATTAAAGATAGAAAATATACAGGAAACGTCTGAATCTTGAGATCAGAAATGATCTGAACCACTTTGATATAATTGGAACTATTAAATTGTCAAGGCTGAGACGGCTTAGGACCGTTTTACGTTTCCAAAATCGTACCATAAAACAGCTTCTGGATTCGGCACCATTAAAGACACTACCAGGCGGAAGGCTCCTTATTCGGTGGATGACGACGAACAGAATTTTCAAACTCTTGCTAATCGAACCTGAACCTATCTACACTGAGAAAAATTTTGGTTTGTAAAATTAAAAAACGTAGTTTTTAATTCCTAAAATTTATATTTTTTTTTTAATTTAAAAAGTATTTTTTTGAAATTAAATGTGATTTTTACAAACTAATAAATAGTTTAATACCATATTTTATAAAATAATTTATAAAATACTTTTTAAATTTAAAAAGTTTATTTATTTAAACAGAATAATTTGTTTCAAAAGAAGAGTTCTAGAATTTTAAAACAATTTTTTTGATATTAATAACAACTTTTGAAAATGTTTATATTTATTAGTTTGCCAGAAATCCCGTTGTTTTATTTTTTAATTCGTCTATATTTTATATAATTCGCCAACTCTATATGTCCTTGTGTTATACTAAAGGTGTGAAAGTTTATATTTCTGCAGTTTGGTTTTGGTCGTTGCAACCTGATGATAAGTAGACCAACTTTTTATCAGTACGAAAAAAAAACTGCCAAGAAAGAATATGAGGAAATTCTCATTATATTTTTTTAAGGGTTGTGTGTATTTTTATACAAGGAACCTTGTGGTTAAAAATTGGAGAGTGGGAGTTAATTTCTACTTTTTGTGGTAGATATATTATGTTATAAGCCGATGAATTGTGTGGCATTTGCAAAAAAATAATTATTTAAAAACTTAAATAAATCTTTTAAAACTAGCCAAAAGTTTTTTATTTTTAAAAATCAATCTCTTAAAATTTAAAAAAACTCTTTGACAAAAGTAAGGAAAGGTTTTTTGAAAATAAAAACAATTTTTTTATTTTTATAAACAAATTTGGCGAAAAAATTGATTTTAAAAATAAAAAGATTATCCTTTTGATTTTAAAAACGAGACTTTTCTCCAAAAAAGTATATGTAGTTTTTTTATTTTTACTGGTTTTTTTTTCGCAGTGTATTTTTATCATATCAAAATGAATTAATAAAATATTTTGTTTGTGCTACTCCGGACTGTCCGACCATTGAACTAACATGTTACAGATGATTGTTTTTGAAATTTCATAAAAGTTGTCGATGCTTTTTTTAGTCAGAAAAAATTCTGAAGTTCTCCAAAGTAGTAGGAAAAAATTTCGAAATAAAAACGTGTTTTTAAAGATTTTTTTTTTATTTTCTTTTATTTTACTTGTTAGAAAATCTTGTAATAAATTTGTATGCTCAAATTTAACTGATTTTAAGGTATGGGTAGAAATAAGCGGATGTCATGTAGTCACTTCAGGAACTGTTGCTGCAGACAATATATTTCTTTCAATGCTTCGTTACTGCACGGCTTTTTGCCAATGCACTTTAAGCATTCCAGTTCTTCTATTCGATGTCTCACACATCTTATTATGACTATTGCAACATATATCTGACTATTTGCGAAGAGCTTCCACTCGAGCATCCTCCTTACCCGACTCCTTAGACAAAGTGTTCAATGTTTCTCATTTCATCCACTAACTGGTCTTTGGCTTTATGCCGTAATAATAGTGCCGTATTCTAATTTTTGTATTGTCTTGATAAAGTTTCGTTGTGGTGTCCGATTTGCTTGTTAGTTGGATGAATTCTAAGGCCCGTATCTACCGCAAAATTGGTCATAGTTGTTGTGGTACCTCTCTTCTAGAGATCTATTGTGGTCCGTTTTATCAATCATACCTGTTGACCTGGTTCATAACGAGGTTTAACACGAAGGTATTCACAGTTTCAGTACAGTATTTAATGGTGAACAGTAGCTCTCGTTCTTTCTATCATCTTGAAGCTGTTCTATACGAAACTTTTTATGATTTTTTCTAAAATCTCAATCTGACCCACATTTTTGGTCTTCTGTTCGCGATGACACACCGCTCTTTTCATCGGCTGATCCAATATTTTTCTTCTTCGTCAAGCTCCTTATCGAATTTTTCTGTTTCCTCAGGTATAGGAATGCATGCACCCATAGTTGAAGCCATTGTCTAATTGTTTCATGTGATCTTGAAGAATGGTACCAATTCTACTGCTAGATTACTTCGAAATAAAATCTTTGAGGTATTCAATAGTGTTATTAATTTCTTGCGGCCGCGCTTTTCAAGCTCGTAAGCGTTTTCTTTTGCATCATGCTCGAGATAAATGTTATGTAGAACGCACTGTTGCTAAAATTTCCTGAAACTATACATATTCCAGTTTCATCAAACTTCAGCACTTTGTATCGTTGCTCTGGCCTTGCGATTTTTCAGGAATATGTAATTATTCGTGCTCCATTGTATATTCAGGCGTGCCAATAAGCATTCGCATATAAAGAATGCAAACTTTGAATTTTCCTTGGCAATGTAGTATTTCAAGAATACGCGCCCTGGACATATTCCGGCGATGATGATGAATACAAAATGGCAAAAACCACAAAAAACCATGAACGTTTGTGCTCGTCACCGCTTTGTTATGCATCATGAGGCCGCTTTATAAAGTCAGAATGCGTGATCTTTAATAATAAATTCATCAGAACCGCAACCGTCCCTGATGATTGACATAAAAACCTTTGCTGAGTATTGGCAATTTAAGTTTTTGTTTTGTTGTCGTTTTCCTTTTTAAATTTTTAAACTTAAAAATAACGAATTTTAAGTACCCTGCAAACAATTTTTCCTACCTTTTTGCAAAGCAGGGTCAAAAAAATGAATCGAAATTTTTCCATACCAAAAAAACGTTATGTCTATTCTGTGCTCATATGTTGATGATTTGTTGTCATGTTACGAAACGGTTGAATAAGCTGTTGCAACATATACTGATTTGTCTACTATATTGTTAAAAGCTGGCTTCCCTTTAGGACAGGGGAGTGCAAACAATCCTTGCGTAAAATACCAATGGAGAAACTAGGAACGGACTTCATTTCATTTGAGGATCCTGAGATGTACGTGAAAACTTTGAGGATTTGCTGGTTGACGAAAGAAGAAGCTTACACATTTAGTGGTCCTGCGTCGCTTGGACTCCAGCAAGAATCACCTTTAAAATCATACTGCAGTCGCTTTAACTAACGCAAGTAAGATGGGACGATCCGCTGCCAGCCGACCTTAAAAAGACGTGGTTCGCTGCGAAAAACGACCTATTATGTCTCACAGGTATCGGTGTACCACGATTCCTTGAAATACAGACAACGCATAGTATTCAGTTTCATGGCTTTTGTGATGCGTCCAAAATCGCATATTCAACTGTAGTATCCGCAAGATCAACTACAATTAATGGTGACAGCTCGGTCCACTTAATCGCTGCAAAGACTAAGGTTCCACCGCTAATGCAACTATCCATTCCCCGCTTTGAATTTGGCGGAGCTGTACTTCTAACAAAACTTCTCAGTAAAGTTGCAGGAATTTTAGAAGCACCAGTAGGCTCCCTGTATGCTATGACAGACTCTAATGTTGTATTAGCATGGCTCACAGATTTTGCCAGAAAATAGAATTGTTGTGTGGTGAACAGAACGAGTTTCGTCATAGATAAACTACCAATTAATCGATGGCATCACGTACCAACCAAGATAAATGCAGGTGACTGTGTAAGTCGTGGCATATCACCGCTGAAATTGTTAAACCACACTCTTTGGTAGACTGATCCAGAATACCCGCAAAAGTCAAAGCTTAATTGGCCAAATCAAAAAAATTTGCCAGTTCAAAGTACCACCACCATCGAGGCTAGAAAACCCGTTTTAACTTCAACAAATGCAGGCGTAACCACAGATGAAACTTGTCTGATAAAATATGTAATTGAAGAGTTTTCTTCATTTTGTTGAAATGTCGCTATCTGCGTGTAAAATATTTTCATGCCAATCCAAATATAATTTGGATAAGCAGAAGTTGCAAAAAATGAAAAATGATGATAATGGTGGATTATATTACGAATTAATTTAAGTTCTGAACCGACGCAGTTGGATTATCAAATCGCACTGTAGAACAATATTGTATCATGTGGAGAGAGATGAGAATGGTGATATAATAATTTTGATGAAATTTCCAAAATCATGTGGATGAACACGGGAAACAAAATCGGGAAATGTTAGTGCGTGCCTCAATCTTGACGACGATGCTGTGCCAATCACTCCAGAAACATCATCCATTCCGCTTAATGACAATAAAACTTATGAAAAATTATTGATTTCGATAATTTGTGTCGCTGTACACGCCAGTAATGCGTAATTTACGAACTCAACATACAGCGGCACACTTAATTATAGAAACCTTCTGATTCAAATCTCCGAACCTTTATGTGTAGGATCATTAGATCATATCATCAAATTTCATTGTTTAACCTTATTGTCTTGTTTTGGAATACGAGAAAATAATTAGAAATACTGGAAAATATAACAAGGATGATGTTTAGTGACAAATCACAACAATTTTGAAAATTCCAGAAATTAACAGATATTTCTTTTATTTCAAGATGAGCTTACCAAGAAGTTTAGATGCGTCAAATATAGTGAAAATTCAAGGTTACGAAGGCATTGTGAAACTATGTAATTCTGTCACTGCATATCTAAACTGTTTATTTAAATATCTTCAAATTACATTAGTTTGAGACCAATTTCCAAAATTCCTGTGCAACCTCATCTTGATGAATAACAGTTTTATTTGTACGCATACGTTTATATATGCCTTCCATAATAGAAAGGTTTAAAAATCCGAAAAAGTCTAATCGATTGTATTTCTTCTAAAAAAAAATTATTTAATTGGCATCGTGTAATAAGTCGCATTTTCTTACTAAATGTCTACCATAAATAAATATAATGTTGATGTTCTGTTTTTGGGTTAATCATCCCAATCTGCATCGTTGCGGAATGAAAAATGTCTTGTTCTTTATATTTTTATATACACGAAACAGTAAAATGCGTGCGACACATTTATATGTAATTTGTCGGTACAAATATTTACAACTATAATTTTTGATGTCATTGTTATGCTCTAAAATTACATGTTTACAATGCATAATATTTAATTTCAACAAGAATTTTACTTTTACCACACGTAAATTTATTAAAGATGAAGAAACATTTCGGCCATGTATGTTTTGTTATAAACAGGTTAACCTGTGCCATCCACCTACCACTCACTCACTCACTCATCAAAATCAATTCAATTTTTCACTTTATTTATTACAAAGTACCAATACAAGACGATATTGACAAATTAAAACATTTTCTTTTATTAATAGTTAACTTCATTTTATAATAATAATAAAAATAAAATCTTACATATCTCGTCGAGAAGACTGTAGCAACAACACAAAACATATAACTCCCACAAAAATATTTTTATTTACTCGATTTAATAGAGTCACTTAACGTTTTGTAAATTATAAGTATATGGAAGACTGTGCGGTTAACAGAAATTTTCATAGTCATCTTAAAGACATAACATATATTACAACGTACCTATAAGAAGAAAACAGTAACAAACATATTACATCTTTTGAATTAAAAACAAAATATAAACAGAAGAAAATTTATATACAAGAAGTTCTGATATACCAACAACAAAATTTTGAATCTGACTTTAAATTGGCGTATGTATAACGGGTGGTTCAGCATATTGATCTGTATTTATTATGTTTTTAAAATAATGCATAAATATTACGATAAATGCGCCCAAGTATTTATCGTAATATTTACGCAAAACAATATAAGATTGCAATTATACATGCTGGAAATGAATTTTATTTGCTATTTTAATTCAAATGGATCGATAATGTATTTTAATATTACAATTTATTGGCTTATTAAACAAAAAAAAATATTGCAAGCGCGAAGTAAATATTAATGTTCAGTTAGCAAAATTTGTTAAAATAACCGTATACAAGAAGAGTAAATCTAATTAATTTTGATCAAAGCATTTATTAGAATTTTTGCACAAAATAATATGAGATTTCAATTATTACATGCAGGAAGGAAATTATTTCTATGCTAATAAACTGCAAATTGAGTGTAATTTTAATATTAAGACTCTTATTAAACAAACAAATTATTACAAGCACGAAGTAAATAAATCAAAATTTAATAAAATAAACATACACAAGAAGCGTAAATCTCATAAAATTTCATCAAGTTTAATGCAAAACTCACACAAAATAATATTTTATCAGAATTATTACATACGGCCTTGTGATCGAGTTTGAAATAAAATAAAAAAATTAATTATTTGGTAGATAAATTCATATGAATAAAAATGTAATTTAAAATATTGCGCATTATGCGTAATGTTAATTTTTATTGGCTTATTAGGCATTTTAATTATTACAAGCACGAAGTACATATTAATGTTTAATTAGCACCAATTATTAAAAAAAAAAACATATTCAGAAAAAATAAATTTTATAACGTTTCCCCAAGCAATTATTACAATATTTATACAAATAAAATTCCATAAAAATTATTACATGCAGGAAGAGAATAAGTATTTACTTTAAATTAAAACATAAATTTCCGTTTTTTGGTATCTAGTACAAAATGTCTCAATATTGTACATTAATATATTCCATATTTTGTATTATTTAAATACTTATAGGCTTATTAAACATCCAAATTATTACAAGCACGAAGAAAACATAAATGTTTCTTTAACAAAATTTATTAGACTATTTATTTACGTAAAACTGCATTAGATTATAATTATTACATGGAGGGGAAGTGAATCATTACATTGTCAAGGGAAAATATAAAAATAATTTAGCAAAATCATGTACTACGTATAATATTTCGTTAGTCCTTGGCATCACTGGGTCAAATTTAGTGAACATATTTATATTACCGACAACTTATCCTGTTTTTTCTTAGATTCAATGAGGCGGTTAGTATTTCATTGTCTTAACCTCTATAAATGAACGAGTTTAAACCATATTAGATTTTAAATTTTTAAAAGTTTTACGGATCTTGTCCACTATTTGAACTTTCCGTGGTTTTTCGATTGATTTTATGTCTAGATTTTTTTCTAATCTTTATAGATAAACGAGAAATCTAGTATGCGGATGCTTGTTGCCAACCGTCTCTTATCCAGTTCCAACAATAATCTCCTTTAACACTCCACTCCCTCGGCATTTTACTTTGTAAATTATAAAATGTTTCTGGCTCTATTTGTTAATTTTGTAATCGTGCGATTAGTGAGTTTCACTAATCAATTTAGTGTGTTAAAAGCACAAAAGTTTACTCTCGCGCTATGCATGCTATTTTCCAAGATATATCGGAAGTACTTTTTCAAAATAGTTTCTAATTGGAAATGCCGTTCAAAATATAAAACCACTTTATAAACATTCCATATCTTCTTTGTTAATGTGACAATAAATCAGTAATATATCAACTATCTGGTCTACGCAGTCAAACAAATATTATAGTGGTTGAAAATATTTGATAAAAAGCAATAATTTAAATTCGTTGAAAACAAGGAAATGAAAATTTAATTGGGCTTGCACAAACCAACAAATCTGCAATTGAAATCGACTTTACTATTTACAAACTATAATGTAAAGTTACAATCTATTGCTACAAATATGTAAATCTGGGAAAATTATATATAAATCTTAAGACTTCCCTTAAATTACACGACAATTAAAAGTTACATTTTTCAATCGATAAGCAAGTGGCTTACTCAAAAGCTACTGAACATTTTCGTAATTAAGTTTCAAGATTTTTCAGTTTTCTAGTAAATTACTTATATTTTTTCTTATCAAAGTTGCCCCTAATTCAAGATGAGGTTACCTAGGCTTATGATCTACCTCATGGACATATTTAAGTTGATAAAAAAGTTAATTACCCCTCCCTTCTTCCTTATACTCTTCATATTTGCGTCAAATTTACTTCTGAAATTACCCATGGTTATGACTTATTGCAACGACGTATTTAGGATCGATGAGAAAGTGGCTAACTCAAAAGTTAAAAACATATTCCTAATTAAGTTCCAGAATGTATTGTAAATTAAACTCCCTTGGGGCGTGGAGACATCAAACTTACCCCAGAAATTCGCTTGCAATTACCTAGGATTACGACCTATCTCCATTGATATAGTTGGATCGATAACTTAAAAGTTACAGAAGATTTTCTTAATTTGATTTCGAAAATTCCAGAATTTCTAGTATAATCACTCTATATTTTTTTTTTTTTTTTTTTTTTTTTTTACATGAAAGTATTAATCATTCAGTCAATTAATACTCCCTTTTCATTCACGCACACACCCACCCATTCACCTACTCACACAATTACAGTATATCACCTGCACGTTGCAAGCTCCATGCCAACCAGCACACTGACATGGATGGCGGGTCGGCGCTGAATTCTACACTCCAACAGAGGGTCTAAGATGTGTTTATTATCATCACCAATCGTAATCGATGAAGAAAATTCGAACCCAGTACTCCCCGGTTCAAGTGCCGAAGCTCTAACCACTGCGCCACTTGTACGCTCCATTACATCTTCTTATCCCACTCAAACTTTCCCCTTGAAATTTTCAAAATTTAATCTCTCATTAAAACAAAACCGCGCAACGATTTGAGTCATTCCGATGCTGTAGTCAAGATTCATGAAACTGTCAAGCTCGACCAAAAAATTGCAAACAATTTAAAACCTTATTTTTTCAAAAAAAAAAAAATGGCTAAGGATTAAAAAAATTGCAATTTTTCCATTAAAAGAAACAGAATGGGTTTAATGTTTGCAACATAGAAAGTTACATGCGATATTGCTCGATTTGACGGAAAATTTTCTAAAATTTATATTCAATGTATCATTGCCCAAACTCCGTCTTCGATTACATATGATTATGTGACCTTACGACTCAAACGTTACAGAACATTTCACGGTTGTGAAGTATGTCCTAACTTTATCCTATCTTTCTTCGTGAGAACGTATTACTTAATCTCTCGCTATAATGAATTTTAATATTCGTAATAATTGTATAAAATTAATAGAAAATTCAAAAGCAGTTAAGGAACGTAAATAAACAAAACAATTATCAAAAATTGCTAGATTGAACGTAAAAATAATGGTTTGTGCGGATTAAAACCGTAAAGCTTCTAAATAGCCGCTAGTCGTGGATTAGTAAAATTCCAACAAATCTAAACATAAATTGCATCCAATGTTAAAGGCGATTAACGAGCAGTTGTCATATGTCATTGGATTCGATTAAGTGTCCACTATTTATGAATATCAAGAAAATTCTATGACCCTGAAGGAAATATGATGATTTGAAAACTACCGTATAAGCGATCCATACGGTTGGTATGGTGATTTGAGGGTATGATATCAAAGGGCCGAATGTCGAAGGGCTGAATTTCAAAGGGCCGAATGTGTCGAAGGGCCGAATGTCGAAGGGCCGAATGTGTCAAAGGGCCGAATGTGTCGAAAGGCCAAATGGGTCGAAGGGCCGATTTTTTTTTTGGATTTTTTTTTTTGTTTTAAAAATTAATTTTTTTTTATTTTTTTATTTAATTTAATTATTTTTTTTTATTTTTTGTACATATCCCTTTTTCAACCAAAAAAAATTACTTAAACCTAAACCACACAATTGTGTGTGTAAAAAAATCAAATTGTAATGGCGTTTTTGATACAAAATTTGGCTATGTAGATGACCTACATCGCGGGAATCGGGTAAGTAGAAATTTTTTTAAAAAATTTCCTTTGTACGATTCTATCGGACTTCTTAAAAGTGCAAGCCAAAAATTTCGAGAAAATTATCACATTTTGCGGGAATATTTTGACCTTTTCATTTTCTTTTTGTGACAAATTGCGTATTATTTTATTCAAAATAGTACAAATGTGTGTTTTTTTAAAATTTTGATATAAGCATTGTATTTTAACAGTGTTTCGATAGTACAAGTAATTTTTCCAAGAGAATTTTGCAATTTTTGTAGGAAAATTTTATTATTTTTTTTTTTACTTAGTTTAAAATTATAATTAAATTTTGCCACTTGAAGAATTGTATAAACTCTGGAAAAGCGGGAGTTTGGGGCCCCCATCCTCTAAGGTGTACAGCAAGGCGCAGCCCCCATCCTCTAAGGTGTACAACGAATTAAAATTACATTAAAAATAAAATTATATTTACAAAAGTTGATTTTTTTAACATTTGTTGCACTATTATAATTAGCGATAAGAGCGATAAAAGCTCTTTGATCTGTGTCTGCAAGGTTGACGAAGCAATTATTATTAATAAAAATAAATAAAACTAAAAAAAATTTTGAAAAAATAAAAAAAGGGAAAAATTTTCCGAAAAATCAAAAAGTTTTATTAAAATAATGCAAAAATGTAATTTGTTACCCGCTTCATGACAGTGTAATTCGAATTTTGTCATTAAAATTAAGATTTGATAAATAAAAACGGCAGATTTTTATTTAAAAAATTATTTTTGGAAAAACTGAAAATTTTCCAAGAAAATGTGGTGATTCTTCCGAAATTTTTGGCTTGAACCTCCTGAAAATGATAGGTATACAATCCTATAAAGATTTTTTTTTTTAAATTTCATCTTACCCGATTTCGGTGATGTACACCTTAGTTAGGACATACTAACGGGAATAACATTTCAATGTCAATCTGATAAAATTATATATTACTCCTGAAGTCCTGACAGATTTTTGGGGTAGTCGGATAATTTTAAGTGGCAGTGTTTTTTTTTTTTGTTTTTATCCATGCCATCTGTTTTGGGGCCGAAGCACTCCGTACTCTTTCGCGGTTTATTTTTTCCGTCTTACTTTACGCATCACCCGCCAAATCGAAGACGTACGGCTAAAGGGCCGATTTAAAACCATCTGCACATTGCAAGCTCCATGCCAGCCTATACTGACATGGAAGATGGGTCGGCCCATGAGTATTGCACTCCGACAGGGGGTCATAGATGTGTTACATTTCATCCCCGATCATAATCGGCTAGAAAATTTCACTTTTGCATCCTGCCCCTATCGGGATTCGAACTCGGTACCTCCCGATCCAAATGCCAAAGCTTTAACCACTGTGCCATTTGCAGTATTCAACGAATTATATTTTTTTATCACTGTTAAAGGAATACAGTTAACCTTTTGATTTGTATAGTTGACGTGTACTGATTTTGTTTCTTTTAATAGGATGCGCCATCTTTAGGTCCAGTTGCTCACTGTCTTAACTGCATTTTGAAGTTTACTTGTTGCTTCCAAAATATTTTTTTCAACTGCTAGAATAGCTGTATCGTCTCCAAATGTTGCAACTATAGCACCTTCAATATTCGGTAAGTCTCTCGTATAAAAAATAAACAGAATATAGATCTAAGTACGCTACCTTATTGTATACCTGCTGATATTCTTTTTCTACGTCGATCTGCGATGAAGAATTTAAGAATTTTATAAAATTTCTTAGGAAGATTTGGATTTTGTTTAAATTCAAGCCCTTGCTGTCAAACTTGTCGAGTGTAAATTTACGAATTGCCCAAGGGCATCCTCAATTATATCGGCAATTTTGAGAACTTGTTCAACTCTAGGGTCATTTTCTGTAAACTCAAATTTGTATAGTAGAATTAAACATCTCTTTTCTATTTTAGGTTTCAGCCTCTTGAGCAGAAGTTTTTTAATTATTATTCTTACTTCAGCCACCCTCCATTGACTTAAAGCATATTTCAGTCCAAAGGCTTTGTTAATTATTTAAACTAGTTTAGGCAAACCTTTCTTGAAAATGTCTTTCACAATTTGCAGATGGAAAGGAGCTATGCGCGGGTCATAACTAAGCTAGAACTAAGATTCGAACAGTAACACGACACAAAATTATACAAGATTCGACTCTAAATCTGGCTGGAAACTTCGTAAGAAAAGCCTCAAAGGTGTAGAAAGAAAGGTTATGAAATTAGTGCAAATATGTTGAACGGACTAACAGTGGATTTTTTTATAAGTGCTGTCAAGGAATCCACCATCTGAAACTGCATTTGAAAATCAATAGTATATGAAAAAACACGAACGAAGTATTGGCGTTGGCTTCAGAATATGAGACAGCCAGAATAAGTTTAGCCACTAACACAGTAAAGTTGCTCATTATAGTAGCCTTTCAGGTTAATGGAACAAAACTGTCGCGTTCCCCGTCTCGATGTTTCCGATGCCAACAACCAGGTAGTGCATAAGAGATTGCAAGCAGACAAGTACAAAGCGCTTGAAGTAAGCTGACGTACAAAACAAGAAACATTACAAGTTTAAAATCACACAAATAGGGGCAGATTAAAAAAAAATACGAACACAGGAAACGCTACTCTAATCCAGCACGAACGAAAAAGATTACCCCTTGTGAAGCAGCCACAAATAGCAAAATTAACTAAAAAAAGGGAAAGTGGCAGAATAATAGAGTAGCTAGGCCCGAGGACAAGAAAATACGGGTTTTTGTTGAAAACGTTCAATTAAAGAAGTGGCAAAAAAGACAGTTATCCGTTACTGCACATTGACAACATCTTCGACAAGCTGTCAGTGGTCAGGATTTTAAGTGCATTGGATCTGAAAAAAGGATATCGGCAATTGGCAATCAATCCTGATAAAAGTGAGAAAACGGCACGATATATTGAGGATTCAATCATGCTTATATTTTAAAAGGCTTAAATTGGAAAATATATCTGACTTTCTAGGATGGCATCATTGTACTAGACCATAAATTTGACGAACACGCAAACAATACTACTTATTTTTCTTAAATAAGTAGTATTGTAGTCAAGTGAATAGAAATGAAGTCTGATCAAAAATGAAATTAACAATTTGCATCATATTGTTTCACGCAATGGATTGAATAGTTCCAAAGAAGTTTTTGCTGATTTGTACCAATTTTCGCAGATGTTGCACGATGTCCATTGCCTTACTAAACATAGTCAACTATTAGAGTTAGACTTAATAAACACATTTTTATTAATCACTTGTTTTTGTTTCATAAGTGTGTTTCGCCAAGTGCCTACGGCAAATAGCGTAAAAAGTATTAGAGTTAGAACATACAACATCAAAAAATGAAAAATTAAAGAAGACTATGCAGCGGTGGATATTAGTTTTCGATACGAGCAACACAGGGATAGAGAGCAGGAGAGAGCACCGCTCTAACTAACTAAAAAAATTATCGCACCAAACATTCTTGAAGAATATTTTCGTTTTTTCGTGCGCGTCACTCGCCTACACACGCCAAAACAAAAAATGCACCACAAAAATATTCCTCCATATCCTCACTGGTCGCACACATGCACAAAGTACACATTGGTCTAGCTCTCAAAATTATTTGACGTTTATTCGATTCAGCAAAACGTAAAACAGAATGTAAATAAATACCTATTCACAATTACAAAAAAACCGGTGTCAGGATTTCCATAAAATGGAGACAAGTGTGAAATTTGATAATGCACAGTCGAGTTTTTTTGGGAGAATGAAATTTTTTTTTTTTAAATTATAATTTAATTTTTTAAATCTAAAATTATAATTTAATAATATTTGTTTATATTTCAGTCGAGATTTGATTCTTTTTTGAATATTAAAGTCTGGTAGCTTTTTGAAATATTTAAAAGCCGTTTGACTGTATGTAACCATTGTCGAAAGTGACATATAAATACAAATTACTTAAACGATAATTTCTCATTGCATTAAATTAACCGTGCGATTCTGACGTTAAGACTATTAAGAGGCTAACAGTAAAGAGGTTTTCCGTTAATAGATTTTTGTAAGAGAATCTCTTAATTGGTATTCTGTTAGCAATACTCTTAAAATTTCTATTAAAAACTCTACAAATATTTTAGACCTGTCAATTGTGATTTTTATTAATGCGAGCCGTTGAAATTGTTGTTTTATTGTTAAATAAACGATAAAATACGACATATTTTTGTGAAAAATAATGTTTTAATATTCATATTTTTGTAATAAATTAGACAAATTAAATAATTATACAAAAAATTGATTATATGGGTAATGCATAAAATAAACAATAACAAAATATTTACATCCGCCCGAAATGTTAATGTCGGAATATTTTTTTTTTATAAAAATAATACATGTTTGTGTATTGTAAAATATAGTTTAATTAATTATTTATTTGCATAATCGTCATTTTTATTAGTTTTCATGCAACATAATAAAAATTGTATCATTTATAATGTTTAAGACGACCTATTTGGTAGGTATTAAGCTAAGAGGTTTTTAAGAGAACCTCTTAACTGATCAGTACGTGCAGAATCGCAAAAAAGTCTTAAGTAAGAGAAATCTCTTAGTTATGTAAAATATTGTAGTTAAGAGCTCTGTGACTATACGTCAGAATCGCACGGTAAGTATAACCAGTAAATTAAAAATAAATTAAATTGTGATTGGTAGCGTTGTTAGGACTTGTTTTCTTAAATGTGGAAAATTACTGTGACGTGTTATTAGAGAAGAATATAGAGAACCGAAAACTATTGTGACGTAATAAAGTAAGTAAAGTTTTTCGTTCACTAATTTATTAGTGGCGTATTCGAAGCGAAGTAAACGGATTTGAGTTTTCGTGCGCTTGGTGGGAAAGGGTGAAAAAAAAATAGAAAAATTTATTAAAAATAAAAATGGCGTAAATCAACGGGTGTTGACTGTGGTGAAAGGTTTGGTTTTTATTAAAGCACTAAATTACGGGTGGCCAGTTCAGGCCATTCAATTTTTCGGTTAAAGGTGGGTGTTTGGGACTTAGTCCCGCTGATATCTAAAACAAAATTTATTATTGTATACTTACCAATCAGTTGTCAATTAATTGAACCTGAAGATAATAAATGACGAAAACCGAATTGTATTTTAAACATAAATATAGTATTTAAGATAATTAATTACATCAATAGTCATTTATCACTTTAACATCAACAACCCTTTTATATTGTTTTATTATATTGTTTAAAATCCATTATTGGCTGTGGGCCAATTCTCAGTTAAATCGATTAGTACAGTAAATTTAAATTTTAGTACAAATTACTTTTCAAATTGTACCAATTCTCTAGTAAATAAAATTAGGTAAATGCGGCTTAAAGGGACACATTGTTTCTAGGAATATACAAAAATTGGTATGTAGGTACACGGACTAATGTCATAAATTTTATTGTCGTTGTTCCAATTATTCGTATTGTTTATACGAATAAATTTAAATTGTATATTTTCGCAAATTTGTTGCGTAATATACACAATAAACTATTTGAAAAAATAAATAAAAAAGTTAACATATAAAACTGTGTTCATAAATATCGAAGCGCATTTTTATTTCATGAGAAATGCTAGTGAATATAAAAAATTATGCCTAGAAACATGGCCGACATATTTTCATGATTTGTTTAGCAAAAACAAAAACCACTACTATTTACCTTTTGTGTCTTCGCTTTACCCTACTTTTTAGTACGGTATTTCAATTTACCGCATACTTTGTTAAAAACGGCTTTTACCCTAGATTTACCTTAGAATTGGCCCGCAGCCATTATATTGCTCGTGCTTTTCTATTCCTATTCTATTTTTGTTACTAAAGGAACACGCCTAACCCATTTAAGCCCAAAGTACCAAAAATGGTTCTCTCATAAAGTCAAAATTTCACCTTGTAAATCGACTATAGATTTCTCAACATAATTTTACTGTATTTTTGGCATATAGAGAAATATAAAAAAATGGTAGTTAGTAAAAAAAAACTTGTCATAGAAAGTGCACGTGCGGTTAAAGTTTTACTATTTATAATGAGCTGAAGATTGCACAAACTACAATAACTTAGGTCCAAAAATGCTTCAAAAAGAAGCCATCATAGATGAAATAGATCATGTTAGTAAAAGTAGAAATTGTCCGGCTAGCGAAGTAGAATATAACACTTCAAATCTTAAATGGAAAAAGGGAGACATTTCAGATATTCGCAGAACTGAGTTCGAAGAATGGGATTGCCGACGACCACCGTTATCTCTATCCAACGATTCAAACCCATTAGATTTGTTTATGCTATTTTTCACGAGAGATATGATGGAGGAATTATTAACACATAGCGTTACCTACGCAAAAAATCGTACATTTTCTTGCTCCTTAGAAGAATTATATGTTTTTATCGGAATACTTATTATAAGTGGTTACTCGCCAGTTTCTAGAAGAAGATTATATTAGTCGAATGAGCTGGATACCAGAAATGGAACGATTTCAAATGCAATGAGGCGAAATCGATTTGACGAAATATTGAGCAACATCTATTCATGCGACAATAATACGTTATCGAACCAGGATAAAATGGGCAAAATTCGACCTTTGGTTGAACATATGAACAAGGTTTCCTTAAAATATTGTCCTGTTCAACGTATGCTCTCGATAGACGAATCTATGATTCCATATTTCGGCAGACATGGAGGCAAAATGTTCATAAGAGGCAAACCATTAAGATTCGGGTTTAAGGCTTGGGTATTAGCTACACAATCGAGGTATTACGTCAACTTCGACCTTTATCAAGGAAAATCGTTTCAACCAGTTACAACAAACAACAATTTTTTGAAAGCGGAATTAGTTGTCATCGATTTCCAGCAAATTTTGCAAAATAATTATAGGGATTTAGAGTTTTCCCTGTACTTTGATAATTATTTTACGTCACCACGATTAGTTAGTTACTTGGGAAAATATAATTTTTGTGCAATGGGGACAGTGCGTGCAAACCGACTAGGAAAGTCTAATGTCTTAAAAGATGCGAAACCGTTCAAAAAACTTAATCGCAGCACGTATGATTCAATGGTAGAACCCAAACAAAATGTTGTTGCGATTAGATGGAATGACAACAGTGTCGTCACACTGTTGTCAAATCAATTTGGTGTTGAACCTGTAAAAAAGGCTACTCGATACTCCGCAAGCGAGAAAAAAAATTGAAATACCACAATGGGCATATAACAAACGAATTCGTGTTGTAGATCTCCTGCATTATGCACTATGTAGCAACAACAGCTTGTACAACTTGTGATGTTCCATTGCACAATAAATGCTTTTTAGCCTACCACCAATAATAATGACATACATACATAAGTGTATTGCATAAATAATTTTTCATCTCGTTTCTTAAATTGAAAGCATATCTGGTGGCGTTTTTTGATCCCATTAGCGCTGATTCCAACGGATTTATGTTTCGTCTCCATTCACCGTCGTGTAAAACACAAAATTCATCCTCCAAATCCAGGAAGTTGTTAGGACAATATTTTTTTGCTGAATCATTCAACTTCACAAAGCTATGGAGCGCGACTGTAGCTAAAACTACCCTTGTGGCATTTTCTGGGTTCATATAAATGGTGTTTAGCAAAATTCTCCATCGGGCTAAGAGTATGCCAAAAGCGTTTTCAATAGTTCGTCGTGCTCTGGATAGCCTATAATTAAAAATTTCTTGTTCGTCATCAAAATTTGACCCACCAGGGTAGGGTCTCATAATATTTTTAGTTAGTGGGAACGCTGCATCCGCCACGAAATAATGAGGAAACAGCTTTGTACTGTTTGATAGGTAACAATCTTCGGGTAGTGGTAATTTGTTGTTAAATAAATTATTGCCAAATTTCTATTGTTGAAGCACTCCTACAAACATACGAAAATTAAAGATCTTTCATCAACATAGTTATATCAAACCTACCTCCGTCACTTTGGCTACCATATGCACCGACACATGCGTGCGTAAAGATACAGTTGGCATCACAAGCGGCCAGCAAAACTATACTAAATGTTTTTTTATAATTGAAGTAAGAAGAACCGCTTCCTGGTGGAGATCTGATATTAATATGCTTGCCATCAATTGATCCAACACAATTTGGCATGTTCCATTTTGCACCGAAATCACTCGATATGCTTTTGTAGTCATGTTCGTCGGGCTGAGAAACATACAAAGGCGATAAAATATGACCTGACACATTTCCAAAATAATTTTTCGGGCTGTCGATCTACCAATTTTGAATGCCCACGAGAGAAATTTTGGGCTCACTCCTTGAGATAAATAACTATAATAAAATAAACATTGTTTAATAAAGATTTATATATTTACAATCCATTTTTATATTTTTTAATACTTACGACAACGTGAGTCCCAATCTTGCTTCAAAATGAATTGGCTCGCGAATCGATTTTTTTGTCAAATGTTCTTGAAGTAGTCCAAGTAGCATTTCATACACTTCCCGTGACATTCTTGTTTGGGAGAAAAACTCCTCGGAGTCTAATTCCTTCATTCGTAAAAAATGTTGTGTTGTAATATCCAGCGCCCTTCTATCTAAATTTAAAGGGCGTACCCACCATCGCCTCGGTTTAAATATTTTTCGATACTTTATGTATAAAATATATTAAAATATATAAATCGCACAGCAACTCTAAATTTTCGTAATCCTCCATGACGTTTTGCTTACTTTGATAATGTGATTTTGACAAGCGGAACGGATACATTGTAACTAGCGAATGGAAGAGACGGAACGGAAACTATTTTAGAAAAACGGAACGGAGCGGAGCGGATGCATTGTAGCTGAGGGTTAACTAATAATTAAATCACATTTCATTTCATTTCAAACTGAACAATTTTGCTCTCGTATCGTCGTCTTTCGGCTCCCGATAGACCCATTGCATATTATGATAGCATAGCACTATTTATTTTCTGCAAATTTATTTATTGCATAAAGAATTCATTTTGTGCAAAAACATAACCTAAGTATATTTACAAAATCATGTTAATTACTTACTTCTCACACAAATTTTGAAATATGGTATTCAGAGTTTTTTTTGTTAACATTAATAAATGATGTAAACACAAAAACTAGATTTTATTTAGCCTAATTTAATTAATTATCACAGTATAAAAACACAGCACAAAATTGTAGTTTGCCAAACAGCATCAAAAACAGCTGATTGAGAATTGTCAAAATTTTTTTGACAGTTGTCAATCAGCTGTTAAAGAAAAGAAAAGAAGACGTCCAAAGTTTTAAACTCTCGATTAAAGGCGGGAAGACGCCTAACGTTTTTTTTTATTTTCGATCAATGGTGGGAGGACACCTAAGCCGTGTCAAGCCCGTGCAAATTTATCTAACGGCAGGAAGACGCCCAACAAAAGTTTACGGTTACGGTTGGCGAACGCCCCCGTGGCAAAGTGGTCAGCATGCTTGCTCCAGCGACCGGAGGTCCCGGGTTTGATTCCCGGCGGTGACAAGGAAAGATTTTCACGGCTGGTTTAGGATCAATGAATTAATCACTCATTATCCGAAATGAAAATATGATTGTGAAACCTCATTTAAGGCGGCCAAATTTCTTGATGGGATATAGTGCCAGAGAGAGAGGTAGAGGTGGCGAACCACGTGGTTATATTTGTATTGTGTTTAGATTAACGGTGAGTAGACGCCGCAACCCATTTCGGCGAGACCTTGTCTGAGAGTCAAGAAGGTACAATTTTTGTTTTTTTTTATTTTCCGTTAGATTTTTTTTTATATAAAGTAAGATCAAGTATTATTTTAAATTTTCATGTTTTCAATTTTTTTCTAAATTTTATTTTGTAATCAAGCGCTACAACAGTTGTCACATTGGGTGACCATATTTTAGTTTGATTTTTTTCGATTATTTTTTAGCTTGATTTATTTTCTTCCGCTCTGGAATTTTTTAGGTTTAACCGTTTTAGCTTGATTCATTTTTTTTCGTTTTTATCCTTTTTTTTTGCCTCTGATATTTCCACGTTGTACAAAATTTTTGTATTATTGAATAAAGAAAACCGCACTGCGTATGATCCTTGGCGTTCGGTTTTATTTTTTTTTTCATCTGCTTCACTTAACTTTGTTCCATTTTTTTTTGTAAAAAGATGAAGTACTAAATTTGTTTTTGGGTTGGTATGTTGGAAGGGGGATTTTTATTTCGTGTTGGTTCCATAGTTTCCAGCTGGGTTTGTCACTCCCCGTCATTCCCTTGGAAAGAAATCCACAGTTTCAGATTGGCAACTCCAATATATGTGTCGTCCATTCGGGGACGACCGTAAAATGTAAACGGCCTCCCTGTGGCACACCGAGAGTCGCAAGCTGTCGGAGTGTGATTTGTGGGAGATCCTCTAGAGGTCTCCCCGAGTGAAGAAAGGCTTTGTCTGTTTGAGAAACGTCCCTACCCTATTATGCTGCTTCGTTGTGGCTGAGCATGGGTCTCTAGTGGTCGATGGGTCTTTGTGAAGTTTCTTCAGTATACATTGTACTTGTCGGTCGTTCCTTGGTAGGCACACCCGGTTATTATTATATTTTTTCACGTTCCTCAAATTTCAGTCAGTTTTTACTCCTTTTTTTGTTCTGTTACACGATGTAGGATAGGTGCATGCAAGGTTCAACTTCTCCCGACCCAAAACCTGGAGACCTAGTCAGTAAAATCACTGTGACAAAGGCCTTTGCATGCTTGTAAGAATCTACGGAATGCTTCCTGAAACCTCCCGTAATAAACACCTTAACACGCGAGGTCGTTAAAATATATTCTATTTTCAGATCGTTGGATTCTATCAGTTATTCGATAAAAAATGACATCTATTTAGAATATAATCGGAATCATTAGAATATAATCGTTTCGAATGCATTGTTCACGATTTCGTAGATTCAAAATTCTGAAACCAGTATTTGCAGCACTTTTATAAAATTGGTATTACATGTTTCAATTTTTATACAATTATAGGATTTTGCAAATAATAACACTCTTTATTTCAACTATTTTAAACATTCCGATTATGGCCTTTAAACATAACACCTTGATATTTTTTTACAAACCGATCACCCACATTTATAAATAGCCAATTTATAACCAATGTACGTACTGTAAAAACACCACATACAAAATGTTTAATATGCTAATTAGATGTTTAAAAGTACGAACATCTAGCGCGTATCGGAAAAGTTAAACAGAAATAAATTTTCAAGTGAACGACAAACCCAATTACATAAAATAGTTTAACGAATTTATATATTTTAGTTTTGTGTACAGCAAACACACACAAAACTTAGCAAAAACAATTTTAATTGAGCGGCTAAACACAAAGTATTTAAATTAAAATTTCAGCATCAATGAACAACAAATAACTTAAAGACAAGAATAATTTTTATTCTTGTTAGGTTTCTAACAAAACTATATAAATATCAAGTCACACTAAACAAAAACAAAAAAAAAATCCAAAAACCAAAAGATTTTAACTTACTGATAAACATATTAATTTATTTTATCGATTTGCAAATTTTGTTATTTTATCTAAATATTCCGCTAAAAAGAGTCTCTTAAAGAACGCAGCACAACAAAAACAAATCTCGTTCGTGTTAAATTAAGACAAAGAAATTCGAATGTTTATATAGCTATAAGACATTATAAGACAAAACCTATAAAATAATCATTATAGTGATGATCATGATCATTAATTTTAAACGACGATCAATGATGGCATCATTTCGATGTATATAAAATGAAAAGTTTTCGTGTCCTGTTCTCGCGCACACCGCTCAATATTCGAAATAAGCATAATAAATTTGATTAATTTACGGTATAAATCGGGTACGGACTTACCCATATTATATAAACTACCTTGACCTCCATGTCTCGTGATCATTGTAATTATTTTAAATTTTTTATTGTTATTTTTTCGCGATCCGCTACTAATTATTTACGAACCATGCCTAAATAAATTATTGGATCGCGCCCGCATCCCGTACATATTGTGAAGCGGCCTGGAAAAACTTTAACAAAGTCGTATTAACACGTTTGTATAGAAAATGAAAGCATTTTTTGTGTGTTATCCAATATAGTTGAATATTCATGAGATGATCGCACAGCTTATCCAATATTCTAATTCGTGTTTTTTTTTGTCTGGTTTTTAACTAATTAATTTAAAATTTTGGATTAGTATAGATTATTTAAAATGTGAAGATTTCGCAAATCGGCGTTCTTAGCATAATTATGACGTATTTGTTTTTGAGAATTTTTTTGCGATACCGCATTGTTTAATTTCCGCAGCTTGCATTAATTTTTGGTTAATTATTGGAAAAAACCTAGTCTCACGATGATGAGCGATTTCTCATAAACGTAAATGCTGATAGTTATAGAGGAGAAAATTATGGTGGCGTTTACGATAATCAAAATAATATTTAGTTCATAAAATTGGGCCTCAAGTGTTAAATCAAATATTATTAAATCAAATCAGGTGTTTATATTAAATCAGAAAGCTTCTTAATATGAAACAATGATAAAGTGCTAATGAACATTTAAATGTTCATACACATACGGATATATCAAGCAAATAAACGTAATTGAATTTCTGAAAAAATCTAGTAAAATGGGCGATTATAAAGGTGTGCGGATATTTTCCTTTCAAATAAACAGTTTCAGTTTGAGTATTCATCGCCCGTATATACAGTTATGCCAGTTCTTGTTTACTTATTTAACTTCCCGTTGCTTATTCTACTATTGGTTTCTCCTTTGACAAAGCACAAACGGCATGGAGAGACAATCTTACGCATCATATTTGAATATGTTGGCGGTTTCAAATTTGTAATTTTGAGTCTCGAATTTACTGTCCTGTATAGCCTTCCTCGTGCATCGCGGTAAACACAATTACGCAGTTTTTCCCATGCTTGGCGCATTGCTAGTTCCAGATTAAAACCAAACCTGTTGAAATAACACTGGAGCGCTGTTATA
Source organism: Nephrotoma flavescens (assembly GCA_932526605.1). Classification (NCBI taxonomy): domain Eukaryota; kingdom Metazoa; phylum Arthropoda; class Insecta; order Diptera; family Tipulidae; genus Nephrotoma; species Nephrotoma flavescens. The sequence continues at coordinate 34,737,550 of OW052222.1, read as the reverse complement.
ATTTTAACGCTCGATGACATTTATCGCGCAACTAGAGTATTTCATTGTTCCTCCAGTAGCAAGGCGGATAACGATTATCTACATCTCTAGGCATTGCTGCACCACATGCCCTAGTCACATATTCCATGAGTTCACTTCAAATGATTTTTTAACACCATCCAGGTTAAACCCATGCGACAAATCGCTTAACACGAAAGGTACTGTAACTTTTTACCGGAAGTAAGTTATGTCAATTATCAAGCTCGCCTCACAACTTTATATCTCCGAATAATTTCCATAATTACGTTCCTTAAGCTAGCAGAACCCATACAGCAGAACATTACAAGATAGAATGGATAATTATAGGCTAATTATGGGCTAATTAAATGCCACATTACAAAATTTTGGGCTCCATCCCTACCAACTAAAGCGTGGGTTCTGCTAGCTTTAGAAAAAGTTAGCAGAACCCATTTCAAAAAATGATTTAAAAACAATTGAAAAATAAAGGTTAATTTTAGGCTAATTAAATGCCCTATTTAAATTTTTTTATTCGGGTCGATCAAGAAAATTCAAAAGGCTTTATCATTTCAAAGCTAGCAGAACTCAAATCGAAAATCGGACCAAAACCGAAATTAGAACTCAAAACAAGATCTATTGGCAATCGAATAATTTTAAGCTCGGTATAGGCTAATCAATGCCCCATTGAAAATTTTGGGCTCCATCCGTTTTTGACCTAACTTCAGGTCATTTAATCTAAAGCTAGCAGAACCCAAATCGAAAACCGGACCCATACCGAAATTAGAACGGAAAACAAGAACAATTGACATACAAATGACCGGAAGTTAGGTCAAAAACGGATGAAGCCCAAAACTTTTTAATGGGGAATTTGATTAGCCCATACCGAGCCTAAAATTATTCGATTGCCAATAGATCTTGCTTTGAGTTCTAATTTCGGTTTTGGTCCGATTTTCGATTTGGGTTCTGCTAGCTTTAGATTAAATGACCCGAAGTTAGGACAAAAACTGATGGAGCCCAAAAATTTTCACTGGGGCATTTGATTAGCACATACCGAGCCTAAAATTATTTGTATGTCAATTGTTCTTGTTTTCCGTTCTAATTTCGGTTTTGGTCCAATTTTCGATTTGGGTTCTGCTAGCTTTAGATTAAATGACCTGAAGTTAGGTCAAAAACGGATGGAGCCCAACATTTTTAATGGGGCATTTGATTGGTCCATACCGAGCCTAAAATTATTCGATTGCCAATAGATCTTGCTTTGAGTTCTAATTTCGGTTTTGGTCCGATTTTCGATTTGGGTTCTGCTAGCTTTAGATTAAATGACCCGAAGTTAGGTCAAAAACGGATGGATCCCAAAAATTTTGACTGGGGCATTTGATTAGCACATACCGAGCCTAAAATTATTTGTATGTCAATTGTTCTTGTTTTCCGTTCTAATTTCGGTTTTGGTCCAATTTTCGATTTGGGTTCTGCTAGCTTTAGATTAAATGACCTGAAGTTAGGTCAAAAACGGATGGAGCCCAAAATTTTTAATGGGGCATTTGATTGGTCTATACCGAGCCTAAAATTATTCGATTGCCAATAGATCTTGCTTTGAGTTCTAATTTCGGTTTTGGTCCGATTTTCGATTTGGGTTCTGCTAGCTTTAGATTAAATGACCCGAAGTTAGGTCAAAAACGGATGGAGCCCAAAAATTTTGACTGGGGCATTTGATTAGCACATACCGAGCCTAAAATTATTTGTATGTCAATTGTTCTTGTTTTCCGTTCTAATTTCGGTTTTGGTCCGGTTTTCGATTTCGGTTCTGCTAGCTTTAGATTAAATGACCTGAAGTTAGGTCAAAAACGGATGGAGCCCAAAATTTTTAATGAGGCATTTGATTAGCCCATAATGAGCTTAAAATTATTTGATTGTCAATAGGTCTTGTTTTGAGTTCTAATTTCGGTTCTGATCCGATTTTTAATTTGGGTTCTGCTAGGTTTAAAATGATAAAGCCTTTTGCATTTTCTTGATTGACCCGAATAAAAAATTTAAATAGGGAATTTAATTAGCCTAAAATTAACCTTTATTTTTTAAATTGTTTTTAAATCATTTTTTGATATGGGTTCTGCTAACTTTTTCTAAAGCTAGCAGAACCCACGCTTTAGTTGGTAGGGATGGAGCCCAATATTTTTAATGGGGCGTTTAATTAGCCCATAATTAGCCTATAATTATCCATACTATCTTGTAATGTTCTGCTGTATGGGTTCTGATAGCTTAAGGGACGTCTATAATTGCATAAAACAATACTGAGAATTGTAAGAACCTCAATATGAGCATATCCTAGAATGTTATAATTCAAGTTGGCTCATTATGACTTGTTAATGTGGGTGTTCTTCGAAATCCCGGTTTTCAAAATTCCGGTTACCAAAATCCCGGTTTTCTTTTCTTCTAGTTCTACAGTTTTGATTTTGAAAAAAATTTTTTTTATTAATTCGGGCTGGAAACCAAGGCTGCGAGGCCGGTGTTGGTTTTTTTGAAGTCGGTGCTATTTTATCGAAGTCAGAGTCCTAAAAAACCGAACTCCTATTTTTTTTGTCAAATTACAACAATAGCGCGGTATTTGGCACCCGCTCGAGAATAAGTTGATTTCATCGATTTTTTTTTTTAAGAAAACGTTTAAGAACGAACCGATTAAGAAATGACCTGTTCCACCCTAACAACATGTTGATTTTTGACATAATCGGTTAAAAAATGCCCAGGTTTCAACCCTGCGCACTTTATTCCAGAACTTTGTCAAAACCGCATTTTTTAAATCCCATTTAGGACACACATATCCAACTTCAACTAAATTGGTTAAAAAATGGCCTAGTTCAATAGCGATAGCCATATTTCAGAACTTTATCAAGAAATCGTTTGAGAAATCCATTGCCATCACACGTGTAGAATATCAACAAAATCGGTTTAGAAATGGCCTAGTTCCATTTCTATTAACCGCTTTATCGAAAATTCATTTTTAATCAAATTTTCATCGCACGTATCGAATTTCAACAAAATATATTGGCCAAAGTCCATCCCCCCACTTGTCAAATTTTAAAAATTCAAACCGGGATTTTTTTTACACAAAACCGGGATCATGATAACCGGGATACGGTTTTCATAGTCCCGGTTTTAAAACGGTTTTGTCCCGTAGCGTCTCCGTGGCCTTTTTTGACTTTTATTGAAGTTGAAGTATCACTTTATTTCATTCGATTTACTTTTTTTAAGTAGGAACTCGTATAACGTAAGCCTATTATTGGCCCTCCTCTTAATTTTTGGAATAGCTAGGCCCACCGCTTCTTCTACATCGGTTTCTGATTCTGGATAGCTAGTAATTTCATTACCTCTCGTGATAGCATCGCTTGGTGATAAGTGAAAATGCTTCAAATGTGTTAAGACCGGTGTGGGCTCTGTTGTACATAATTTCAAATCCGTAAATGAATTTAAGAAGAATCGCGTCCCATGTTTCAAGGGCAAATTTATTTGGTGTTATTCTTACCATTTCATACAGTATAGTTGTATATAAACATACTGTTGATTTTCACTCTACGAAGCCAGGCTTTTCTTAACTAGTGCTTTAGAATCGTTGCCGCAAGTCATGGCTAATGGTTGGATTTTCTAATATTGGATGCTTCTCTGCAACATGTTTGTAATCCATGCATTAAAAGAACCTGGTGGCGACTTCTTTCGTATTGAACAGGATGCCTATCCAAATTTTAATTTTTTGTTTAAAAAACATCTGGGAAGTGTTCATCCTTCCAAGCTATACCCAGGTTCCACGCTAAAATGGCCAATTTTTTTCATATTGAACAAACCCGTGGAGTGCTCGACCCATCTTTCTAAGGCTTTTCGCACTTCTTCCACCGTTGTAACTTTATAGAGGTTATCGATTTAAAATAAAACTTTTACCGTTAAAGATTTTATATTAGCTAACTGGCTATTGATAGTCTCAAAATTGATTTGGTATTTCAAGGTCTCCTTTTTGCTGTTGGTATTTTGCAGTTCCAATAGTTCACGTCTAAGATCTCATTTGTTGTTTTGCGGATGTGGTTAACATTTTTGTCCGCAACATTTGTCCCATAAGAGATATTCTTTGTCGCTCTAATCAGTAGGGCCAATTGGTCTGTTGGAGTAAATTTTCTTCCATTCTTCAGTTCAGTTTTTTGTTGTCTAATACTCAAGGTTCGATGCTCACAATTCGTAGACAAAAAACATTTTTTTTTTCATTCATTGTTAATCGGTGAAGTATTTTCGATACGTTCATTTTACTATAATAGCTGAACCATAGAATTTTCTACAGGTGATGATCAAAATCTTGAGTTCACTATGCACGTACTTCTATACTTTTCTTTGCTCTATCCGCATAGTTATCACCCAAAGTAAGCGATAGAAAACATCTCTCCAATGTACAGGTCACTGCTCCCTATTTTAAAAATTTGCCCAAATATTCAAGACGATTTGTCTACAATATTGCTGAAATTCTATAAACATAACATTCAATTGGAGAGGCAAAGTTTGGCACAAGTCGATGATGGCAATTTTCAAATAAGATAAAGCGTGAAGCTGGAACAAGTGAACATTTTCAAAATACTCAAAATAATGTAAAAATTATTATATCAAAATTATTCGAAGACGATTCATCTATCAAAACGCTTAGGATACCATAGAATGCCGAACAAGATACCTTATCTTTCAAGGTACAGGAAAGTTGCGAAATTTAGTAATAAAAGGAACAAAAACAAAATTGTTGTCAGCTGCATACAAAATATACGATCCGTTGGGTTGGCTTGCATCTAAAACTATTTTATTCAAAATGCTACTCCACAAGTTATTGTGACTTTAAGTTGGAGTGGTCGCATATAATGCTGTGTGCCCCAGGTCAAACTTTTCGGCTAAATTATGAACTAAACTTTTTGAGGTGACCTTACGCTATTCCTCACCAGCTTACAAACGAAAAGTCTACTCGCGAGGTAACTTTTCATTTTAGTTGTTAAATGCATTATTGTGTACAAATTTGTACAAACTTTTACATGAAACTTTTTTTATTTATAAACATTACGTAGTTTAACATAACATTTGCAAATAATGCAACTGTTTCATATCACCTTCCAATATTTTAATTTAATTTAGTATTTCCTTTAGCCACGAAAAGTTGACAATATAGTATTTCGAATAGTCAGGCACAGCTTGTTTTGTTGATGTTTCTGCCACCTATGAATGTTTATTGTGAATTACTGTGCAATTTAGTTTAGTTCATAATTTAGCCGAAAGAATCAACCTGAGGCACACAGCATAAATGTCACTAAAGTATGGCACGGGCTCTTTAACCAAACGTTGGGCCCAATTCTCGTGACATAAAATTGCTGTTATGTAATTTTATTTCCCATTTCCTTTTGGAATTTTTATTGAAAAAACAAAAATAACATAACATAACCTACAATTTTAGATCTTGTAATCGACTCCATTACCATAATTGGATAACATTTAAATTCCCCGCGCCTGACAACATTTACAATTGTAAAGGATTTTCTAATAAGAGGTTTCATTTTGATATTAAAAAAATAAATATTTTTAAGAGAAATCAATGAATGTTTATTTCATTGTAAAGAGGAAGGTATATCATTAACATTTGAAAACGATACCAGCCAAATGGCCGCCACAGCTACGCTTGCAACACCATTTCTTTTTAATGAAATTATCCATGACCAATTCACACATTTGCGGCTGTATATGTCCTCGATATCTTCACGAATTCCATCTTTAACGTCTTTAATCGATTACATAGACCTTAGCTTTCAAGTGGTCTCACAGAAAAAAGTCTTAAGGTGCTAAATCACAAGATTTCGGTGGCCAATTGTGATCACCTCTTCTATAAATAACACGGTCAGAAAATTTTTCTTGCAAAATTGCGATTGTTTCGTTGCTTTTGTGGCACATAGCGACATAAAAAATCACTATTCATAGCTTGGTATCGCAATCCATTCACTGTTGTTCACCGTATATTCTCAGTTGTTCATGAGCGACGCTCACGGTTTTGATTATTTACATCACTTAACTGTCCCAAACAGCTCAAATTTTTCCACCAGTTTTACTATTGCTGGCGGAGAAGGTGCTTCACGATGACACAAAAGTGCTTTAGTTTTGCGAACTGTGACTGCGAAATTTTTACCATTTTTGTAGTGAATTTTAACAACTTGATCATACCAGTTTTAGTAAGGGTGTGGTTTTTGTTTGTCAAATGTCAAAAGATGACAGCTTCAAAATTTACAGCTCTCCAAGTTGCAGGCTATTCAAAATGAAACCTCTTATTGGAAAACCCTTTATTTCCGAAACTATTCGTATAGCATTATATTACGTTTTCCTTAACCGTTAAAGTTGTGGTTTTGTTTATTGAGGTACACTTTTTCCTTTAAGCACTCTCATAGAAAATAGTCGGGATAGTATGGAGGCCAGTCGATATCAACACTTTTTGACATTATTCGGTCTGGAGAAATTTCTCGCAAAATTTGCATCGTAGGGCGAGCTGTGTGCAATGAGGCACCGTCTTATTCGATTTACATATTCTGTAGGCCTAAATGATCGAATTCGAAGAGGGCGGAGGGCGCACTACACAGTTACTCTATCAGACTATAGTGGTTTTTAATATAATAATTAAGGGGTTTCAGTGCTCAAATAGCAGCTATTATTTATATTTACAAAACCAGGATATAGTCGATATGGGTTTCGTCGCTCATAAAATAATTGTTTGCCAAAAATGGTCGTCGTCTATACTGAGCTGTAAAACCTGAGCATTCCAATCTCGCTGCCAATCATGATCATTTTCTTGCAGTTATTGTGGCAATTGAATGTTATACAGGTAAAAATACAAAACGAGGAGTCGGCTTGTTATACTTTGGTGTATCGAGAACCGATGACGAAATGTATTCTACTGACGATTGGATGATCACGAGTGGCATGTAATGGAAATTTTTTAAAGTGTAGGAGCTATGCAAATTGGCCTTTTAATCACCACCTAGTCAGTTTATTGGGAAGTCGATCACCTTTTGCTCTAGTTCCAAAATATTTCGTCAGATGTTAGCCAGTTTTCGTTAAAATTCGAATAGACAAATACAAGTGGATCTGACGGTAAAAAAAAATAAACTTACTGGGTATATTTTTGTATGTAAATTTTTATTTTCATAAAGTATGTCGTGCTAAAATTTCAGAGAAAAAAGACTCAATGAACTTATTTTTAATGCACATCTGACGGACTATTTTGGAACTAGAGCGAAAGGTGCTCGATTTCCCATAAATCTAGTTTGAATGTAATATAAACTTCATAGATGACTATAATTCGACCGGATATTATGTTAAATGTTCAATTGGTTTACAATTAATGTAACAAATAATGAAATAATAATAACAATGGAATGAGGCTTTTCCTCGTATAAGGAAATATAAACTTTCACTCGCGGAAGTGGTGCTAACTAGGCGGTGATTAAAAGGCCTATAGATGTCACATTCCCAGCTGTAACAGTCGTCAATGCCAATTTGAAAATACTCGTGATTGTTGTTATCACGAAATGCCATTGAAGGTTAGCTAATTTCATTTTAATTTTTTCCGCTAACTGGGTTTTCTAACTTTGACAATCCCGAATTCCCCAAAACGAGATAGAAAACCACTCGCCAATGTGTCCACTGTTCTCTTCTTTGCAGATCTCTCAATCATGGCACACTTTTTTAACGGGTGGCTAGGTGTGGGATCTCCAAGCACAAATTTAACGCTTCAATTTTTCTCGCTTGTAGACATATCTGTCACAACAGCCACCGTTGTAATATGGCATTTGCTGGATCTCGACTGTTAATAACATGTTTGCTTACTACCTTCAGCCATTACTGAGTTTCGTACTACCTGCATCCTAACTAACCTTTTCTTTACTGCGATTTCCTCAATGAACATTTTGCAATATGCCGCTCTAGTATTTTATACTTGCTATGCCAACTATCTTTACGCAGCCGCCCTTCATTAGAAACGTCGCTGACCAGAGCTCCAGTCTACGCGAGACAGACGATCCTGAATTTATTTCGACTTATTTTGAAAATCATTTAATTTACGAAAACGACCTTGAAAAGTTTTTCGGGCATTTCCTACTGAACTGTGAATTTTATACACATATCGAAAAAGCAAATAAAACAAAAAGCTTTTATACATTTTTACTGATCGGTAAATTTCATGTTTTTTATTATAATCATAGTCATTTTGCGCAAAGTCATTGTTAGAATATGAAATATCACGAACGATAACGAGCTTCTGCGCATTTTTGCTATAGCTCGTTTTACTAGGAAATAATTCTAGGAAATTCATATTTCGGTTACGATGAAATTAGTTGATCGTAGCTTATTGTTGCGATTCAGCAACTCGTTCTGTAGGCCAGTCTCAAGATAATAGGAACTTATTGAAGAGGTAGTGCTTACTTGTATAACTGAGAAAAATCAACGTATGTGAAGCTGGCCCGAAAACCATCCCGAAAACCGCTTTTTTCAATTTAGGTGTATTTCTCCACTAAATTCATTAAAAGACTTTTCAGCCCGAAAAATTAAAAAATATATGAAAAAATCAAATTCCATCCCGAAAAAAACAAAAACCGTCTCACGTACAGAAAACAAAACTTAAGTTGAAAATCTATTACAAGAAGAGATTTACCACACTTAAAATTAAGAAATTTAAAAACAAAATCCTTCAAATAAAATAGGTTGAAATATTTCAATGACCTTAATGTTTCGGTTCACAGAGGTTGCCAGATATAACGGTATGTTCGCAATTAATGCACTTACCATCAGCTTTAAGCGCACAATTGCTCAATACGTTACAGCGGGGTTGAGGGGCCTCCCCAGCTGATTTAATATTCGCATCTCATGGTTATCGGAATTTTGCTCATATATCACCAAAAATTTCTCCGTTCACAGAGTTTGTCAGATATAACGGTATGTTCCCAATTAATGCACTGACCATAAGCTTCAAGCACACAAATGCTCTCCATGTCCGAAAAATGCTTGGAAGAGGCCAGCTCGAACCATTACTTCTGCCGTCTGACCCATACGATTGCTTTGAAATTTATGTAAAAAGTTCATTAAGGGTTTTAAAGAAAACTCTCTTAATTAAGGATTCTACAATAAAAAATAAATTTCATGTCTCATAAATGCTTGGAAGGGACTATTATATGAAGTTTGATCAAATGTTTTATTTTAATTATTATTATCAGTCTTTGCGTTTTTCGTGCTACATTTTATTATGTATACATATTTTAAGTTGATAAATTTTTCACTTAATTTTTTTTGAGCATTTAATTATTGGAATTTTTTCGTGCTAACTTTTATAAATTTATATCAAATTTTACAATTTTTCGTGCTATCTTGTACTAAAAATCCAATATTCAAGATTCAAACCCAAGAGTGTTGCCATCGCAAATATCGTGCTAACTTTACGAGCTAACTTCACAGACATTTACTTCATTGGCTACACTTAAAAATTTCTGCACAATCTGCGCGTTGTGTAAATGTCAGCTTAATATTCTGACATAGAGGATCTCGTAATTGAAAATAATTTCTTGGCTCTCGCAAGGATACTATTAGCATTTTCCAAACAAACCTTTATCATGTTAATTAAAATAAAATATGAAAACCTTATATTGAATATACAAAAGTTGTGTAACTTTAGCTCTTCCTAAAGATGATAGGACGCGGTAATATTGTCGTGACGCTTAGCAATGTGGTTTAAACCATGACTTTGAATATATGAATGAGTAATGAATGAGTGTTACCCACTAATAAAATTCATAAAAGTTCCCATGGTCTTACATGCAATAAAAATTTTATTACTAAAAATTTAACTTTATCTTAATTGTCTATTACTTTCGCTACATTAAACATGTTAACCAAATATGTTTTAAGTTGTTTCATAATTTTGATTTTTTATGTGATCGATCTCATCATAATTCTATCAGTAAATAGTCAAAAGTTCAATAAGTAAAAGGGTTCGTCAAATTGAAAAAAATAACCATTTGATGGCGCCACGAATGATAAACAAATTTATCTTTTATGCTTCCGCTGCGTGCTAATATACGTTAAGTCTATATATAGTGACAAATATTTACTCTGCGCAACAAATATAGGCAAATTATTTACTTTGAAATAAAATGTACAAGAAATATTGCTTATGCAGTATTCACTAACTTTGGCTTAACAATTTTGACTTATCAAAACGAGTACAATAGTTCAAATTTTTTGTAAATCACCTTGATTGATTATATCCCGCGCTTTTATGTTAATGTACAGCTTTATATATATACATATATATGTATTAGGAGAACCACGCACGAAGAACGATAAATTATCAATCAAAGTCTTATTTCAAGATCAATATTATATAATAATATCCGACACATAGACATGAAGATATATAACCAGAATAATATAATATTATTTATCCGCCGCGTACTCTCTCATATCTTTATTAAGCAATTTAATTGACAAATCAAGACAGACACAAAAAAAAAACATTATTTCGGTAATCAAACCATGCTGAGGTACCGCATGGTGCGAGTGAATTGTATTGAATAAAACGATTTTCTTGGTAGAATATATTGGTCTTGGCTTCCCTTGACTTTGAAAACACAATTTTTTTTTGGTCTAAAACTAAATTAATTATAATTTCGATTTTGTATTATATTATTACTTTTTTTTATAAAACTAAATTGAAAGGTTATTGAATGATTGACTAAACTATAAATCAAATTAAATTAATTTAGTTTTATAGAAAAAAAAATATTTTTTTTTTTGAAATTTAATACTTGGACGTGATGTGAACTTCCCTCCATATACCTAGCAGTAAAGTCATTTCATTGAAATTATTGTATTTTGGTGCTTGCTTTTCTGGTATTTTGGCAAGGACCACACAAAAAATAATTGTTTTTCTATTTTGATTGGTTTTGTGCGCATACGAAAGTGTTAACATTAAATATTTATTTGTTATCATCCCGCCTAATATTTTAATTACTACACATACTGTAGTGATAGATAGCCATGAAGAAATTTATCAACTTTATTAATAAACTATAGTTCCCACATTTCAGTGTAATAGAGGCGTGGTGAATATGCAATTTGTACAATTACAAAACAAAAGACTTGTTCTAAATACTTAAAGAGTAGGAAACGAACCCGATTTTGCCGTGTTTTATACATCTAAAAAAAATCATGAAAAAATATTTTGCGCAGCTCATAGTATTATGAATCATATGTTACATTAAAAAATTTGAATAAAGCAATTGAAAATGGTAGATTAACTCTGGTGTTTATTAAGTAACTAGTAAAGCATAGCCGATTGCAGGCTGATGAGTGAAATAATACAGTGAAACTAAAAATCCAAAAACTTCATTCGTAACCGAATTTATGATCCAGAAATTAGGGTTGGCAAGGAAACAATTAACGAAGACTAATAGCGAGAATCAGCGATGTGGAATAATTACATTTCAACAAACATCAAGTGTCTTTCGAAGTTGCACCGAGAACAGCATTCATTATCCCAGTGAATATGGCTTCACATCATGCGTATGTCAATTTTGTATTTTTTAGACGTGGACGTCTACAAATCCTATTGGATTATTTATTTTCCTTGTGTTAGTGAATGGAGTACACTGTTATGAATTTAGAAATAAGACAAGAGCACTAAATCAAACCATTTCCGTCATTTCATTTAATATTAATGAACTAAATGTTTAAAAAAGCAATTTAACAAGCTATATGCGGTGTTCACGGAACTTGAATCCAATTCTCTGGAAAGGCGTGTTTATAGGTCTACCATTTGTGATCAAGCTCAAAAATAAATTGTTACCAACTTTTCAACCAGGATAGGTTCAGAAGTTTAGCAATTTAGCAACCTTTTTGAAGTGCCCATGGAACCGGAATGCCTATAAAGGCGTATTAATGGTCGTTTACCATTTCGCTCAAATTCTAAATAGAAATACAAAAATCCGTTTAAAATATGAAATTCTGGTTTAGAAGCTCATATTAAGTGGGTGTGATGAGTTATTTAGTAAGTGATCCGAGGTGCTTTTGGAACCTGAGTCTTCGGGAAATCTTTGGGAAAGGGTGTTAACGACCGTTTACTAGTTTCGTTCAAACTCTAAATAGGAATACACAAATATGTTGCAAAATTGCTGGTCAGGTTAAGAAGTGATAATCAGGCTGGCTGGATTAGCAATTTGGCAACATATTAGAAATGCTCACGGAACCTGAGTCCTAATATAGTGAGAGGGCCTGATAGTGGCCGCTTACCGTTTTCTTTCGAACTCTGAAAATAAATTTAGAAATGCGTTGCAAACTAGCTGAGCTGGTTAGGAAAGTGGCAATCAGGCTGGCTGGATTAGCAATTTAGCAATCTGAATCATGGGTTCATGGAACCTGAGTTCAAATCTCTGGGAAGTCGTGGTAATGGCTGTTTACAACTAAAAAATAAAAATAATCATTAATAAATTTGTTGCAAATTTGCTGACCTTATTAAGGAATGGCAATCAGGCCGATTGGATAGAAAATTTAGTACGGTATTACAGGTGCTCATGAAACATGAGTTCAAATGTCTAGGAAGATGTGTTATGAGCCGTTTACCATTTTCGCTCAAACTGCTGACTTGATTTTCGCTTAAACTCTAAAAAGAAATTCAAAGATTAGTTCCGAATTTTTTGACCTGGTTGCAAAGTTGCAATCAAGCTGGCTGGATGAAGAGTTCAGCAATCTGCCGATTACCATTTTAGTTCAAACTGTAAATAAAAATTCAAAAATCTGTTGGAAATTTGCTGAATTGGTTGGGACGTGACGGTTAGGCTGATTGGATGGACAATTCAGCAAACTTCTCTAGGTGCGCATGGAACCTGTGTCCAAATTTCTGGGAAGACGTGTTAAGGGCCGTTTACCATTTTTGCTCAAACTCCAAACGGAAATTCAAAAATTTCTTTAAAATTTAATAACCTGGCTGGATGTGCAATTTGGCAGGATATTACAGATACTCATGAAACCTGAGTCGTAATCTCTGGAAAGGCGTGTTTAACCTGCACATTCAGCCAACGGTCAGATGCTGTGTAAGATTAGGTCAATATTCGACACTCGACGAGCATTATCAATATTTTAAAACTTTTGAAAATCAAATAAATTTGTTTCCCAGTCAAAGATCAAAGTAACAGGTTACTTCTATTACAACTGTTCCGGGTACAACTGCACAATCAATCCTAGCAAAATTGTTTGACCAACACAGAAAATCTTTTCAAAACATAAATTCAACAATAACACAATTGACGGACTGCACTCTATTTAGCCATGACCCCATCAAGTGTTGAATCCGAAAAATTTGACGGAGTGTACAAAAATCGGCAAGTCAAGTTGTTGCGTTGTTCTGGCTGAAGAAGCTGCACTGAAACGAAAAATTTTGACACCATATATTACAACATTTTTCAAATTACGATCAGTATTTATACAAATAATTTTGCGAAAGCTTAACAGCGAGAAAATCAGTTGAGATCAAAAGAAATAAAAGATAAGGACTTTTCACCTCACGTTGATTTTTTGGACTTTTGGACTCGAATTTTTAGATGGTAAACCAATTTTCAAGAGCACGACGTTAAACTCAAATCTGTCCAAAATTCAATAGTTTGAATTGCAACGCGTAAAGTCTGACTTAATTATTTACTCTTAATACAGTTTATCCTGAGAATTTATTAAAAAACCAACTGAACTCACTGGAAATGGCTGATAAAATTCTCAGTTCTACAAGGAAAATTTATACTTTACGATTTATTTTTTGAGATATTGAAAGCATAAAAGCCGTATGATTTAGAAGATGTAAACCAAACTGCGAATCATATTTCGGTCAATTAGTTCAACGGAACTTGGCTGGAACATGCATTGTGCGACTGCCATTTTCCACACCGCAACAAAAATTTGAGCATTCACGGTCTGTGGTTGTGCACGAATTCTAACTATTTATATAGAACGTCATTTCCAGAGAAATGCTTCAGTCGCACCGATAAATCATGCTATACAAAAATTGTACAGATAACAACCAAATTTCAGGTGCCCGTGATAATCACTAACAAATCTTCTGAAGAAACAATCCAACATAAGAAAATAAAGGCCTTTTCAGGACTCCTCAGAAATTTGGTGATGATAATGCTCATCGACGAACTACTTTCCGGAGGTAAACTCCTGAATATCGCGATCAATATGTTTGGAGAATTCTTTACGGTAGTGGAGTGAGAAGGTTTTGTCCCTTGTAAATGAAAATTTGGTTCATCGTTATTTTTATCGGCCATTCCTAATGAGCTTAAGAATCCTACTTCTTGCAACGTTTTATTAACGTACCCATAAAATGGATGAAGTTCGCGAAACTCACTTTTCACTGAATACGAATTTTGCCCGTTGTTTGGGTTAAGAATTACAATTGACTTAGAATAAGAATATTAAATATTATAACCCTAAAGTTCCAGAAATTGTTTAATTTCTTTTGGGGACTTCTAACGCATTTTGAGAAATTGTAAATGGCCCTTTTCGGTTTAAATCACATATTTTTTCTTTATATTTTTTGGTGAAAAATATAACGACTTTCTTAAACTGTCCAATATTTTCTCAATGTGAGGAAATTTAAACTTGTCTTCTACCATTTTTCTCAATTAGTTTACGAAAGTCAATCACAACTCTCCGTCAATCACGAGTCATCCGTTTTTTAGGGCCACCCAGATTGGAGAGGGGTATTGGGATTTTTTGAATTACTAGTTATTTCAGCTAAACTTTTTATTTTCGTGACAATTTTGAGCTTATTATTTGTGGTTGATGCCAGCTTCTCATTCTGTCAAAATGGTTTCGATTATAATTTCGTTTTCTCTTTCTTTTAGTTTTTCTATCCGGACAAGTTTTTCGATACTGCCATCATTAACTATTTCGATTTTGCAACCGGGATTGGTTTTAGTGTTTCAAAATAGATTTCTTCCAACTAGAATTTTGAAAACTTTTCCGGTGGATCCTAGTTAGCTATAAAGACTCTCCGCGCTGTTTTGAAACTATTCGCTTTGTAATATTGTTGGTAAAAATTCTCTTCTGGTTCATATCTGTTAAAATTATAAATATGATTGTTCAACAATCTACACAAATTGAATTCGATTTATAACCAATTTTGACATTCACTTTCACCATTGATTTAGAACCCGACATTCCAGCCAAAAAAAATGTAGAAATTTATTTAATTTAATTATTACCTAGGAAATTGATTTTTGATTAACTATCAATTTTTGTGTGCCTGAAAGGTTTCTTACTATTTTTTCTCCACTATTATTAATTATGATAGCGATTTTCTAGTTTATTTAGTTGTTTGTGCCTATCTTGTAGTACACGAAAAAAGTTTACTGTCTCTATCTAGTAGTGGAGCGTTGACAGGTCTAAGATTATCTCGTAGAAAGCAATTTTGCCTGCAATTTGGTTTTTTGTTGACATCGTTTACCCTTATTTCATATTATCCTAGCACTGTAGTAATCCATTTGGAGCGACGATGACTGACGTTAAAAGTTAAAACAAGTTGTTAATTTTACCCAAATTTGGTATAGAGAACTATTATGAGTACACAACATACTTGCGTTTCCATTTCTAACTTTCCAGTTCCGTTGCTAACCCTACGCGTGAAAACCACTAATAAATTTTTCGTTGTTGGTTGTTGCAAATCGATTTACAAGTTCACATTATACAATCAAACTGCAATTTTTTAGCTAAAAGACAGATTACTTCTTTGAATATTTCAAAAAATAATTTTCAATATCGGATAAATATCCAAATAATCTCCACCATATTTTTGAGTTGTAACTTTTAAGAATGAAAACCAATTTATTTAGTCAAACTTTTTTATTTAATTCCAACATCTCAAAATTTTTGGTTAGTGGATTTTGAGATCTCATGTATCTGCGCAATGGTCAACGTTTAGTGGTCAGCTCAACAGAAACAAATTTTACGAGTATCATACTCTTAGACTGCATGATAACTCATACTTGTAAAAACACCAAGCTTTACTCAAATAGTAACAATAACCAGTTCTGGTACCATCTAAACATATCAAAATTTTTGCTTCCAAATTCGAACAAGATATTTATGATTGGGACAAATCAAAGAGTATTGGTTGTGATTTTTTGCTCTCCAAAAATCTTGATGGTCTAAGAATAACTACTGTAGTATATGGATAGATTGTGTTCCATCTATTTAAATTGGTGTGTCTTATGATAATAAAAAGGTTGGGATTTGTCTGAATATTTTCTAGTTATCGTATAAGATGCAATATTGCGAAAGGATTTACTCATACACTATACCGAAGCATAGCCAATATTATATATGAACAGAAGAAATTCTGTAAAAAAGGTTGCTCTTTCCTGAGAATTTTGTAGATATCGTATAGTATTCATGTAACATTCCCAACGGAATTGCCTATACATCTGATCAATTAACAAAAATCTTGGAGATGTCTAATCATAGCCGCTAGCTCAGACATATAAGGAGGACCGAGAGGCTTTTCCGAAAATGATAGTAAAAAATCTATGTACTCCAAATATATTTGCAAGATCAACCTTATAGTGAAACACTGATCAAAAGTTGATTGATTGGGGTAAAAACGAACTAGATAGTCAGCGACGAGATTTTCGGCGAGTAAAATATTAGAAAATATATTGTGGGCGGTAGGATTTTGTTTGTAGGTTTCCCACACTGAAAATACATCATTACCGTTTGTTTTTGGCTCGCCATTCGTGTTTCTTGAAGAATAGAAGACCTTAGTAAAACTTCTGGCATTGGCAAATCAATCAGATGATTTTCCATACATATGTACACGTTTTGCCTCGCAACAAACAATTTTTGTTACACTGATTGTGGAACAAATTTTTTCATGAGTTTGGTTGTCCTCTTTCAACCATCTGCTGACACAGTTACTGCTGCGTACACAAAACAGGTACATCAAAAGTGTCGACCTCGAGGACGGAGAAATTTTATAAATATCCTCAATTCGTAAACGGTTATTTTACAAAATTTAAAATATAATCATTTTTATTCACTTCGTGCATGCAATAACTTGATTAACATTTAAATTACACGCAATTACCAGTATTGATCCAGCTGAGCTTATATAAAAAATTAACCCTACAAAATTTTATAACAATTTCTTGTAACTATTGTTGATTCACTTCCTGCATGTAATAACTTAAATAATATTTTATTTGTGTAAGTATTTCAATATTAGAGAGATTTTATAAAATATATTCCATTTGTAAATATGTAGTTATTTATATTTGCGAAAAATGGATGAGACAAATTTTATAAAATATTTTTAACTTCTACAGTTTTCTACAGAATTTGAAATATCATTATTAATGTGAGTGCACGCAATAAGCCCTTTGATCCAGCTGAGTTTATTTACCCAATACACCAGACAAAATTTGATAACAATTGCTTTTAACTTTTATTGATTCACTTCCTGCATGTAATTATTTAAATAATATATTATTTTTGTAAATATTGCAACAAATCGGTCAGAGAAATTATATAAAATACTCTCAATTTGTAAAAGGTTATTCTTCAAAATGATATATAATCATAAGCTGTATAAAATAGCGGAATTTTGACAGCGTAAAATTAGAGATTACGCTACTCGCCGCAAGTGGCAGCACTATCACTAAAGAGAATTTTTGTAATGTAATTACCAGCGGAAATTTTTTATTCATTATGTATATACTTTTTCACGAAAAAAACATCTCAGCGGAATAAAATATCAGAAGTAATCCTTAAATTTTTTTTTTTTTTTTTTTTTTTTTTAATTTAAGAAATCTTTATTTCTGTATAATATTACAACTAATCATATAGATTATCTAGTAACTGTTTTAATATTTTTGTAGTCTATTCTTATGGAATGAGACCTATTGCTTCATCCCAGCTCTGCTAGTCCTTTGATTTAAGCGGCTCAAGGAACCACTAATTCTAAAGGCTTTGTTCTTTTTAGGCGCTTTGGTCCATTGGCGCGATCCAGTAGGTTCCGCAGCTCCTCGTTGTCATGCTGCTGCAGTCGCAGTACATGACTCCTTGCAAATTTTTTTATTTCATCGCTGACGTATTCCATGTTTAGGTCTCGATGGAGATTGTCATTTCTAATGTACCAAGGAGCATTCACAATGCTACGTAGTACTTTGTTTTGAAATGTTTGAATGATCTTTACTGTAGTTTTTCTTGCGCAGCCCCAAAGCTGAATACCATACGTCCAGATAGGTTTTAGGATTTGTTTATATAGCAGCAGTTTGTTGTGCGTTGTAAGTTCGGAGTTTCTTCCAATAAGCCAGTGCATTTTTCTGAATTTTAAATTCAGTTCTTGCCTTTTTTTTTAACATGCGCTTTCCACCTGAGTTTAGAGTCTAGCGTCATGCCGAGATACTTAGCATTATCAGAATATGGAATTGGTTGTGAATTCAGACTAATCGGAATATATTCTAATTTCCTATTTGTAAAGGTGATATGTGTTGATTTCGATTCGTTAAGTGTTATCCTCCATCCGTTTTGTCCAGCTATCCACTATATTAATAGCATTTTGTAGTTTCCTGGTGGACTCAACGATACTAGCATCGGTGGTCATAACAGCTGTGTCATCAGCAAACGTTCCTATTCTAGCTTCTTCTATGTCTGGTAGATCATTCGTATACAGGAGGTATAATACGGGGCCTAGAACACTGCCTTGTGGAACCCCTGCCAATATTTTCTTCAGTTTAGAGTATTCTCCGTCCTGTCTCACCCGGAAGTAACGGTCGTTGATGTAAGACTTTAGCAATTCAAAATGTTGTTTTGGCAGATCTCGTTGGAGCTTAAATTCTAGACCGCGGTGCCAAACCTTATCAAATGCTTGGGCTACGTCTAAGAATATTGCTGAACATACTTCCTTTTTTTCCAGCGCCTCCTCAATAGTATCAGTAATCCTATGTACCTGTTCTATCGTTGAGTGCCTTTCTCGAAACCCAAATTGATGTTCTGGTATAAGATTTCTGCTCTCTATAATTGGCTTTAATCTCTTGAGAAACAGTCTCTCGAAAGTTTTTGATGTTGTTGTTAACAAAGAAATAGGCCTATACGACGTTTTGTCGTTTAGTGATTTATTGGGCTTTGGAATCATTATGATTTCCGCTACTTTCCACTGTCTCGGAACATAACATAGTCTCAAGATAGCATTGATTATGTGCTGTAGTTTCCTTAGGGCTTTCTCTGGTAAAGCTTTGATTATTCGCCCCGTTATCAAGTCGTATCCAGTGGCTTTTTTATCTTTGAGGTTTTTTACTTCTTGTTTGATTTCTTTCAGAGTAACTGGTAGCACAGATGCCTCGTCTACTTTGCTTATAGGTGTTAGATATTCATTATCCGCTTGTCCAGTTGGTGGTTTGAAGGTATTTTCTAGGTGTTCGGCAAACAGATCAGCTTTTTGCTTTTCGCTGCGAGCCCAGGTTCCATCAACCATTCTAATGGGTGGCACTTGCATTTTAGGCCTTTTTAAACCTTTGGTGGCTTTCCACAGGGAATAGTCTGTGTCAGGTTTACCTGTCAGGTTACTTAGGAAGCTTGCAACTGACTCATTCTTAATCTCCTTTATAAGTAGTTTAAGTTTGTTGCACAAGTTGTTTAGGATTGTTTTGTCTTCAGGGGCTCTGGTTCTCTGCCAAGTCTTACGAGCTCTTCTTTTTTCGTTAACCAACTCTCTCACTTCAACTGGATAGGTTATACTTTTTTGTAATATTTCTTGCTGGTCGGGAGTACTTTTCCAGGCCGCTTTTTGCACACTATCAATGAGGTTTTCTAGTTCTTCTTATATCGTGTAAGCGTTCGATATCTGCACGTGTAGGTTGATGCTTTCTTCGACTAGCTGTCGAAAGTATTCCCAGTTGGTTTTGTTATTTGTTAATCGTGGAGGGCTTGCTTTCCTTATTACCGTGTCAATTATTGTCATTAGAACTGGAGAATGGTCTGACGATAGCCCTTCTTCATTTTCAATTGCTAAGTAATTTTCGGAGATACCTCTTGATAGATAGAAATCCAAAAGGTCAGGAATTTTATTTGGGTCCGTAGGCCAGTAGGTTGGCTTTCTACTGGAGTGGAACTCACATTTTAATATCCTGCCTGCTTCAAATAGCTCTCTTCCTTTAGAAGTAGTTCTATTTGATCCCCAGAATATGTGTTTCGCGTTAAAGTCGCCTCCAATAATAAAATTACTACCAAGCGATTTAAGAAGTTTGATGTAGTCTTCTTTTTTTGTGTTATATCTGGGTGGACAGTAGATTGCTGATATACTATAGCTCTTGTTATTTTTGGTTTCAATAGATACAGTAGCTACTTGCATAGCTTCCTCCTCAATTTTTAATTCTTCGTGGTGTTTTATATTGTCCTTAACGAAGATTGCTGTCCCGCCTTTAGCTCGTTCTGCTGGGTGTAGAGCTTGATAGCACTGATATCCACGTATTTTGACATACGACGTTCTGGTAAAATGACTTTCTGAAATTAGGCATATATCAATTTTTTTGTGTTTAAAAATACTTCTAATTCTGAAATGCGTTGCGCTAGGCCATTTGCATTCCAGGTAGCAATTCTTAAATATTGTGTCATTATTTTTTCTTGTTCAGTTTGTATGGACTAGAATGGAGGTACTCAATAACTTCTCTAGTTTTACTTGACGCATCCGTTATTCTTTTATCTTGGCTCATCGATGTATTTTCTAGTATTACTAGTCTCAGTTCTTGGTTTTTCAGTAGCTCGCCCATAGATTCTAGTTTTTGGTCCTGGCCAGCCAGATGTGAATTGATAGCGCTTAGCTTCTGAAGTATTTCTTGCAGAACATGGTTTTCCTGACTCGGAGCGTTCCTGATATTTTCATTCTGCTTAGCCATTTGTGCATATGTTATGCCTTCCTTAACTTTGCCGCTATTTAGGGGGATTCGTTTTGAGTAGGATTGCATCCTAGGTTGAGAACTCTGACTTGTTTGATTTTTCTTGTTGTCTCTCATTCTTTGCAGCTCTTTCGCTACCTCGCAGCCTCTGTAATTTGCTGGGTGATGATTACCACAGTGTATGCATTTTACTGGTTCGTTCTTACTTTTGTTGCATTCTTTTGTTAGATGTTTCCCAGCGCACTTTACGCATCTTGGTTCCTTATTGCAGTATTTGCGTGTGTGGTTATATGCCTGGTAGTTGTAGCACTGTGGTATTCTACTAGGGTTCTTTTTTAATGTCTCAATCTTAACTTTCATATTAAGGATTGCTTTGATTCCATATACCCTATCAATGCTCTCAGCGTTGTCAAATGTTAGCATGAAAAGGGGCAGACCAACTTTGGTTGTTTCTCGTTCACCGTTTGCTTTTATAGTGACCTTTCTCTTTAATATGTTCACAGCGTTTAGAATTTTGAATCCTTTCTGGCTAAGCTCCTCAATTATTTCTTCGTTTGGGCATGTATGATGCAGCAATCTGGCCATGACTTTAATTGGTTGCTCAGCCTCGTTTTCATAGGTGAACCATTCCATGTTTTGAGCGGTGATTGCATTTGATAACATTCTGTAGGTTTCTGGGTCAAGTGCATTCACTTTCCAAACGTTATTATTTAGTGCAGTGACTTTATATTTATCGTTTGTAACTACCTTCACTATTTTTTTAATGGTTTCGTATTCACTAACATTAAGAATGTTAATGGGTGGAGGTGGTATCTCTTTATGTGTTGTTTGTTTTTCCTGCATTTCCCCTTGGATGATTACGTTTGATGTTTTAATTGGCTGCAGTGGTCTCTCTTTCGGTATCAGTGATACGTTCTTATGTACCTTCACTAGGTCCGTAGTTGACTGTTCAGATCGTTGGGGTTGTGGTTTTCTGACACTCTGTATTGATTGTTCCACTTCAGGCGAAGATTCTGCTTTTCTTTTTTTGTTTTGACGTTTAGTTTTAATTTGCTTTCGTATAAAACTCGTTTCATACGCCAATTCGTCTTCATCTGTTTCATAGATAGCTATAGTATTTTCTTTGGCTTAATTATCATTTTTGATTACAGCAATTTCTTCTTTAAGCTGTTGAACTTCTTTGAATAGCTGTTCATTGATTTTCATTAAATTTTCTAACGATTTTTTTAATTCATCGTTTTCTCTCGTGACATCGTGGTTTCCGTTCTGACTGCATTCAGCATTATTGTTCTCCTGCTGAATAGCGGAATGCATTTGTATAGTTGGTGATCTACAAATACTTGTGCTTGGTATAAACGGGTTTAGCAATGGTTGGCTCACCCCAGAATCCGTTGAGCCTGCCTCGTGTGAGGGTGGATTGGCCAACTGTAAAGTTGACGTACCACCTGGGGTATACATTCCGTTTTGTTGTAAACTCATTGCTTTAATGGTTGGTTTATTGTTCGGGGTTCCTTCCCCTATCCAGATTTGGTCCGCGGATGGTATTTCATTTCCCACCTACCCTCCGGCAAGCCGGTTAAAGAGCATTCCCCTATCCGCCACCTAGGGACGCGCCACGATGGAAATTCGGCATCTCCACACGGGATCCTTAAAATAGCAAATAAATTGATCTCCGAAGTAAAGAAATTCGGTATATTTCGGTATATGAAATGTTGATATTTAACAATAATCCGCATTTTTTCCACTAGAAACCAAAATTTTCGGTTGGTTTTCTAATAGCTTAGCTCATACTGAGATTACACGAAAAATTTGGTGAAAATTCATGGACTAGAATTATCACTAAAATTTATTGATTTTCTGCCGCCATATAAGTTATTTTCAGTTTTTCACCAATATATCAAAAACTTCTACTAGTAACCAATACTTTTGGTTATTTTTCTAATAGCTTAAGTCTTACTGAGACGATATAGAAAATTTCGGGTAAATTTATGGACTAGAATTTTCACTAAAATTTTTTGATTTTCTGCGGCCATATAAGCTATTTTTAGTTTTTCGCCAATATTTCAAAAACTTCTACTAGTAACCAATACTTGCGGTTGTTTCTCTAGTAGCTTAGGTCATACTGAGACCATATAGAAAAATTTTTGGAAAATTCATGGACTAGAATTTTAACTAGAACTTTTTGATTTTCTGCGGCCATATAAGTTATTTTCAGTTTCTGGCCAATATCTCAAATAACTTATATGGCAGCAGAAAATCAAAAAATTCTTGTGAAAATTCTAGTCCATGAATTTTCCCCAAATTTTCCGCTTAGTCTCAGTATGACCTAAGCTACTAGAAAAACAACCGAAAGTATTGGTTACTAGTAGAAGTTTTTGAGATATTGGCCAAAAACTGAAAATAACTTATATGGCCGCAGAAAATCAAAAAATTCTAGTGAGAATTGTAGTCCATGAATTTTCTCCAAATTTTCCATATAGTCTCAGTATGACCTAAGCTACTAGAAAAACAACCAAAACTATTGGTTACTAGTAGAAGTTTTTGAGATATTGGCCAAAAACTGAAAATAACTTATATGGCCGGAGAAAAACAAAAAATTTTTGTGAAAATTCTAGTACATGAATTTTCCCCAAATTTTCCATGTAATCTCAATATGAACTCAGCTATTAGAAAAACAACCAAAACTATTGGTTACTAGTAGAAGTTTTTGAGATATTGGCGAAAAACTAAAAATAACTTATATGGCCGCAGAAAATCAAAAAGTTTTAGTGAAAATTCTAGTTAATGAATTTTCCCCAATTTTTCTATATAGTCTTAGTATGACCTAAGCTACTAGAAAAACAACCGAAAGTATTGGTTACTAATGGAAGTTTTTGAGATATTGGTAAAAACTGAAAATAACTTATATGGCCGCAGAAAATCAAAAAGTTTTAGTGAAAATTCTAGTCCATGAATTTTCCCCAATTTTTCTATATAGTCTCAGTATGACCTAGGCTACTAGAAAAACAACCAAAAGTATTTACTAGTAGAAGTTTTTGAGATATTAGCGAAAAACTGAAAATAACTTATATGGCCGCAGAAAATCAAAAAATTCTAGTGAGAATTGTAGTCCATGAATTTTCTCCAAATTTTCCATATAGTCTCAGTATGACCTAAGCTACTAGAAAAACAACCAAAAGTATTGGTTACTAGTAGAAGTTTTTGAGATATTGGCCAAAAACTGAAAATAACTTATATGGCCGCAGAAAAACAAAAAATTCTAGTGAGAATTGTAGTCCATGAATTTTCTCCAAATTTTCCATATAGTCTCAGTATGACCTAAACTACTAGAAAAACAACCGAAAGTATTGGTTACTAGTAGAAGTTTTTGAGATATTGGCCAAAAACTGAAAATAACTTATATGGCCGCAGAAAATCAAAAAATTCTAGTGAGAATTGTAGTCCATGAATTTTCTCCAAATTTTCCATATAGTCTCAGTATGACCTAGGCTACTAGAAAAACAACCAAAAGTATTGGTTACTAGTAGAAGTTTTTGAGATATTGGCGAAAAACTGAAAATAACTTATATGGCCGCAGAAAATCAAAAAGTTTTAGTGAAAATTCTAGTCCATGGATTTTCCCCAATTTTTCTATATAGTCTCAGTATGACCTAGGCTACTAGAAAAACAACCGAAAGTATTGGTTACTAGTAGAAGTTTTTGAGATATTGGCCAAAAACTGAAAATAATTTATATGGCGGCAGAAAATCAAAAAATTTTAGTGAAAATTCTAGTACATGAATTTTCCCCAAATTTTCCATGTGGTCTCAATATGAACTCAGCTATTAGAAAAACAACCAAAACTATTGGTTACTAGTAGAAGTTTTTGAGATATTGGCCAAAAACTAAAAATAACTTATATGGCCGCAGAAAATCAAAAAGTTTTAGTGAAAATTCTGAAAGTATTGGTTACTAATGGAAGTTTTTGAGATATTGGTAAAAACTGAAAATAACTTATATGGCCGCAGAAAATCAAAAAATTTTAGTGAAAATTCTAGTCCATGAATTTTCCCCAAATTTTTGGTATAATCTCAGTATGAGCTAAGCTATTAGAAAACCAACCGAAAATATTGGTTACTAGTGGAAGAAATGCGGATTATTGTTAAATTTCAAAATTTCATATACCGAGTTCCTTTACTTCGGAGTTCAATCTATTTGCCATTTTAAGGATCACTTCTAATATTTTATTCCGCTGAGATGTTTTATTTAGTGAACAAATATTTACATAATGAATAAAAAATTTCCGCTGGTAATTACATTACAAAAAAATTCTTTTTAGTGATAGTGCTACCACTAGCGGCAAGTAGCGTAATCTCTTATTTTCCGCTGTCAAAATTCCGCTATCTTATACAGCATTATAATTATTAATATTCACTTCGTGCATGTAATAACTTGATTTATCTTGATTGCGGTCAATAAGCACTATTTTCTCAGCAGAGCTTAAATAAAAAGTTACCTCGACAAAATTGTATAACAAATTACTTCCTGCATGTAATAATTTACATAAAATTTTATATGTGTAAATATTGCAGTAATTGGATCATAGAAATTTTATGAAACATTCTTAATTTGTAAACGGTTATTCTACAAAATTTGAAATATAATCCTTCATATTCACTTCATGCATGTAATAACTTGTTTCATATTTATATTGCATGCAATAAGCACTTTGATCCAACTGAGTGTATATAAAAAATCGACCCGACAAAACTTCATGACAATTACTTGTAGCTATTGTTCATTCACTTCCTATATGTAGTAATTTAAATAACATTTTATTTGTATAAATATTGCAACAAATTGATCAGAGAAATTTTATTAAATATACTCAATTTGTAAACGGTTATTCTACAAAATTTGAAATAAGTATACTCGTTAATATTCACTTCGAGCATGTAATAACTTAATTATAGTTTAGATTGCATGCAATAAACACTTTGATCCAATGAGTTTATCTAAAAAAAAAATGAGCAGACAAAATTTGATAACAATTAGTTTTAACTTATTGTTAATTCACTTCCTGCATGTAATAATATAAATTACATTTTATTTGTGTAAATATTGGTATAAATGGATAAGAGAAATTTTATGAAATATTCTCCTAAAATTATTTTTTAACGGTTATTCCACAAAATTTGAAATATAATCCTTAATATTTACTTCGCGCATGTAATAACTTAGTAAATGTTGAGATTGCACGCAATAACCACCACTGGTCCAGCTGAGCTGATGTAACTAATCGACCAATAAAGGAATCATTTTATTTGTTTACATTAGTTTTGTTAACTGCGCACTCTGTTTTGAGCTTGCCAGCTTATTGTCAACGAAGTGTGCTCAAGACTCAAATGTACAATCTAAAGCCTAGGGACACTTTTTGTTCATTTAAAAGACCATCAAGTTTCTTGGAGAAGAATAAATTCCAACCATTATTCCTTGATACATGTAATTACGCTTTCTACAGCGAATGATTCTGAAGAGACTACCGATGCTACATGTCAATACCAAATTGTTTCGTTTGTTCCTCCTATCAATATATATGTAAAGGTTAAAGCGCGAAAGCGATAAATTTCCGAAATTTTAATTATTTTAATTCGTTTACACGATTATATATACCTGTTGAAAAGAGGTCTGATGTTATAGAAATGTTTTCTTCCATCATCCCCATAGTTGCATTTATTCTTCAATCAGCGACATGAGAGGCGAAATGAGCTCCCGTGAGGAGCCGCTGAACCCTATTATTCCTAATGACATTGCAATACAACCATATAAAAAGTAGTGTGTGGTGTAGGGTGAATCATTTCGGGAACATAGGTCAACCATTTTATGTATTTAAGAGCAATAAAACAGGTTTTTGGTAGTTTCTATTCTTATATTTACCGATTTAGGACTTTCGCCATACATATATATAATCGTACTGGCACGTATAGAAAAATTATATTGAGCGAGAAATATGTTGAGCAAACAGACCAAAATTGTTTGAGTTTTACCTATAAACAACCATCCATCACAAATATTTTTCTTTTGATTATTTAGTAAGGTCCTTTCCTTTGGTTTAGGCCACGCTCGGTGATGTCTCGGTCTTTAAACTAATTTGGCAAATTAATTGATCTAAAAGGAAAAATATTACTTAGCGGAAAGTTGGAACCTGCTTATTTCGCACGTTGTGTGTTATTAACATTTTTTATTGATCGTATTTCAGATAGTTTTGTTCTTGGGATTTACTGTTCAGCAATATTACTTGACACCTTACACTTTACGCAAAGTTTTATTAAATTTGTTTTAGGAATCTATCGGCTAGTATTCTGAAATTTCTTTTAACAATCTAAACTTTTTTCTAACCCATTTTAATACCACCAAAATGTTTATTCTGGGATACTGAAAAAGACGGCATAAGTGTACACGTAACATACATTTGGATAAATAACATCAAGCAACATTTATGAACAAAAAAGAAATCAATTCGGTTTTTTTTTAAAAGACGATACCCAACAACAACAACAATAACATTACAAAGAAATAAAATTTAAAAGATACACAAGAACAAGTGGATTGAAACCAATAAATTATAAAGCACACACTCAACGACGAGTGACTTTGCGAGGTATACACAATATAGCTGCATAATATAGAGGAGATAATTGTCTTTGATTGTTATAATCTTTGAAATATTTGTATGTTTTACGTACAGTACAGCGTGCATCTATATATAGTGGAACTGATCGTTTGTAAAATGTAAATTTATGGTTTAACAGCAAAAAAAATACTTGCAAAGTATTTGATTTAATCACTATCTGAGTATTTTTGTGAATATATTTTTGATATCTGATGGAATAAAATGTGTATGGCAAAAAACAGTTTGTGGTATGCGCACCTTCAAAAATAACAAAATTTTTATATTATCAGCATTTTAATTAACGGGAGGTTATACATTTAATTAGGAAGGTCTAACGTGATTTTAACAGTTTCTGGATAAAGGGCGCACAACAATTTAATTATTTTAAATGATCTGTACAAAAACTATTTTTTTTTTAAATTTAAGCTAGATTGAAGACCCAAATTAAATATAAATTTATATCAATCGAATCGTAATAATATAATTTCTCATTCGGTGAGATAGTGTCAAGTCATTCTTAATCCTATTGTATATGTACACGTTATATACGTTTTGTATGTGCCCGGTAAAAATCTAGTCGCGTATACAAATCAAATTAGTTCCCCGCGCATCACCTTTGTTTAATGAGTCTCCGCGCGTATACACAAAAGATTTTTTGTATTCAGCATCATCAAACACCCGAACAAAAAAAAAATATTTTCTTATTATCCTTTTTTTTGTTGGTGTTGTTGTTATAAAAACTATGAATTTTTAATTAATTTAATTATAGTTTTTAAATAAATATATAAAAGGCTGACTATATACAATCATAATTATATGAGTTTTGTTTAAAAGTTATTATTAACTTTACATTTTTTATTTAATTTAATTTAAAAAAATTTATTACACCCGAGCATAATACATATTTCCTTTAAGAATTTTTTTTATCATTATTAATATTGAATATATGAAAGAGGTGTGTCTGGTAGCATAACAACTAATTATTTCGGACAGGTGAATGCAAATCAAGATCGAAAAAAAAATAATTTTGTGGTGACGAGGGAATTAACAAACTAAACCGGAAGAGCAGATTTTTTTTTTCAAAGAGCCGCAGTATTAATCTGCCTATTAACAAATTCGCCAACGTTCACTTTTAAGAAAATTAAACTGAGAATACAGTCGATAAAATTATTTGAATCGATTTCTTTTTCAAGCTGATAGTCTACCTGATCTAGAAATTCGTTCTAAACTGCCTCACATATGCGCACTTTTGAAAAAGTTTAATTTTTCCTACCAAAAGCGGGAGCCAAACGAAATATGGTACATAAAACACGGTAGATGCCAGCCAGAAGTAGCACAACAAATTTCGCATCATTGTACACTATAAAATTTTTCTGCTGGAACCATCACTATCCACTATCTGATTTATCAGCCGGAACTAATTTTAGGTCAACCGAAATAGTTTTAAGCGACCTGAAACTAAAGTTTTTCAACAGGAACCATTAAAAGTTTGCCCAATAAGCACATTGCACAATTAGATGGTGTTAATAATATGTAAGCTTTAGACGGAACCATTAGAAGGTCAGTCGAAATAACTACGATGTCGGCGGGAACCATATGAAACCAGTCGGAACATTGAGAGATGAAGCTCACTGATCCTTCAGCCAGAACATAGTAACGCTAGCAGGAACCATATGCAGCCAGTCGCAAACAAACTAACTGTGACACAAGTATAGATCGCAAGTATAGATGATTTATAAGCTAGAACTAATATTAAGCCAGGTGAAACAATCTAGAGAACCAGAGTTTTATCATCCGAAAACCATTAGGAGCTTGCACTATTAGCACAATGCGATTCAGATGTTTGTGTAACACATAATATGTTAACTTGAACCTCTACAGTATCAGCAGGAACTGTATGATGGCACTCAAAACCATTTTTCCAAAAACTAGGCTATAGTTGACATCATTTAAAGAAGAAGCTTGCACAATGTACTTAGAATCGTGATATACTCGGAACCACTACAATGTCAAGTAAAATGAAAAATTATCTGCCGGATTCAAACCTGCTATGGCAAAAGTAGCACAATGCATTGCGCATCATTATGCAATTTTCAGCCGAAACTACTATTAAACCCGCTGGAAGAATTTAAATTCTCATTAAACCACATTTTCCATAGCCGAAACTATAAGTTAATATGTAAGCTTTCAGCCAGAACCATGACAAGGCCAGTCAGACATGATACAAGTCGCACAATTCATTGTGCATCTCTCTCTGCCACCTGGTTTATCAGCCGTAACAACTATTCAGTCAGCCAGAATAATTTGGGGCCCCCGGAAGCAGAGTTGTGTCATCCGAGACCATTATGAGCTTGCACAATTAGCACATTGTGCTTTAATTTTATCTTGCTCAAAGTTTTTAATCAAAGCCATAAATGGGGCAGCTAAATAGCCTGGAACCATAAGAAACTGTTTGGAATCATGAAAGCCGAAACAAACCAACTATTGGACCTACTATAGAACCTTCATAGACCCATCTACAGCTGCGTTTTTTTGAAAATGCTGCACTAGACCGCGATAAATTATATTTTGATTTTTTAAACAATTTATATAATTTTAAAATATTTGTGCTTCGTATTCACTGTATCGAATCCTAAAGAACTTATATTAAGTCCATATCATGCATTATATTGTTGAATAAAGTTTATATTTGCTTGTACTCAACAACTCTGATCTACTCTTGATTTTATATAGAGTATACAACCGAGTTCATCAAAAAACTTAATAATTCCTGAACTGACGAAACTAGGGAAATTTCTTAGTACACAATTTTTTGATTGTTTCTTACTTCATTTTAGAGACAGAACTGTCATTTTATTTTCATATTTTCTGTTGTATTTGCGGATATGCTGATTGCCGAGTCGGATGAAATATTAATAAGAAATGGGCAAATTTTATGGACAATATGGATTTGTCCCGTTTATCCCTTTCCTGACCTGTCTACATAATTGTGTAGGTAAATTGTTATTACTCTATTGAGTAACATTAAAAAATATTTTATAGATAAGTTTAGGACCAACTTACACAATTTTGTGTTAATTTAATGTTAGTTAAAGCCCAACTGGCGCAATTGTGTAAAATGGGCTTTTGTTCTAATGAAATTTTATGATGAAAATTAGTTATCGTAATATACGTTTTTACTCACACATTTGTGTGGGTTAGACTAAAATTATGATGCAAATAAAAATATTTCTGAACCAGAAAGGGTTATATCGTGATTTTGCTCCTGAAATGTTTGGCGTTTCTCATGGGGCACTTCAATTTATAACTTACGAAGAAATGAAAAACCCAATATACTGCACATCGAGTAAAATTGGCGGTACATCATCCATTATTGTGTTCAGAACAACACATGTAGTTTATCTGAAATTTTAAAAAATAAAACACTACTATTGATTAATGGAAATTTCCGGCTTTTTATTAGAATTTATTTTTCATAAATTCGGCTTTTCTGAATTCTCAACTTTATGGGGTGAATATAAAAAGAAAAATGTTTATGCGTTCCACAGATTGGTGGAAGTAGTAGTACTTGGAAGTAGTAGTAGTAGTACTTCCAATTTTCACCTTTTATGCTTTAGCTTTTTGTTCTTTCTACAGTACCAGTTGGAGCATCCGAACGAACCGAGAGGGAATCAACATTTCAACTAGCTGTTGATACGATGTGAAAGGTGTCGCGTTCCCATTAGAAGTGGTCCCAATTTCGAGTTAACTTTAGCATCGTGTCGAACATTACGAATTAAAGTCACAATCCAGCAATCTACTTTCTTTGATTTTATGTTTATTTTGTCAACCAACATACTTAAAGTAATGCATTGATGGATTCACGGTTTCCAAAATTTTTC
This sequence comes from Nephrotoma flavescens, assembly GCA_932526605.1. NCBI lineage: Eukaryota > Metazoa > Arthropoda > Insecta > Diptera > Tipulidae > Nephrotoma > Nephrotoma flavescens. The sequence goes on along the minus strand of OW052222.1, from coordinate 34,706,042 downwards.
CGTGTAATTCTTTTTTTGTCATATATTGTCATCATACATACTTTCTTGTCGCACAAAAATTCCAACAACGGAAAAGTTAAATGCCGATCCAGATATTGGCAGGTTTTTGCCGTTAAGTCAGTTTTTCCATCATATGAATTACTGATTTGCCACATACTTCCGTCCAAACGGGATATAACTACATGGTCCAGACGGGGTCAATACGAATATTCCAATTTTCGTCGACGCATCAGACGGTTGCAATGAATCAATTACGGTTTGAGAGCGTTTAGCACCCGCCACTTATTCGCAACTCTTGCACTTGTTCAATTTCGACATTTGCATCGTATGCGAATGTCATACGCGGTAGTTCCATCTCTTATGGCTCATCCATTTCAACTTGGTTATGAAAATCATCACCAATAAATCCATTATCACTATCGCTGTCATCTAAATTTATGTTACTATCACCTACGGTTGATTGCATCATTCTGAAATTAAAAAGATCGTTAAGAATCGCTCCCTTACTAGATGTTTCCAGCCAAATACGTACTAACTTATTCATGTCGCACGGCGTATCAGTATTATTGTATTGCCTAATGACTATAAGAATTCCGTCCAGCCTTTTGTATATCACATAAAATTAGTCATATACAACGGGTGCGTCCTCATTGAGTATAAATTGATTTTGTGTATTATCCCAGTACGGATTATCGTAATCAAATAAAATTTCCGAGTTATTCGATACCAGCGTATTTAGAAAAGCTCGATTCGAACTATTCATATCGCTTAAATTGGATTTTATATCGGCAAATACGGAAACCAAGAAAGGTATTTAGTTTACCATTTTTTTTTTTTTTTTTTTTTTTTTTTTTTTTTTTTTTTTAGTTCATTACCAATTTTTATTTACAAGAATTATACAATAATAAAAATATGTACATTGGTAAGAAAAAGTGTACCTTTGGTTCAAAAGATCACGGGCCAGGTACACTGATTCCCTTTTAACGAGAATATGTTTGAAATTATAAGATACGTACAAAAAAAAAAAAAAATTAACATAACAATACAATTTACAGTAGAAAATAAACTTATAATTTAATTAATTAATAATTTACGGTATAAAATACTAATGAAATATATAAATATAATAGATAATAATAATAATATAATCTCTAGACAAAAATTTATGGCAGATGAATCCAATTATTATAATATGAACATCACGAAAGTATAATTCTACTCGTACTAGTGTTAAATATGGAAACTGAAGAGCTCCTCAATATTCTTGGTTGTACTAAGCCAATGTTTTAGTTCTTTTGAAAATAATGATAAGGTGCAACACCTACGAATCTTGCAAGGTAACTTGTTAAAGATAATAGGTGAAATTACATTGAAAAAACTTCTTCTGAGATGTGAATTATATTTTGGGATATTTGTTTTGAATTGGAGACTAGAACGAAGACTATAGTCTGAATAGTTAATAAATGAGTTTCCGGTAATATTGTAAAAAATTCTTAATACCTTGAAGACAAACATGTGACGCAGTGGTAAGATATCGAGAGTTTGGAATATGGGCCAGGAGGGTGAACACGATTCTTTAAAACACAAGATTCGAGCAATGTGTTTCTGCCTATTAAATAATGGTATTAATGTGGTTTTGCATGCACTACCCCAACAGGAGAGACCGTATTGCAGAATTGAATCAGCTAGTGCGAAAATGCGAAATACACCATTCTTAATAAATATAATTTATCGTTGCTTTACATTTTTACAACACAGCACTCAAATTTTAAACTTAAAAACTTATTAATTAGATTTATTATTGAGTATAACTAAAAATTTATAAAATATTTTTGTTAAATTTAACTAATTTATTATTTATCGTAATTTGTTTTAAACGTCAAAATGATTCACTTAAAGTTAGTAAAAGTTTTTGTACTAAAATGTTCCTTCCAAAATTTCCCTGTATTTTATCGCGGTCTCGAACACAAGATTTCAAAAAAACGCAGCATATAGTGCAATATATCTGCTAGATTTTTAAATATAACCCAGAACCATTACAAGTTAGCACGATGCTCTTTAGATTTTCCAACATATAAACTTTCAGTTGGAACCACGTCAGTCGAAACCAAACCGACTATGGCACTAATAACACAATGATTTGTGTATCATTGTGCGATATTTAAATTTCCAGCGGAACCAAATATTAAAGACGCCGAAATACTTAGGGACTTAAGGGCGTTTAGTATAAGGATGTAAAAAGCATAACCGCGGAAGAGCAGGTGAGCCTTGTGCCCTAAAACAGCTCGCAGAGTTAACAATAAAAAAAAAATAAGAAAAAAAGGTTAATGTGAAGCTGAATTGAACTATAAATATTTTATTCGGTAACCTGATAAATATTTCTTTTATGCATAAGTTAATTTAAGAGTGCAGTCAAATGTCAAAACAACAGAATTTTTTTTGGTGAGCTAATTAATTGTTGACCAGGTGCATTAGTGGTGAGGCCGAATTGGCTGTTTTTATTTGTGATAGAATTTTAAGTGCGTTCATCATACTAACCGTGCACTGTGAAAATTTGGCCCACGTTGAGCATGTTATTAAGTACGACACGTAAGTAATGACACGTTTAACTGTGACTGCTGTAAAATCGCGTTCTTTTACACCCAATGAGAATTAGTTGAGCAATTCAACAGGTATATGTCGGTCCATATACTAACAAATAATTTATGCAATTTAATAACGCAATGTTACCTTATTTGGCTAAACAGAAACTTTACCGTCGTTGCCTACATTTTCGACGTAACGGACGCAAAAAAAACGTTATGTATTCTACGTAATAGATTACTTGTCGACAATCGTACAGATTACATAAAGTAATCTCCCTCGCTCAACCCTGTTCGTGATTGAGCATACTCCCCATCAGCCAGAATAGCACATAATAGACCTTTCCTTCAACTCTAATTTCTAAAAGATCATTATTCTGCAAGTTTTTGGGGGTTTCCTATTGGTTTCCTATTTCTGATTGGTGGGGAGTATGCACAATCATGAAATTTAATCAGAAAGTTCATTTAAGCTAGCCTATGTGATTGCATTAATAAGTGAAGGGATTTCGAGAAATCAGTTATAAAATGTATTTCAAAAATTTACCTTATAAAAGTTAGGTTCAATTTATAGTTTTCTAATGGCAATTTTTCCTGAGATCACACCAGTGAATTCTGGTCTTATCAGGTTTGTATATAAATAATAGTAAAGGTGGTGGGCCAGATAACATACGTAATTTCCCATTTCTCTGAAATTCTGGCAAAATTAGTTAATACAATTTTTGAAACAGGTGAATTTCCCAATTATTTAAAAATTGCTAAAGTGGTGCCAGTTTTTAAAAGTGGTTATAAGACTGCAATGTCTAATTATAGGCCCATTTCCACCTTGTCCGTATTTGATAAAATCATAGAAAAAATCTTAAACACGCGCTTTAGGGAATTATTAAACAAATCGGATTTTTTCTATGCTCATCAGTATGGATTTAGGGAAGGGTGCGGGTACTGAAATGGCGCTTGTGGAGATGACAAATCTAATTTATAATGCCTTTGATCGGAAGGAATATGTTGGAGCTCTATTTCTTGACCTCAAGAAAGCATTTGACACGATTGATCATAAATTACTCCTTAATAAATTATATTGCTATGGATTTCGTGGGATTTCTTATAAATTAATCAGTAGTTATTTAAATAATCGACTACAATACGTAATGATTGATGGAATCAGGAGTCATGTTCCTCAAGGTAGTGTGCTAGGGCCATTATTGTTCCTAATATTCATTAACGATATTTCATTTTTGCCATTGATTGGACAAATTAATATGTTTGCTGATGATACTGCAGTTATCTATGAAACAAAGAATCCTTCTGTTATAATCAATAATTTGGAAAATGATATGAATATATTACTTGAATATTTCAAGTCAACTTGATTTCATTGAATCTAGCAAAAAATAAATTTATGATTTTTCATTCGCCACATAAACTAACATTAAGTGTAACATCTTTCAAAATAAATGACGTCGTAGTGGACCAAGTTGAACATTTCAAATATCTAGGGGAAGTATTTGATTCTCATATGGCATGGGATGAACATGTTGCCACAACTTGTAGTAAAATGGCTCCTTTGGTTGTGCTTGTGAGAAGACTCGCATATTATGTGCCTAAATATGTTCTGAGATTAATGAATTTTGCGTTTATTCATCCTAGAATTCTGTACGGAATTGTTTGCTTATGGTACTGCTAGTTACACTAACCTAAAGAAAGTTCAGATCTTACAAAATAAAAGTTTGAAGGCAATTTCGGGACTACCTGCACGTTTTCCCACGTTAACTTTGTTTGAAACTGAAGCCAACGGCATTTTCCCAATAGATGCGTTATACGATTACCAAGTAACATTATATAGGTATAAGACATTGAATGTATCTTCGGTTCTCTCTAACTTAGAATTTTATCGTTACAATCATAATTATCATTCCAGATTTGCCAATAATATATCTTGTGGTTCTATAACTAACGCTCGGAGAAAAAAAACACTGATTTTTTCCTATGTATGTATGGGAAACCTGTTATAATCCCATACATTGTTGTCAAACATACTATGTACATGGTACGCCCTCCGATTGCTTATTAGCCAGTGCTATATAGGAATCGTTCCTATTTATAAGCAAACGATTCATAATGTATGGTAATATTTATTATAAGTAATCGGATGTGTATAGGAATGGTTCCTGTTTGTTTAAGCAAAACCTCGGTATACTAATTTATAACAATAACAATTGTTCGGTATAACAATTTTTATTGTTGTATACTATAAGTACACCATCGAAACGTAGAGTTATTAATAAAATTAATCAAAATTGATAAAAATGTAAGCTTACCAAAAATTATATATTATTTTAAAAAAGTGGATTTATCTAAAGAGGAGTGTTAAAATATATTTCAAAGGAAACATAGCCTACCATACTTAATACTTTGCAAATAAGAGAGCATATCATACACATAGTTAGGTTTACAACAATATATAGGAATGTATCACATTTTATTTGATTTGCTTCATTTCATAATACTTGCTCTCTTCCTTAAGCAGTAACATTTTAAATAATGCCGAGTGCTGTCGTCAAAAAGAATCGCCGTAAGTGTCGTTATAAATATCATGTATATAGTGTGTCAAAAAAAATCAAATGTATCGGTATGGTGTATTATTTGAGTGATATCAAGTTATTAATAATAAAGGTAATAATTTATATATTTCAATAATTTTTCAGTATCTTAATTTGGAATAAGCTTAATCTTTTGTCAATCTTGTTTTATTTTATTAATAAAAAGTTGATCGTTCTACGGATTCCTTAATTTTCAAGAAAATATATACGTACACCGAAGAAATATGTTATTTTATTAAAAAATTATTAAATTTCTAAGCTTATCCCAAATAAAGAAATTTATTTATTATAAGCATAAATATAATGTTTTATCTATTTATAAAATGTGTATGCTGCAAAATGGATGTTGAATTATATAATAAATGCGGAAGGCAGATTCCAATATAGCACGTCACTTAATACTATGCAAATCGGAGAACGTGTCATATTCATAGTTAAAGTAAGTACAATATATAGGAATACTTATTGGACTTACATGACGCCCTGTTCCATTTGTGTAGTATTAAGTGCTATGCTACATAGAAATCATTATTTCTGTTTCGGCAAAATTCTGTTAAACTAAACCTTTTAATGTTTTTTTACGTTATTATTAGATGGTATAATGGATAAGGAACGTGAAAATGTATATATGCGATCGACGATCTGGATGGTTCCAGTATTTTATTCAGCACGGAAATGAAAATGAAGTCCTATCATCCAAATTGTAATGTTATTTTTAATACTAAAGCTGTTTTCCAAACACCGACTTATTTGTGGACATAAGTCTCCTTGCGAGGTGACTTATTTCAATAAGGATAAGTCACCTCGCGAGGAGACTTATTTGAATAAGTACGTCTACACAGAATAATGTCCGCAAATGTGTCTTGACTAAATGTAATCATAAATCATAATATACATAAGAGGACTCATGTAGAGATTCCGAGGTTAATCTATTTTACTTTTGGCAATCTGTATAAGCCTAACTAGAACAATGAACTATAAAATGACTATGCCGATATGTTTATACGATACGTATATATGGATTAAACATAGAAAAAAAAATTAAATTTGTGTATATAGATATATTAAAACTATCAAATAAGATTAACTTCGGAAAAATTGGCTTATAAAATTTGCACTACTTGATTTCTCTTATATATTTATTGCTCGATGATGTAATACATGCAGGTTTTATTTTCAAATCTAGTGGCAAAGGCCAACATGTCAAGGCAAAGGCCAACATGCCAACGTAAAGACACCAAAAGTTATGATAATTAATTAAAAAAAATAATAATAAAAACGAGTCGATACTTTTTAAAATAAAATGATATTTAAGAAATAAAAATAACGTAATTAATACTAGGTAGTAAATGAAATATTTTATTTTTCATAAATATGTTTTTGTTGTCTTGTAATCGCTGTAAAACATATATTCGGAATAAACGAATTTAGCCTTTTAAGTTTTAGATTTATGTCTAACATTAATACGATAAAAGAGTTAAAAGAGTTAAACGCGAGATCAAACTACATTCGTTAAATTAAATAGTGCGTTATGTTTAAGATAAGCTAAAATAATTTATAATAATATAAAAAATTATACGTTATAATAATTGTATATTGAAATAAAATAAAATAGAATGTCAGTAACTAATTAACAAATCAAAATTAATTTAACACTTTCATAGCAAAATTTACTATTTCAAATAACTGACTACTAAAGCAATCTTGGAAATCATACTATACCAAATCAGAAATATAGCTATACAACATAGTAGACGCTACCATAATTGTGAAAAATAGTCCTGGATGATAATATGGAAAGTATACCATACTTAAATGTACGTAGTGCTATACGAAGCAGTGACCGCTACCATAATTATCAAAAATAACCCTATTTGTCTTGGAAAATGTATCATGCAGAATTATACGTATTGATATACAACTAAGCAGACTACCATAATTATTAAATGTAGTGCTATATCTCATATAACTCCAGACATTGGCACACAGCCTTAGCATAATTCCAAATCTTATAATAGGAAAACAAATATTAAGGAACGTGCCAACAAATTTTTAAAATATTGGTGTAAATCGTTAGCTAAGGAAAAAATGGGATTTAAAACAGATTTTTCGATCAGTTTGCCATAGAGTTTTTGAAAAATAATTGAATTTACCGAAAACTTTACTTAAAATTGACTTTTACCTTATAAGCTGGGCACAAAGCCTTAGATTTATATCTTCTAACATTGCGATATAACTGATTAGTGTAAAAGTAAATTAAGCACTACTCTCGGAGAGCATATGAACTAATGGTAAATATGTTCAAATAAGGAAAAAATTATAATTTTATTTTATACATAACAAATTTAATTTAAATTTCTTCATTACAAGTATTTTAAACCACTTGAGTTACAAAAATATCCACTACGCGACGATTCAATCGTCATTTGCATCATCATCAAAATACTAGAATCCAACTGAAAATTTGATGTTATCTACAGTAATTCATCTATTTGATAAATGCCATAACATTATCCGATGTGATGAACAAAAATCATAACATAATCATGTTCGGTCTTTGTAGAAAAGTAAAATTAGTCGACGAGTGTTGTGTTGTGTTGTGTTGTGTTGTGTTGTGTTGTGTTGTGTTGTGTTGTGTTGTGTTGTGTTGTGTTGTGTTGTGTTGTGTTGTGTTGTGTTGTGTTGTGTTGTGTTGTGTTGTGTTGTGTTGTGTTGTGTTGTGTTGTGTTGTGTTGTGTTGTGTTGTGTTGTGTTGTGTTGTGTTGTGTTGTGTTGTGTTGTGTTGTGTTGTGTTGTGTTGTGTTGTGTTGTGTTGTGTTGTGTTGTGTTGTGTTGTGTTGTGTTGTGTTGTGTTGTGTTGTGTTGTGTTGTGTTGTGTTGTGTTGTGTTGTGTTGTGTTGTGTTGTGTTGTGTTGTGTTGTGTTGTGTTGTGTTGTGTTGTGTTGTGTTGTGTTGTGTTGTGTTGTGTTGTGTTGTGTTGTGTTGTGTTGTGTTGTGTTGTGTTGTGTTGTGTTGTGTTGTGTTGTGTTGTGTTGTGTTAAATATTACTGTGCTTTATGTGTGTGAAATGTGAAATTAATTTTAGATATGTGATTTTTTGCAAGAATAAAAATCAAACTTTAAGTGCGAAGCTCGATGTATTGTTTTCAAGGTTAGTTAAAACTTTTTACTATTTTACGAACAAAATTTTCACATTTTTCGATAGAATAACGGCATTTTCTGTGTTCAAATATTATTTTGTTACATCCATAATACTGTTATTCTGTCGAAAATGCAACAAAACAAAAAATGTGATAGTACATGTCGGCACAGGTATCATGAAGAATACAGTTATAGAGTTCATAAAAAATGTCGTATCGTTTATCGATGCGATGAAACGGGGATGTGTGTCAATTCAAGAAAACTCTGTGCGATAAACATGAATCCGTTAATCAAATTTATAATTCGATGACGGTCCAACTGATGAATATGAGTAGCAGAGACCTCTGGTACTGGTTTACATTAGAAACTGCCCAAATTGTAGTTCACTTGAACTACGCAACTTATTTGTAAATCTAGACCGAAGTATAGATTTTAATGTTTGTAAATTAATTGAAGATGGAAACAAAAAATTGTGGCATCCTTTATCAACTTACTGTCATGATTATGTATGAGATTATATTCTTAAGAATACAGACACGTCAATACAATCTAATAGATCCTTTCGAAAAGAACATGAACTCGTGAGACTAATAGTTTATCTTGTCGGTCGTTCTATTTCTAGTATCGCCGATTTTACACAAGTATGTTTATGAACCGAATATATCCGGAGGGTTGTTGGGTACCTTAACTAATGCATTACTTCTGTTAACAATCCGATCCGTATCAATTCAAATTTTATATAGAAAACCTGACCCAAATTTGTTTTAAATTACAAATTTTGATCAAAAAATCTGGTAAGTAGAGTTGGGAGTTGCCAAACCATAGGCCTTCGTTTTATCGACCTCAAGCTGTGCATTGACAAAATTCTGCACAAAACTCAAACCAAAATAAATAATAATTTGTAGGTCATCTAGAGGCCGTCCCATTGTTAAATTCAATTATTAGTATTCCATCTTATGTCGATAAAAATTCCGATTTAGAGGGTATAGAAGAATGATCGGATAGTTCGGCGTTATTCAGTTTATTATTCCCAATCTAACCAAAAATTCTTTTTTGTATCTGCCAATTGATTTTCTTCTGCAGCCATGTGCCACCAAACGATAAGTGGCCTAGACAACAATTAAAATTATTAGTATAAAAATTCGCGGATTAGAATGTTATAGGGTAATAAAACACTAAACCTTTAAATAATAAAATTATTTTGATAAAAGTTTACGTTGTTGAAGTTTTTGGAAAGTCTTTGGTCTCCTGCTTTGGATAGTCTCTAAGATTTCGGTCGGCTACACACTAGTAGTATGTCAACTAAATGTCACGAATTTATACGGACGATCTGCGGAATAAGTTTCGAGATCTAGTAGAAAAAGCTTTTTTATTGGTTACTCATATTCAAACTTAAGAAAATAGGAAGAGTTTGTCATCCCGAGCTCTCTTTAAGAATAATGTTTCAATTTCTCGCTAATTGAGAATAAGGTTTAAATCAAAGTTAGTTTTTTATTTATTCGATCTTCTGGTGACGTTCTTATTTGAAAAGTAAATATTATATGAAATTATTCTTACTTCATCAACCTATTATTACCATTCTGAAAGGGATAGAAGGTAATACGCCAATAATTTTACCAAAGTTAATGATTGGCATAGAACACAATCAGTCGTTTAGTATTTACTGTAGTGGATTGACCTCATGGTTAAAGTAAGGGTACATAGGTTCTTTCGTTAATATCTCTTGGTTTTGTTATAATCTGAATCTACCAACATTTTTTATTTATCCGACGAAACTAATTTGAGAATTCGAAATGAAATTATAGCGTATTTAAAATTTAATTTACAACGCTCTCCCTAAATCATTTTCTGTCTATTTCAAGAGTGTGAAATGAAACCTCGGGGTGCTTTAAATATTTTGATTTCAAGGCCATCTTCTTGCTCAATTATAAAATAGTAATTTTCAACTATTTGTTCCGTATTTTCTTCTGCGTTGCGACGAGCACGATAATGTTAGACCAGAATCTTGTCATTGCTCGTCGTACCTTTTGGACTTTTCTCAATAATTTTTCGGTCGTTTTAACCAATTTATTGCATTCGGGGTTAGCTACGTCTAAATAATTAGAATTATGTCTATCTTTGTAAAATTTGGTTTTGTAAAAATATTATATATACGGAAAAGGAGTCTGTATGTAAGAGTGGTCTGAAATAGAAGTCTGTATGTAAGAGTCGCGGACATTTCGTTACTGCATTTGCCCTACCTTTGGGATGTTAAGGAACAGAATATCGACGGCATTTCCTTCTGCTTTACTGCGTAATTTTTCTTAGTTTTGTCTAAGGTGCTTGACCTAATTAAAGATGGACACATAGCTAACTCGTAATTTTTATGAAAATTATGGAGTGACAATACGATTTCGTTGAAAATCAAAGAGATTTTGATTTTTTGAAAGAAGACCAATTCTCATTGGTCTTCTTTCAAAAAATCAAAATCTTGACCAAATTTTATTGTAAGGGTTTTGAGAGAATTTAGAACACAAAATTACCGTCAGCTATTCTTTCACCATTTTCAGCGTACATGAAAATTAGCTATTGCTTTCACTTTCATTGTACTGACTTTAATTTCATTCTTGGATATGATAAGTCCCAACAATTATACTTCTTCTTCCAGCTGTATTTACTTGTTGGTTTTCTATAGGTTCTCTTGTTTGTTTTTGTCTATGCTTTGGTTTGTTTTTGCCAAATAAGATGATATCATCGATGTATCGTTTTACTAAATATTCTCGGAGATTATCCAATAAAAATTTAACCAGGAAACAGTTTTCTATATATCAGAATATCTTGATAATTTCTGATTGAATTCTTTTTTTAAATTTATTTCAGTGAAAAAGGTATTGTCGCCTAGATTAGCCAATGATATACATATATGTTTGTTTTCAACCGAAATAAAAAGTCCTTTTCTTCAAAGATAATATTTAATATCTTTACAAAAGTACACGATTTTCTTCTATACTAAAACAAAAAGCTCAATTCTTCTTTTCTCGCCTGCTTATTGTAAATTATTAACTAAATAGTTTACAACAAGTATTTACAACTTTTTACAATAAGTATTTACAACTTTTTTATTTTACAAGTTAGGGCCATAGAACCAACTGCCTTGTTCTACAAATACAAATTTTCACAGGAACATAGAGCATTTGCTCTACGTATACTGCAAAAAAATCAGAAAAAAAATTATTTTACCAATCCCCAAGGAAAATCAACATCGGATGCGACTACCTCCTAATTGTCCATTGGCAACAAACATAATTGGATGATTGACGTACTAATGTACTATTCTCTGTCCTCACCTTGCACGTTCTTAGTCCTTCATCTTGTCGGGGAAATATCTCAATAATTATAACAATCATCCATTGACTAGGTGGTTATTTCATTTTTAACAAACACCATATCTTCAATTTTTAACGACCGCCCGTGGTTGTTGTAATTTCTGAAAATCAGACAACCGGTTCAGTGGTATTTCCACTAGTAATGTTTCATAAAGTATAATAACCAGTTGACCAGTCAGAAAATGACCCGGTGTTAACCGAAACAGTTGGATCATTACTTATTGGTGTTAATGATCTCGAATTCAAACATGCCGAAATCTTCACCAATAACGTAGCCAACTACTCAAATGTATACAACTGCGCTTTTCCTACCCTTCTCAAATGATTCTGAATCAAATTGGCAGCTGCCTCCCATAGACTACGTTAGTGCGGTGTATTTGGTGCATTATAGTGCCACTGGATAGAGTGGGCCTGGATATAACCCAATACCGTCGAGTCTTTCCATTACTCGACCGCTTGACGAAGAATCCGGTCAGCTCTAAATTTACACATCGAATCAACGCAGCTTTAAATGAATTGGCATCCAATCCGCCAACTAACTCAAAATGTACAGCTTTGTAAACCATGCAAACAAACACCACAATGTAACGTTTCACTATTACGTTACGATTTTGCTTTAACAGTCCAGTTTTGCTGGTCCAAACCAGCGTAATCAATTACACCGTGGAAAAATGGTGGTGGTGGGTTTATTCGATTCTATGGCAAATCTGCCATTAGCTGATTCAAAATTATTGGTCTGCGCTGATTCAATATCAATTCTACCTTGCCTAACCTTCCTCTTATTTTTAATAATTTCCCTTCGTCCATCCACGGCGTCAACATCCAAAGACTGGATCGTGACATGCTTTTACCTCGAAACACCGCCTTATATATGTCGTAATTAATATGCCTACCCTATCTCTCTAACTAGTGAAAACAATTGTCTGTATTAATTGTTGCACGAAGTTACTTTCGCTTAACAATGCTAATTATTCCGCCAAATGAGTTTAATTTAAGCAAAACAAATTTCATTTCTGCGCAAAACACTTCTTAATCGATCGTGGCGAACAGTTTTGATGCTTCCTGTCCTGTGAACGGTTTTTGTTCAGACCTTCTATCGAAAAAACTTCATGGATTTTGTGCAGTAGTTGTGAATAAAACTTTTTAGGTTGATTTGGTGTCTGAATTTTATTTTTTCTTAAACAGGATGTAATGGACCTTGTAGGTCTTACCCATCTATAGTGCAGAGTTATGCATTTATCTGTTTTTGGCTTTTTCACGTTTATTATATCGTAATAATTTGAGATTTTTCTTAAGCCTTCCTATATTGCCAACATGTTTTACGACTCCAAGTTCCCAAGGAAGTGAAGGAAAGCATTTGTAATTATTCTATAGAAATAATTCAATAATGGCTGCAATTTCTGAAACGAAGATAAGCCGACCAAGCAACTGCGACGTAGACTGCTAATTTGAGTTGCTCACGTATAAGAAGTTAGCCCAGAAAGTTAGCCCAGAAAATAAAAAAGTTTAATCAGGCAACACTATTAAATTAAAACCTCTTTTACTTTTATGTGAAGTTATCCCAGTGAAGTTATTAGTTGTATTATAAGTTATTGGAATTTATCCCAGCCCAGAAAAAAAAAATCATTTCACTTTGGAATTAGTCTTAGCCCAGAAATTTAAAAAAATTACATTATTAATGAGAAGTTAGCCCAGCCCAGGAATAAATCAAAACAAATCTTTCAATAAAAAAACAAAAAAAATCTGTCAATTAATTACGGGTTGGAATAAAAAACAAATATATTGGTATACATATATACATATTATGAACACGTACAATAAATAAATACGAATATATTACGTCAAATTTGTTACCAGTATTCATTGTAATAATTTAAAATATTTAAATTTTTACTTGAATATCGGATTAAGGCTATACAGATTTAGAACAGGTATGCAAGCAGCTTATTTAGGGAAAAATTTCAAGATGATCGGTAGGTTGCAACTTACCGAAATATGGCTCTGGGCTGGGTATTCCTAACCATTTTCGAGAAAAAAATCAATTTTTATTCCCGTGTGTCGAAACTAAAATTCTCTCGGATTAAGGCTATAACGATTTAGAATAGACGCGCAAGCAGCTTACTTAGGGAACAATTTCAGGATGATCGGTATGTTGCAACTTGTCGAAATATGGCTCTGGGCTGGGAACTCCTAACCATTTTCTAGAAATAAATCAGTTTTTCTTCCCTGGGCTAAGACTAATTCCAAAGTGAAATGATTTTTTTATTTTCTGGGCTGGGATAAATTCCAATAACTTATAATACAAGTAAATTTTATAAATTCCTGGGCTGGGATAACTTCACATAAAAGTAAATGAGGTTTTAATTTAGTAGTGTTGCCTGATTAAACTTTTTTATTTTCTAGGCTAACTTCTTATACGTGAGTTGCTCTAATTCTTTATGCTTCCCTATGAGGCAGGTGAGTCAAGCACTGCAGCTGAATTCGTGTTGGCAAAATGCGATCTGCGTGAATGTATTATATGATTGATTTATTGGAAATGGACCAACAAAAGTTGTAGAAACCAAAGGGACCAGTTAACAATACAAGGATTTACCGAACGGACTTTCTGTCCGAGCGACAGGATTGATGTGAGAAGAGTTAATGTACTAGGCGATTTATTTTAGAATTAGCTATCTGATTAAACAGCAAACATGGAGATGTCAACCTCTTAACTTATAGCTCTATTATGAATCTCACTTACTCGTCACCTGGTGAAGAGTCGTCACTATAATTCTATTTTGGTATTATGATTGTCGCAGTGAGCGAGTGATCGTCACATGCGTGTCGCTTGGCGACTCGAAATCACCGCATATAATTTTTGGTATTATAATTTTCACAGTGAGCGAGTCCAATGTCATATATGCTCACCTAAAATATGATGGTGAGAGTCAAGTGACAAAGTATTTTTGGTATTAGAAATATAATATTTTATTAATATTTTAACATTGAAATAGTAAATTTATATTGAAATGGAAAAAACCCGTGGATTTCCAGATGTTAGAAAAATCAAACTAACCATTAATGAATTTTGGAAAAATTTGTCAGTAGTGCGGAATAGCTTAGGGCCGCCAATTAGAGAAAGCATGGAATGGAGAAAGGCAAAAATTCGAGCACAATTTATAGTACACACAATTTTTTATATAATATATTTTATATTTTTAATATTTTTTTATAATTATTATGTATTACGATACGATGAAAATATCGTATCCTTATAAATTTTGTCATACAAAGACATACAAAAATATCTTTATATGAAAACTATTTGTAAACAACTAAAATTTTTTGACATTACTATATGGTTTCTATAACGACAAATAACAAACTCTAAAAAATACAAGAATCCACATACGACGCCGCAAACAACGCCTCGCCAAAATAAAAGGGAGACTCATAATACCAATTTTGAACTCGGATGACTTAGATATTCACGGTGAGTGGTGTGGTGAGGCGAGAATCATAATAGGGCAGTTAAGTGCAAATTCTGGAGAGTAACCCGTTAAGGAATTTCAACGATTGCAACGGTACGGGAAACATTGTAAGAATGTCGGATCGCCGAAGTAAAAAAAAAAAATATTACAAAATTTGTGTTTGTGTGTGTGCGTATGTGGTGCCGTGTCCAATGAATGTGTGTTAGTTCTCTCAGACCAGACGGATAGTCTGATCGGAATAAAACTCATACTTAAGGGTTTTTCATAAATTGGGCGACAGAATGATTTATTAAGATTAAACTTTGTACTTTTGTTGCACAAATTCAAGTTAATCCCAAATCGGCCGAAATCGGTACCGGAAGTGACAGCTTCCATAAGAGGTTTCTCGTTTATTACAAATAGTTTTAAAAGTATATTACTAAAATCAGAATATTCAAAACAAATTTGAAAAAATATCGGCCCAGCACAGTTTTGCAAAATTGGTAATCACGAAATACTTTGTTTCCTTGCGTGCATACTAAATGCTTGTAAAGCTTCTCTATAGAGCCAAAAGCTTTTCTCGTTTTGAGAATTTTTTGAAAAAAATATAACATTTATGAAAAAACGATTAAAAACAAAACGATTATAAATTAAATTTCATACAAAATTAATTCAAATAATTTTCTAAATTATACGGGAAATATGACGTCTTACAACAAACCATATCGATCGTCACCCACCAAAAACACTACATCATATTCTAGGTACGCGCCAATCTTTTACAAGTCATCCTAATACGGTAGAGAAATGCATAGCATGACTTGGGGAGACTCTGAATAAAAATTTCTCGACAAAACAAAAATCAACGTCTGCGTTTTCCAAACAAGATCACGATCGCATTCAAAATCAGCCACACGTTCACCTTCCCGTGGCACCAACGTAAATCCACAACTCATTACAATCAAAACACTAATAAGTAACTCGCTCGATTCGATTGCAAGATCGACCTTGAATAGAACAAATCATCTAACTCTTTTTATTAGGTTTTTGTACGACAAAATTTTTGAATTTAAAATTATGCGATATAGTTTTATAGGACGGCAATGGATGGACAATAAATACATATATGGAAAAAATTGACCCAGATAGAGATTTCGAGCTTAAAAGCCCGTTCACAACGTTTTCGTTTTAGCAGGTATGTGAATCACCTGAACATTGGCGTCGATGTTCTCTGTGGTTTTACAAAAAAATGACCAACTGCCTGTTAGTTGTGCGCCAGTTAAATGTTTTATATGAAATATGTTTTCGCAGTCAGAGAAAAATCATCGTAAACTTGATTAAATATATTTTGTTCCGTGCAAATATTTTACCTTGTTGATCTTATAGAAAACACGACTGGTTCATTCAAATACACAGCTAGCAATTAAGTTCTTGACGATTAAAGTTAATATATCCACACCGATCCATTTTGTGGTCTTCCATATCGTCACGACATGTCATCAACCTGCATTTTGCCCACGGCACTGGATCTGCAACTCCCGTCCCTCATCCATTACATCAAGAAAAAAGATAACGGTCGAAGACCGCGTGAAGTCTATCAACAACTAAATACGGTTACGATATCGCACATAAAAAATTCTCAATAAGTTTGACAAAACTTGATTGATTAATTGATAAGAATGTACGGCCAAGACTAAGCAGAGATCCCGGATACGCCAGGCTTACCGTACACCCCTTTTACATATAACAAGATGGTGGGAGAGGAAAGATTGTTAGATATGATAGACTTGACCCGGTTACAGGCACCTAAGCAGTCAATAGTTAGTAAATTGTTCGGCACAAGACAGCACAATTATGTTTGGTTTTAAGGTATAAAAGTTCAGCAATCAGCATCCTGAAAAAATGTAATAATTAATTAAGTACCCGTATATATAATGGTACATTTTCTGCAATAACACTTTATTATTATGAGTTAAACTTACAATAAACTAAATTGTTCAATTGTCCATAAACCAAATTAAACCTGTATAGGAACCAAGCGCACATTTTAGTGGAAAAAAATATTCGATATAATTTTTTCCATTTAAATCAAAATGCATGTATGCAGCCAAACTGCTATACAAATTTTGTGCATGCAACCCACATAAAAACTAACTAAATTTAGACAAAATTTTATCAGTACATATCGAGGTACAGATAAAAAAATTTATAAATTTAAAATTATAAAAATTTAAAAAATTTATAAATTTATAAAATTAAAAATTTATTAATTTTCGAAGCAAATTTTTTTTTATTCAGAAATATATAATCAAATTCTTTTATACATATTTATATTTTTGTCCAAAAAATGAATGGATGCTTTGACCTATTTATTATAATTTGACTTGTATACATACTACATTAAAGTATTTTTATTTGGAATTAAATAAGTCAGTATTCGGAACCCCCTAAATTATGACCATATATAGATTTTTGATCATGTTAAAATAAGAAATTTTGTTTGTCTAACTCAATTTAATTTCATTCAAATTTAAAACATAAACGGTGACAAATTAACACAAATCGAAACGTCAAATATCACTACGAAATGCCAGGTTGTTTGTAAACATAATAAAATAAATCAAAGTTACACATACGTCTGCTATGATTAAAAAAATATTAAAAGTTGAATGTACGTTTTTCTAGCAGTTACAAGAAATTATATCGAATATTTTTTGCAACTAAAATGTGCGCTTGGTTCCTATACTGGTTCCCTAAAAACATAATAAATCATGTAAAATTAAACCAATCCAGAAATCACCTAAATGCGTTAAGGAATAAAAGAACAAACCATCTCTCAGTAATTTCATTTATTTGTAGAAAATAATTTGAATAATAATGGTTTAAATTAAAAAAAAGTAAACGAGAAAGTCACTCCCATCCCTGCCATAAATATTTTTTTATAGTTTTAATTCAATATAAAATGCATTTATTTGATTGCTAAACTCAAATGGATCAATAGTTTACGGAATATACTGAACATTTATTCATACACTGCAAATTAGAAAAACAGATTATTACATGCACGAAGTGAACATTAATATTTATTTAGTAAATTTTATTAAAATAGCCACATTTAATCAGAGTTTATTTATATTTAAATTTCACTCAAGCAATGATAATAATATTTACACAAATTAAATTAGATTACAATTATTACAAGCAGGAAGTGAATCTATCCACTGTTACAGTCATATATGTTTTCTAGCTTTAATTTAAATACAAAATGCATTTATTTGATAGCTCAACTAAAATGGATCAATAGTTCACGGAATATACTGAGCATTTACTCATACAATGAAAATTAGAGAAACAGATTTTACATGCACGAAGTGAATATTAATATTCATTTAGTAAATTTTATTAAAATAACCACATGTAATGAGAATATATATACATATACTTAAATTTCAGCTAAACTCAAATGGCTCAATAAGTTTGACGAAATTTTTGTAAAAAAAATGTCCAACCTGTTTACTTGGTATCCGAGTGGCAATTAAAAAGATGTGAAATGGTAACCAGCTGACACGGTTTATGAACAAACTATCAACTTATACCTGGTGAATTCCAGTTTCGATTAGTCAGTCTGGGCTGTAGAAAACCAACAGATATTTAGTTTACTATACTATTTTTTGCTATCTAAAAGAAAGTTACTTACTTTGCTTTACAAAACTTATGGGGCAAGAAACCGACGCCTGTCAGTTGCCGTTAAGGTGTTATTGATAGACGGACAATTTAAATAATTATATACGGAAACCGTTTAATTAATGCATCCTTCTCACAGAAAATACATTTTTCCTTTTGTTCTAGGTAGACAATTTTCTTTCTTCACCATCACACAGAAACGTGAATCTTCTCGTGCAAAGTGACACAACAAAAACTTTGTTTTTTGTTTTTGTCTGCAGATTTTCCTTTTTGCTCATTTTCATTTATTTTTCTTAATTTTTTTTATTTATTTACATTTAAATCAATATATAATTTATATGCAGCTGTTCGTTCATTTGTTTATTGTCATTAAAATGTTCACGCATATTTTCACTTTACATTTTTTTAAAATTAACGGAGAAAATAATGAAACACAAATTGGGGTTTTTGATGGTGATTTGTTTATTGTTTTATTGAATTACTACGAAACGTGTGTAGAGTTTTCACTAGCGCAGTCTACATGTGAATGAGATTACAAACTATTCACATCAGCTGGGTTCTGATACCGACCTTTACTTGGGAAAAAAAACTTTGTCACATCAACATTTAGGGACATAACCTTCATCGGATCGCAGCTAAGCAAGTTTTGTGTGAAAATCTTAAGGACATTCGATTCAAATATAATCTGCCGAATTATTTGTTTTGATTTGCTCCGTTTTATTTGCGCCATCGGAAAATGCTTAAATCACGAAATTATTATTGAAGAGTCCAATTCAATTGCCACATAAGTCAATTGCCTTTGAATAACATATGGAATATGACCCAGTTCAGTTAATTTTTTTTTTTTTTTCTTAAAGCGTCTTTGTTGCGATTCGTGAGGCTGCGTTTAATTATAAAAATTATGATGCTGAAAAATAGTTTAATCCAGTTGGTTGTTATTAAAACCAAAATTGCTTAAAATTAATAAAACTATTCGAATATAAAAAGCCTATATAATAGCAAATCAGTTCAATTCGATTAAGACATGCTTACAAATTTATACGCAATTTTAATTATTTTAACTAGAGCAACAAAGCCACGAATCACCAAATACGCAAACTATGTGCGCATTATATATAAAGTAATGGCGGCTTCTAAAACATTTAAACGAAAAAGTTTAATTTAAATTGACATTAAGTTGTTTTTTTTTTAAGTTTAATTTATTTAACAGTAAAATTAACTTTCATGTATTTGTCATTAAAAATTGCTGCAAACATTTTTCATGATTTCAAACTCTGTGTATACTTTACGAACAATTTTCTTAATTTTTTTTATTTTTGAAAACTAGAACATGTAACTAAATAGTTTTTAAAAAAAAATTTCTTTGTATACAAAAACAAAAAAACTTCAAACGTTACATTTTAACTTTTAAACATAACGCATGAAAATTGTACAACGATGTTTTAGGAAAATTGTCTTTCGTGAGAATTTCTAAGTTACGAAAAATTTTCTACTGTCGTGTGTGTGTGTAAATTGTGCGCGCACAGTAGAAAAGAGATGTCTAATTAAAATTTAACAACAGAAAATGTGCAGAAAAAAATAAGAAAATCGAAACAACAATGGGATTGATTTAAATTAAGTTAATTTGCGAAACTAGAAGAAAGTAATCTCGTGTATCTTAAATATAAGATGTTGAACGTCTAATGGATTTAACGAATCATGATTTACGTTTTATGTGGCGCAACATCCTCGCGGTCGGGATGAATGCTTTTGCTGTATATTGTGTCATCGCATCGTTGCAATGCAAATATAATAAATTTTATAATAAATTACAAATTGCAATCATTTATCAACCATTTTTCGTACTGATCGTTTGATAATAATTTTTTTTTTTACAAAATATATATTTCTTACTCCGAGATAAGATCTTTTTAAATCTGTTGCCATTATTACTTTATCTTTTTAATATCGTTTGTTTGTGTGTTTGTTTTAAACATTTTGAACAAAAGGTGACGACAACGACAATAATTTTTAATTCAACACCCGAGCTATTTATTCATCTCCCCTCATTTACCTATATATACGAGAGAATTGTGGTTTGTGCACAAAACTTAATTTTCAATAAATTAAATTTTATTATATAGCACCGGGTCCAATCAACAACATTTTTTATTTGGAGGCTGTATTAATACATTTTATGCGGTACATCCGAGATTGGCTAAATGGGGGTGACTAATTCCGAATTAATTTTAATTTTAATTAGCTGGGAATTTAGCAAAAATCGATTTCGTTACTTTTTGTGTTTATGGTCGTCGTCGGTTCATGGAAAACAAAACCAAAATATTTATTTAAGTGACTTCCGTTTCGTGTACACGTTCGATGCGGAGTAATTTATATTCGAAACGAAATTTTTTTTATGTTAAATTGATTACGATTATAAAATCAACCAAATATATATAAAAAAAATTAAATATTTATTTGTTTACTTAGATGTTAGATTTTATAGCTATTTGATGATGATTATTTTAATCAATTTAACTAAAACGTGATTTGTGGTTTTGATGCCGAGTACATAATCGAAAATAGATAATGAGATGCGGCATAATCGGAATAAATTACGAAATTAAAATGTCAACGCATAGCAATCAGATTTATGGGTAAGCGACATTTTTAGAACATGACAATTCTATAGAAAATGACATTTTGAATTAATTTGTCAAAATTTGGTGTATAAAGGTGTATAAAGACATATTAAATTTTTTTAAATATAATTGACTTTCAATCTTAAATGTTATTTTAACCTATAAGGAAATAAAATTTAGTGCGAACGATAATTGAAATCTCCAGAAGTTAAAAATTAATTTTAATAATTAATCTCCAGCATTTCTTTAAGAATAAGTCGTTGTTGTTGTCAATATGGCGAATTAAAACTTGTTGTTGTAAATAAGCGTTAAATAAAATGTAAATGTGAATGATACAGGAAACTCCAGAATTAAAAAAATATTTTAAGATTTAATCTCAAATTTTAACATTTTTCTGTATACAAAATTGTGTATCTACATACATCATCAATGAAACAAAATGAAAAAAAAAAATTTTGAACTCGAAAGGGTACCTAAGCCAGTTGGTCCCCGTGGTAAGCCAAATAAGTTTGTGATCTCGGCGCAGATATTACATCTCTGCCACAAAATGGTGCTGCTGATATACGACAATGACAACCAACAGAAATTAAGGATCCAGCACCAAAGAATAAATAATAGGTTAAAATAGTTATGGTGACAGAAAAAAGAAATCTTACCGAGGAGGAAAAAAAAATTTTAAAATTATTTCAAAAAAATTTGAAGCTCAATACAGATGAGAAGTACACGGTTATTTCGAAGTTAATCCGACTAAATTCAATTGACTTTAGTACATTTAAGGATCAAATACTGGTTATCATATTTTAGTTCTAAAGTAAATTATTTTAGGTGCCCAGAGACTAACAGTCAAGTAAACGCTAAAGCTATAACCCAACAGAATATCAATAAATCATTTCGTCTTTCAACTCATCTAATGCATGGTGTCAATAACATATGGCAAGACATTGAATTGAACTTAATAACCACACCAGAGCCAACAAAATTGAATAAACAGATAGAGATATTGAAAGACGACAAGAAGTTATTGACTATCACCAGAACGTTCAATATAATCTCGACTGTGCTGTGTCACGAATACGGACCCTCTCCATTACTAACACGGACAGAAAAAGCATCGGATAGCAGTAAAAAGTTTTTATTTTGCTCAGTGTAGAGCCACGAAACATATATGTTGAGATAACCTCAACAGGGTCAACAACACATGTTAAGAATACAACATTCAGAATAATATTTCCAGAATCCCACACCGATGCAGTAAAGATTAATATGTAATATTTTTTTTAATTTGTCTATTTCGTATAAACAGTTAAGACAACAGAAATTGAATGCCTTCTTTTTGATATAAATAAAGCAGAATTAAACATTATTTGCAACCATATATAGTTCTCACTCTGGTTATTTAAACCCTACCAGGTGTAATTTAAATAATCAGCATTAAACAAAATCGGAGCATGGGTCTTATTTTTCAACCTGTTATATTGAATGTAAAAAATTCAGTACACCATTTCTTCACCACTATAAATTCTACCCTTGTAGACAATTAACGTTTATAAGAAAACTCAGTGTAAACATATGGCCCCATATAAGAATAACAGAAAATCAAGCCAATCTTCTAGAAATATGATTTGCCGGAAATGATTCTTTATGTTTCGAATAAGCCATGGTACGGGCTAACTGTGACTAGTCGGACAGTTCCAGCCATATGGTAGGATTCGCGCAATCGGCCAGCTTCCATGTGACCCAATATATATTGGCGATTTGTATGACATACATGTAATTTGTTATAACAGTACGCAAAACTGTATAACATAAAATCCAAAAATATCCATTTGAAAGCATCATTTTTGTCGTAAGTGGCATTAAAACTGTATAGTCCATAGTACTTTAAACAGTAAAGCACACTACATTAGAAATTCCCAAATAACTGTATTAACAAACACTTAGGTATATTATTTTGTATTAAAACTAAGAGTATAAGGCAAATTCCACAGATTTCAGTTTTTTATTTCCAATCGATTGACGTAAATCAATTGACGTCCTTCCTTACACAGCAAATATTTGAAAAATATTTTAAGCTTATATTAAAAATATACACAATGTTTTAGCGAATTATTATCAATTCGCTAAAAAATAGTTAACCCTAAAATATATAGAAATTTTCTTTCGACGCACTACTGCAGTACTTTTCCACGCAACTGCATCATAACTATTTTTAATGCATGCTTTGCATTAGAATGTGATGCACGATTGCATCGTATAAGCTTTAATGCAAGGGTTTCTTTATAAATTGCAGCAAAATTTCTAAGTGTGTAATAGCTCTTGGGATCAATCTGTTATCTATAATTTAATATCACTATAGTACACCAGACTGCTACAATCAATATCAGTTAACATTAATTCTAACAACCAATTAAAATACAATACATCTGTAAGACGAATCACTGAAATCGATCAAACGAAACATCACCTGTTGGCCAACTCCTCAGGTGGTGGCTACAAATAAAAAAAAAACTCAATCCATCAAATCTAATATTACATATGTAAGTAGTCACGTTATGCCATACGACGAATATTTCCCACCTGATTTCCGAAAAACTTAATTACAACAAAAATTACGGTTTGATGACATAAAAACAAAACCCAAAATTGTAAAGTTGAACCCTTTTGTAACAATCCTTTTTTTAATTATCTATTCCAGGGTAGGAGGTATACACATACAAAAAAATTAATTATTGAGCCAATAAATGCTGAAGAGCAACAACAAAACGTTTATTACTTGTATGTTGTGTGTGTTGAAGACGTTTAATTTTTAATTCATCATATAGCCCACCTGTTGATTTTATAATATAAACCAAGCGCGTCTTTGATGGTACAAAGTAAGTAAGTTTTTTTTTCTTATTTCTTACAAGAGTTATTCCTTGTTGTGTGCGTTAAATTTTTGTATTCTGGTATGCGGTTTGTAGACCATTAAAATTTTTAAGAATATTCACTTATATCGAACCAAACGATCAGATAAAAGTATCATCATCATCATCATCATCGATCGAGACGAAGTCGAGTCGAATCAAAAGAGTGAAGAATCTTGAAATTTTGGTTTTCTAATGAATGAATTATTTTGAAAATTATACTTGGACGGATTTTGGATGATGGACGAAATCGATTTTATCGTTATACTCGTACACTAAAATTTTTTATGACTTATTAAAAATTATTAAATCTTGTTTGTGTAGGTTTTCCTTGTGTATGTGTGTTTATCATTATGAGGTACAACATTGATTTTTTTTGTATTGTATTCGAAATGATTTATTATGAGAAAGGGTTGATGATGACAGAATGTTAAATGAATCCACACAAAATTTTGTTGTAGCCAGGTATAAAATTTTAATACCTAATTTTTATTATTATGAAGAAGCTTGTCTTTAAATTAAAGGGCGTACGTATGTGCCTGATGTACATATATGTGTCAATTTTGAGATGTAAACTAATTTATTGTAATTTCATACAGCGAGATGAGCTGTGCATTATGTTCAATTAGACCCGGTTTTTAATTTAAAACATTGAAAAAAACTCCAGTTTCGATGTCAATTTCAATAATCTTTATTCTGGGATAAAATTCTCGAATGAAACAAGTGACTTTAATTTTTATCGTTAAGTTTGTTGAGAGTGTTGAATTTGTAAAAGTTTTTTACAGTACTTTCGAAAGCCAAGCATTCACTACCAAGTTTTTATTGGAAGTTTTATATTGCAAATCAAGGCCATAACGATTATTATTTACATTTATGAATATGGAATTGCACGATCCGATCTTAAGTTACAACCGAACAATGTTGTGTGACCTGCGATGCTGGAGGAGTAAAAATAAAAAAGTTTTGATTCAGTAGTGTGTAAGATCTCCACTCGAATGTCTGGATTAGTAACATAGGTTATAATCGCATCAGATAGCATCGGAACTTCAAAAACTATGGTTATCCAACATAAAATGAACATGCTCTTCATTTGCTGAACTCATATAAAATTAAAGATGAACGCGAAAGGTCAAAATACTGTTAATTTAATTAGCAGAATAAGCAGAGATACGGCATGTTCGCCAACTGAGTAAAATTATATGTCAATGAGAATAACTCATGCAATTCCTATTTTAAAATAAACAGTTTTTTTAGAGATCGTTACCGTGCTAAAATGGTTGTGTGAAATAAAAAAAATACATTTAGGTATGAAGGAGATTGTTTATTGTGGTTCCATCAGAAGTGTGCTTGTATCCAACCTATACAATCTAATGATAAAGTCACTTTAGATTTAACTCGAGCTCCACGGCATCTAAGAAAATAAAAAATTTCATCATACAACACTAATCAATAAAAAAATCCCACATGCTCTTGTGTGAAACCAGCCCAGTATTTTTGTTAGTTAACTATTGAGTAAGTAAATTCAACCAATATATATGTAGATTGTAAAACAGTACAAAGTGAAATGTGAATAGCATTTTGGTAAAATTAACCGAACGATTAAGTAAAACCGACAAATTTTAAAGTAAATAAAACACACACTAAAATTATAATAGGGTGAAGTTTACAAAAAATACAAGTAAGTTTAAGTGTAGCTATACATACATTTGGAATTAACTTTAATTTAAGTAAATTTAACATTTTGCTTAGTAGAATAACTTTCCATTCTTAGGAATATATAGGTTCATAAGATTCACAAGATTTACAACTTAGAGTTCATAAGATTTACAACTTAAAATATTTGTTACATCGCAAAATCGTAATTGAAGAACCTAAGAAGAGGTCTGGACCAGTTCAATGCATAAAGTGCCAAGAATACGGACACACGAAAGCATACTGCGCCTTAAATGAAGTTTGCGTTATTTGTGGTGAACTCCACGACTCCAAACAGTGCGAAAAGTCTCGCAATGACCCATCTGTGAGACGTTGTAATAACTGCGGTGAAAATCATACTGCAAACTACAGGGGTTGCGCAGTGTATCTGGACCTAAAACGCAAAATAAACCCTAAAATGAGAGCTGAGCAACGAATGCTGAATATGCAATTTAATCAGAGGGCCATGTTACCAAAAAATACAATAGTCACCAAACCAACGAGTGCAAACACACAAAACGATAACTTGGAGACATTTGCCAGCAGTTTTGCACAGCCAGGTGTTTCTTACGCAAATATCCTAAAAGGTAACAAACCGAAACCAATAGTTCATTCTAATGAGGACCTAAACATTCACACCATGATAAATAAATTAACCGAGACCATCCAAAGTTTCATGTTGATGATGGAAAGACAAATGAGCATGATGATGCAAAATATGAATACGCTTATGCAAATTATAGTCAAAAATCAAAAATGACAATTCTAAAAATAGCCATTTGGAATGCGAACGGGCTCTCGCAACATAAAGCTGAGGTACAAACATTTCTTATCGAACAAAATATAGACATCATGTTAATATCTGAAACACACTTCACAAAACAAAATTTTTTTAATATTACCGGTTATTCCGTTTATGACACCAAACATCCGGATGGAAAAGCACACGGCGGCACTGCAGTCTTAATAAAAAGAAGATTAAAGCACTACGAGCTCCAGAAATATGCTAAAGATCACATCCAGGCTACAACTGTCAGTTTGGAAGAATGGTCTGGGAAATTTTTAATATCGGCTGTCTACTGTCCACCGAAACACGCAATTAAAAAACAGCAATTTATCGATTACTTTAACCAGTTGGGAATCAAATTTCTAGCAGGGGGTGATTACAACGCTAAACATGTGCAATGGGGTTCGAGGTTGACGTCACCGAAAGGAAAGCAACTCTACGAAGCAATAAACGAGAAAAACCTTGATTATTTATCATCTGGACATCCCACATATTGGCCTACAGATAGAAAAAAAATTCCTGATTTAATAGATTTCTGTGTAATACGAGGAATAGCACGCACCAATGCTCAAGTCGTTGACTGTTATGATTTATCATCAGATCACTCACCAATAATAGTAACACTAAGTACCCAAGCATTAAAAACTGAACCACCACAACGTTTAACAAACAAACTAACGAAATGGGTTCTCTATAGAAACATAGTAGATGTAAATTGTCATCTTGATGTTCCACTTCGCACACCAGAAGACATTGATGCCGCGATAGAAAACTTAAGTCAAATAATGGAAATGGCTGCAAAAAAAGCTACTCCGGAGAACAAAAATTCCGAAAAAAATATAAGGCTTTCAAGTAACATTCAAAAGTTATTAGCAGAGAAGCGGACAATTCGGCGGCTATGGCAGCTTCACCAATCTCCTTTGCATAAATGGAAATTAAATAGAGCTATTAAAGCTTTGAGAGAAGCAATACGGGAAGAACAAAATTTAGGAATACAGAATTACCTAAGTGAGCTCACAGCAACAGAAACAACAGATTACTCACTGTGGAAGGCAACAAGAAATTTAAAAAGACCAGAGGTATCGAACCCACCGATAAGGAAACCAGATGGTCACTGGGCCAGAAGTGACTTAGAAAAGGCTATCGCTTTCTCTAACCATCTACAAAAAGTGTTCACCCCAAACGAACAAAATAATGATTGCGTACTACCACAGCTTACGAGGGACGAGTCGAACCCAAACCCAGTAAAATTTAAATGGAAATGCGTCAAAAAAGTTATCAAAAACAGTATAAATCCCAAAAAAGCGCCAGGTCATGACCTAATAACTGGAAAAATGATCAAAGAATTACCAGATAGATGCATAAAATATATAACATATATTTTTAACGCGATTATGAGATGTGGATACTTTCCCCAAAAATGGAAAATATCTCAAATTATCATGATTCCTAAGCCAGGTAAAGACGAAACCCAAGTCTCGTCGTACAGACCAATAAGTCTACTTCCGATAATTTCAAAGCTTTTTGAAAAGATGCTACTACAAGAACTAATACCTATATTATCTGAAGGTCGCATTATACCAGATCACCAATTTGGATTTAGAGAGCAACACGGCACAATAGAACAAGTGCACAGAATTGTAAATACAATTAAGGTTTCCTTAGAACAAAAGAAATATTGCTCGGCAGTTTTCTTGGATATTGCGCAAGCTTTCGACAAAGTATGGTATGAAGGATTAAATTACAAAATTAAAACTCTTTTGCCTAAACAATTTCATGCAGTTCTTGAAAACTACTTAGCCCAAAGGATGTTCCAGGTGAAACAAAATACGGCCACTACTGATCTAACCGAGATAAAGGCAGGAGTACCGCAAGGTAGTGTATTGGGACCTGTGCTATACTTGTTATTCACAGCTGACCTACCAATAACTGAAAAAATCGTCACTTCAACTTTTGCTGATGACACAGCTATATTATTTTCACACAAAAATCCTCAAACAGCATCGAGAGAATTACAAGAACATCTACACAAAATAGGAGATTGGTTAAAAACTTGGCGGATAAGGACGAATGAATGTAAATCAACACATGTAACATTCACATTAAATAAACGTACATGTCCAGCAGTAAAATTAAACAATATCACAATTCCTCAACAAACAAACGTCAAATATCTCGGTCTTCATCTCGATAGAAGATTGACATGGAAAAAGCACATTGAAACAAAACGCAATCAATTAAAAATAAAATTTTCTAAAATGTACTGGATGATCGGAAGAAAATCGAAACTCTCTCTAGACTGCAAGGTTCTACTATACAAAGCGATCCTAATCCCCATATGGACATATGGTATCCAACTATGGGGCTCAACTAGTGCATCAAATATAGATATCGTACAAAGAACGCAAGCAAAGATACTTCGTAGCATTACAAATGCCCCATGGTATATTCGAAACTGCAACATCCATAGAGACCTAGGAATCAAAACTGTTAAAGAGACAATTAAATCATGCAGTCTAAAATACCAACTGAAACTGGAATCACACCCTAACGAATTAGCTAGAGATCTACTAAGGCAACCGAAATATGGACGGCTTCGCAGAACAGATCCTCTAGATTTAATTAACTGAGAAATATAATCTAATAATTTCGTGCATGTTGAAATGAAATTAAGTAATTAATAATAATTTAATAATAATAATGCATAATGATATTAAGTATTAACATAGGTTAAGGCTTAAGTTAAAATTTTTTTTTATAGTTTTTAAGAATTTCACACTTCTTGTTAGTTTCGTATAAAGAAAGATTCAAGAATAAAGCCTTTGGCAATAGTTACAAAAAAAAAAAAAAAAAAAAAAAAAAAAAAAAGGAATATATTAATTTTATTTATTTTCTCTCTCTCTCTCTGTCTCTCTGGCACTATATCCCAAACTTTAACAGAATATTTTGTTAAAATTGATACAAGTTATATTAAAATTTTACAGCACATTGCATAAAAAAATAAATTAAAATATCAATTTAGAAGCATCATTTTTGGTCGTAAGTGGCATTAAAATTGTATAATTCAGGGCTTTTAATTCCACAGATTCCAGTTCTTGTCTTCCAATCAATTGACGTCCTTACGCAGCAAACATATAAATAATATTTTGAGCTTACGCGCGTTTTACATCAAACGAACATGCATTAAATATATTTGATAAACTTTTTATGATTCTTACGACATCTAGTAGGCATAGTGAATACTCTAAATCTGTCAGAATTTTGAATTGAAAATAAAATCATTGCAATAAAGTCATGTATATTAAAAGTTCTATTTATTAACTTTTAATGGAAGTAAGAAATTTATGTATATTGTATAAACGAAAAATCAAAACAAGTCTGTCTAACTCGATGTCAAACCTAATAACAATTACGAGTATCATGCATTTTACAATAATTTCTAAACTAAAAAATTATGACCCTTTTAACTTCGAATAGAAATTTTATCACATGAAATGGTTAACATATTATGCAAAGCTGCTAATTATCGCTGAACATTGTTGTTAGTTAAGTCAGTAATTGCGTAAATCTAATGATATTCTATTGGCAAACATATTCGTATAAAATATTAAAATTGAAAAAATATGTGCATGATTTTATTTATCTGTCACAAATATTTGAATATTTTGACATGATTGAAAACTCGAGTTACCCGATACATTCGTATTATAAGTGAAATTGCCTGCTGTAGTAAGTTTAGTTTTTTCAACGCTCACATTCTTTTTACTGATTTAGCGCTTGTTTAATAAACTTTTGAGTTCGATAAGTTAATTCTTTATCGAAGTTTTTATAGAATAATAAATTCGCTAAAAATTTCATAAATCGCCTGACTTTAATTTTTTTTTATTTTTAATAGCTTTAATAAGATCAAAGTTTTTAAAAATAATCTTTATTCATACTAAAAACAACTAAAAATATGGTTTTTCAATAATAAAAATGTTTATCAAACAAAAAGTTTACTTGATGTAAAAGCCGCGTTATATTAAAAGTATACACAATGCATTAGCGAATTATTATAAATTCGCTAAAATTAGTTAACTAAATTCTATAGAAATTTTCTTTCGACGCACAACTGCAGTTATTTTTGATGCAACTGAATGTGATACACGATTGCACCGTATAAGCCTGGATTCAAGAGTTGCATTATAAAATTCACCAAAATGTCTAATTGTGTAAACCAGCCGTGAAATGTTTTCCTTGTCACCATTGATCCCGGGGCCTCCGGTCGCTGGAGCAAGCATGCCGACAAGTTTGCCACCGGGTGGCAATTTTATTTATATCAAAATAAAATACACACTATAAAATCGTGGTTCTTTTGCATGATAACAAAGGATTTGTTATCACACAGAGATGAGCTTTCACCTTTTAACCACCAATGACATTTGGAATCTTTTTAATTAAAAGAGTCGATGTCCTCTCCTTATCAGATTAACAACGAAAATAATGTTTCACACTTCATGAAATTAAATGAAATAAATATCAATTGATCTAGCGAATTATATTGAAAAAGCAATAATAGTTGTTACACATCACCGATGTAAATTTAACGCACCTTGCAAGTGTAAATTTTTGTTAAAAAATTTATTTTACATTGTAGATAAGTAAAATTAGCATGTCTCTCGGTTAGTTTTACAAATCTATTGGTATTTTTCAAAAAATACTTTATTTTACGAAAACATTTATTTTACTTTATCAATTTTGTTAAATTGACAAAGCATATGCTAACTTCTATTATAAAGATTAGTAAAAATTAATATTTTTCTTTGCGTGTGGTCACGTGCAAAACTTAAAAGTTATTTTAGTTTAAATACGAGTTATATGGATGTATCTGACCCTTTAAGCAATTTGCAAAGTTGGCACGGAACGAATTTTTCATAATTTATCAGAAAGTAAGGCATGAGTGTGGTCTCCTCAAAACCACATAAACGTAATCCGACAAATTTTTAATTTTAACTTGCCAAATTTAATTTGTTTGAAGTTTACCCTCAATTGTCCTATAATGCAACGACAAATTTTAGGACACATTTAGGACAAACTTCATACGACTATGTAATCACTTGAAATTTGTCCTAAACTGTTTTAAACACAAACGATCAACTACATAACATTTTAAATTAAATAATATTTTAAATTAAAAAAAATTTTATAAGTTAATTTTCTTAACAATTGTGCGAATAAAGAACAACTTCATAAATATCTCATTGTATCCAGTCCAATTAAAGAATTTTTCGGAAACTCTAAAGGAATACTGGGCTTAATATGAAAACGTTCTATACCACAATATAGCATTAAAATTGCTTTGTCCCAAGATATTTATTTTCGTATAAATAGCGGATCATCATACTAGTTCTGTATTTTGAAACCATAAGGCTATAGAATTTTTCTTCTTTTCAACGGAACCGATAGATTTCACGTCTCACGTATATTCGAATAGCGTGAATTCCCACGATCGGCGGTCATAAATTGGCCAACAGAGTACAAAAACTATCGGCAATGACAAATCGGCGGACCTTTTAATAGAAGTACCTATCCCAGACTAATTTTCATTTGAATTTTTGACTTATAGATGGCTATGTGTAAGAATCACAACAATCAGTTTCGAACAAATGAGAGTATTGATTTGAAAAAATCAGTCTTCCCATCAGGTCGCGACAACTGATGTTGTATTATTACATTGGAATATTGTCTATATATATAGAACATACCATGTAGTTGTACTACTAGCGAATTACTTGCTTAGCGTACGAAATTTGATTCTTTCACATTTCCATCCATGTTCTATTTTAACAACTAACTTTTCGCATTCACGAATTTTATTATATATTTTTTTATTATAATTTTTTTGTTATATATTTTTTGGGGTGTATGGGGTGGTTGGGAAGTTGATTGTGTATAAGTAAGTGTCGATTATCATATTCGTTTGTCACACATGACGCTAAATGGAAGAATTTCCTACGATTTGTGTATTTAATTCGAGAGTGCTGAAATATACCAATATACAGAACAATCACAATAACACCATTACAATTGCAAAAACCAAAGTAAAATATATAATTTTCATTGCTCAAATTCATAATATAATAAGAAACGGGAATTCCCACGATCAGCTAGTCATCATACTCGCTTGATAGATAGCTATAGGAGTCCAAAACTGATCTAAATCAACAAATTTGGGGACCTTTTAAATCCTAAAGCTGGAGAATTTTTTTGCTGGAGAGATGAGGTCTGGTACAAATTTTACTTCAAACGTTTACTAAATTGTAAAAAATAGTTAGGCACTAATTTTAGATAGTTATTTTTGACAGTTTTCTGTTACAAGCTTAATTGATAACATAATCCCCGGGTCCTAGTTGCTCTTGGTCAAAGAATTGGTGACGGTTCGGGAAGTGGGTTGGCCGTGGCAACGTGAGTTGTCCATTTGTACTTAAAATATATAATGCGGCTGCTGCGATTAACAGTATCGATGATGACGAAGAACGTCGTGCATATCCACTACATTGTATAGTTGATGATCCTAGATTTCGTTTGAAATCTCGAATTTAGTCTTCAATTGTATATTGTAACAATTGCGATCTTCAATTTACACAAATGATGTTTATTTATTACTCAGATTAAATTTTGTCATGAAATATATAATGGGTCAGTTTTCATTGCAAAAAAAAAAAAAAACAAAAAAAAAAATTGTTCAATAAAATCAGGTTTGTTGCTTATTTGTGAATTTCATTTTACAAAATTAATAAAAAAATCCATTTGGAATATACCATTTAGATAAAAATATTTGTTTTCCAAAGAATTAAGTGTTCTAAAGTGAAAGATACACGGTTAAAAATAAAAGGATGAAATCCATTCTTTTCCTATCTTTCTGCGGAATAACTATAAGTTCATCCTTTTTCAAGAATTAAAATTATACTTCCCAAATGTATAAGATTTATACTTTCAAAATTAAAATAATTTTGTGTGTCAAAAGCACTCAAATATAAAATAGAATTTGCTCTTTGAAAATGACTAAATGTGCTCTTCTTGGCGTATTAAAAATAAGTCACAAAGAATAATATTTATGTCATTAAAAGATTAAAATAAATTCTAATCATTACCATATTTTAGACAATTCGGGGAAAATTTTTATTCTTTCTACAAACCAAATTCAACGTTTTTTTAAGTGAAATTTGAGTAAAAACGAAGTAAAAATTTTGATAATAAAACATATTTTTTTATTAAAAATATTGGCAATGTATACAAAAGTTTATGAAAACTACAATGGTTATATCCTATCCGCATTTAATAATCTTCGGATTCATGAAATTCCTAGCATTTTCCTAAATGTGGGGTGAACTATCAAGCTGATTACATTCCATGTTACTAACTCGTGGTTTAGTTCCATCTCACTAGTTTCTGGCCTAAATATTTTAAATGTTTATTAGAAAAAATTATCAAGTACAATTTGTATTATTTATTTACCCTTACATTTTCAAACAATAGACAATTTCCATCCGTGTTCTGGTAGCGTAACTTAGTGCGGGCTCGCTATAAATGTATCTGTATGTGTTTCTGTTGTGAGAAAATAAATATTTCAAAATAAGTGTTGCTTATTATAGTCATTATTATAATTATAAAACCACATTAATTGTGTAGGATACACAACAATCAGTTCGAGAATACTGAAAACAGACCAATATACGGAACAATCACAAACACCATTGCTATCGAAAACCTAAAGTAAAATAAATTTTTATGTCGAAATTACTGAAACTAAACCAAAATAATTTTTCCAAAAAGAGTGCTACCCCTTTCTTCCCCACAAATGTAATATAAAAGAAAAAGGCATACCATTTTCAATTTTGAATGATTCCTGTATTCAAAAACATACAAATTTATCTTTTTCAAGCTAAATGATTTGTTCAGATTTTTATGCAAAATTGAATAAAAATGACAAAAATATTTGTATACTAAAAAGAACAAAATATGATTTTCTCTTCAATTTATAGTTAAATAAGTATGATTTTCAGTTATTATCAGGCGTTTTATCAAAATATTGAAGCTAATTCCATTGTTATACCTTGCCCATGTCATTATCCTTCATTTGCGGTAGGACTAAAATAATATTGAAAGCCTCCGTCAAGTTTAAAGGCTTTGATAATTTTTGTTGCGTCGAGTGAAATTTGTAGTTTATTTTAAAGATACTGTAATGAAAACGTAACAATGATTATGTAATAAGCACGAAACGTTCTTAAATTACCTATTGTTGAGTAACACTCGTAGTACATCTTTAATTTTGAGTTGGGATGATAATTTTAAATTTCTTAATGTTTTATATGTGGAGAAAAATGTTGTATCGCCAAAACGGCTCTATCTGCAAAATCATATCACAATGGTATTACTTTGAGAACCTGTTCTATGTTGTAGTTTACGATATTATGTTCTCACTTCCATATTTTACTTTCCTAGCTGTTTTGTTACCTTGATTTTCTCGAAAATTATTTATTTTCATAAGTTGAGCTTCAAATGGGATAGTTTAAAACTACAGAATTCCAGCATATGTATTATACAGTATCAATCATATTTATCTGTATTTACCTATCCGTTTGTTCTACTCAAGGCGTCTAATTTCGAAAATCGTTCGTTACATTTTTTGAGATTATCGTATTATTCTCTGGGAAGTTTATGGATGAAAAAAATTAATAAAAAATATGTTTTTTGGCACACAGAGGCTGCCATTTGAACTACAAGTTTTTAAGTTAGGTCATCTGATAGCATTAACTAATTTAAAGGCGCACAGTGAAAGATTCATTTGTAGTTGAGGTATACAATAATGACAAATTATTAAAATTATTCTTTCACTGTATATCGTTAAATTGGTTTGAAAGAGAGAAAGCATTATATGACAAATAGAATAAAGCACAGTACACCTTGTTTCAAAATCAGATGCTTTAGACACAACATTTCAATTAACAAATCCTTATCCCAACAACAAATGATTAGCTTAATAACCTGCAGTTGCGAATTAATTTGGCATCAACAGTGAAGTTCCGATAAATTGATAAACTTTTATGATTTTCTCGATATTGACATGATACTGTTAAAGTTAGCCAAAATTTCCAGCCGAAAGATAATGCAGATAGTGTCTTGAATACAGCAAAAATCAGTTATGAACTCGAATTTAGGAGAATTTAGGATCGGGTTACATCATTCGGGTGAAGGAGAAATTATTTCAGTTTATAGGAATTTAATCATCGATTGGAGCGAGAGTATAAAGAGAGTTTAAAAATAGTCAAGACACTATCTGCATTATCTTTCGGCTGGAAACTATCGGCTAACTTTAATAGGGTATTGACATGCACATTAGTGGGATGCTCTTATTATATAAATTCTGTATTAAAATTAGCACATCATGCTTTGGTTACCAAAAATGGAAGAAAGATTCATATATATTTCATTTATAATTTTTTATTATACTTTTAATTATTTTGTTGAGTTTTATTCAATTTGGAATAAAATGAACCATTTAGTTAACAGCCATTAATATTGCAAATATTTAAAATATTTTAGGTTAAATATAGATAAACTTCATCATTAAAAGGAGACATTTTTATTTATGCAAAGAATAGCACGAAAGAATAAAATTTGTTTTTAAAAAAAGGATAACCAATAAACAAAATAAGAATGAAAATCATTAAATAAGCGAGAATAATATTTACGTTAACGAAAAGAATGTATTTTGTGTTCAAAATTAAATAAAATTTATTCAAAATAATTTCATACTTGGGCTAAAACTAATTTTTATCCTTTCATTTTTAACCATTTCGATTGTTTTAACCATTTAATCCTTTATAACTTGTTGAGGATTGGTCACTAGTTGATTTTGTTTCGTCATCCCTGTATAATGATTTATACTGTGAAAATTCGTTATTATTTCAAAATTTCTACACGATTCGAAGTGTACGAGGCCTGAAACTTGACTAATACTAATAATTTTATACATCCAACTATCAGAATCGTTTAGCCGAATGTCGTTGAGGATTGGTCATTATTTGTTTTTGTTTTGACATTTATACGTAACTATTTTTCGCAATAAAAACTGACCCATTGGTGACCAAACACCAAAATGTGTAGTCCAATTCTGACCAAATGATTACCTAATAAATTTCGTTGAAGACGATATGATTTTCTTTCAATGAGATGTTACCCGAATTATTATTTTTTTTTTAAATATTTTATTATTTATTTGCCGTTTAATTGTAAATCACCAAACGATAAAAATTAGGGACCAATCGTGGCCAAACAAACTCCTTCATCACTTTTGTCAAAACCTTAAGATATGGTGCTAAAAGGCGGAACCACTAAATTCCCTGTATTCTATCAACATGACTCTCGATTCACCAGACAGATTTGATCTAGTGTTAGGATTCCCTCTACTTCGATGTAGGTAGTTGATGTTTCGATTGTTTCGCTGTAAATTTCGGGTATCACAAATGTACTCGCCGTTGCGGATGATACAATTATTCAGTTTGTCCGAGGAGAGCCGCAAATATTGATTTTCTTGTATTGCGATTAATAAATAATTTGAAGATGGCTAGATGTATATATGTATTCTTGCTGATGATGTCAATGGTTATTTTATATCGATTCCTCTGTTCTTATGGAATCTTTATCTCAATTATAACCGTTGTCTCAATTTTTATGGTTTTAGCGTTGGCGGATACATCCTATCTTTTGTGCGAAATAGTCTGTTTTTGTTTTAAGTAAGGGATGATTTGCTTGATCTACTCCTGAAGTTAATATGGAGTTATGATCAATGGATAGAGGGTTTAATTTTTTTTTGCGTCTTCTATGTAAAGTTTTCATTCCCTTTGTTGCAGCACTCTGAGTAGTTCAATGGCAATTGTATCTACAAATTAAAAATGCGCCCTTTTTTCATGGGTGATTTTGTTTCCACCTGAAGATTTGGAATCGGAGGCGATTCTCGATATATAATACCTTTTTGGTAGCCTTGCTGCTACTAATTTGGTACTTGTTCGTGTCAATCGCTTATGTTTTTTGGCGCTATCGTTGACTCGAGCTGTATTTGTTTGGGGTTATTTCTCCACGGTTTTTTTTTCTCAATATTCAATGTTTTTAATTGGCAAGCGATTGATTTAAGTAATTAAAGCCTTTCGAATAATCTAACGATGCTCTCTTTGACTGTTACCTTTCTAAGGAAACCATTGTTACCACTATATACTTCATGAATTCATACCAAGAGGCCATTTTTCAAGTATAAATCATCAATTTTAAAGAGTATCAGCTCTCCTTTATTTGCTATATTTGGTTCCCTCCCATTCCATTAACTTCGCTTCAGTACCAGTAGAATATATTCAGTTAGCCATACCTTTCAAAATTCTGGTTGCCGACCAAATGACACAGTGATTAAAGCTTTGGAGTTTTAATCGGGAGGTATCTGGTTCGAATCCCTATGGGAGCAGGATGAACAGGGAATATTCATCAACAGATTACGATCTACGATGAAATGAAACACATCTATGACTCCCAGCCGAAATGCAAAATTCATGAGCCGACCCATCTTCCCGTACAGATGTTGATAAAATCGGACTAACGGCTGTCGTCGAGTTGGCTACAACAGATTGCAGGGATAATAAAACAAAAAAATTTTTTAAAAAATATACTCTCGTTTCATTCTCTGCAGAATTCTCCATCGTACTAAATATCTCTTCAAATGTTAGTTGTTGTCGTCCAGTTATTCTGCGTAGATTATGCTGTACGTACTTAACTGCTACTTCTCACAGTAGACGGTGTCCTAAGCGGTATATAATGCCAACGACCAGATCGTTCCCTACCCTTTAGAAGTTGGAGCCATAGTCGCGGCTGTAGACGAAGCTTTTGAACGCCGTTAGAAATCTTTGGATGAAAAATTGCTTACTGCTTGCGAAAGAATTGAACATTGCTAAATAACCTTTAAAACTTTTCTTACTCCATCATGGCGAATCCCGCTGGTGGAAACACCCAGCATAATTCACTCCAGAACGCGTAAATGGTCTGGGTATGAAGTAATTCTGGCTGTTACCTTATCCTTTTTACCCTTTTGCTTTCAATATCTGAACGGCTTTTACGGTAATGAAAGGTGCTTGTGACCCACGGTGTATCAGGACTCTTTATTTGGCATATGTTCCGTTGGGTTTAATCATGTTGTTATATTCTGTTTGTTATTAGCTTAAAATTGATGACATGTTTTCGTGGTTTGCACTTCTGGATTTGCTGTATGATATATGGTTTTATGTATTTCATTAAAGATCGAACACGTCCTTACCTTATATCCAGTCGCTTGCCAAATCGAGGACGTGCGGCTATAGGTCCGATTTTAAAGTCGATGAAGTTAGCCTCCACCCGAATTTTAGGTGGTTTTCTTGGATACATGTAGCCATCCCGAAAAAGTGTAAATACATTAAAAAATGTGGCACCAACCCGAAAAACAATTTATACGTGAGAAATACAAAGAATATAAAAAAATAATATAATTGTAAAAAAACTTACTGGCAAACATTTTTTTTAAATTTATTTAACCCGAATAGCGATTTTTGTAGTTACTATGGGTGCACATTAAATTCTATAACGCAATACTTGAAAATAAAGCCACCAAGCGATTTATATGGTCAGACAGCCCACGATGCTAGCTAGTTTGTAGAATTGGCCTCAAGCCCGTATCAGGTTTAAATAACCTTTATTTATTTAACCCGAATAATTTGTGTAGTTACTATGGGTCTACGTTAAATTCTATACCACAATACCTGGAGATAAAGTTACCAAGCGGCATATATGGTCAGACAAACCACGATACTAGTTAAGACGTGGAATTGGCCCTAAGTCCGTCTCAGGTGGAAATAACCTTTTTTCTTAATTGATGTTTTTAATCCGTACAGTAATAATTTTTTGTAGTTGCTATGAGTCCACATTAAATTCTATACCAAAATACCTGGAGATAAAGCCACCAAGCGGTATATATGACCAGACAAGCTACGACACTATCAAGGATGTGGAATTGGCCTCAAGTCCAGACCAGGTGGAAATAACCTTTTTTTTTAAATTTATTTTTCCCGAATAATTTGCGAAGTTACTATGGATCCACATTGTATGATATACTGCTATTCAGGTAAAACAAATAATATTAAAAAAGGTTATTTACACCTTATATGGACTTGAGGTCAATTCTACAGCTGAGATAGTATCGTGGCCTGTCTGATAAAATTTAATGTGGGCCTATTTCAACCTCATAAGTTATCGCTATACGGGTTAAACAAATAAATTTCAAAAAAGGTTATTTCCACCCTGATACGGAATTTAGGCGAATTCTACAACTTTGCTAGTATCGTGGCCTGTCTGACTTTATATGCCGCTTGGTGGCTTTTACTCCTTGTATTATGGTATAGAATTTAATGTGGACCCATAGTAACTACACAAATTATTCGGGGTTAAATTAATAAATTAAATAAAGGTTATTTCCAACTAATATGGACTTGGGGCCAATTCTACATCTTTAGCTAGTAACATAGCCTGTCGGACCACATATGCCGCTTGGTGGCTTTATTTGCAAGTATTGTGGTATAGAATTTAATGTGGGCCTTTAATAGCTACATAAATTATTCGGGTTAAATAAATAAATAAAATAAAGGTTATTTCCACCTGATATGGAATTGGGACCAATTCTACATCTTTAGCTAGTATCATGGCCTGTATGACCATATATGCCGCTTGGTGGCTTTATCTTTATGTAATGTATATAATTTAATGTGGACCCATAGTAACTAAACTACACAAACTATCGGTATACACAAACTATCGGTATAAAGGAGTAAACAAATAAAAAAAAATGGAAAATGTATTTCCACCTGATACGGACTTTAGCCCAATTCTACATCTTAGCTAGTATCTTGGCCTGTCTTACCATATATGCTGCTTGGTGGCTTTATTTCCAGGTATTGTGGTATAGAATTTAATGTGGACTCATATCAACTACACAAATTATCGCTGTACGGGTAAAACAAATACATTTAAAAATAGATGATTTCCAACTGATACGGACTTGAAGCCAATTCTAGAACTTAGCAAGAATCGTGGCCTGTCTGACCATATATGCCGCTGGGTGTCTTTACCTCCAGGTATTTTGTTATAGAATTTAATGTGGACCCATAGTAACTACACAAATCGCTATTCGGGTTAAATAAATTTAAAAAAATGTTTGCCAGTAATTGTTTTTACAATTATATTATTTTTTTATATTCTTTGTTTTTCTCACATATAAATTGTTTTTCCGGATGGTGCTACATTTTTTAATGTGTTTACACTTTTTCGGGATGGCTACACGTATCCAAGAAAGGAACTTAACAATTCGGGCTCGGGCTAACTTCATCGACCTCGATTTTAGCACATGGAAGATGGGGCAGCCCAAGAATTTTGCACTCCGGAAGGTGGTCATAGTTGTGTTCCATTTCTTTGCAGATAATAATCTTTAGAAAAAAATACCTTTTTGCATCGTGCCCTGTCCGGATTCGAACCCGCTACCTCCCGATCGTAACGCCAAACTTTTAACCACTGTGCCATTTGGTCGGTACCCATATTTATACAAATTGCAAATATAAATTTGTTTCGCCTAGTTGGGAATTTCAAAAATTTTAAAACATTCCACTATATACGATTAACAGATAAGTGATCTACTGTTAAGTTTCTAATTCCCATCAAATTATTCGCGATCATTCATGATTCATGTTTATATATACCAAATCTTACAAACAAACTAATTAAACAAATCGTCATGACACAATCAATATCTTCTATGACTATTTTAAAATTATGTTGAAATTCCACAAAGTGTCTTAAGATTTATATCTCAAGAGATTTCGTTTAATTTAAATTTTTTATGCGATTTTGTGCCTTCACATAGCGATACAACCGTAAAGAGTACCATATAAAATGGATACGATATGGAATTGCAATGCGAATGAAATCTTTGAAAACTGAAAGTACAAAAAATATAATGTATATAAGAAATACGAACACAAGAATCAAAAAATACTCGTAATGTAATGTAATTTGACCGGATGTTGAATGAAACATCTTCTGTGCAATGTCTTTCGTATATGTGCATGTATTTGTGCTGTATTGGGGTACTAGAGAATATGAGACTTGTTACTCGACGTACCTGTTGCAATAATAAATTTATTTATTTATTATTTTCGTCAGAATTTTGTTGTGATGATGAATGATCAATGGACTTTATATGATTGAGTGGTATACGACATATGTATACGACAAAAGGCGCATATAAAAATAGCACGTCAAATAACATAGAACAAACTGATCGTTCGTTTGTTGCAAGTTTGTTGCTGTACACCACGTCTTACATACATACTTACTTGTGAAATATTTTCACGAGAGCCGATATTTTTAATTTAATTCGTTTATAAGAAATATTTATATTAATTATAAGTCGAGAACAAGAAATATTTAATATTTTTTTTTTGTATAAACGATCATGAGATGATGAAGATCGTTTAATGTGGATTTCCTGTCTTATGGAAACATTGTTTTTTTTTAAACTTCATCTCTCTTAAACGCTTCGGTTTTTAACGTTCATGTTTCATACCAATTGTATTAACAATATTGCTTAAAGGTAATAGCGTGAATGAGAATTTAGCAAAGTAAATA
Source organism: Nephrotoma flavescens (assembly GCA_932526605.1). Taxonomy (NCBI): domain Eukaryota; kingdom Metazoa; phylum Arthropoda; class Insecta; order Diptera; family Tipulidae; genus Nephrotoma; species Nephrotoma flavescens. Next base: position 34,663,489 of record OW052222.1, on the reverse strand, counting down.
TTTTTTTTTTATAACAAATAAGTCGCGAACTTTAACGTAAATGATTCATGCGCGTACATTATTATGGGTTTTACACTGTGTCCTCAAGCAAACAAAGTGTGTGTTGATTGATGTGGTGAGAATTTTTATTTTGTTTAAGACTTCTTCGTAATGAAATTAACCATTATTTTATGCAAATTTTTTAACACGAATTTCTTTTTCGCTAACTTACTGTTGATTTAGACGTATGCATATTATGTATTTAGGCTTCGATCACAAAACCGAATTGTGTAACATTATAAATTACATCAAAGGTGTGATTTTGTAACGTGATAAGAGCCTATGGTTGATTTTTGGTGTTTGTGGGATTCGTAATGAGATCATTTGGTGTATAATTTTCCAAGCTCAACCAAACACTTTCACTACAAATGTACAAATGTACAAAATCGAAATTTGTTAGTTTATCTATCCTGGACTGGATAACAATTTAGCTAATTGAAAATTTTTTTATCGTAGACGCAGGCGAGACCTGTAGATAAGTATCATAAAGCAAGCGGGATATTTCCAGTATATATCGTGTAGTAATTACAGATTTTAATTTTGCCAATGACCCGTAATTTGACGTAAGTTGCTTTCCGCCAAACCATCTTCCAACAAATCTGAAAGCAAAGGAAGATGATGCTGCAATTCGTAATGTAATCCAACAAATAAGCGTTAAAGTGGTCATGTAACTCCATTTTTGTTCTAAATTTTCGTGAAGGAAATTTTTTACGCGTTAGATATTTACAATCCGAATTACTGCAGTTAGACAAATATATCTGTCAGAAAATTGAAAGCTATCGTTCAAAAGAATTATGTATAGTTGTTCTGAAATATAAAGGGTGATTTTTTAAGAGCTTGAGAACTTTTTTTTAAAAAAAAACGCATAAAATTTGCAAAATCTCATCGGTTCTTTATTTGAAACGTTAGATTGGTCCATGACATTTACTTTTTGAAGATAATTTCATTTAAATGTTGACCGGGGCTGCGTCTTAGGTGGTCCATTCGGAAAGTCCAATTTTGGGCAACTTTTTCGAGCATTTCGGCCGGAATAGCCCGAATTTCTTCGGAAATGTTGTCTTCCAAAACTGGAATAGTTGCTGGCTTATTTCTGTAGACTTTAGACTTGACGTAGCCCCACAAAAAATAGTCTAAAGGCGTCAAATCGCATGATCTTGGTGGCCAACTTACCGGGCCATTTCTTGAGATGAATTGTTCTCCGAAGTTTTCCCTCAAAATGGCCATAGAATCGCGAGCTGTGTGGCATCTTGTTGAAACCACATGTCAACTAAGTTCAGTTCTTCCATTTTTGGCAACAAAAAGTTTGTTAGCATCGAACGATAGCGATCGCCATTCACCGTAACGTTGCGTCCAACAGCATCTTTGAAAAAATACGGTCCAATGATTCCACCAGCGTACAAACCACACCAAACAGTGCATTTTTCGGGATGCATGGGCAGTTCTTGAATGGCTTCTGGTTGCTCTTCACTCCAAATGCGGCAATTTTGCTTATTTACGTAGCCATTCAACCAGAAATGAGCCTCATCGCTGAACAAAATTTGTCGATAAAAAAGCGGATTTTCTGCCAACTTTTCTAGGGCCCATTCACTGAAAATTCGACGTTGTGGCAGATCGTTCGGCTTCAGTTCTTGCAGGAGCTGTATTTTATACGGTTTTACACCAAGATCTTTGCGTAAAATCTTCCATGTCGTCGAATAACACAAACCCAATTGCTGCGAACGGCGACGAATCGACATTTCACGGTCTTCAGCAACACTCTCAGAAACAGACGCAATATTCTCTTCTGTACGCACTGTACGCATTCGTGTGGTTGGTTTAATGTCCAATAAAGTAAACTGAGTGCGAAACTTGGTCACAATCGCATTAATTGTTTGCTCACTTGGTCGATTATGTAGACCATAAATCGGACGTAAATCGCGAAACACTTTTCGAACCGAACACTGATTTTTGTAATATAATTCAATTATTTGCAAGCGTTGCTCGTTAGTAAGTCTATTCATTATGAAATGTCAAAGCATACTGAGCATCTTTCTCTTTGACACCTTGTCTGAAATCCCGCGTGATCTGTCAAATACTAATGCATGAAAATCCTAACCACAAAAAAATCACCCGTTAGTAATTATATCACTACAAGCTGCCCTACATTGATTCAACAAATAAAATTACACAGACGGCTACATGGAATTGTATTAAATTATCCTGGATCCTTATAATTTTTGGGAATTGCCGACAAATGAAAGAAGGTCGACAACCAAATGATTAAATCCTATAAACAATGGGTAGATTATCACTTTTTTTTAAATTTACAACAGTATGAAACGTTTCAACCACGAACGTGTTAATACAACTCTATTTAATAAAATAAAAACCAATTTTGGAAAGATAATTTAAAGTTTGCGAAAGTTTGCGTTAAAAATGTCGTCTTAATTTTTCCCATCTCAGCAATTATATCTCAAGCGCGTACACTTGTTGCAAAAATAAAAGACAAAAAATAAGAAACTGTCTAAAATGAATTATAGCAACTTAAGAAGGGGAAATAGTAATATTCTAAATTTAAGTCATTAAAACTCTCCCCCTCTTGAGTCGTCAGTCACAGGATCCTTGAATCAAGTCGAAGAATAAAGGATTCCCGCATACCAAAATATTACATCTACACTTTCAAATCACGAAATTCAAGACACTTTATAATTCCAGAATCTAGAATATCCAGAATCTGAACTGTTTGTATTCAAATTCGTTAAACGAAGAATGTTTAGTCCAAACTGTGTCTGTATGCCTGGCAAAAATAATTCAAGATAATAACTCCATTGAAATATCGCGCGATATTCCATAAATGAATCGCATCGTCCTGCAAGTTGATAGAGAATCAGACATTAGCAATTTAAAGAACTCGTTTCGTGTTTTAAAAGAAAAAGATAATGTGAATATAGAGTTTCCCACGTTTCAACGCAAGGGCACGGTTCTATTCTAACTCGTCTAGAAAAATAAGATGGATAAGATAAGAACGTGAAAAGCAAATTGTGAAAAAGTAGGGAATGTTTCGGTCCCAGAACAGATGGCAAAAATTAAATAATAAAAAAAAATCTAACTGGAAAATAATAATTGATTGGCAAACGAAATAACCTTTTCCAGATATCATATAATCTTCGAAATGGCGGTTGGCATCCGGCCGAACTTAGTCTAACATATAATTCAACACGTATAGTTATCCCAGAATTCTATCCCAGCAAATAAGAATATTTAATCAGGTAACACTAACATATCAATAACCAATTTGCTCTTGTGTGGAGTTAGCTCAGCCCAGAAATTTTTGTCAATTTTAACGAAAAATTTACCAAATTTATTAAATTTGATTTGTTTTTCAAAAAGATAAAAAAAATCTAAAGAATCAAAAAACTGTAAAACTTTGAGATGCATATAGTAATGGAAAATTACGGGTAATGTTCGAAAAAATTCGTTCCGTGGCAAGTTCGCTCGCTAAATCTAAAATTACTTCGCCAAAACTAAAAATGTTTCGGATCAGAGCTGCAAGATTTTGAGAGGTGTACAGCAGCAGCTAATTTTAATTTGAACTGGAAGAAAACCGTTCCGTGGCAAGTACTCTAGCTACTAGTGTATGCATTTCAAAATCATGTAGCCCTGATCCGAAACACTGTTAGTTTTACCGAAATAATTTTAGTTTTATCGAGCGGGACGAATAAAGTTTATATAAAAATCCATGAAATTCCCACCCCAGAGTTCATTTTCGGGAACTTGCCACGGAACGATTTTTTTCCTATATTGCCTGTAGATTTTAATTTTTTTTATTATATGAAAAACAAATCAATTTTAATAAATTTGATAATTTTTCGTTTTTTCATTAAAATTGATAAAAATTCTGACATAAAAAAAAAATTAAAATAAATAAAAAATAAAGATAAAAATAGATAAAAATTCTGCAAATTTATTATTGATATGCAATGTCTTTTTGCCGCTCCTGGAGACTCGTTGGAGCAATATCTCTGGCTCGAACTTTTTTTCAGCTCGCCATAACGGACACATCCACTTCTTGAAGGTATAGGTACACTATACCAGTTGTACGAGGTCTCTCATTATCCTTCATGGACATGAGTTTTTCACCAGTAAACCCGGCAAAAGGTATGACGTTGTCCACATGTACTTCGGAATTGAATTGAACATCTGCATCGCCTCCAGTGACATGCCTCCTCAGAACACGCACGATTTACCGTCATATTTACGAGATAAGTTCTTCAATGCAGCATAGTCCAAATTGATCTCCAGATTCTCTGTACACTCTTCCTCGCCCATCACGTTGCCATGTAAATGCATTCTGCACTCGTCAAAAAACAAGACTGTCCTCCGCTGTTCTTCTGTCCAATCCAAATGCTCTCGAGCAAACTGAGGGCAGGGTCGTTGGTTGGCTGGTATCAATTTCGGCCAGTTTACGTGCCTGTGTGTAGTCAGATTACCTTCTTGAGGTCATCTTATAACTGTCCATCGACAAATTTGTCTAAATTGCTGGCTAAACTAAATTTATGTTAGTTTGTACCGGCTATGATTAAATGGCGTAAAACACAATGCCCTGAAATTTTATTATCCCTAATTTTATTTGAATTTTATCAATTTCCAAAGAGATTGACGATAGAGGATGGTTAAATAACGAAATTCAGAACTAAATACTAGACCCATGACGTTTTATGGACATCTACGATAAATTTACTAGCACAAACTAATGGCAAAGTAGTTCAATTAGTAATTCCCGATTAACCAAATTAAGGGCTACTTCACACTAATCGTTCATAGATGGCGCAAAACAAACCGTATCTGTTATTTAATTTAAATTTGCTATCAATATTAAGATTTATCAATATTTTAATCGGCTATATACAAATCTGAATAAATTTTGCAATTTAAATGTAAATACCATGGATATTTTGGATCTCTCTCCTTCTCTTAAGATTTTAACGCCTAAACCGTGGTCCTTTATCATTTTCGATCCATTCGCCCTCATATTTCGACAACCTATTATCCGTAGGTCTTGTTTGACGTCATCTCATCAGCGCTATTGGGGTCTTCCTTCACGACATATCCCAGCTGATTTTTGCTGCAATATTTGGCACGCAGTATTAGATGAAAAAAATGGTGATGCACACGGTACAGGTTACATCAAAATTTATTTTATAGTATTAATAATTTATATTGGCCAAAATCTTCGGAAACTCTCAATCACTACTAGCGGAATTTCAAGTAATTGTCAAAGTTTTCTACGAGTAGTGAAATTTGACTAACGAGTAGTCGACGTTGTTTACTTTTACAACTGGTTTTCAACGCAATCATGTTAAAATTAATAGATGACATGAAACGCCCATCTATGACGGCAAAACTATATAAATGGTCTAAAAAAATGCTTAATAACTGGAAAACTTAAGGAACCTAAGTTCACAAAAACTGACTTGGCCGATGCAACATCATGTTCATTCCATTTTAAATTGTTGGTAATATGAACAACAAGCAGAAGAGTTAAGACACAACCCATACGTGCATGGTCTTTTACCACAAAAAACTATTCGTTGTAATTTCTATTACGTATGTGGATTTTTTTATGTTTTTGACATTAAACTTGACCTTCTCAAATTATGTACTCAAATTGGAAGTCAGCGGAATTGACTACTACCGGTTTAACGTTTAGTTCTAAAGGAGTTGGTTTAATCTCGAATGAAATGTAAGAGCAAATCATTGATGTATAACAAAAACAAGGTAAGTGGCTAAACTAATCCATAAGATTTTAGCCGATTTTTGCATTTGAGGGGTGTGTTGTTTACGATCTGCCGTTTAGCACAATGTCGATCTTAACGGGAAAAAAGCTTATTTACGGTTAATATAAATTTAACCCGAGATCTTCAATATGACCAAACATCTATTTTTTTTTCATCGCACTATTTTAAATAATCGTACTTGGGCAATCATAAAGACAGAATTATAATTGACCAGAGTATTGAGATAGTCATTAACGAAACGAAATATTTAATATGCGTAATGGTGAGCAGAAAACATGAAATTTCGGATAACGAACGAAATTTTGTATTTGAAAATTGTGAATTTAAATAATATGCATCTCGGCACATAACCTCCCAAAAAATATTTAAAACTTGTATCTTCAACTGATAAAATTTTTTTGATCTGCGCTTAAAGGACGCGAACAATAATTAAACGCAAACAAAGCTGTGTATTTGCATTATTCTGATCCACTAGTATTAAACGTTAATTATAAGCGGTTACTTTTTGTGTGAGAAGAATATCTTGAAGGTTGAAATGTAACGGCAACGATCAAAAACAGTTGAAAACAATTTAAATGGAAATGATGGAACTAGATTGACACCGCCATATAGAAAAAAATAGTAGACAATTCCTTGTTATGACACTAATCGATAAGTCTTCTAACACAGAAGTGGTCGCCGTATAATGGTCCTTGTGACGAGTAATTTATACTTTTGGAGTTCACCATGAGAAATAACTATAAAAAGTCATATTAGTTGATAAGCAGTTAAAATGGAATGAGTACAAAGGGCCGAATGTCGAAGGACCGAATGTGTCGAAGGGCCGAATGCATCAACGGGCCAGATGTCGAAGGACCGGCCGATTTTTTTTTGTTTTTAGATAAATAATTTTTAAAAATTTGGTTTAAAAAATGAGTTTCTTATGATTCTATGTATTTTACTATTTTTCAACATTGGTTATTCATGAAGCCCCACTTATAAAGTCAGCGATAAATTTTGGGAAAGGAAAATTTTGACATGCGCCACCTGAGACATTCGGCCAAAAAATAAAAAATTTAATTAAATTAAATAAAAAAATAAAAAAAATATATTAAAAACAAAAAAAAATTAGGCCCTTCGACCCATTCGGCCCTTTGACCTATTCGGCCCTTCGACACATTCGGTTCTTTGAAACTCGGCCCTTCGACATTCGACCCTATGATATCATACCGTTAAAAAAGATTGAGTAGTAAAAAACAGTCTACCAGGGGTGGGATGTTGTAACATCACTTTTTTCGACACTATCGAAAATTACATCTCTTTCATCATACATTAAATTTATCGTTTTTCCATTTTTCAATTACATTGCTTCTATTGCAATCTCTACCTATTCGAATGAAACATTATGTCGTTCTACTCTTACTGTATCATTTATTTATTTTAAGAGTGATACTTTATCGAAAAACAAAAAAGAGATAAATAAACAATTTATTCTATTAGTGTGCGATCGCAATATGGAAAGATAAATTGAATAGTGAAACGACAACCAATTTTGTTTTAGAAAAAAGAGATATAATATTCGATAAATATCGAAAAAAGTGATGTTACAACATCCCACCCCTGTATTCAGAAAGAGCGTGGAAAAATAGTGGAAAAATAGTCTCCTTCGATCAAACAATATTTGATGTACTATTCAAAGCAAAAAAGTAACTGTTGTTTGATCGGTAGTAGTAGTGGTGTCTTTTATAGAAGCGATAGAAGTAAAATTTCAATTTTAAGAAAATGACCTAGTACTAGGTTGCTCAGTAAAATTTGTTCATGGTTTGAAATACATTTTATTATTCAATATAATCTCAGTGAACTATACACTTGTTTCAGTGATCTTCTAATTTATGTATTCCATCCTTGAAGTGAAAATCCAGCCCGGCTGCTATAACCTTTTCCATCGAAGAAAATCATTTCCCACGCACGAAGTTTTATACATGTGAGAACAGCCAGAAAACAGAGGGAGCTAAATCTGGTGGACAGGGTGGATGTTGAAGGAATTCGTATCTTAATCCACTGATTTTAAGACCTGATTGAGATGGGTGCGTTATGATGTAAAATTATTTTTTTCTTCTGTAAAATAAAACGTTTCTCACGAATTTTGTACAACCAGCTTGTCCAAAAGGTTACAACAACAATCTTAGTTTATGGTTTTAATAGTTTGGAAGTAATCCACGAAAAAATTCCTTTTGCATCTTATAAATCTTATGTTAACACCTTCTTGTCCGATTTCTGAACCCTCACTCTCTTCGGAGCCTAATTACATGGATTACACCACTCTGTAACCTCTTATTTTGATCCAGACTCATGGTGGTTGACCCTTTCTAAAACGATCTAAATGTTGCTAAGAAAGTCGCATTCGAATGTGTTTTTGTTCCATTGTTAGCGGCACCCATTTGTGCACTTAGCTTTCTGAAACCCAAAACTTGAGTTAAAATGTTGCTCACACTGCCTTACGAGATCTCTAGGCCCTCTACTAAATCTCTCCCGATTAATCGACGGTTTTAAAAAACTATATGCTCTATTTTTGCTATAATTTGGTAGTCCTTCACGTGGATCATTTTCAATATTTGTTTAAATTCAGCGAATCAAATGCCCTAGACCATATATCCAAGTAACACTCTTTAAAAAAGAATTAGTAAGAATTTTAAAAAAAGAAGTTTATAAAAAATAGTGAACACTCATTCATTCCACAGTAAAATTCATTAGTAAAATTGATTTAGAAGTTGGGATTCAACAATAAAAAAGCTTCCTTGCTCTCCGTGTTTGAAAACATTATCTTACGTACTTAATTCACAATATTCAAATAGAGATTTGTCAGTATTAAACCATTTTTTTGCGCAACTGTGGGCACTAATGGTTTAATATTAACTCGTCGTACAGTAGTTGACGAAAATAAAAGAAATTAAATTTTATTGTAAAAAATTCTATCGTTCTAAAATCATTTACGAACAAGTTATAAAAAATCTAACATTTATAAAATCTTAAAGTAGGATTGAAACATATCGAAATTGTTTTACGGGTTTGAAGGAAGTACAAACATTACGCCTTGTGGATATCGACAACAACAAATCTGGTTCGACAACAACAACAATTACACATCAGTCGCATAAAGTTCGATAGAAACATTACAATCTAAACTAAAACTTCAGACGTATGCAAACTTTGCTAAAATAATATTTTTTTTTAAATCGATAAGAGGAGTCAACTGGGCTACCATTATGCTGCATGAATCTTCTGACATATGATTATGTAAATCTTCACTCTTTTTTAAATATTTGTTTTACATGTGTTTTGTTCTGCGGCGCTATTCCATGAATCTGGAATCAGGGGTAATAATTCGAACAAAATAAAATGAACTTTTGATCAAAGTGTCAAGCGATTAAGCAGCGTCTTTTAATTATGACTTGCGCTGATCTGTAAATAAAAGTTTCACAATATTTTTCATCCCTTCAAAATAAACTTGCTAAGCGGGATTAAAATGGTAAGCTTATAAAAAATTCTTTTAGCCATTCGATGGTTAAAGAATATTTTCGTAGTGTTATACAATTAATTATAAAACTAAAAAGGCTTATTATTAAGCTCCACGTTTTACATTAGTTAAAGATGAAAGACATCAATCCCCTAACTTAAACTGAAAAGCGACGAACCTGATATTACGTATCTAATGGAAAGTAATTTATTAAAAATATTATGGTAATGAATGGACTTTGCCCTAAATTTTAATAATTGAAGTCATTTTTATTTAGTAATGTTTTAATAAAAACTTTACACGCCTATATAGAAATTTGGTTTTTACTTTTGATTGATTGATTAGAATGTACGGCCAAGACTAAGCAGGGATCCCGGATACGCCGGGCCTAGCGTACACCCATTTTACATATTACAAGATGGAGGGAGAGGAAAGGTTGTTAGATATGATAGACTTGACCCGGTTACAGATACCTATAAGTAGTCAATATTTAGTAAATTGTTTGGCACAAGACAGCACAATTATTTTTTGTTTTATGGTATAAAAGTTCAGCAATCAGAATCCTGAAAAATATTTAATAATTAAGTACCCATATATTATTGTACATTTCTTGCAATAAACATTTATTATTATGAGTTAAACTTTCAATAAACTAAATAATTCTGTTGTCCATAAACAAAATTAAACCCGGTTCCCTAAAAACATATTAAATCATGTATAAAATTAATCCAATCCAGAAATCACCTATAGCCATTACAGAAAAAAAGAGCAAACCATCTTTCAGTTTTTATTTATATGTAGAAAATAATTTGAATAATAATGGTTTAAATTAAAATAATGTAAAAGACAAAGTCACTGCCATCCCTGCCATAAATATTTTTTTCTAGTTTTAATTTAATACAAAATGCATTTATTTGATAGCTAAACTCAAATGGATCAATAGTTCACAGAATATACTGAACATTCACTCATACACTGCTAATAAGAAAAACAGATTATTACATGCACGAAGTGAATATTAATCTTCAATTAGTAAATTTTATTAAAATAACCACATGTAATCAGAATATATATATACTTAAATTTCGCTCAAGCAACAATAATAATATTTACAACGTAATAAAACTAGATTACAATTATTACATGCAGGAAGTGAATCCATCCGTTGTTACAGTCATATATGTTTTCTAGTTTTAATTTAAATATAAAATGCATTTATTCGATAGCGCAACTTAAATGGATTAATAGTTCACGGAATATACTGAACATTCACCCATACACTGCACATTAGTAAAATAGATTATTACATGCACGAGGTGAATATTAATCTTCATTTAGTAAATTTTATTAAAATAACTACATGTAATCAGAATATTTATACATATACTTAAATTTCATTCAAGCAATAATAATAATATTTTCACAAAAAAAATTAGATCACAATTATTACAAGCAGGAAGTGAATCCGTCCCTTGTTACAGTCATATATGTTTTCTAGTTTTAATTTAAATACAAAATGCATTTATTTTTTAAGGTAAACTCAAATGGATCAATAGTTCACGGAATAGAAAAATAGAAATTTGGTTTTTACTAAAACATTATACTAACTATATATTCATGGTCAATGGATTAGTAAAATGTATAAATCCTGTAAACATTTAGGCAACTTATCTGATAATTTATCATAATCTTATATAAATTTAATTTTTAATCTTTAAAAGCTAAATAAAACAACCGCAGATTAAACATATTAAACGTTTTCTACAACATTTGTCAACTAAATTAAAGTAAACTTTTTCCAAGAACTAAATATAGTAAGTCAAAATGACATTCTTTTCTATAAAAAATGAACAAATGAACAAATTTCGACTGTGAAGGCACGTGAAAAATTCGTAAAGTCCGGTTACGGACATTTTACTTAACCTTTTCAGATTCAAAATTGTCCACTCGATTTGAAGTATTTCTCTAACGTTCATCCAGTCTACTCCAGCTTCAGCTATACCATATTCAATTCATCGAGTCCTGGAGTCATTGCCCTCACAATTTGTGTAATGTTTTTATCAGAGACCGCATTGTTTTCAATCGACCTATTTACTTTCTTAGAGACATTGCTTGTTGCTTTGAGGCGAATAATATTTTTTGTGTGGTGAATCCCATATTCCGTAATCAACGATCAGAACTCTTTTCCTGCAAATTGTACTACATTGTCCGAATGAATGATTTGTCGCTCGAAAATAAGGTCTTATCAATTCTATGTAAGTTTTCTGTCACGGTCTCTCCGACATTACGAATATCCCTATAGGTGGTCATGCGCACTGATTTGTAGCCTTAGATCGTTTACAAATTAAGCACTGGGTAACAAAATCCTATACATCTATCTGCCATCCTCGGCCAATTATATAATTTTCGAATTCGCTCGAGCGCTTTTTTCTACCATTACCACTATTCTGGCTTTCCCTGGGATTTGGGAATTGGGAAAAATATTTTCAAAGCATTTTTTGTCTAAAATATATTTTTTTGGCCTACTGATGGAATGAGTTGGATGAAAATATTTTTGAATCAAAGATATATTGAGAATTATTTTTCCCTGTAACAGTTACCCAATCAACATTGTTTCGAAAATATTTGCACCAAACTAATTCCATCAGTAGGCCACAAAAATTTAATTTATACAAAAATGCTATGAAAATATTTTTCCCAATTCCGAATTCCCATAGGGCAAGCCAGAATAGTGTCACATGGGCGCTTCCTGGTAACTTATGTTCGAGCTCGATAATGTAAAATCCATGTTTAACTTAGGCTTAACTCTAATAAATCTGTACTTAAAAGCAAAAATCGCTTATCTGCACATTAGTTGTTTTGGAAAAATGAAGATTAAAGTTTCAAAATCATTATTTATAAAATTGTGAGGATTACAGTTATTGTCGTGCTGAGTGCAAGTAAAATGCTACTTAGATTTATAAAAAAATACTTTATTTCTTATTTCAGTAGCTGGGAAATCAAGAAAGAAGATTTTAAGCGATTTTTGCTTTTTAAAAATAAAATTAATAAAACTCTTAAAGTCCCTTTAAATAGTTTTATCTATTTTTTATTACATCAGTAGAAAACTTAAAGTATTTTAATTCATTTTTATAAAAATAAAAATTTAATAGTACCATTATTAAGAAATATTAGTCAATTCAAGTTTTTTTTAATTCTAATCAATATCTTCCTCTTCGCATTCTGTGTCATCAGATAAGTCTGGATCAACCATAGGCGAAGCGCTGTCTTTTAATTTCTTATAAAAATCATGATAAAGTTCATTTATTAATGGAAGTTGATCAATAAGATCTTTTTTCTTTTGTTTATTTATTACCACTGGGCCATTATAAGATTTTGTTAAATGTGAATGATCGATCTTTGTAAATCCTCGTTTTTGGATATTGAGTTCTTTAAATGTTTCATCTTCATCTAAAGAGTTTTTATATTGGGTTAATCCAAATTGTTTACTGTATCTTAACCATCTAACATTTGCCCATTTAAATTGATCGCCATCAGCATTTCTATTGCGCCACATACATTTGGTTTGTATAATATTTGAAAAATTAAATATTTTATCCTGATTCATTTCAATAACTTTGAATATACGAGTTGAGCTAGCTTGTCGCACGAATTGATACCATTCCACTGGATGACTGATCTGAGGATTTGTTCTCTTCTTTTTCCTCTCAATGATGGAATGGTCCAATTCACATTCCATATGTGTGTGGCCTGTTAATAGAAATTTATGGTCAATTATTTGTATATTTGTGGAGGACTGCAAAAATATCTGAAATCAAAAATGTTAATATTATAAAGAACTACTCATGTGAAAAATATGTATGGAAATACCATAAACATTACAGACATAAAGGAATTTTTATTCTGTCCCACACACCCATCACTATAAAATATTACTTGGTCTACATTCGGTGGTTCTGATAGAAGATGCTGATAAATACACGATGCAATTTCGTTCCCACCGCGTTTTGCCAACGCCTCATGCCACATGTAGCAAAACGGACTATTTGAAGCACAATTGTGGACAGTCAAATTGAATGTTCACAATTGTCTTTTGTAAAACGAAACATTACTGGTAAGTAACGGTGTTGGCAAGCATTGCTCTAGGTCAAAAGCGTATACCTTCTTATTTAAATTATATTTTGCAATCATTTTGTCAGCTTCCTTTATGTGTTATAAGCATCATCGGCTTCTTTGTGATGGTTTGCCTGCTGAAAAATCAAATTATTTTTTTCATCTTCCGATTTAGCCGTGGAAATAAGAGTTTTAAATCTGTCGCATTTGAAGCAAGTGTCTGTTTTAGGTTTTTTGAATTTAAGTCCCATTCCTAAATAAAAATATTATGTTGCATTAAACTATTAAATTTAAAGTAAAATAAAATGTAGCTTTACCTTTAAAAATTTCATTATATTTTGTTAAAGATACTGGATTTGAGTGTGATGAACTATATAATCTATACATTGTCGAAAGATTTAAATTAATCTGCAAATATTTTTTTTGCGATCGCCGTCGCGTATAATGGCTTTCATAATACGGAAATAGATTAATGTGGTTTTGAACTTCGCTGATTTTTTCTTCAGATAATTTATTCGCTGAAGGTCCTTTTCCACGATGATCTTCAACAGCCCCACCGCAAGTTCTATTTTTTTCGCAAACTGTTTTCAAGAAACTCTCTGTCTCTCCTAAAGTTTTCATGAAACATTTCTGACAAACATTTATTTTTGTGCCATTCAACAAAAGGCTTTAATAATTAGAATGGGTACTATTTCTTGGTGAAGAAAGTGATCTTTGAAGAACCGTACGCTTTTTTGGTTGCATGTCTATCAACCGCGATACGAATGACGCTTTCGATTGATAGGATGATAAATGGCAATAGTAATTAAAAATCACAAGTTGTTGCTCGTAGGTTATTTTATCTTTGCAATGCTTTTTGCACTCTGTTAATGGTAAACACTCCTTCATTTTGATTTTTCCAGTTTTTGTTTTAATGGCTATTTTGTTCATTGGACCCATATTCTGTTGTAAAGAGATTTGTGTAATAGATGAATCATCGGGTAACATAGTATCTTCCGATATGTTGTTTTCTATTAAAGATGCAATTTTCTCCAAATCACCAGAAGAGCTCGAACTATTAGAATTCGGAACATTAAAATCAGGGTCCTCATCTGAATCATCAATACCTTCGAATATATCTTCATCCAATTGAACACTTTTTTCATTATTTTCTAAATCCATTGTATTTGAATTCCGTCGAAATCTAAATGGTATTGTCCAAGTTCTTCAGTCTCATGCAAATCTGAAACATTGAGAACAGATGGTACGCATTCTAAAAAAATGCGCTCTTTGTAACTTTTCGAAAATTTTGTAATATATTATATTTTTTACCTTTTTCAGAAATTTATTTATGCTTTTTTTGTGATTTTTCAATTTCATAATCTTCGCGGCTTGCCATTTTTATTCCTAAACCTTCTAAATACACTTCAAAAAACAGTTTACGACATTTTAAAACGTATCCAAACACACAAAATAATTATTATATCCACTTGCAAAAAACACTTATACTCACTTAAGAATATGCTTCAATCAAAATTTATTTTTGAACAAGAACTTATGGAACTTTATCACTTAGTATAAACGATTTTTTTTTCGTACAATTAGCTTAAAACTCTTTAAGAATAGAATAAAATTTGAAAAAAATTGTAAAAATAGCCTAACTGATATTTAGCTATTATTGCGTTTTAACTTTTTATTCTGTTTACTCTTCACCTTGATTCGTAAGTATCGCTTAAATGATTTTAACTGAATTTTGTAACGAAATGCACTTTGGTATATTAATTTAGTTGTAGATAAGCGATTCTTGCAAATGAAAATAGTGTTGGTTGTCATTTAAGCAAAAATTAATTATCTCATAACTTTGTTATTTTTTAACCAATTTTCATCAAAATTTGATACAAGCTATCGAGTGGGCAAATATAATTATTTATAATTTAATCGCAAAAATCGCCTAAAGTTACATAGGCGACTTTTCCTTTTAAGTACAGAAATATTTTCCCATTTCTTGCTTCCGTTACAACGCTGTTTTACAGTAGGCACAGCCGCTAGATATTCTAGGTCTATGTAATTTCTTTCTGCCGAACTTAGTTTTTGTGATACGAAGGATATAGGTTTCTCACCAATAACGTCATCCAATTAGAAGAGCATACCACCAATACTTTAAGTACTAGCATCTCAAAAAACTGTTTGACTCGGAATTTTCCTGGGCTTGTCTCTTTTGACATCTGAAACAATCTTCCATTCTTAAACCGACCAGACTATAGCCCTCGCAGAAATTTTGTTTTTTTTTCATGTCGGCAAGATGAACACCGATGATCAGTAACTTTGCAGTTCCAACGTACTATAAAACTTTTTCGATGGGATGCAACTTCTTGAATTAATTCAGACTTTAGACATCCGTTATTTTTACCATTTTTATCTGTACAATTAGAGTTGTTGTATATGTTTCGCCGTAGATCAAACCCGAACGTATTCCAGAGATTTTTGTAATTATCACAAATTTTCAGAAGTGAGGCCGCCCGTTGTTGCAATTTGCATATTATTTGTGACAATCTTCAATGACCTTAGAAAATGTAAATAAAAGAGGCCTAACTGAGAAAATATTGTGTCAATGATGAACAGTTAGCCCATAGTGGTTTAGTATATTAATCTTAACTTTTCAAATGTATTTGTGACTGCTGAACAATTTTTAACAATTCTTCGCTTTTGAAATAAAATATTTTTAACGTTGCAAACGAATAAAATTTAATAAAATAATTATTTTTAGAGGATTAGCTGAATTTTTTTTAAAATCACGAGTCGCCTAAATGTTTACTTCAAAACTAATTTTAGATGCTTAAAGTAAAAACTTGCTAGTCGTTTAAAAATGTCGTCAAACATTGCTGACAGCCTCATATACATAAATGATTGAATATTGCGTTGTCATTGACCACTTAGATGTTCAGTAATTGTATGTTTGAGTGTTCTAAGGGGTAAAGAAATTTGTGAAAATTCTGTTGAACAAGTAGAGATTAAATGTAATTTTTTGCTCCACATTCATCGTGAATCGTCTACCTCTCACACTATAAGAATAACTCAATTTGTGAAGATCTTTTGGAGCATGCTTGAATCTAAAATATTTCTTTACATCGTCACCTAGCTCATTTACAGAGTGAATAAATGTGCATTTACGTGGCTTGTGCATTCAAATTGCTCTTGTATAATAAATTTAAGGAGATTTTAATCCGATGCCATAATTCAAATAATGAGAAAAAAAAATCGTTTGTGCCCAAAACAATCTCCAATAAATCAATATGTTACAGTCGTATGCATACACAAAAAGACAACAGAAAATTATTTATGGATCTTTGATTCCAAGGTTCATTCCACTTCTTCCGTTTACCTTTTACTTAAAATTACCAAAGACGATTACATGGATTCGATTCAGCACCTGCAGGGATGCACATCAACAGACGATGGATAAATACTTTTAACTCACCATTTAAAATATTTTTTTTTATTTGTTCGATTTTTTTCGAAATCAATTGAGCTCGAGCACCACCCATCATGATTAAAAGCCATGTATAACCAAACAAATAAACCATTTGACCACCTACACCGCAGCTAATAACCATTATTTTGAACATATAATCATGTTTCTGTGTTTGTATATTTATCCACAAAAAAAAACCTAAACAGAAATCTTAATTTTTCAATTAAAAGTTGTTACTGTTTCATTTTATTTTTTGGAAACAACGATTCGGTCGAATGGATATGTAACTATGTGGGAAGAAGATGCGCGTTTTCGAACCGAAATGTATGAGATGAGATAACATTTTATAAAACATTAGTCAAAATATACAAGAGATACGGTGACAATGTCCAATTATTGTTCGGTCGATGCATGTGTACAGATTTTATCGGAATTTTACAAACAAATGTTATTTTGTCATCGTACGCGGAATGCACTAAACCGGCTTAATTAACCACCAATGGTTTATGTACATATTGTGCGTGTGCGATGTTATAACCAGCAATATATATATGCAAAGTACCAATAAATCAAACAACAATAACTTAACGAAATAAAATTGCTTCATGAAATTAAAAATTTATCGTGTCTTTCACCACAACTCAGCACACCATCCACCACCACTATTCAACAACGTCGAGCGTACCTATAAATAAACCACCGTGACTCGTGAGAGTGAAAGAATTTTTGGAATAATTTACGTCGACTTCTTCATATTCTTATCCGTTTTTTTGTACAACCAGTGAAAACACAAAAATAAAAAATTCTGGTTTTCTTACATGATATTTCTTCATCCAGAATTCCTTTTTGTTATACCATCCAACTTCTTCTACGTACACACCAAATTTTAGTGCTTCGCAACGTCTTTTTTTTTATCAATGATTGAAATCACATTAGAAAATTATTATTATTGTTATTATTTATAAATTCGTTTTGGTGTGCGCACCTCCGTGTACCTGCGTATAATACGTTTGAAAGATCCTGCCTGCACGTCCCACCAAAAACAAAATCCGACTACTATAAATAAGATGGTTAAATTAATTGACAAGTTTATAGTTTTAATATTGAATACAAAAGGATGGAAATCATAATCAAATGATGGTAGCCACCGTGGTAGTTATTGTGTTATGCTTTCGGTTACACAACATAAAAAAGAAATATTAATGATTAGGTTTGTTGTTTTCGTCGGAGGCATATACACACATAAAGATATATTGTTTTATGTTTTTCTATGTTGGATGATTCGGTTTAATATTTAATAATCACATTTTTTAGTCTTCGATTTGGTCTGTTTGTCGATTAGAAGGATCATTTATTATCGAACATGCCATGAATATTTAATTAACTTATATACGGATTAAAAATCTAATTTTCGGTGGTATTGTTGTTCATGAAATTAAGATTTCCTAAGTTTCATATCGAATACCGGCGAATTGATGAATTAAACTGGTATTCAAAACTTAAAACTAACGTAAATATCGATTTTTGTTCAAATAGATTAAAAAGTGCAAAAGATGACTTTACAGGGTTAATACAACATTTTCATGAAAGAAACTGATATTATTTTTACGTCAGGAGTTTAATTGGTAAATTTCATTTCACTCTGTTGAGAGATGATCAAAACATTTTTATGATATTGAGTTTAAATATCGAATTCCGACGAATTGATGAATTAAACTGGTATTCAAAACGTAAAATTAACATAAATATTGATTTTTGTTAAAATCGATTGTTGAAGTGCAAAAAGTGATTTGATAGAATCTTTTTATGAAATAAACTGATATTATTTTTATCCCAAAAATTTATTTGCTAAATATGGAAACCATATTTCGAATACTAAAATTTCTTAAAAATTTCTTTGAATCACCAGACTAAAGCTGATAGTTCAATCATAAAATAGATCACGTAAATTTTCTTAATAACATAATCGGCGATGGGTAAATAGTTAATATCATTTATTTGCCTTGGCCCTCTAAAATTTTTCTGTTTTTATATTATGACGAAAATGCAGCATTTTTACTCCCAGGCCTGGAAAATGTTTGTGTCAAGATAGTTTTAGCTGTCATGACAGTTAATATTTTCTGGGTTGAGAGTAAAAATGTGGTATTTTCCGGGGCTGAAGTCAAAAATGTGATGATATGTGGAGATTTTTTGGGCTGGGAGTAGAACATGTCATGATAGCAATAGTTATTGTTTCCGTCGCATTTTTCGGGGATGTAATTTGGGCTATCTTCACATACATATCCTGAACAAATGATTACCAAATGAATTCAATCATCATTTTTTGTCAAAACCTTTAAATGCCGTGCTTAAAAGGCGGAGTCCCATTGGTGGTACGATTGCTGAGTCAACACGGAAACCACATAATGCTATTAATATTTATAATTTCAACCCTGCCACATTTTTTTAGCTACACTTTTCATAAATGTTAATTAGTTTGCTTTAGTGGCGAAAAGCTCACCTTACCTGCTAGTTAGGTTATAAAATTTAAATTTAAATTATAAGCATTTTTTCTAAATTCGATTTCATGCAACACTATGCAACTTGAAGTTATTTAAAACTTTAGCTATGATTATAATTGGCATTCTTTCATCATTATTATCGTCATCGATGTTTTACGATGCACTAAATACTCGTAACAATATTTATGAGCAATAAACATGAATCATGATGTGTGTAATGTGTAAATTGTACTTGAATGTAAAAAAATACAGATGACCGTTCATAGGCCATCCAAAGTTCAAATCAAAATATTATATTCATGTACAATGCACATGCAACATGTTACTTTACTATAAGAAATATGATCAGCGTCGTCATAATAACCACCTAATGTGGATAATAAAAAAAAAAAACAAAAAGTGGGAAACAATTGATGATGGATAGTGAGAAAATTCTTTTGTACATTTTTTCTAATCTTTGCGCATCTTCGTCTTCTTCATGTTTAGCCTCCAAACGATTACGACGAATTAATGAAAATTATAAAATAATTAAATAAATCCATTCAACTGATAATAATTAAATTTTTTGCCTTTGTTTAATGCCCTAAAATGCCTTCAAGCTTTCAAGCATAATTTTTGTCATAGTTGTGAGCTAATTATCATTAAAAATTTTCTTGTGCATTTTCCACAATACATACACACATACACACATATATACAGTATGATGATGACTAGCAGCAAATTTTTAAATGCTAGTGGTTAGTTATTTTTTTGCTTTAACTTAACAGCTTTATATGAACATAAAAAAGGGAGTTTTATCACTTGCGGGTATGTCATAAGACACACTGATGAATTAAGATTTGTACATAATTTTTTTTCTGTTCGAAAGGAGAAAACAATTAAACTAAATTACAAATCATTAAACATCAAAACTATCGCATGATGAACATGTATACACAGAATCATTTAATAATGATGATTGTTAATCGATTTTATGTTGATTGATTGCTTCTTGGTTGATAGTTTTATGTACACCATTAAGGTGTATGTGCATGCGGTAAAATCACATGAAAACTAAATTTTTGACCCTAGAGGAATTGATTTCAGTGCGCTCTTCTGTATACGTAAGTACGAAATTGCTTTACGAGTTTATTTTGTGTTGCTTATAGTATCGCAATCAGGCTAATGTTTGGTTATATTAAAGGTGAAATAATTACGAATAGCTAGCGGGTATATTTGTGATTTTCACGATTTATTTTAAAAGTGTTGATAATTAAGGCGATGTTATATTTCTAACTATGTGATATACATAGTGATTTTAGGAAAATGTTGTTACCTTTACATTATTTTATCGTAAATAACTTATTAAAAATCGGATAAAATGCAATCTGTTGAATACAACCAGACGATTTTTAAACAAAACTCAGACGTGTATTAGACAATATATCGGGTCCAACCAACGTTAAGCCGTGCCACCGTACAAGATTGTACCTCGACCAATAAAAACACATAAAGATTTGAGCCCAACGAAACAATGCAAGGGGCATGATATAGATAAATACATTAAAACCCTTCAACATTTACCACTTCACTCTTTTGGACATTATCTCTTTAAAATCGCATTTTTTAAAATCTCATAAAAGTATAAAAATATGGTAGTGTTGATATTAAGTATTTGCTTAGCATAGGATAATATACAGAGATAGTATTGTCATGGGCATCTTGCCTGGCGGTACTAACTAGTGACGTTACAATAAAACGAACTATATTTTGAAAATTGGCTAGTAGGTAAAAAAGAAACATTTTTAAATATTAATATTTTTGTAAGTCTGTTACGACTCCCTGATAATAATATTCATTTGTTTTACTGATGCATTTTACTGGTGGCACTGCCATCTGTGTTATGTCGTTGGTATTACATTCTTTTGTGAATTTGGCAATTCTGTATTGATCTCGATGTACACCTTGCGCGTGTGTGCGACCTGAGAGTTGTAGATGAATATTTTTTTTTTGTTTTGTTGTTCTCGTGTGGGCATTTGATACGAGGTAGGAGAGAGAAAACAAAACCAAAAACAAGTACAAACACAAAAAAAAGAATTCTCTGCTGAATTTTTTGTTTGGTGGGAGAATTTTTTGTGTTTTTTTATCATTTTTGATGTAGAGTGGCCATTCGATGGGGCAGCAACCCAACCGGGTAACCTTTATGAGATCCTAGATACAATTTTTTTATTTTTATTAATTTTTTTTTTCATTTAATTTCTATAAAAAAAATATATTTGTCCAATTCAATTTATATATATATTAATTCAATATTTTTGTAATCGAGCGCCATAGCGGCCATTTCGCGCGTCGGGTGATCATTGGTTCTCGCTCCGAAATTATTCATATCCAGCGACCACATTTTAGTTTGATTTCCCTAAACCTTTTCCGCTTGATTTATTTTTTCTTCTCTTTCTTTTTGCCCTCTTTTCACCTCTAATTTTTCATAACAATCCTGTTAATAAAAATTTGCACTGCGATTCCTTCCACATTAGGACTATTATTATTCCATATTAACCGGGTTATTTTATCTTTCTTGTGTTTAATAGGGATAAAATGAATTACAAAAACTTTTCGGGTTGGTAGGTCGGGAGTGGAGATTCTATTCTGTGTCGGTTTCATATTTTAAGGCTGCGCTTATGGCGGGTCATCCCCTTGGCACAACATCCGCGGGGTCGTAGTGGCAGATCCAGCATATGTGTCGCCGATAGTATTAAGCTGTCGGAGTGTGTAATGTGGGAGATTTGTTGAAGGTCTCTATGGGTGAAAAGAGGCCGGGTCTGTTGAAGAGATGTCCCTACCCTATAATGCCAACTCGTTGTGGCTGGGAAACGGCCTGTTAGGATCGATGGGTTATTGAGTGGGCGGAGGGTTCTTTTCAGCAGACTGGGTACTTGTCATGCGGAGAGATCCGGTCGCTGCCGGATGGACATACCCGGTTATTATTATTTATCCATTTTTCCTTTAGTCTCGTGTGACGAAATAAAGGATTCCTTAATTTAAATTCATTTTTTTTATTTTGATATTGTGGTTTATTGTTATTCTGTTAAACTGTGTAGGCACGCAAGCCTCTATTTCCCCACGCACTCCAAAACGGACCAAAACATTATCTCGAAATTTGTGGTAATTTTCTAAAATTATTTGCCAGAGAAAGGTACATGAGGATAAAATTTCGCTATTATTACGAATTTATACATATATTGCAGATATAAAAATTAAGGGGTTCGCTTTTACCTCTAATGTGTACATCTCGATTACATTATACATAGTTTCTAAAGCGAAAAACTAAACTTACCGGAATTTTGGCAAAACTGTCTTGAAAAATCATAAATCATTGTTCCTTTTTAAATTTTCAAAAAACACCCTTGTTGAAAATAACTCTTGTTTCAAACATCATAATAAGATAGATTTCCTTCAAATTATGCGTCTCCCAATTGATGGAAAAATTTAAGTATCAAGCTATATTCAGTAGAGTTGCCAAAAGCATACTTCTAGCCACCAAAAGCCATCAACTGCAATGCAAAAAGCGCATTGAACTGGTCTTTTAATACAAATAGAGCTTAAAGTTCCTTTTCATCAGTAGCATACTTAACTGATGAGTCTGGTAATGCTATTAGCGGAAGCCGATTGTCAACCGTGCACGACAGAAATGTTTTCCGCGAAAATAAAAAGAAAATAAAATGTTTCTAGAAGAAGTATAGTTGCATTCGACGCTCGCCACCAAACATTTCACCCACATAGGACTGTTAAATATCATGGTGGTCAACAAATCTAATGACACTAGTCATAATAAAATCAAAATAAAATAAGACCGGTACAAGTAGTTCCTCGAGTTATTTAAAAGGCACAAGGTATCAAAGGTTATCGGTGCTAATGCAAAAATATTACGTTTAGCCTGAACACCAACTGGCCTGGCGGCATGCGTATATCGATGACTGGTTCAAAAACTTCAACTAAATGTGAAATCAACACCAAATAGGTCACAAATATTTGGTAAATATTTTTGTCCTGCCGACAAGTCTTGAAAATCGGCTTTTGTAACATTTACATCATCATCTATTCATTCAAAAAAATACAAAAACTTAAAAAATTAAATAAAGAAATTAATAAGTTAATTTAAATACTCGAAATACACTTACACTGGCAGATGTTCTTTGTTCTGACTCCAGTAGATTTTGGTCAAAAAGTTTACCCTCGATTTAGTTCAATTTAATTTCAGCATTGTATAACAAAAACGTATAACTAGGCTTTATAGTAGATACCGTTCGGTTTATAGTGAAACTGACAATTGAGACAGAGCGTGGAACGTCAATGACCCCCCAGAACGCAGAAACTAACTTCAGTTGATATTTTCGTCAGATAACACGTTCCCATTGACATTTATTATAAAATCGTGTAAAATGCTACATATTCGATAATAGATGGCACGGACCACAATTATTCGGCTACAGAAAAATAAATATAAAAATTCATAACACCTAAACTAATCCTAAAGATGTCAGTTATCGTTCTTAGAGCTTGTTTTATACAAACACAGATGGCAGTGTAGAAATTACAGATGGCAGTGTAGACACAGAAATGAGATTTTTTTTTGTGATGGTACAAAACTACCTTACCGTCAAAATGAACTGCTTGATTGATATTTAGATGCGTATATAACCGTATAAGCAAACATTTGTTCCTATTTCACAACATTTTCAGTTATTTTTCCGAGTTTCCAAGTATTTTACATATTTTATCTAAATTACACATCATTTACTGTACTTTACGTTTTAAAATTAAAATGTAAAATTCGCGTTTTACATGTAAAACGCCTAACGCTGCTAGCCAGCCCAGACGTCTTTCCTCCAAACTCAAGTAGCCTCTCTCAAGTCATTGAGAGATGTTGACGTCTTCTTGCTAACTGAGGACCAGATTCATAACAAATTGACAGAAAGTTTTACACAGAAAGCTTCAAACAAAAAGAATAGGCCATGAGATTATCTTTCACCTCTTGATAACGGTAATACCTAAGAAGGAATAACAAAACACGAGAAAGTGTACAAAAGCTGAACAGTATATCGTCGTCCTAACTGTGAATTAACGTAAGTGCAAACTGATTATTTTAGATAGTAGAAAAATAAAACGTTATAACATTAAAATTTATACTAGAACTTGCGTAACTTTTGGTTTCTAACTGCAAGGAAGGTTAACATGAACAAAAAAAATCATTCGATGGAGCAATATGCAGATACATTTTCTTAGCACGAGCACTCGAATATGAAAATCGCATTTTTCGAAAAATGTCAGATACGTTAATTCACAGTAAGGCCGTCGATATGCGTTGGCGCGAGAACACATCCATACTGAGTATTAAACAGATTTTTAATAAACAAAATAATGAATGGCTGGAAGTGAAGAGGAACTCCCATCGAGGAAGATAATCAAGGCTAGCTGAACCACAAGTTCATCAAAAGCATAAGTCCATCTTCCTGTGCAGGGACTTTGAAAATAATGCCAGAACCAGGTGCTTACTGCTGCAAATTTATTGGTTGGTAAGTTGTAGCACAAACCTTAATTTGGGGAAGGCATAGATATTGGTTGTTAAAAGACAACAGCCGTTTCTAGAATAATGGTTTATAGCGGCAGTTCTGTTAAACATTGTTTACATGAAGGTAACCCAACCAATAGACAGCGTCGCCAAATTGCGTAATCTAAATAGTTAGTCTTCTTCCACTCTATAATACAACACAAGGGATCATGTTAGAACCACCAACATCTCCTCTCTGGATGGATAATAAAGTATTTATTTTGTTGCCTCGATGAAAGACAAATATTCATCCAATTAGTATCGAAGCGAGTATTGTACCACCATTCACAATGGATAAACTAATATCGGGTTTTATGTAAATTCCTAATTACCAAGTTCGAAGACCAGGAACCCAATTCTTGAAATCGGTGGAAACTTTCTTAATCGGATTACAATTCGCTATGCAATTCTTTATGATACTAAAATTTTTAGACGGCTATTTCTTATCTTTTTTCAAATTAAAAAACAAAATGTTTCAACATACTAAGGGAAAAATTCGGACCAGTCGGTATTATTCGCTTAGTAGGTAAATAAGTAATAGAAAACTGGCATACAAATTTGAAAAAATGATTAAAGTAAGCGGCGAAATATTTTAGTAATATAAAGAATTTCAAAGCAAATTTTATTCCGATTACAAAAATTTCCACCGATTTCAAGAATAGGGCCTCAGGTGATATAATATCACGAAGGTGTAAATCTCTCGTCTAAAAGAAGGCACATATCTAGATATTTTAAAAGTTCTAAAGTATATATTGCATTGTATCTTATGACAAAAAACAATCACCAGACTCGACCTAACTTTATAGGATTTGGCTGTTAGGCCGAGCAGGAAAATTGTATGAAGAAAACCTTCCACATCGCAGATGTGGTTTCCTGAAGACGTGCTCAATGCTTAATGCTATTCAACTTAGTGCCAGGCTGGCCAAAAGCACAATCAGTGATCAGAAATAAAAAGAAGTGTGCAAGAAGGTGCATCACGGCTCGGTACTTGGCCAAGCCCGTGGAAATACTATGACCGGCGATATTCTCATAAGCCATGAGTAGATGGCAACAGGTGGCGTTGCTGATGATATTCCAATAACCGCAGTATCTTAGCGTAACGACGAGTTAGACACATGTTCGTAACGACGTAACGACGAGTTAGACACAAGCTTTTGTGGATATATAATTCAATAATACCTTCAATTTCTACAATGGGGAACGAATCGATGCCAAAACGAGCAAGGCTATGTCTGTATATATCTTTTTGATTTCCTGACAATGGAATGAGAAAAAAATGACACGGAAAATAATGTATGAATGCTACGGGCACCTATGGCACCAATTAATAATACCAGAATATATCAGAGAGGGTTTTTTGCCAAATAGCAGCAGCGATAGAACCGATCAAAGAAGAGTCAATAAACTAGGCGATTTATTCCAAAAAAAGGCTCTGCAGAAAACGGAACCCTAACGCTT
Organism: Nephrotoma flavescens; assembly: GCA_932526605.1. Taxonomy (NCBI): domain Eukaryota; kingdom Metazoa; phylum Arthropoda; class Insecta; order Diptera; family Tipulidae; genus Nephrotoma; species Nephrotoma flavescens. Next base: position 34,637,067 of record OW052222.1, on the reverse strand, counting down.
GTACATAATCCTCATTTACTACGTAAACGAGTAAAAAAGAGGCTTTATATATTAGTGGCCAATGTCTCTTAATCATGAATGTATATATAAATCAAGAATACACGAAGTTTAGTAGAAAAAAGATTTTACCACAAACTGTCGTTGTAATATTTTGTTGTTCCTAATTGTTTTTTTCGTAAATGCTATACTTTTCAAAATATTTGAAAAAACTTAAAAATATCATATGCAACTTGGCATTTTAGCCCAGTCATTCAATCCGTCTGACAGATGCATAATTTTCGCTGAAAACAGATTTTTCGTCAAAATTGGTCATTACCACTTGAATTTAACAAAACGGATTTGTAACCTGCTGTGAAGTTAAGCCGCCAAATAGAACCATTTCATTCGAAAATCTAATGGTGTGACCGTAAGGGTTTGCCGAAAATCGTTTACAGACATACTTAATATCGGCAGGTACCGAATAACTGGTGTGAGTAAATGTTTTTTTAATACACGGTTTCCGCCAGTGGAAACTCGTAGAGATGACTGCCAGTAATAAATTTTGACTAAAAAAAACACCGTGAAAAATTATATTGATTAATTAGAATGTACGGCCAAGACTAAGCAGGGATCGCGGAATTTTTGATTTATGGTATAAAAATTCAGCAATCAGAATCATGAAAAAATTGAATAATTAATTAAGTACCCATATATTATGGTACATTTCCTGCAATAAAACCTTATTATTATGAGTTAAACTTTCAATAAATTAAACAGTTCAAATGTCCATAAACCAAATTTAACCTGATTCCCTAAAACGTATTTAATCAAGTAAAATTAATCCAATCTAGAAAGCAACTATAGGTATTAAAGAATAAAAAAGAAAACCTTCAATCTTTATTTATTTAATTTATTTGTAGAAAATAATTTAAATTAAAATAATGTAAAAGACAAAGTCACTGCCATCTCTGCCATAAATATGTTTTTCTAGTTTTAATTTAATAAAAATGCATTTATTTGATAGCTAAACTCAAATGGATCAATAGTTCACGGAATATACTGAACGTTCACTCATACACTGCAAATAAGAAAAACAGATTATTACATGCACGAAGTGAACAATAATCTTCATTTAGTAAATTTTATAATAACCACATGTAATCAGAATATGTAATTTCAATCAAGCAATAATAATAATATTTACACAAATTAAATTAGATTTAACAATAATTATTACAAGCAGGAAGTGAATCCATCTCTTGTAACAGTCATGTATGTTTTCTAGTTTTAATTTAAATAAAAAACGCATTTATTTGATAGATTAACTCAAATAGATCAATAGTTCACGGAATATACTGAACATTCACTCACTGCAAATAAGAAAAACAGATTATTACATGCACGAAGTGAATATTAATCTTCAGTTAGTACATTTTATTAAAATAACCACATGTAATGAGAATATATATATATATATACTTAAATTTCACTCAAGCAATAATAATATTATTTACACAAATAAAATTAGATTACAATTATTACATGCAGGAAGTGAATCCATCCATTGTTACAGTCATATATGTTTTCTAGTTTTAATTTAAATGCAAAATGATTATATTTGATAGCTTAACTCAAATGGATCAATAGTTAACGGAATAAACTGAACATTCACTCATACACTGCAAATTAGAAAAACAGATAATTACATGCACGAAGTGAAAATTAATTTTCATTTAGTAAATTTTATTAAAATAACCACATGTAATCAGAATATATATATACTTAAATTTCACTCAAGCAATAATAATAATATTTACACAAATAAAATTAGATTACAGTTATTACATGCAGGAAGTAAATCCATCCTCTGTTACAGTCATATATGTTTTCTAGTTTTAATTTAAATACAAAATACATTTATTTGATAGCTAATAAACTCAAATGGATCAATAGTTCACGGAATATACTACCTGAAAAGTTATATTAAACAATTTAAATCTGTAGACTTACTTACTATTACCGATCTAAAAATGTTGGTCGTCAATACCTAGCAGGCGATTTGTCTATAAATAAAATTGATCGAATGTATCTATCGGACCATCCTTAGGAGTTGCACGTTAAAGCAAGTTATTTTCGTTGGATTTTTAATACTTATTTTAACATTGGGTTTAGAGCACCTCCTTCGAACAAATGCTCTACTTGCCTAATGTTTATGGAACAAACGAAAACGGCAACGGATTCAAATTCAAAATCCGAGATTATCATCAAAAAGAGAGTGCTTAGTCTGCGAACCAAAAGCTTTTACCATCTGGCAATAAATTGATGGGATGTTAACAATATCCTTCGATGGTGACCCCAAGTTATTGAGATCTAGGTAATTTTTTCAATTCCTGAAGCGAATTGCTATACATGTATAATTTATTTCGTTATGAATTTAAATTATTTTATTTTGTTTTATTTGTAAGAAATTTCAAAAAATTGTAGTTTGTTTCAAAAGTCCCTAATTCCTGAATAGCTATAAAAAATCGTTTTCTTTTAATTTCTATCTAAGATATTAACAATTAATGTGGTTATGTCTGTATCATGAGTTTCGAACGACTCTCAGAGAGAATTTCTCAAAGTGGGTCATCGAGTAACAGGAATCGTTTGCGTTTCTATATTTGTTTCGGCTAGAAATATTTTAATTAAAAAATGGCCAGGTTTTTTGAGTGCGAGGGGCACAATGAGTCTTACTTTCGGCTATCGAACCTATCCGTTTGTCCTCGAATTAACTGGCAACGGCGTAAAAGTAGAAACGGGAAAAGCCAACCGCGAAAGAGTTGAGAGAGCCTCTGTCCCTGAACAGATTGCAAAAGTGCATGATTCCCTTTTATACTTATGTTTTTCGTTTTTGGATCTCAAACTCCGCTCTCCCCATAGGAGGCGACTTCAATGAGTTCAAATTTCTGAAAAATTAGTTTCGGTTGTGTGACTTCGCTCCATATTGCAATATGCAGCACAATGTTGCAACGGGTTGCGTAATCTTAGAACCATGCTGTGCTGGTTATTAATTGCAGCACTCCAAATTAGGCATGTTCGGTCGAATTGGAATAGTAATGTAATTTTATTTTATTTATTATTTTGAATCTTATTTAATCTGTAGTCAAAACATGGAAATATTATATTGGGTTCGACAGGGTTAAATATGATTAGGTGTGTGTGAAAGTGTCCCACAAATTAAAGCAAATTTTAATTATTAATGTGTCTTTTTGAATTTCATGTTAAATTCTTATTAATTTAATTTGTGGAACACAGATTCTTTCTTTGCCAAGCTTCGTTTATTAACTAATCAATTTTGATGTTAATTTTCAATAATTTGATAGACTACTTATTTGAAATCAATTGTTGAATAATTTACTAATTCTACCAATAGTTTTGGTTTTAGGAATGGTTTAGGAAATTTTTCATAACTGTGTTGCAAAATTAATTCACAATCTTGTAAAACCTGAAAAAGCTGCTATGGAAGCTTTAACTTCTCCGGTGGACCGATTTTATCTAATAACCGCTGAGATCTGCAAATTTGTAGAAAAAGCATATATGAATTTCCACCTTGATCAGTAAATCTGTATGTGCTGTGGAGAACCAAAATCGTTTTGTTTACACGACTCGAAAACAAACACAATCCAAACTTCCCAACAAGCAGTACTAAGTATCATCGCTGCTGAAAACCATATCACAAAAGGACTAAAGGTTAATGGGCTACCTTGACGTTTATGGTATTCAAAGAAAATTTGTAGATTAAAATTTACAATAAAAATAATAATTTTATTTTAACTCTTATTTTAGAATCGTAATGTTTTTAAAACAATAATGGTATCACCATACCGAAAACACACCGAAAAACGAAAAGTAAAAATTTTTTCAGTGGAGAAATTCGCTTTACAGAAATAGTTACAATATTCTAAAATCTGCGTTCATTTAGCCACTACAATAATTTCTATATCCCCCAATTAAAATCCAATAACGTAAAAAGCAGAAATCCGCGTTTAATTTCATTACCTTTAATACCTTTGTATACAGTTTTTGATAATGTAACATTCTCAAGTCGAATATAAAACACCAAATCCACAAAAAAAACTGCAAATAATTCATTGGAACAGGCAGAAGGATGAAATGGTTTGGATATAAAGAAGAAACGAATCTCGTATATAAGAATTAAAAATTTTACGAAAAGAAAACAACAAAGACACAAGAAAAGAAGTTAAATATAAGAATTATAATAACAAAAAAAAATGTAAGATCTTGGTATTTCTCTTCTTTTTTTCTCATGACTTTTTTTTATTCTTATTTAGTTTTGTTGTTTTTGTTGAAACAACACAGCAACAAAACAATCAAGTCGATGGACACAAAAAATAAAGAGAGATGGTACTAGTCTACCTTGCCAGCAGCGTATTTAAAGCACCTGTAACAGCTTCAGGGCTTTTGATAAATGTTTTTATTTCGGATTTTTCTTTTCTTAATAATACAATTTTTATTCTTTGCGATATTTATTTAATTCGAAAGGATATAAAAATGCAGCACACACAGACATAACACACTATGGTATATACAAGTTTTTGTTGTCGAATTGCAAATTTTTATAGTAATTCGCTGTTACTTAAGATTCGCGTTCTTATATAAATACGAGATTTTCATTTATTTATTTATTTTCTTGTAATGTTATTTTGTGCTGTGCTTTTTTATTTGATTGAGATGATGAGGAAAAATTATAATGAAAAATTAAACAAAAAAAATAAAAACACAGGGTGATTACAATGATTTAGTAGGAACATAATTGGCGCGTATATATTCCGGTCTGGTCGCTATTTTTATGGTGCAGTCGTTAAATTAAATAATGCGATGGTGCAGTATTTGTGATTTTTATGAGGCATTTAGTCGAGTTATGCAGCATTAATATTTTGTAAAATGAAAAAAAAATCATTGATTAAATTTTATGTATGTTTTTAACAGCGATCGCGTACTTTGGAATGGGTTTATACATAATTTATTACTGTGTGCATCATTTCTCGTAATCTCATATATATATTTTTTTATAAACTCCTTGAACTGAAAATATAAAATTATTCATAATTAAATGATTTCTCTTCTTGTATAAATCTATATGTGCACCACTTCCCCTCGACCCCATCATACCTCACCGCATATAGTATTTACTGTGCGCACGATTTATAATCATAATTCTTTTGCGCGCACACACAGCACTGAAAAAAAAATTATATTAAAACGAAAAGCACAGCACAAAAAAAATTTGTTTTTTTTTCCAATAATTTCGAGATCTGGTTGAATGGGAGTATTCGCGTTTTTGTAGCTGCGCGAAGGCCAAATATTTATTTGCTTTTATACATACAGATTTGTGTAAATTTTTCATTTTTATGATGATGGATTGAATTCTAATTAAAGATAATTATTTCCTTTTTTCATGCACACTATATATATGCGGGATGTTGTAGAACTTATGGATTAACGAGTCGGTGCTAGTTTTTAATTAGAATGAATGAGGCTACATAGGTTTAGAGATGATAATTGATTTTAATCGAACGTGACCGCAATAAATGTTTTCTGTTTATATTTTGCGTTTGATATTCTGCAGTTTAATTTTAGATCAAATTTTATTAGTCGATTAATATTTTCTGTGTTTTAATACAACAAATGGTTTCATTTAAAGGCAATCACATAACTAAATATCTATTTTGAATGGAAGATTGAAACCATGTTTATTAGTCACGGAATTGTAGTTATTGAGAAATTAAGAGATTTAGTCAAAATTTATAATTGTTTAGAGCAATAACTCTCTTACTCCCGAGGTCACTACAACAGGCACACAGTAACAAGCAAATCATCTAGGATCTGACCAGATCGAACCATTTTTATCTATCGAAGTTAATTTCGTCGGAAATGTTCTTGTAAGAAAGCCACAAGACTAAGGCTAAACGTAAAATAAATGGTGCAATCTCACGTAACAATATGATTGTGCACATGATGCAACACGGTGCAATATTAAGAAAACTCCCAGAACAAGAAGCAACATGGTGTAACATCACGATGAATTTTCTGCACTCCTATACACTGATTTTTTACATTAAAGCCACCAAAATCATTTTAATGTCGTAATGACTTTTAATGAAATTTTTCTGACTCATTTAGGGTTACCCAAAGGGAGGTATCAATTTAGTACTTCGCTCTCTCATTTTGACTGTCAGACGAAATTTTTGAATCTTAGACCAAATAAAGGCGAGACGTTTACCATTGAAATACATTTTCAACCAATGGAGTTTACAATTATCGTTCGCACTAAAAATTGAATTAAACTAAAATTCTATTATTGACAACAACAATTTAATTTTAACCATATTGATAAAAAACGATTTTTTAATCGAAAACAATTTCATTTAAATTTTTCGTGCTATGAAGTATTCAAAAATGTCTTATGAGTTTCCAATTATCATTCAAACTGTGTTTTCCGCCATATTAAAAACAAGTACGATTTATTTAAACGAAAACAATTTTCGTTATATTTTGCCCTAGATTAAGTATTAAAATAAATTTGTATTGCAGAAGTACTGCGGAGTGCAGAATTCACAGGCCAAATTTGAATATTTTTATTTGTTTGAAAGTTTAACTTTCAATTCCGTTTAATTTGTAATCAACAATCAACTGTCCATTGTCATTTTTATGGCCCAAATATAGCATTTAAAACATCATAAGCTAGAACATGACTACCTCTATCTAATGTTTATCGGCAATGAAACACCGGTAACATATTTGCTTGTGTTTTTTGATGAAGGTAATTTGAATTAGAAATTTTCCTCCATAGAAGCTTTTTTGTTTTTTGCAAATATTTTGAAAAATATATCATTGGCTAGAAAAAAGATTAAGAACTATCAAATACCGAAAAAAAATGTTGCCAGACATGTTTTTCAAAATTTAAGCAGAACTTTTCACAAATACTGTTTTCTATCAAAAATTGGACTTCAGTAGAGCCTATACAGATTGATGGTTCGGGATGAAACTTCATACTTAAGCTTTCATCATAAGGTCGTAGTGATGCTTGGCTAAAATCGGTCAATCAGAAGAGAGAACTTCCAAAAAACTTTTCTTTTTTTTGAAAAAATTTGAAAAGTGTATCATTATGAAAAAAGCGATTTTATACTCAAAGGTTTTAAATTTATTTTGCACCAATCACGGGTCTGACAAGTTTAATTAAGAAAAAACAGATTGTAAATTAAATTTCGAACAAAGTAAGTTCAAAACGTTTTTTAAGTATTACCGGCAACGACGAGTTTTAATAATAAAATAGCTTAGTTCACCAGAATTCGTTATCTCTATAGTCTATTAGATACAAAAATTCATTTTTACTATTTCCCCTAATTGGGAGATCGTTACAAAACTTAGTGCAAATAGGTATATTGGAAGTAGCAGCTTCAATGAAAGGTTTTACCATTTTAACAATGATGTTAAAAAGTTATGCATTTCCAAAAAAAAATAAATTAAATTAAATTAAATTTTAAACCAACTAGGGTTGATATGTAGGTGTATAATTAATAAATATGAGGTACGTTTTTATGATTGGATTGTACCAGAGCCATCTATGATTTTAAAGATCTGTAATATTAAAAAGAGAGTTTAAATAGAGGGGAAGCTTTTATTGAGTTACTATAAAAAACCTTGGTAGTTGGAAAATTTTTGAAGAAAAATTTATGAATAAAACATTTAAAAAATGATCTAAATTTTAATTTTATATTTTTAATAAAATATTTAGTGTTTAGCGCTGTATAAGACTTTTAGCGTTGTAAAATTATGCTGCCGGGCGATGGTTAATAAAAGGTGTTGCCGCGGATTTATAAAATCTTAACGTCGTTAGTAAATTCTGGTCCCATGCGCATCAGAATTTTTAAGATGAACGATGGATTTAATAGCAATCTAAACGATCACATTTATAACAAAATTAAAGAGAGAAAACGTGAGCTGAAACGAAGTTTTATGAATCATCATGTCGAACTAATAATTATTATTCATATAAAAAAATTGTTCATTAACATTTAATTATTGGAAATATGTAAACAATATCGTTGACATTGTTGATTTTCTTAATTTAATATTATTACAAAAAACAACAAAACGTAAAAACATATAATTTTATGCGATTGCAAAGCCGAGCATTCTGTAATTTCAAAATACGTTTACAGATGTCTCTATAAGAATTTTACAAACTTGAAACAACTATTTACGAAATAAACCATTATTAAGTTAAGCGCGAAACCTTTAATATAATAATTTAACATAATTAATAAAACTCGAAACAATTATAATTCTTATTTATAATACGGTTGGCGTAAATAAAACTTTTCGTCGTAAAATATTCACCATCATAGTTGCTGTGCGCTGTAAAACAATAATAGAAAATGTCGCAATTTTTCAAAAAATTTTGTTTTTTTATTTCAATCCAATTCACTCGTGTTGGGTTATTCTCAGTTCTAGTAGATCTCCATAATCTTTTGAACCAGGCAGTATACATAATAAATTGTTAAATTTTCTAAACAAACGTTTGGGTTTTAATACTTAGCTTTAATTTATACTTAGCGACATTTTTTGATTGGTTTAGTAATTGTGAAAAGCTTTATCAAATTACAATGTTTTTATTTTGTGAAGCTCTGTTTTGTTCATACTACAGGATGAAACAATAAATAGAATCAAAAACACAATAACTCCCATATAACATTGTTACTCCAAAGCATTTTTTAACGAACGTTTTGGAAAAATAATGCTGAAATTTTCGATGGAAACTATATACTAATATCTTATTTTCTGTACATACACATATAAACAAATTCTTGTTTCTACAAAAAATAAAAACTTGTGTTATGGCGTTTTCTTTTTATAAAAAAATTGCAAACAATTTTGATGTAAATAACATTTTCGCGTTCTTTTAGTGGAAAAAATAGCAAAAAAATTTGATGTACATCAAAAAATGGAAATGTAGATTTTTACTTCCATTTTAACTACCAAATACACATATTTATATACTTACGTATTATACGTCAATCGTAAATATTGTCATATACGTCAAACGCGTCATTTGAAATTTTTTCAAAATGGTTTGTTATTGTTTTCGGCATCCCATTCGGGTTTAGGCACAATACGACAAAAACACACCAAACTTTTTTCGTATTCTTTTTAACTATCGGAAATTTGAATTACATCAAAAACGTAAAAAAATTCGCTATTAGACTAATTTAAATGTTTTTGCGTTAGCTCGACATAATACGACTCAATTTTAAAATATGCTTTTCCTGAATATTGAATTAACCATTCACATTGAAAATTCAAACGAAGCTTTTATGTTTTTAATATACAAAGAAGCTTCTAAAAAATATTGAAATACACTGGTTGAAATGAAAAAATACAAAAATCTTTAACTCTATTGAAAGCTCGTGGAATAAAATGGCGGAATCTCACGGCTCTTATATTTAGGAGGCTCTGATTAAACGCGTCACAGATAATAAAGTGAATATAACCATACCTTAAAAAACGATAATTCTATCGTCTTTCGATAAATATCTTTAACTGTTAAATATATATAAATATCTTAACCCTCAATTGACCGCACAGTCCCCCGGGTGGTTTTTCAACATTAAAACTCAAAATTTTAATAGAATACGTAGTGCTAGAAGCTTGAAGCTCCCTGAAATCTCTACAAATTCTTTTTAGATGATTTTACGATATTTTTGAATTTTGTAAAATTTACCTGTAAAGCTGCAAACTTGATTTTTCGCAACTACCTCCATATAGACGGCAGAGTCCCCGGGGTGCTAGTATATATTCCCATTCAAATTTTATTCAAATGTAGAATTGAGTGAATAAAAGTGTTTTATTTTTTAATTTTTTGTATTTATTTTTAATTACAATGATTTTGTTAGCTCATTGGCAAGATAAGCATTTCACTATGCGTTGGGTGTGCTCATCGCACACTGGTTTGTTGCATACCATGCATCGCTTTCGTGTATTGCGCTGGCGTGTTCAAATATGGCATTTTTCTTGCGTTTTTATACGGCCAGAAGAATCCCTTTCAGCTACCACTGGATCGAACCTAGGCCAAGAATCAGTTAATTTGCAATCTAACATATCCTCAATGGCAGAACAAATGCCAGGGATGCGTGTAACCATCGGATTTACCGCGCGACGCGAGATGTGTGGTTCCGCCAATTCAGAAGCTAATTTGGTCATAAATACTCGGCGCGTAGTGCGAGGTGTCGTGTCACGATGGGTTTCAATAAAAATGAGATAGGCTGCCAAAGTCATTATATCAACCATGTTGAAGAACATAGCCAGCGGCCATCGACTGGTCTTTCTCTTGCAGGAATATGCTGTTACCTGACAAATGAAACAAAACAGATAGATGGATACCCTTGAAACGTGTGATAATGCTCACCATCTGATCCATGGTGTCTACACCGCCTTTCGTCTTGTTATAACCCAATATTATCTGCGGCTTGCCGCTTATAGCGTCGATCTCGGAATCAAAGTGCATCGAAGATAAAAGTATCACATTTTTTGTGCTTTGCTGTATATGCGACCATTGTACAATTCTCGCGGTACGCGAAGACAGATGTACCTACATTATCCCCTTTCTTCCACATTAGTTCCTTGGCGATATAGCGTTTCTCCTTGCGCAATGTTCCAATGAGGGTCAATTTACGAGTTGCAAGCATTTCAGCCAGGGGCAATGTAATGAAAAAGTTATCAGTGGTGATGTTTCGGCCACTGTTTTCATATGGTTTCACTAACTGAAGAACAGCATTCTCACCTATATTACGTGCCCTATCGGCTCCGGGTTGCCGTCCCAGATAGATGATGCCGCCTAACGGATAATGTGTTTTCGCATCTGCGGCCCAAAAAACCTTCAAACCATATTTAGCAGGTTTTGATGGTATGTACTGCTTGAACGATACACGGCCACGAAACGGAAACAGTTGTTCATCGATTGTAATCCAGGCATGTGGCTTATAATTTTTTTTGAGATTGTCATATCATCAACCACAATTCTGATATACGTGCCGCCTTATCAGTCGCCTTTCTCGCTTCTCGTGTGTTCGCATCATCGAATCAAATTGTTGTCAATAGGGTTTTGAAACGATCTGAGCTCATTGAAGCACGATAAATGCAGTTCGCCTGGCGCGTCCACAGCTCACTTAGAAGTTCACAATTTGATTTGTGTACACCCATGACCAGCAATATTGCCAAGAATGCGTCGAATTCGATCTCATCAATATTTCTTGTGCAAAGACAAGAAAATCAATCTCTTCATAAAAAGAAATGAAGAATAATGTTGAGATGAATAATATGTACATACCTAATTCACGAAGAACATTGCGAGAACTGGTTTGATAGGTTAAAAATGGCTTTCGCCCATTCTGTGCCATTGCGTGCTATTAATTTCCAGAATCCACATCTGCATCCTCTTCAATATTCGCGTCGTTCTCAACAGTGGCATTGTATTCTACAGCATAATCGTCCAATTCTTCATCGAATGCATGACCATTCGGCACCCAATCATCATCGTCGGTATCACTTTCAATGGTACCACCATCATCATCAACGTACAACATTTCCAAATCGTCATCAGTCAATCTAGTAATCAACAAAAGTATATTGCAAAAACATTCTAAATAAAACCAAATATAGTGTACACGAACCTTGTCAAATCCAATAATCCTTGCCTGTTGAAAGGCAAATCCTAACCAGATATTGCTTCACTAATACTAACAACATTAATACCGGATGGGTCATTCACATTACTTGCTTCCATCGCCGAATGACTTCTATTGGACATTTTTTTAATAAAACAACCACTATTTGTTCGATAAAATTTATATGCAAAAACTCGTCCTCACTGTGCATCTCTCACGACCAAATTGAATAATGTTATGTGTCGCAACGAAAGAAAACAAAACACAATCTATCATAAAAAGACACACAAACATGTTTGGCAACACAATTTGCCGTTATAATACTTTTTGTTTATAATTTTCTCCCACTATCTTTACGGAGATACACATCACCCGGGGGACCCTGCCGTCCGTAATGTTTTTTTATTTTGACGTTTAGTAAAGGTTAAAGGAGTTTCACGATTTCACAGTTCCTAATTACAAACGCCCAAATTCACACATTTTCCATTTTATTGAAAAGAAAAATTCTCCGGTTTTTGCGAAAACTTATCGGTTGAACCCGAAATGTAAAATTTAGCAAAAAAAGAATTTGAATATATGTTAAAGGAAGGGATATGTCGACCATCAAAGTCTCCATGGGCAAGTCAGCCCTCCCCCCCCCCCCCCCCCCCCTCAAACCATACTCGATCGATATCCAGTGCCTAATATCCAGAATTTTACTATATACCTTGAAAATTCCAAGGTATTTTTCAAAATTGATCTCACTCGCGCATTTCATCAAACTCCAAATAACTATTCCGGTATACACCTTTCGGACTTTATGAATTTACATTAATGACTTTTGGACTTAAAAGCGCCGGCCATACGTTTCAAAGATATATCGATGAAATACTAATTGAGGTATATTTTGTTTTCAATTAATTTACGATGTTCTGATTGCGTCAAAACCAAACGAAGAGCGTTAAGAACACCTTAAAATAGTTCTTGAACGTTTTCATTAATTCGGTCTGAAAATTAATCTAACAAAATATTGATAAATTAAAGACCAATTTCCTTTGTTTTAAAACAAACGAATTTGGAATGAAACCCAATCCGGAAAAAGGAGAAATCGATTCATAGCGTCAGTAAATTTTGAGCTTTCTATTAACTCCTTTGAAATGAACAAAATGAATTAAAATGTGCAGTTTTGTGTGCTCTCTCTTCTCAAAATTCCAAAATATGATTACACGTCGGTGCAGCTAATGATCGCGTTGACGCAGCTTGCACCAAAATAAAAACGGTAAAACGGTATTCTAGAACCATTATAGGTTTCTATTCAAAACGGTTAACTACAGCACAACAAAAGCACAGTACGTATGATCACAAACTTTTAGCTTGCGAACTTCAATCGAAGGTCAAAATATCATAATTTTTACAGACCATAAACAATTGGTTTGCATGTTTAACAAAAATATGAACCAATCTTCACAGCGTCAATTGAGGCACGTTGTTTTTATTGGCCAATTTAGTACGGATATACAATATATATCTGGGGTGACATGTTGTAACTATCACTATTTTCGCTTCGATGCATTTTCGATAGAATAACGGTATTTTAGAACTAAATATTTTTTTTTCTTTCATGTAAATTTTTAAATTTTCATCAAAATAGCACGGTTTTTTCGTCGAAGCGAAAATAGAGATAGTTACAACATGTCGGCCCTGGTAAAGATAATATCGTCCTAAATATGCTATCGCATTTAGAAGAAAAATAATTTTCCCAAATCCATTTTGTTGACTAGGTTCAACTGAGAATTGAGCAAGATAATGACATTGAATTACAAAATTTAATAAGGAGCAATGAAAAAAGTTTAAAAATTGAACTAATTGATATTCCAGGTATCAAGTCTTTAAATTTTGATACTTCGACAATTCATAATTTACCACAACCAGGCATAAGATCTACATACACAACTAAACGGAAAACTCATTTTTATCGAAAATAATAAATTTATGCTCCGCTTTATTTTAATTTTAATAATTCAATACTACATTATGATGGTTGATTTCAAATATGTGTTCTTTGAATATTTTATTAAAAATATAAAAATAAAATTAAGATGATTTGTTTAATTTTGTATTTATAAATTTATGTTCAAAAATTTTTGAATTACCAAGGTTTCTTAAGTAACTCAATAAAAGCTCTTTTTATTAATAGAGCTCTCTTTTTATGGTTCTTTAAAATCATAGATGGCTCTGGTTTAATATAACGCGGGCTTCTCAGTTTTGTTTCTGAATCTACCAACATTTTGTTCTTAAGATCAACGAGTATATTAAACTTATTAAAAAAAACCTGCGCCGATAATTGGTTTTATGACGTAAACAACTGTAAATATCCAATCAATACTTCTACGCAATCCTAATTCAACTGTAATTAATTTTTGATCCGAATGTTTTGATTTTTGAGCCATTAGCTGCAAACAAACTAATAGCATTGCTCATATTTGGTTTGTCTTTAAGAACAGGCGGAACGATAGATAAATCTGAACCCATATCGACTATAAAATGATTATTTGATAACCTGTCAAAAATTATTGTACGGCTGTTATTAATCTGTGCCAAATCGCGTGCCATACAAAACGGTGAAATTATTTTTTTGAATTTGACTTGTCGTCTTGATTGAATTTGCACCAACTTGTGCATTTTCGAGCGTTATCATCGTATTTAAAATGATACCAACACTAATCAAACTGATTTTTATCACTTGACTTATTACGGGGATTCTTGTTATTGTTTCGGTAAGGCGAGTGCGACCGCGAAATGAACGAGAACCATTGTTACTCTTGTCGAATTTTCTTAACATGTCTTTGTATACATTGGCTAATGATTCAATATGAGCGGATAACGTTTTTTCTGAATAAAGATTCGTATTGTTTATTGGAATGTTTGCAACCGCGCTAGTTTTAAAATTTTATCAGCCACTTCTGGTCTCTCTCGAAGATTTATATTTAAAGGTGATATGATCAAACGCTGCGGATTTGGCAATTTAGAAAGCCAAAATGATTTTAAAATTGCATTAGTCAACATGCGGTTGGAAGTTTCCATCATATCACGCAAAAGACTGCCAGGTTTCTTATCACCTAAATCTATATTTTTTAATAGACTGGCGAGACGCTTTTCTTGATATTGTGCGATTTTATACTCACATCAGCAATTGCCAGAACATGTTGGTTTTTCTAGACAGTTTTAGCAAAAGAACGCTTAAGTGTTCACTTTAGAAATCAAGTTTAGCGTATTTAAGATCTATCTATACATCCGTAGTAAAAAATTTGGGTGTTGATCACATGATATTAACCCCCCGCTCCCCACTTGCAATATTTTAAAATCTCGGTTTTTTACTTTGGTGTTTAAGTCAAATCCCGTCTCGTGGTGTTCAACACCGTTTCGAAATTTTTACAACATACATTTTTTAGTTTATTCACAACCAGTGTATTTTGCCTATATGCACAAAGCATTTAGCTATTTTTTTGCAATTTTGTGAATGAAGTTTACTAGCGAAAAACAAATCTCTTAATAAATAAGACTAGAACTCTAGACCTTTGGATCTCACGTATAGTTCATAAAACAGTTTCACACAAGCTGTAAACGCGCTTTCATTGATGGCAGTACAAAACTGAAATTTTTTTGATAAATAGAAGTTTTACTGGATAGATAGAAGCTTGACAGAATAGATCAAAACTATAGTTGGGCAGTGTTAATATTTTTCTGTATAGTAATAAGATCAAGCGCCTACATCTAACATAAAACCACCAATTTAACGCATATCATAGATTTCTTCACATAATCTTTAGAAAAAAATGCTACACACTCCATATAATTTCTTTAACCTTTTTTATCGTCTAATAACATTTTGCCACGGTTCTTCTTCGCCATCATCGTCGAGAGCTAATAATAAATGATGATTATGTACCAATGACAATGTTCTTCTTAGTCGATGATTTGATACTTTTTTCGTAATATTAAAAATCTCTACTATATATCGGAAAGAATGTGTGTGCATCAAGAATACAACAAAAAAAAATCATCATCTTACCATTTAATCGCACTTTGTCTTAAACCAAACAAAAAAAAAAAATAAGTAAAATATAAATGGACAAAAGAAATAAAATTCGCGATAAGAAATGAATCTAACGGTTTTATCACGAACATATGTCTATGTCAAGTGAACATTAATTTTTTTTTTCTTTAAATGAGTATAAGAAAATATGGTATATGGTCTTAAGAAAATCGTAACTTTTTGATTTATGTTTTATTGGATTTTTTTCTGCAGTCAAAGGTATACAATTTTGGTAATGACAATTATGTGAGATATTTGTGTGTTCGCATTGCAACGCGATTTAAATGCTAGATATCATTTTTTGTACTTTATAAAATTGGTATTAGACGAGTGTTAGACGCAAAAAAAAAAATTAATTTTACTCTTTATTATTTTTAATTAGATGGGAACGATGTACCTGTCTAGATTTATAAGATAAGACGCTCACAGCAATATACGGTTGCAATTTAATCATAACGCACATAAACCGCCAACAGGCAAAAATTATAAAAATTCACTTCTGTAATCCCTTTTTAGACTGCACATTAAATCGCGTGAGCTAAATTAGTTCAAAGTCAGACCTACTAAATGTAATTGACCTATAAAGCGAAAGAAAAAGTGCCATAGGGGTTTAAACAACTATAAACACTTATATATAGTATATAGTGAATGGAAGAGTGTACAACAATAATAACAACAGACCAAAACCTGAAAAAGGAAATTTTTTATTTCAATATAATATTCTGATGCTCGAGGGTTCTTGTGTTTGCACAATAGGGAGAAACATTATGATGAATTACTGATGTAACAGATGTTTGAAACTATTTTGTTCGTAGTTCAAATATATATATATATATATATATATATATATAGGGTAAAACGGTCGGGTGTAACTGTCATTTACACAACGGGCACGCGCATGTCAGGTATATAAATAAACTGTCAGGTTGAAATAATTCGTATCCGACCCGGTACCGGACAAATTCCACACCAACAACAAAATAATTATAAATAAGCTGCTGCAAACACAAAACAAAAAAAAAACTGCAAGTTCTTTAAAAAAAACACAATCTTTAAGATTCTCGATATGAATGAATATAAAAAGTTGAAAAAAAGTATTGGAAGTGTATATATAAAGAAAAATATCTTCAAGAATTATATATAGAGGTATACAAAAGAAGAAATCAAGACAACAACAACAACACCAGCACAGCACAAACATCTTAAAGTCAAACAGGTTCTGATGCGTGTGAAAAAACGAGATATGTGATGAGATTTGTATATTCTTGTTCTCAACTTCTTCTCCCGTTTAGAATTTTTTTTTTGGTTTATTTTTTTTTTTTTTTTGGTTTTAAGCTATATCCAACAACAATAACATTGCGTCTTTAAGATTTCTTATAATATATATCTACATAATATAGGTTTTGTTCGAGTTGATTAGTACTTAGTGAATAGAGAAATTGGAAACCAACAAAAAAAAAAAAAGAAATAAATTTAATTGGGTATGTCTGTCTGATTGGATATTAGTTAGGGACAAATGATTACAATCTTACCAATATAATAAAGCTTGGTATATATAAAAATAATGATTCATTAACTTATTATTAATTAGGGCCGGGTTCACTTGTCCTATATATAAAGCTCTATATACTATACATGCATCATGAATATGTTTTGCCATTTATGATTCATAATTTCGTAGAAAATGCCGCACTCAACTTTACGAATTTAAACAAAAAAAAAAGCATGAATATAATTTTTAATCATTAAAATGATCATGATCATGATTAAAAGATCATGTTGATGACGATTATGATATTCATCGTCATATATACGAAATGTATAAGCAGCATAAAGTGTTTTTGTGTTATGTACAATATTATTATTCTGATGTTTTGTACTGTACCAATATTTTTGTTAAGTTTGTATTTATAGTTGAGTTGTGCGCTCAAGATCAAAATCTCGAAAGGTTATAATCTTAGAATAAGTATTGTATTTTGTCGATTCTTTAAAATGTGTTAGTGTTTCTCTATGTATTAACCGTTTAAGTGTTTAATATTATGGATGGGTGATTGGGTGGAAGATCTTTTACTTATAATTTAGTTTGATATAGGCCAGGAATATGAAAAACATTTTTGGTGACATACGCATCCGTGGCAGTTTACAAAATTGTTAATTATTTATTTGTGTCTTCGTATTTCAAACTATGTACAATACCATAATTTTGTCTATATTTTTGTCTTATCATTCTAAAATCAGGATTACGAGATTATTTTGAAAAGTGATAAGACTTGCCTTATTTATTTGAAATTTGGTTAAAGTTTGTATTCAAACTTTGCGAGAACAACAAGATATTTTTTTTGAAAGATATTGGACCATACACACTTTTTTACACTTCAAGTACAATATTAGTCAATTTTAAAATATTTAAAATTATTTAGAAATTGTAGAAATTGTTTGAAGAACGTTGGTTATATGTTGGTTTTGACAGTCACAAATGAAATGCAGCATTAGCAATTTACGATATCTAAAATATAATTTATTGACCTAATTATACGATCCATTCCAAACTTTTGGCCCCATTCAGTTATTACAATGGGCTTTTACATTAAATAATTTAGATTTCAAAACGTTATCTAGTGTTATAAAAAAAGTTATTTATTATCAAATTATCACAGTCTGGTGAGTGTGTATCTGGCAAATTTGCAAATGCAAACGATTTTATCGACCAAACTTCAAGAAAATTAATATTTCCCACAAATAGCCTCATACACTCTAACCTAACACTTATATTCAAATTCCACTTAACGTTAGCAAATCGTTAAAAAATTTGATTCCGCCATATTGACAACAACAACAATTCAGTTTTGACAAGAATTTTGTTTTAATATTCAACTTGAAATTGAGTATTAAAATGAATTTTGTACTTCCAAAGATTCAAATATTGTTCACACTGAACTTATTATTAACATCATATTGACAATAACAAATTTGATATCGCCATATTGACAACAACAACAATTCAGTTGTGTCAAGGATTTTGTTATTATTATTTAGCCTAAAATTAAGTATAAAAATGAATTTTATGCTTCTAAAATAACAAGTGTCATTGACAGTGAACTTGTTATTATACTTATATTGACAACAACAAATTTAATACCGCCATATTGACAACAACAATTCAGTTTTTACGAGAATATTGTTTTAGCATGAAATTGAGTATTAAAATGAATTGTATACTTCCGAAGATTCAAATATCGTTCACACTGAACTTGTTGGTAAAATCATATTGACAACAACAAATTTGATATCGCCATATTGACAACAACAACAATTCAGTTGTGTCAAGGATTTTGTTATTATTATTATGTCTAAAATTGAGTATAAAAATGAATTTTATGCTTCTAAAATTTCACGTATCGTTCAAAGTGAACTTGTCATTGAAATTATATTAACAACAACAAATTTTAGACCGCGATATTGACAACAACAAAAATTCGGGTTTGCCAAGGATTTTGTAGGTAATTTTTTGTTTGAAATTGAGTATTAAAATGAATTTTATTCTTCCAAAGTTTCAAATTTCGTTCACAGTGTACCTGTTATTAAAATCATATTGACAACAACTAATGTCATTCCGCCATATTGACAACAACAAAAATTCAGGTTTGACAAGAATTTTGAATTAAATATTGAGCTTGAAATTGAGTATTAAAATGAATTGTATACATCCCATTTGGAAATATCGTTCAAAGTGTACCTGTTATTAAAATCATATTGACAACAACAAATTTGATACGGCCATATTGACTACAACAACAATTCAGTTTTGTCAAGGATTTTGTAGTTAATATTTAGCCCAAAAATTGAGTATAAAAATGAATTTTATGCTTCTAAAATTTCACGTATCGTTCAAAGTGAACTTGTCATTGAAATTATATTGACAACAACAAATTTAAAATCGCCATATTCACAACAACAACAATTCAGTTTTGATAAGAACCATTGTGTTTAATATTTGGCTAAAAAGTGAGTAATAAAATGAGTTTTATACTTCCGAAGATTTAAATGTCGTTCACAGTGTGCCTGTTATTCAAATCATATTTACAACAACACATTTGATTCCGCCATATTGACAACAACAACAACAATTCAGTTTTAACACGAAATATCGTGTTTAATATAGAGCTTGAAATTAAGTATTCAAATGAATTTTATGCTTCTAAAATTTCAAGTATCGCTCACAGTGTACTTTTTATTTAAATTACATTGACAACAACAAATTTGATACCGCCATATTGACAACAACAATTCAGTTTTTATAAGAATTTTGTTTTAGATTGAAATTGAGTATTAAAATGAATGTTATACTTCCGAAGAATCAAATATTGACAACAACAAATTTGATTCAGCCACATTGACAACAACAACAACAATTCAGGTTTGACAAAAACTTTGTGTTTCATATTTGCCTTGAAATTAATTATTAAAATGAATTTTATACTTCCAAAGTTTCAAATATCATTCATAATAAACTTGTTGATAAAATCATGTTGACAACAACAAAAATGCGTCCGCCATATTGACAACAACAATATTCACCTTTGATAAGAATGTAGTTAATATTTAGCTTGAAATTGAGTAATAAAATGAACTTCCAAAGTTTGAAATATCGTTCACATTTAACTTGTTATTAAAATTATATTGACAACAAAAAATTTGATATGGCCATATTGACAACAACAATAATTCAGGTTTGACAAAAATTTTGTAGTTAATATTTAGCTTAAAATTGAGTATGAAAATGAATTTTATACTTCCGAAGATTTAAATATCGTTCAGTGTACCTATTATTCAATTGATCATAGAACTCGCGCGTATTTACAACTTTGACGTTTTAGAAAAAGAAACTGGGATGTCAAACGATTTTAAAATTAAAAATTTTATTAAATATCAGATTGGTGTCTTTTTCGTAACCTCTCAAATAGAAAACACCGGAAATTCAAAATTTCATCCCAATAACCTCCGCAAACAAACCCAACACTTCGCAATTTCAATCAAATTTATCCCAAACTTTTAGGCATATTCGTCCTAGGGTCATGGATCTAGATATAGGTAGAATCTGATCGTTGTGCTTCCGGTGAAATTTAGAAAATCAGATTTGAATCAGCTAAGAACGATTATTACGTGGTTAATATAAAAATGTCTATTATCGACATTTTTCGGATAGTAAATTTCTATATTTTGTTGTCTAACTTTAATGCTCCTTGCATGCCATCGGACATAAAAAGCAGTTCCATTCTCGAGTTGAAATATGTTTATCTTTGTTGGTGTTTTAATACATTTGATACCATGGTATTTTTTCCGACGTTCAGAGCTGGTTTAGAATGCGTACATGAAGTCTAAACCAGCTCTGAACAACTCCAATGAGCGACGATTCAATTGCTCGATATCGTAATTCGTTTTGCAGAATCCGTCAGAGTCAATATTATTCTCTTCTGTTCGCTGAGGCGATTCCATTTTCAATTGCAGACATTTTTGGGAAAATATTTTAAGGAACCACCTAGACCCATGGACCAACTTCTTCAAGAATAACACAAAAACCTAGTAATTTTGCTATTAAGTCCTTTTGAAAAATTTGAATCCAAGTGGATGAATGGTGTAAAAACCTATAAAAAGTTTGCTATTGATTCAGGAGATGGACGCTCCCCCCTTTAGATCACAGAGACCTCAGCTCCTTCAAAAATATCGTTAGACTGGTGCCGGACATGCAACTTGTATATGGTAAAAATTTCATAAAGTTCGGTTGAGCGGCAGAAACGCTTATTCAGGCCGAACATTTATGAAAGAAATTGCATCAGAGCACATAATTATTTTTTTTTTCATTTTATAGCTGTAAATAAAATATGGACGAACTATAGGTGAGTTACTCAATTTATTCCGTACTTCAGCTTTCGACTCCCTAGACTTAGAAATCTATTATTTTATTCGTAATTGCTTAGCCATTGTCGTTGCAGTGAATGATGTATGTTCGTTTGGTTTTATGAATGTGCGTAAGTTTGTCAGTCCATGGTAGCTGACTTATAGGAAGGAGGATGAATTATTTCCGTTAAATCCATTCTACGTTGGCCTATACACGGTGTCCGCTTTAACATAGAACTGATATTGGTTTCTGATCATTGGAGAATAATTAGCATACCAGTAGAAAAAAAATCGAATCGATGAACTGAACAATCACAAAAGTTTTACGACAAAGAATGTGGGTGGAAGTTTTTAAGGCAGTTGATGATTTTTTATAAGTTGGTGAGTTTGTTATTTGCGCTTCCAGTGACAAGATATTTAAAACATCGTAACAGAAATTTGAATGTTTTAGTTGACAGATATATGACACAAATCAAAAATTCTCTAAACTCTTTTTTCTTTTTTAAATTTTTCGATAGATGTCTCGTAGTAGTTATTATGTAGTTATTATGGGGTTTACAATTTACAAGTATTTTGTAGTGGGCAAGTTACTTTAAAATATTAAATAAAGTCAAATGAAAAACATCCCCGATGGTCTACTAGTTAAGGTTACTAGGATTCGGTCCTTATACTTGCGACGAACATTTATTAAAATCCCAACCAAAGCTTATTTGGCGACTAGGACAACTAGGTAGTAACTATATCAGACCAGCTGAAGCAAAATTAAATGAAATTAATTAGTTTGTAAACACTCAATTTATAGAGATTTAAATAATTTTCTTCCAAGATTTTCCGAGTTTATTTCCAGACCCATTGGGCCGAACACTCTAAAAATAATATGATAACATATTAATTTTTGTGTATATGCAAAATTTGAATGTAATTGAAAGGATCGTATGGAAACTTATAAGAAGGATACCTGATCCAGAGAACGGATCCTTTACCTTAATTAATTTTCGTGAAAACATTAAAAATATTAAATGTAGAAATAGTTTGTACCGAGGCCTCTAGACCTCGGGGTCCAACTCATTCAAAAATATCTTAATGTTTATTCTGGATATGCAGCTTATGGTAAAAATTCTAAGATGGTCCTATGAGCGGCTGAAATGTCCTTTAAGAACAACCAGACACTTTTGGTAAAAAACTACATGGGTGCGTTTAGCTCACTCTGGATCTGGACCCCTTCAAAAATATTACCAAAACCGGTTTTTTATATCAAATATCTATGCGAAATTAAAATCCGATTGGATGCATCGTGTGAAAACTTATAAGAACGGTTCCCTTGATCCAGGGATTGACCCCTCAGATTTAAGCTTGTCAGATATTTCATGAAATCTGTTACCAAAACTATTTTACGTGGAAAAATTCGAAATTGTTTTAAATTTTAAAAAATGTTTACCTAATGACATATAATCACACACAATCTGCACAATCGAAATTTCCCGGTTGATAATATTGATGATTAGAATTATCGATGATTAGAATTATTACATTATCGATATTTTTGGTTTGGAGGTTATGGAGATTACAGCCGAATCTGCATTGCTAACATTTTTCAATTGCAGTCATTCGGCAAACTTCAACAGTAAACCGAGATTGAGAATAAGTAACTTTCTGATAAATTAACGACAATTATTACTGGTGCGACTATTCGATTAAGATCTGACTAGATTGTATGGATTTTCCATTTTTTTAATATAAGAGAAAATAAGTTACAAGATGTCGATAATATAAAATAATTACGTCTTGGTTCACATGCTCAAAGATAGAATAACCACAGTTTAATGTCGAATGATTCACAGAATGTTCATTTAAAGTCAAATTAGTCAATTTCATAGCATTTTTTCATTTGTATACAGAACAGAAAGCAGTAACGTAAATGTTTTGCTTGTCGAAATCCATCTCTTAATATTGATGCACATTAAACAGCAATGACTGAGCTACATACACCCAAATTGGCGGGCAATTTCAATTATATTTGGTCATTAACTATAATAGGAAGTGAATATTTCAGTTGTTATATCCGTATATGATTTCGAGATTAATTCAAAGTATATTTTTTTGGGTTCTAAATTCAACTGAAATATGTAATGGTTTATTGTAGAATGTAACACTTTGTGAAAATTCAAAATATTTCTGTACTGTGAAATAATAAAATGATTACATGCACAAAGTGAATATGTAGTTATCAAAATTTAGCGAAACTTGTTAAAATAACCTTATATGTGGTTAAAGTTTTATCTATTAGAGTTTCAGTCAAACATTCATTACAATATTTACATCAATAGAATTAGAATCAAATTATTACATGCAGGAAGTGAATATTTCTTTTGTTATAGCCATAGGGGTTTTCAACTCAGAGTAAAACATTATTTTGGATTCCTAATTCAAATAAATAAATTTATTAAATATTACACATTGCGCAATTCTAAATATATGTTTGCTTAATAAATAAAGAAATAATTACATGCGCGAAGTAAATAGTAATAAACAGTGACCAACACTTATTATAATAATCACATACAAGTAGAGTAAATTTAATAAAGTTTCAATCAAGCATATATTACCATATTTACATAATTAAAATTAGAATTAAATTATTACATGCAGGAAGTGAATACTTCCAATTTTACATACAGTCGTATAGAAATTCAATTTTCAACCAAAATACAAACTTCATCTTTTGGGTTATATATTTAAATAAATTAATGGTGTATTGTAAAATATTGCACATTTCTAGATATTTGTTTAGTTAATAAATAATGAAATAATTACATGCAGGAAGTGAATAATAATAAACATCAAGCAAAATTTACTAAAATTGTGGTTATTTTGGAGTATGTATATCTAATTAAGTTTCAATCAAGTATTCTTTATAATATTTATACAAATAAAATTAGAATTAAATTATTATATGCAGGAAGTAAAAAAATTTAGTGTTACAGCCGTATGTGAATTAAAAATCAAAATACAAAATTTTATTTTGTGGTGTAAATTCAAATAGATTAATGGTACATAGTAAACTTTTTCACATTGCGAACATTTTAAGTATTTGTTTGCTTAATAAATAAGGAAATAATTACATGCACGAAGTGAAAGTAACGATTATTTTAAAAAATTAAAAGAATAACCACATTTATAAAGGGTATAACAAATAAAATTTCAATCGCGAATTTATATAAATAAAATTATAATTAAATTATTACATGCAGGAAGTGAATACTTCCCTTGTTACAACCGTATTTGAATTCAAGTATAAACCAAAATACAAAATTCATCTTTTGGGTTCAAAATTTAAATGGACTAATTGTATGTGGTAAAATATTTCACATTACAAGAACTCTAAATATTTGTTTGCCTAATAAATAATGAATTAATTACATGGACGAAGTGAAAGTAATAATCATTTGAAAACAATTAGATAAATAAGACCATACAATTTGAGTATATCAAATTAAGTTCCAATCAAGCATTTACTACACAATTTACATAAATAACATTACAATTAAAATATTACAAGCAGGAAGTGAATACTTATTTTGCAACAGGCTTATATGAATTTGAGTTTTAATCAAAATACAAAATCGAATTCTAAATTGGATTAATGGCGCATCGTAAAATACTTCATATTCCAAAAATTCTTAATAATTTTTTGCTTAATAAATAGGGAAATAATTTCATGCACGATACTTACATAAATAAAGTACTAAATTATTATTACATGCAGGAAGTGAAAATTTATTGTACTACAGCCGTATATGAATTTGAGTTTTAATCAAAATACAAAATTCATCTTTTGGGTTCTAAATTTAAATGGATTAATTGTGAGTTGAAAAATAGTTCACATTTTAAGAACTCTAGATATTTGTTTGCTAATAAATAACAAAATAATCAAATGCACGAAGTGAATAATAATAAACATTTAGCAAAATTAAGTAAAATTTTTGTTATTTTGCAGTATATCTAAATACGTTTCAAGCATTTTTAACAATATTTAGGAATAGGGAAGTGAATACTTTTATTGTTACCGCTGTATTTGAATTTAACATTAAAAGATTAAAATACGAAAATTTCGTGTGTGTTCTTTATTTAAATAGAATAATTGTGCATATAGTAAAATATTTTACATTGCGAGAATTCCAAATATTTGTTTGCTTAATAAATAAGGAAATAATTACATGCATAAAGTCAAAGTTATAATCATTTTAAAAAAATTAAAAAAAAAAACCGTTGCAACTCAATTTACTACTGCATCTCAAGAGCAGTGCGTATCTTCCTATAGATACTCTTATTTGTTGAATTGTGGGCTTACCAATTATTTCCCTCTCATTTGTCTTCTTGGTGTTGCAAGATGTTCATCAAACTGTACGAATTCCTCGCCTGTTATTTCGCTGGTTCCACCCATTCTACTCGTCAATTCGTAAAATACTACGAATAATTTTTTTGTTTTTAATATAATTTTGTGTTTTTTTCTTTGAAGTTTATAATTGAGTCCGTGGAAATTTATAATGGATAGATACAGTACAGAACAACGTGTTAAAATTATCGATTTTTTTTATTCTTGTCGAAGATCAATAGTTATGACGCAGCGAAAGTATCGTCAACATTTTAAATCAAGATTAGCTCCCACAGCCTTCATGATAAGGAATTTGATCAACCGTTTTGAGGAACGGGGTTTAGTGGCCGACTGTCCTGGAAGAGGTCGCCATCGATATATTCGTACTGAAGACAACGTAGAAGCTGTGCAGCAGAGTGTCGCAAATCATCCATCTGTCTCAACTCGTCGTCGTTCCGGCCAGTTGGGCATTTCCCGAACGACATTGCGGAGAATTTTAACGTTAAATCTTAAGATGCATCCATACAAAATTCAAATTGCGCAAACTCTGCTTCCGCAAGACCACCAACAACGACTGCAATACGCTATTCGTTTTACAGAATTAGCAACACAAAATGATATTTTAAATAATCTTTGGATGTCGGATGAAGCACATTTTCATTTAAGCGGTTATGCCAATAAGCAAAACTGTAGATTGTGGGGTTCTGAAAATCCAAGGGCAACACACCAGCATCAGGTACATCCATCCAGATGCACTATTTGGTGTGGTGTTATGGCCGATAAAGTTATCGGTCCATATTTTTTCGAGAATGAGGATGAAACTCCGGAAACGATTTCCGGGGCTTCTTACAGGACAATGATTGAAAACTTTTTGCGGCTAATGGTGGAACAGCATCCTAATTTGTGGTTCCAACAAGATGGAGCGACTGCGCACACTGCAAGGCAAACTATGGATTTGTTGCTTGAAATTTTTGGCGAACGTTTGATTTCAAAAAATTCTGATTTCCCTTGGCCACCTCGTTCGCCAGATTTAACTGCGCCCGACTTTTTTTATGGGGATATTTAAAAAAAAAAGTGTATTTCAATAAGCCACAGATAATTAGACAGCTAAAGCAGAATATTCGAGACGAAATACTGAGCCTGCAACCAGAAACATTACGTGGTGTTATGGAAAACGCGCTTAAAAGAGCCTATGTTTGTATCGAGCAAAATGGTGGACATTTGTCTGATGTCATATTTCATACATAGTCCCCCTAAATTTCCATGAAATGTATTTAATATATAAAAAAAATTAATAAAAAAAAAACTATTATTACAAGAGTTATACGTGTTTTACATTGGTAGGTCTTATTTGGCCCACCCTGTATTTGTCCACTTTTAAATTTTTTCGTTCGAATTCTCAAACTTTAATTATTTTCCAGAAACCCAGCCTTTTGGAAACCATTTCTTATTGTGTTGTGTGTAATATCAACAACACAAGCCGAACAAATAGATCTTATCCGTCTATAAAATGTTTGTAGACTTTTAATAACGTCCATATCCATTGGTTGAAGTTCAGATGGACTTAATTTGGCGGACAATATTCTAATTTATTATATTTTAATGTTGGTTGCCCTTAATTTGGATGGGATGACTGATTTTTTTTTGATCTTTGATAGTATGAATGATTCATCTTTTTCTTCTGATCTTTATTTTCTAACACCAAATATTATGTTTAATTTTGTTAACCAATTTTAACATATCTCACTAGTCATCCAAACGTTTTATTGGACCAATAACTTACTCCTAGAATTTAAACTCCGCGAAATGCTCCGCAATTTTTACTTTTCCTAATGATTAACAATTTTAGTTTTTCAGATCCGCACGCAGATTCTTGTTTAAGTATAATTTGATTATGTTGAAATTAACCATTACGACGGCAACTAATTAATCATAAATTGTTCTTCGGAGGCTGATTGCTGGTCTTGTGCTATTGACTACTTAGGTGTCTCTACCCGGGCCAATTCTGGCATGCCTATCATATCCTTTTATCATGTTAAATGTAAGAAAGGTGTTTGGTGGGCCCGGGGTCATCCAGGAGTCCCGCTAAATTGCTATACATTTCAATCAATCAATCAATATTCGGCCTTTAACTGTAATCCTAGTAACAAAATAAACAGAATATTATTTATTTTTGTATTTCCACCTAAAATGATGAGAAAATTTAATAAACACCATATTTTACATAACCATCCGATCACCTAAAGTTCGTCTGCATTCAAAAAACTAAAACCAATTTATTCATACTCAAAAACCATACACGAATCATGCCAAACGCATAATAAAAAATAATAATTTGGTTGAATAAAACTGCTTTGGGCCTTAAATACAAAACGGTAAATAAAAAAATCATAAAGCACATTGTTACCAAACTCTGGCCGCGATTAAAAAAGAATACGAAAACTATAAAACTATAACGAGAGCGTTACACAACATCTGATCGATTTTGTGGTCCATTGTGTATTCGATTAAAATATTGTGTACACTATAAAACTATCAATATACACAAAAGTTTTATTTTCTTTCTCCCCTATATAAATTCACTCTTTATGCTCTCATCGCACAACACTAATCACCAACATATTCATAATAGTAGCATGTACACGATACACCATCGTCGTCGAAATTGAAACATAAAAAACTAAAAAGAAAACTATCTTCTCTCATGATTTTCTCATCTTTGCTTTGACCACAAACTCCACAACCACATCGTGTATTTACTGTGTATAGTTTTGGGGTATCGTTATAATACGACCGTCTCATTCATTATTTACCCTACTTACACTACTCGATAGTTTTGTCTCATTTTATGGTTTTTTATTATATTTTTTTTTGTTTTTGTTTACTATAGAGTAGTTTTCTGTTGTGTATGTTTTGCTTTCATCATTTCGCTCCGCCCAAAAATAAGCCTGGGGAAATGCCGGAGGATTTTTCCAGCAGTTGTATATTGACTTTCGACTAAAGTGTATCGTGTATGTGTGTCTGTCAATTTAATTTTTTATATTTTATTTTTATTTAATTAAATTAAAAAAATAAAAAAAAGTTCTTGGTTAAAGAGAAAAACAATATTTTCATATCTTCCCAGCAGCATGTTGATTAAGTTAAGCTGCGCGCGCAGACAATAATAATTATATTTATGTACCGTCGCGGATTTTTATGTTATTATTTTATTTAATTTTTTTTTTAAATTAAATAAATTCGATTTTACGTTTTGTGATTTTTGTGTGTGAGAAAATTTTTTGTGTGTTTTTCCGTATTGAAATTAATTATTAAGAAATGCCGGGTTAAACGAAATTTTTTATTGCAAAAAGCTTTGATGTGAAAATAACTGAATGTTGTGCTAATTAAATTATTAATTAAATTAAAAAAAAAATTGTGTATAGTGTTTAAAAAAAAATAATTAATATTTTATTTTTTTGGAGATTATGGTGGTGTGCAATATTCAGAAAATTGAAAATGAAAATTTTTTATCAAGTAATTTTTGTCCGGCAACCGGTCGATCATGGTTTGGAGTGATTTATACAAATTTTGTTTATACAAAGTGACCAATACTAGTGATTATAATAATTGTTGTATTTTATAGTGAAGTTATTTTAGTGTGAAATTTTTTTTTTAAATATATATATAATATAATATTATTTATTTGGTGGAAAATTAGTGTGAAAATTTAGTGAAAATTATTATGATTTTAGTAGTGTTTGCATGTGAAGTGTCTGCTCAGGATTAAACAAACAAATTTTATTTATTATCGAGAATATTTTGGAATATATACAGCGATATCTTCAAATAGGAAAACCGACCGCGGAATCCAATAAAATGGGGCCTAGCGACTTTGGTTTATTATGGACACTAGTCGCTATGCTTCTAACACAGTTCACATCAAATGTAATTATCTTATGATTTATATAATTTTATTTTATATTATATATTTTATCTAAAAGTGCATAGAATTAAGTATATACATATTTAATCCACTACTCAAAAACTATATATTGCGTGCTTTGCGATTAAACTCTACACAACAAAATATTCTATATCCGGTCGAAAACATAAAACTAAAACATTACAAAAAAAATGTATAAAACGTTTGTTGGTTCCATGCGATAAAATTAAATATTAAAAAAAAACTAAATCCACTTTACTAAACTAAAAGGGTTAATTTTGAAAATCTCGATCGCTTTTTTTTTGGTTGTTGTGCATACAGATAATTGAGATCATTTAATTTTGTGTGCGGTGATTTTCTACGAAATACATTTTGTTTTTAAACGATTATGTGCGGTCCTGCACTCTAATAAAAAAAAAAAAATTAAAGTCTCGCGATCATAATAATTTTTGATCACACATGGTTTAATATACATAAATGTATATAAATATTATAATCACACATGTGTCTTATACATTAAATTTGCGATCAAGAATGATCACGATTAATTTTTTTTTTTTAGTTTTCTTAAAATGTGATCGCGAAGACGCGATTTGACTCTAGTGTGTTGTTAAGCTAATTTTTATTTTAGATGACAAATTGTGATATAAATTGGATGATTTGTATACGCGCCTTTATGATTCATTTGTGGAATTTACGCGCAAATGATCGTGATTTAGTTTTCGATTTTTTTTTATTAGAATGGTGTGATAACATTATAAAGAAAAAGACGTTGCTTTGATCAGTTGATCGATAAACATTTGTATTTAAAGATATTTCCGCGCGGTCACGATACTATGATATGCAAATTTTAAAGATGATCTTAAGCTGCTTCTAGTATACTTATAAATTCAGTAAGCTTCATTAAAATATTTGTGATCGTGATCATTTGATATTTTTATTTTTTTGTTTTTTTTTTTTTTACCATTACACTTGACTTATTAGAATTGTTTGATCAAATCGGAGTTTTTTGTTCAGCTAGAAGATTATATCTAAATTATATTAGTATTGCGATAATCATAAATTTGTGAGATCACTTGAAATTATAAATCACACTCATTTAGATAAGAATCGCCTCTTATGAACAATACCCCTAGCACTATAGGTGAATATTTAATAATCAAGTACAGAAAGTAATGAAATTATAAATAAGAAATTTTAAAGAGGAATTTAGAGGTTATTTTCGATTACTTATTATAACAGCTTCTACGTGATACGGTAAATATTTCTAGGTACACCCGGTGTTTCACCTGAGATAAATACTTTTTGTCAGAGGGTTTGGTAGTTTTTTTCGAACTGAAATAAATTATATTTTTTCAAAGAAAAGTTTGTGTTCTCGTAGGTTCACTATATTTGATTTTTACGACGTCTTTTATGGGTTTAGGATATGACATAATTCTTTAACATTTAATTTATTTAACGTTTTGTGACTTTAACCAAACAGTTTATTGTTTTCTGGCATCTCCAGATTGGAAAATAGATTTGCTTTACTGAGCTCCAAGCTTCAGATATTGCAATGATTCCAAATCGATCAAACCGATTTAATCCGCCCAACAATATTGTTATGACCAGTGTTTCAAGCTTAGAAAAAGCTTCAACCGCAACAACTCAAATAACAATTATATTGAACGCATGCAAGAACTAAAAAAATTAAAATTTTATAGTGACTCTCCTCGTCCGGTCATCAATAGTCGTCGATTGTTGAATTTCAGGCAATGGCAAGTGCACAGCTAAACCAAGACATTTGACAGATAGACCAAGACCAATTTTAGCAAAACAAATTTTACCTGCACAAAAATAAAAAAATACGTGCATCACAAGCATAAATCTTTACATCGGTCGATATAGCAAATCGAAGTAATGCCGAACGGTTTAAGCTTCAGTATAATTTCCAAATTTTTTGTAGTCTTTGTGCCAAACTTATGGTTAAAGTTAATTTTAGTTAAATATTTTGGTAAATTCAATTTTACAAAAACTGAATCCGATTTTTATCGATTTTTTGTAAACGATTTACCTTAAGTTTGGCATACAGTTTTAATATGAAAATTAGTTGAGTCTGATAATTATTTTTGAATCATAATTTATCTCGGCTGGCCTGATCGCTCTTTGGTTTAGATACTTGTTTAAAATTATACACACCAATTATACACCACACAATTATACAAACCGCTCGAAAGTTATTTTTTGTCACATTTTAAAAGATAAAGACTTCAGCAAAAATAACTTTTTGAGTAATTTATAATTTTCAACCTCCAGTTTATCAGCAAGACCTATCTATGTTGCTCAATTTGACGTTATTGGGTTTAGTTTCACTTTGGGACGACTACAAACTATTTTGTTAGTTTATTCGTAATTTGATGACTTTTGTTGTTGGAACGCAAACTTTTCATAAGCAAATTTTATATTTATAACTTTTTTTGGAAAAAAGCATCATGCTAGCCAGTAAAATCATAATTAGTAAATTGGTAATTACGATAATTTATTGAACTTGTTATTCCAGCATCCAAAAATTATTTTGAATTTTGCCTAACGGTAATATTGATCAAAATAAATGTTTCCAGAAAATTCACTTCTTTATATTCATTGGCAGCATTCATTTTGAAACAGAAAACGCAATAAATTATTTTGTTCCAGAACTGTTCAATAAATTGGGCAAAGTTACCGATATGATTAAATTCGAAAGTGGTTTCTATTTTTTGTCTTATTTCATACAATCAATTTCTACAGAAACATTCCAGGTGACCAGATTCCTGGATTTTTTCTGCTTTAATCTATTATGTAAATCATATTAGTTAATGCTCTATAATCTTTAATTTTAGAGGAACATGCCTGGAAACATTTGATGTTCGAACTTTCAATCCACGAGCAAATTTGCTGGCGCTATTCCAAGGCACTTCTAAATTACAAACCAATAAAACATTTTTTGGAAGATCAAAACTAAGCTTTAACCAATCCACAAACATTTTATAGAATAACCTACTGTTACTAAAATGTCAATGTTCTTTTGTTGAAACGTTGATGGTGTCCTTTCAGGTATACTTCATGATCTTCTTGATAAATTTTCTTAAAAGAAATCATTATTTTTTAAAAATACCCTGAAATTTTTTGTTCCATTGATTTTTTTCTAAATTTTCTGCTAATTTAAAAAAAAACATGAAACAGAAACATTTTATAAAGACTGAAATATTGAAAATATTAACCTGAAACCCAAAAAATTGAATGATTGTCAATATCCCTAGTGTTCAGTCGGGCAAAAATGATAAAAAAAAGGTGATCGCACTAATGTTGCAATAACTTCAGGTCAATGAATTTAGAGTTCTGTGTGTACATTGTCTAAACTTATTTCTCTGAAGCTTTTGATATAAAAAACACGAAAAGCTCAATTGCGTGGGCCAAATCAACAAGTTCGGGATTGCAAAACAAAGTTAATTCCGTTTAGTTAAACATTCAGATTGCTGTGACTTAGAAACTAAATTAATGGTTTGACCGTTTGTTTTGGATACAAAGGGTCTATTTTTTAATTCAACCCGAGCAAGCAGGCTTTTTTCGGGTAGTGTACACCGAGCAAAGGTTGTACTGCGTAAAATTTTCCGTTGTGCAGAGTAATAAATTGTTTTTTATTTTGCACATTCTTCGTACACTGACATTAATTTCAGAGTAAAAATTGAAGAAGGGAGTATGCACTTTGTAAGCACGGTTCACAAATAAAAACGCAGTGTGCAGAGTAAAACTACACAGGTTGAATAAAAAAATACGAAGTATTTTTTGACAGTGCACTGCCTGCTCGGGATGAATTAAAAAATAAGGCCCAAAACAACAGTTGTCGAATTCTATTTCGGCTGGATGCAATATCTTCATGTTATTTTGCGTATTAGATAAACACCATAATTTATTTTAATAATTAAGCGAATGTCAGATTCTTTAATTTACTCAGCTTCATACCTCACTAAACATTGCGATGCTACATGGCTGGATACACCCATTCTGTTTTTTATTTTCTATCCGGAGCGAGCCATTGAGAATGGAAAATTAATTATTTTACCTTTATCTGGTACCCGTATTGTCGCTGCACTGACGAGTTTATAAAGAATGAAACTAGCTTCCCTTGATTATGTGACTTTTCGAATTATCAACTAGACTTTCGTCTCTGAAAGAATTGTATGTCATTTGTATATTTTTTATAGATTAAGGAAAGTCTCAAAAACATTAAATTTAATTTCCATACCGCCGTTCCATACTTTGATTCCTTCGTCGTGATTGTTTCTTCGTTTCTTTCCCCTTCACCTACAAACTAATTTTTTGGCGGGAAAATTTTTGATTATTTTTTTAGCAACATCCTTTTTTTGATTCAACTGATTCTCGCACTACTACAAAGATAAATATTTCAAGGACACCTTGTTTATTGTCGTTTTTGGGTTAAATTTAGGTTAATTTCTGTTTCGAGAGGAAAAATATTATTTTTTAAACAAAATAGCAGTTTTCGCCGCAAATAATAAACTTTTATTACAACACGAAAAAATCAAAAAAATATAATTTTACACACAAACAAATGCGTAAAAAACGCGCAAAGAATCAACTGATCTTTTGAAATGATAGAATCACAATATAGAAGAATGATAGAATGTTAATTGATATTTGATTTGACATGAGGTTATAAACAAAAATTCAACTTGCTGAGTTTTAAATTTTTAAAGTAAGAAAAAATTTCTCATTTGAAATTTGTCATAGCAAGTAAAACCGAGCTAAGTAGTTTTCCACCTTATAATTTATGGCTTAATATAGAACACCTGAGTATGTAATCTTTAACGTAAACTTAAAGTTCAAGATCTGGACATCTGGACAACGAATTGTTTAAGGGCGGTGTGGTAGAGTATTTCTTTTTTATATATCGTATCGTTTTCTAATAGGGTTTGGAACCTTTAGCGAGTTATATATTTTTTGCCTGATTACGTGATTTAAAAAAAATATTATATTTTTAAAATACTTGAATCGTTTTCTGATCCGGCGGAGACAATGCTTAGTATTTCGAAATTTGTTTAATAGCAAAATCTCATCTGACAGTATTAATTTATATTTGGACGAGCAATCTATAGTCAGAAGTGTCTGGCGGGCAGCATGGTCAATAGAAGAATTGAAATAATCAATTGCCATTGACATAAAACAGCACTGGCAAATGGTCAGAATTTAGCTCATTTTTTGTTTCTATTTTGTTAACTGGGATTGAGCAATTCGGTATACTGTTAGATATCTTGTTTTAAAAATAAGTGGGAGAATCTGGATAGCGTAAAATGCCGTTTAAGTTACTGTTCATAAATTCAACCAAAGTGCAACCACTCTTATATGTTCTACTACAATTCCAAGAAGAATGTCTGCAGTTGAAGTCCCCACCCAGTACAGAATCCGAATTTGTATTCATCAGTCTGTTAAGGTCATGGCTAAAATTATTGTAACTAGAGTTTTCAGAAATCCGCAAGTATAGATGAGAAATAACAGTGTATTGAATTGTGTTTTAATCGGTATAGCAAGTCAGGTAAATATGGTAATGAGGTATGTGGAAAGCTGTGCCACGTTTAACATGAGTCTGTGTTATAAGCATAACGTCAATATTAAATTTGTTAAAGAAATAAATTACCTCATGTTTTTTTTTGCTCGCACGCTTTGCGCATTCCAGGTACAGAGTATCAGATCATTATGTGCGACATCTATAGCGAGTCCATACATGATACTTTAAAGAATTAGAAGTAATTTCGTAGTAGAATATAATTTTGAACTATTTTGTTGATCTGCTTGTCGTGTGTTGATAGAAGATGTGTTGAACTGGAGCATACCAGAGAAAGACTGTCGTCTGGTGTGTAGATGTTTCTCCGGAGTAGTTATTTGTTTAGCATTTTGACTGTGGTTTACCATATTCGGAAAGTTAGCTGATAACCAATTGAGCATATTTGGTGATGATTTGGTGGAATTTTTTTATTTATTTTTTCCTTTGTTTGAATAAACTCGGACAGCTTTGAACAAATCACAAAATTGGCGGAATGTTTTCCTTCACAGTTTACACAGCAAAGTTCAGTTTCGTGTGCCCAAACATAAAGCAATTTTGGCATTGTGTCAGACATTCAGGTCTGTTACGAGGTATATCCTAGGTGCAGGAGGTATTACCGATGCAACGATGGCTTTTTAAGTGGTTGAAAATGACGTACTTCGGAAACGAAACAAAATAGATTGCACAGTCATTTACCAATAAAAATCTGCATTAAGCATATACCAAAAAAAAATCTGCATTAACATTCTTCAGTTCTTCTTTGAGATTTTTATAATGTGTAGTATCAAAAACGGATACCTTGAGGTCAATTGATGTTAACTTCATTTAATAATTTTTAATTTTTTCATTGTTTGTCGTATGGCAACCAATATTGGAGTTCAGCTTGGTCACAATTGGAGGTTAGCTTGTTTGCTTATTTTTATTGCCTTCCGGATCTGGTCCAGTTATTTGATTTTTATTTGCTACTCATAGTAGGTTTATGTTTCTTAATCAAATTTGATAACTTTTGATCACTATTGCACAATTCACTACAAGATAGCATTTTCAGCATCAGTTATATGAATTTAACTTTACCACTTTAGGGAACGTCTAATATCAATTGTTTTTATTTTATATGGCACGTTTATTCGAAAAGTAATTAAATTACAATTTATTAAATACGTGTTTTTGTAGTTTTCTAAATTATTTTTTGTATACTCGATAAAATATGTGTAATAAAGTAAAAAAGTTCAGATTGTTTACCATACAACTAACCATAATTTGAACAGCATCCTTTAAAATGATGCTTTAAAGTAATTAAAAAAAATTTAAATTTGACTCTTTAAAACATTAAGGTTTTTGTTAAAATTTTAAATTGAAACGTTATTTGGTCATTTTGAATTGTAAAATTATCACGCCACTCAATACGTTCCAAAGCTACACCAATGTACATTCTCTTTCGAACGCTTCTCTAACATTTCGATGCCTTTTTATCTATAACTTCAGCATTTGGCGAAAATCTCGTTCCTTGGAGCATTTTAAAATATTTGGGTAAATATTAGTCTCTGGAGGCCAGATCTTGAGATTACGTTGGATGTGGAAGTTATTCGAATTTCAATCCGTACTATCTTGTCATCGTAGCCAACGACTTGTGAAATTCTCCTCCATGTCTTTAATATTGATTTCTGATTTACTGTGTGACACCAGTTGTCCGATATATTGTTTGGTCTGATACCGTACCTATTTTGAATATTTCTTGTACATTATATTCTAGGGAGCGTAATAAAAATGACACAATCAGATGGCATTAACTATTAAAACGTCCGAATAAGACATGCGCTTCAAATTCTATTGTTTAAGAATTGCGGGATAGTTTTATTATTTTTCTGGATTTGAGAATTGATTCCCATTTTATCCAAGAGGGAGGAGTATTTGGGATGATTTGCAACTATTTTACTTTGCTTCCGTCATTAAGTATAAATTTTAATGTGAACATTTGTTTCAAATCTTGCATCTAGAGTATAAAGTAATGACAAAGAAATTTAAATATTGTCGAACCATCACATGACTGAAACTAGGTTTGGTTTCAATAAAAATTAAAAATCAATCGAGCCATCGTCATGTTAGTGACTCACTTGCAAAACCCACTGAATTGAAATACTATGGGAAGAGCTAGAATCTCGTGTGAATAACAGATTTTTCTATTCTAGTTTATTTTTAACTATTTGCAATCTTAAGGTGGAGATAAGCTTTGACAAATCTAGATT
This sequence comes from Nephrotoma flavescens, assembly GCA_932526605.1. NCBI lineage: Eukaryota > Metazoa > Arthropoda > Insecta > Diptera > Tipulidae > Nephrotoma > Nephrotoma flavescens. The sequence continues at coordinate 34,599,268 of OW052222.1, read as the reverse complement.
CTAGCGGGCATATTATCGAGATATTATCAACTTTTTAATCATTAGCCAGAAAAATAACCAACAAACGAGTTGTATATCATCCAGTGAGTGGCACAAGAAGTTTACAGTATTTTTTATCGAGTACAGTTGTCTTTGTATTCCTTTCACTATATTTACTACGTCCGTTAGCTGGTACCGTATCATCAATAATGGATGTGTTCGAGGTTGAACGACAATCGCGACAAAGCCATGTTGTTGATCCAGCTTTTGGTCCTTAAGAATTTCGTTCGTGATATCAGCAAACTTTACAGGGTGACTTTTGGCATTGCCTTTGAGACATTTTTCACAATATTGAAGATTTATAATAATTTATTGTTAAATTTTAATCTTATGCTTTGCATTTTAGTATATTAAAGTTATATTTTTATTTTTTTCGTTGTAATCGTACAAATTTTATAAATTGGATGTGAATGCTTTGACAGCCAATATATCTTTTGAACATTATTACATGCAGGAAGTGAATACTTATTTCACTACCGCCATATATCAAGTATAATTCAAAATACAAAATTCATCTTTTGGGTTCTAATTTCTAATGGATTAATGGTACATTGTAAAATATTGCAGATTTCGAAATTTCTAGATATTTGTTTGCTTAATAAATAAGGAAATGGTTACATGCACGAAGTGAATAGTAATAAACATTTAGCAAAATTTAGTAAATTTGTGGTTATTTTCAAATATATCTAATAAGTTTTAATCAAGCATTCATTAAAATATTTACTTAAATAAAATTAGAATTAAGTTATTACATGCAGGAAGTGAATACTTTTATTTTTACCGCCGCATTTGGATTTAAGATCAAAATACAAATTTTTTTTTGTCACGTGGAAGTGGTGGGTTGTAATCTATTATCTACAAGGCTTGACAAATCCAGATTCTAGCGGGCAAACGATTGAATAATGTTTAAGAGCCACTATCACATCTTGATACTATCATTTTTTTAATCATTAGCCAGATAAATAAATAACAAGCAAATATTAAAGAATTATTTCAAAAACTATTAGATTGTTAACCACGTCACAAGAAACAATCTTAATTCAATTTGGGGAACACATTATGCATTAAGCACATTAAATTCGAAAATATGTGTTTTATCGTAGTAATAAAACACGTCAGTCGTCTTTAACTTAGTAATAAAACATGATAAAAAACATAAGCTTCTTACATAAATTGGAAGATCTCAATGTTTTTTGTGGCGATTATAAGCTAAAAGGTTTTAAGTTAAATTTATAATAATTTGGTGCAGATCCGTTTTCCAAATATTAAGCAAAAATGAGGTATTTTTGATAAAAATATTTTTAACATAAATGTGAGCCTCTACAGTCCAGACAGATTTATTGATCGGGATGACACTTCATATTTCAGCTTATTCTAAAAATAGAGATAACTCAGTGAATTTTGGCCGAAATTGGCATAATGGAGCTGATAGCTTTCATAGGAGCTTTTTCGTTTTGTTTTTAAAAACAATTCGATCCTTTACAGCTCAGATGGATTGACTGATCAGAATTAAACTTGATACTCAAGCTTTTCTCATAAATTGGAATGATTTTTGGCCTAGTTGAAAGTGGCAGCTTTCCTGAGAGCTTTTTCGTTTTTTGCAACTATTTTGAAAAGAATATCATTTATACGATAAAAATGGCTCTAGACTAAAAGATTCATAATTAAATTTGCAACATTTTCGGCACATCTCAATTTTCCAAAGTTTAAGCAGAAATTACGATTTTTTACAGACAACTGTTTTGCGGCACGAACTTTTTGTTTCTAGTAAGAGTTTCTAATTAAATCTTAATAACGTTTTGAAATAAAATCAATAATCATGTCACGATTAGGTTAAAACATATTTTTTAAAACCCTTTGATCTGTGTCATATGTGCCTATTTATTATATAAATTACTGTCCTAATTGTAATCCTAAAAATGTAATAGTTTGGACACGAATTAATCAAAATGGCAACGATCAGAATTGAATACATATTTAGTCCACTAAAAAATTGATTGCAATATTAAAAATATCAATTTCGGTTTTAAGTAAATTAAAAATATTTCAATTTGCCTAGAATTTCATTGCTTCTTCGTTCGAAATAGTTAATAAAACTGACATGGAGGATGCGTCGCCTCTTGGATTCTGTACTCTGACAAGGGGTCATCATAGTTGTATTTAGCCATACATCACAGACCGAAACCAATTGTTGAAAAACATTATGTGCATCTTGCCCATGTCAGGATTCAACCCCAGTACTTTTAAATGTTTCCTGATTTTCTAAAAATGTATTCAAAAAATTTGAGACGCGATTTAGAAATCATTGAGCAATATTTACTACTTTTCATTACACTACAACCAATTTTATTAAAATTTTGTTTTAATTTATAAAGTTTGATTTGAAATCTATTGGGTTGGCGTTGTCTGACGAAATATTAACTATACGGGAACAAAACATGCATCAAGAATAGCGGTTTTATTGCAAATAACTAATTTTTATTATTTCTGACATGAGCATGGCTCTCAAAATGTCCCTGCTTGAACCATCTGCAGAGAAAATATTGTGCTGAATATATTAAGGGGCCTAAAAAGGCTTTTAATTCTAAAATTGTAGAATCTCTGAATTCTGTTCGATTTGCAGAAGAAATACGGTTTCTTGTTTGCATGCATACAACAGATAAAAGGGCCATCAAAATTGACGCTCCCCTTCTTGTTTCAAATCTGTGTCATGATGCGACAAAATGTGAAAGTTGTCCTCATTTTCAGATTCGTTAAATTTAAATTCAGCGTTATTTATTCTTGTTATCCAATTGAAGACGGTTTCTTTGAAATTTGGGTCCGCAACGCTAATCCTCGTTGGTACACGATTTTGTGATACTAAAATATTCGAATATTGATTTTAAATTTTTTGTTACACTAAAAATGTAGTGCGGTCTCTCGGACCGCGATTCTGAAATAAACCGGAAACACAAAGGAAAATAAAATAATTGAAAACGTATATGAACGTTACTCAACGAAACTAAGGAAGGTACTAAAAATCGTAAACGTTTCAAAGAAAGTGGAGATAATTTTTCTAATTGAAATACAGAGAGGTCCGAAATAATAAGGAGACCGAAATAATAAGAGATTATTTGTTTCTACTTTGGTATCCTAGATGTCTAAAAATTGTTATTTTTGCAAAATTTTAGTATTTTGTAAAATTCTCCGAAACTCAACAGTGTGTCTGTATAGAGAACAAAAATTGTGGATATTAAGCACGTATTTGCAAATCGCTCACATGTGCAACATGCCATTTTGTGCTCAAACTGTTTTTCGTTTATTATTTCCTTTACTCACTGACTCTTAAATAGAAAATTAATTTAAAACGTATCCCAGTTCTTAAAATATAGCGTATTTCCTAAGTCATAATAAACTTGCCCTTCGGAGCTTTTTCGTTTTTGCAAATATTTTGAAAAATTTATCATTTACTACGAAACGGTTGAGAACTAAACGGTTCTGAATACAATTTGCATCAATACCGTTTCGGTTCAGTTTTCCAATTTATAAGCGGAACAAATTACGTTTTTTGTTTTATAACAAAAATTCGACCCTGTTCATTTCGGAATTTACTATAGTCTAGGCATGAGGATTGACTTTTCAGAATAAATCTTCATACTAAATCTTTCCCCATTAATTGGAAGATTATTGGTCAATTTTTTGTGGAAAGAGTGGCAGCTTCAATGGGAGCTTTTTAAAGGTTATTGCAATGATGTTGGAAAGTTCAGAATTTACAAAAAACGTTGTGTTGACCCAGATTTACCAAAAAATCTGGTAAATTGAATTTTTCACCTTAACAACCAAATGTGGTGTAAGTATTCGAGATTTATGTTAATTCGTCTAAGTCACAGACCTGCATGTTGTTAGACGACAGGTTTCCCATTTGTTATTCTCCATTTGGTTTTTTTTTTCACTATAATTAAATTTTTTATTTCGATTTTTTTTGTAAATTAACTTATTTTGCAGATTTATTTTCGCCCGCGTTTCTACTATTAATTTATTCTCTATCAGTTTCATTTTCAGATACTTGTAATCCAAATATTTTACCTCTTCTGAACAGTGGACATTTCTTTGGAAATTAATGTCGATCCTTGGTAATGAATAGGTATCCTTTTTCACCACTAGATGACTCGATAACTTCTGACGATTGCATGTCTTTACTCATTCGATTTTCTCACTTTCCTTCCGATATGTATCCTTCTGCGTTGTTCTCTTTTAGCCGGAGTCGTTGGGCTTTAATGATCACTAATTTGGGTCCTTCTTTGCTAAAGTTTTTTCTTTGTTTTTGTTTTTTAATATGAGGCTGAACTCAATTTCAATTCAAACTCTTTAGTTACTCTCATCTCAAGCGATATTTCACAGCCTATTTCAGTGGTGATTTTTAGTCCATAATGCGAGTGGCTATATGGAATAGGCATTGCGTCACCGAATATTGAACTCGAAGTCCACTGACAAGTTACATATATTTGAATTGGAAATTTTCCGAAATATTCAGATAATTTTTTCGAAATTTAATTTTATAGGTGATAGTAGCTTTGCTGTTGTTGTTTAAAACAAAATAACAACTACTTATTTGTTTTATGCTGGAAACAATCTTAACTAGCTTTTAAAACCCCAAGAAAAATTTAAAATTTAACGAAGTTCCTTGAAGTGTATTCAAAAACAACGAAAACAATTTAGTTTCAATTTTTAAGGTTTGTAAATTAAAACTACAAATTGTCTAAATAATTCTATGCCAGTGAAGTGAACGGTATGCACATCGTTCAAAGGTGTAATGAGGCTTGAAACCGTAATTTATATTGAATGATCTTTCTTACATAATTTGAAGCTATGTGACATTTAAATCAGTCAAAGACGTTATTAAATTGGGGAAGCAAAATTTAACCATAAAACACTTCCGGATTAAGGAATCGTACACACCCATCCTCGATTTTTTCACACCCAACTTCCTACTCGACATTGACCCCGCAAAAATAAAAACCGATTTTAACCCTTTTATTATTCGATTTTAAATATCAATACCTATATATCGTTCGTATATATATAAACATATAACAATAAAACTATAAAAAATAATAAATTGTTATTGTTTTATATTTTAATGAATGAATGGATGCAAAAAAAAAAATTGTTTGAATGAAACTAAAATCACAACCCCAACCGAATATGTATAAAGTCACAATCGGTCGAGCAACCAAACGGAATTGATAATTTACATAATTTTCCATTGAAATTTGATTAATTTGCAAATTAAAGTTTTTTTTTGGTGTTGTTGTTTTTGTTGTGTTGCAACAAAAAAATTTACATATTTTATAGTTGCAAACAGGGAAGAACACAATAACAAAAAACCCATAAAAATGAATTTGAACAACATAAAACTAAATTATATCACTTTACATAGTTTTTTGTTGTTATGCTGCAACATAAACTATAGTATACGTACTATATATGTATATATACAGTTCGTCACGCAAGCTTAGTTATGTTTTGTATATATATATATATATATATATATATATATATATATATATATATATATATATATATATATATATATATATATATATATATATATATATATATATATATATATATATATATATATATATATATATATATATATATATATATATATATATATATATATATATATATATATATATATATATATATATATATATATATATATATATATATATATATATATATATATATATATATATATATATATATATATATATATATATATATATATATATATATATATATATATATATATATATATATATATATATATATATATATATATATATATATATATATATATATATATATATATATATATATTTGTGTGCAAAAATCGTCTTAATATCCAATTTCCCCGTATAAAACATTTATCATATAATATACTTTGTACCATGTCAACCGTCGCATAAAATTCCCAACGTGCTCTATGCCAACATGAAGAATATTTTCAGGCACTCGATCGTCATCGTCTTGTGTATGTGAGTTGAATATTTAATAATTTTATAATTTTTTTTTTTTTAGTTTTTGTTTTTGCACAACGATACGATGCGAAACAATGTGATGGGTTCTAATCTAATATTTTATATTGTATATTAAAACTATTATTATGCCACAGTTGTTGTTGTTGTGTTTTAGTTTCTTTATAATTTAATAAGATTATGAAAAGTTCAAAATAGAAAATCACGATCAAAATATAAGCTATACCTATATATCGCGATCAAAGAGAATATAGTTTTTCCCTTAGATATGAGATATCTATATGCTCTACCATACACAGACATGATACGATAGACAAAGGTTAGGCTAGATTTTCTTAAAAAGATGATCATTTTTATATCAAAAATATGATTTTGTGTTTAAGCTTCGTTCATTTTTTTTTGTTAAAATACTTCACACAATACATAATCGTATATAATATAACAGTGAGGTTAGGTTTTTAGACGATACACGGATTATGAGAATTAAGTGTGCGCGCACGAATGATGAAATTTAAAAAATTTTGTTAAATTAGTTTTTGTAACGGAAGTGTGAGATGAATAAATTAAAC